>JBBPBO010000005.1:54848775-54958289 GCA_037974295.1 Cicer cuneatum | reverse complement strand
ATAATGACTAAAATGAATATTTAAAAGGATAAAAAACAAAAATATAAATTTGCATGGACCAAAAACGATAAACAAAGGTTAAAAATTAAAAAAATATATAATTACTGAGACTAAAAAAATACATAAACTAAAAACAAAATGTGATATTATAATAAATAACAAAAACATATTTATACTATATTTATACCAACTAAATTTTATTTATAGACCCCAGTTGAGATTATTAACACTCCAAAATACTTGTAATTATTTATATTTTTAAAATATATTAGCAAAGATAATTTCTTATATATTAGAAATTGAAAATGAAAAAATATGTTTTGAATAAAGATGTGATATTCAACTTGGTATTCAAATTATTTGTGCATTATTTTTTATATAATGTAACGATTCTTTGAACCTTTTATGATTTAATATATTTTTCAATTTTAAATATAAAAATAAATATATTTAATTTAAATTTTAAATTAAATAAATTAATTTTTAAAACTCAATTTTATTTTATTTTCGAGACTAGAGGAAGTAATATATTAGGAAAAAAACAGAAGATAAAAAAAACAAGTAACATACATCAGTAGGTAGAAGAATAAAGGTAGTTTAGTCCATTTTTCTTTATCTATTTGGTTGTTCCTTTCGGTTGTTGTGAATTGTTTGGGAAAAAATAAAGCTATGGTTGAGGACGCTACTCAATTGGTCACATCACTCACCATCCTAATATGATTAATTAATCTGCTCTGCAATTCCTACACGACACCGTTAATTAATTAATTAAAGGTTAAATTAGCCAGGGTTGTTGACGTTCTTAAAAATTTATTCTGTCATTTGTTGGCCCAACATTCTAATCTTTTATTTATTTATTTTTTTTATTTCATAAATAAAAGAGAAGAAAGTAAATAACTATGCTAAGTCCTTTTGGTCAGGAGAAAAAAAAACTATGCAAAGTCCTTCAAAAAATCTATTCAAAGACTTTGTGGATTACAAATCGTTGCCATTTTGAATGGTTAAATATGAAAGAAACGGAATGTTAGTTATATTACTGATAATTTTTCTATGCACATGACTTATAAATTGATTATATGATATTATATACATAGTATATGCCGTATAAGGTAAAGTACATGTTTTAAAAAGTCATTATATATATACTAAGATAAAAATCATTATATACACTCATTTTCGAAGTAAAATATGCTTGATTTTTTTACTAATTAAATTGCTTTTATTGTAATGAGTAGGTGGAAGTGTCAGAACTTTCGGAATAATTTTTGTGAAGTATTTGTCTTTGAATTGTAAGTATCAGCCAAACAATATATTATTGAATAATTTTATGTAAAATTTTGTTTTAGAAACTATTATTTGGAACACTAGTTGAATATGTAGTTTCTCACGTTGATTTTATATCGATGTCATCTCATTGGAAATATTTATGTTTTAAAATGTTATCATTTCAAAGATAAATTTATTAACTGTTATAATTGTGTAAGACTAGTTGGTAGCAAATTAGTCTATGAAAGATCAAATTAGTTTAATAAACAAATTATTTATGTGGTGATAAATTGATATATAATCAACATAGAGAGATTGCATATTCAAATAACACCAAACATCATAGTTTTTAATGATAAAAGTTTATAAAAATATTATTTCGTTTGACAGTTTACGATTTCATAAATGTATTTTTCAATTTACAAAATTCAAATATTAATTTAACGGGATACTTACAATTTCGATGAGCAATTTGTTTAATCAATCAATTTACAATGAATTGAATTTTCCAGTTTGCAATGGGATAGTGGCATCTATTGTTTTGTTGGGTGGACTCATTCCCCAAATGGAATCCACCAATTTTACTATCATTATTATTAAAGGAGAAAGGAATAATGTGTTTTAATTGGACTAGACCCATGTAGAGAAAGAAAAAAGAGGGATTTGGAATCCCTAAGTAAGAAAAAAAAGTAGGATTGCCGCTGAAAAAGAAAAAAATAACACATGGAGCAGCAAAGAAGAAAAAGAAAAGCAGGGAAAGGAAGGAAAAATTGACTTCTGTTGGTAATGGGTTTGTAGCAACCTTGCTCCGTTTAGTCTACAATTTTAGTATGTTATTTCTACCACTGGGTTTGTCATTTTAATATACAATGTTAGTAATTTTGCATTCTCTAAGAGTTAGTTTGGAATAGCACTTTAGTGGAAGGTTGTTGTTATTTGTTTGATTTCCACCTTTTTTTTTTGTGATGCCTATTGTTGATTGATGTTCATGACACTAATAAGATTCAATCTCTAAAGAAAGATTTAAACAAGTCTTTTGCAATAAAGACTTGGGTCCTGCAAAGCAAATTTTGGACATGCGAATTACTCATGACAGGAAGAATGATAAGTTGGGGTTGTCTCAACACAATTACATTGAGAAGGTGTTAGAGAGGTTTAACATGAGCAATTGCAAACCTGTTAATACTCCACTTGCTACTCATTTCAAATTGAATTATGATCAATGTCCTACAAGTGAGAAATACAAAAAAGAGATGAATAAGGCTGCTTATGCATCCGCAGTTGGTAGTTTGATGTATGTTATGGTATGCACAAAGCCATATATTGATCAAGCAATTGGAGTTGTCAGTTAGTTTCTCTCTAATCCTGGTAAAGATTATTTCCAAAGTGTGTTTATGCTATGGAGGTGGTGAACCTCTGTTGGATGGCTACATAGATGTACATATGACAGATGGTCTTGATTCTAGAAAATATACTTCTAGTTATATGTTGACGTTTGCAGGGAGAGTTGTGTTTTGTCAATCAATGTTACAAAAACGTGTTGCTTTATCCATGACTCAAGCTGAGTACATTGCAGCAACTGAAGCTTCCAAAGAACTCTTGTGGATGAAGAAATTCCTACATGAGTTAGGCCTTAAGCAAGACAAGTTTGTGTTTTTTTGTGATAGTCAGAGTGTGATTGATCTCATCAAGAATCCAACATTTCATGCAGAATCGAAGCATATTGAGGTGCGGTATCATTGGATACGAGATGCATTGGAAATGAAGTCATTTTCAATTGAAAAGATTCTTACTGATGAGAATGGTTTAGATATGATGACAAAGGTCTTGCATGTTTTGAAGATGATATATTGTAGAAAGAAAGCCGACATGGTTGAGTAGTACCTTCCCACTTGAGTCATGAGGGGGAGATTTGTTGGGTGGACTTACTCCCCAAATGGAACCCACCAATTTTACTAGTATTATTATTATTATTATTAATATTATTATTATTATTATTATTATTACTACTAAAGAAAGAAAAAGAGGGATTTGAAATCCCTAAGTTGAAAAAGAAAAAAAGAAATAGGGAGCATCGAAGAAGAAAAAGAAAAGCAGGGAGAGGAAGGAAAAATGGACTTCTGGTGGTAATGGGTTTGTAGAAAGATTGCTCCGTTTGGTTTACAGTTTTAGTATGTTATTCTACCACTGAGTTTGTCCTTTTAATATACAATGTTAGTAATTTTACCTTTTCTGAGAGTTAGTTTGGAATTCCCACTTTAGTGAAAAGTTGTTATATGTTTGGTTTCCACCTTTTTCTTGGTGATGCCTATTGTTGATTGATGTTCCCTAGTGTTACTATGAAGACTCTAGTGTACCCATTAATTATTATAGTGGAAGGTTTTACTTGACTAGGTCCCTTGGTTTTTATTCTCTCATTTTCAGAGAAGTTTTCCACGTTAAAAATTGTATTTGTCTCATATTTAATATTTTTCCAATTGTTGTTGCTATTGGAAATTGTATTTTTTGTTTGGTCATTTATCTGCACAGTTGGGGGAAAAATATTATGCATTATTGAGATAGTTATTTTTGAGTTTTTTCACAACAGAGTGGTATTAGAGCTTGGTTGGTTTGGTTTGTGTATTAAATGGAGAAGGAAAATAAATGTCCAAATATGATTAAGCTCAACTCTTCTAATTACACACTTTGACTCTCATGGAAGACATGCTATACAGTAAAGATTTGTATGATCCTATTAATGGTGTCCTTACTAAATCCGCAGACAAATCTTACACTGACTGGTAGAAGATGAATAGAAAGGCTGCCTTGATCAAACAATAGTTGGATCTGAGTGTATATCCACATGTTGAAATTGAAATAAATGTTAACAAGATGTGGGAGAAATTAAAAGAGTTGTGTGACACCCTAAACTCCAAATTAATATTAAATATTTTTTCTTTCTAAAATTTTATTTTTAAAATAATAAAATTAAAAAAAAATAAAATAAATAAACTTTCAAACATTTTCTTTAAGGCAAAGAGTATCACATAATCATGAACATGTCACATTAATCCAAAATTTCCATCAAACTTAACAACTCGAAATCATAACAGTAGTCAACAAAATCCTTTTTGAAGTACACTAACATAAGTTTACTAATAACTGTAAATGTAGTCCCAATCCGATGTCACTATCAGAGCGGGAATTCCCAATTTAATAGATGTTAACAACAACAAAACAAAACATATAATAAAAGTCTTCAAGACAAGATGACTTCCGCCACTCTGATGGTACTAGTCATCACCTGCAGCTTGCAACTCGTTTGCGTTCATCGCAAACGCCAAACGCAAACAACGAGGGGTGAGTTTCAAAATTATGTAATAGTATAAGATAAACGAGGAGAATACGCAAGTATTCAAATTAACATAAACATGAGAAACACTTAAGAGCAAAATATCAAAGGTTAATCTAATTGAATCACAATAAAACCGTCACAAGGATGAAATGTTATGCATGTCCTATACTCTCTACTTCTTCATCATTTGGTACCATTCTACTCTGAAGTACTTGGTTAGGAGGCCTGATACTATGCCACTGTAAGAGTGGATGGAAAATTCATGAATGGCCAAGTCCTCATAGATCCCCTCAACTCAACCCGAGACACATATACGCGACGGTCGGGGTACTCTTGTGTTGCACGGTAGCTCCCGACCTTAGGGAATAACGCACTAATCCACTTAGGAATTCCCCACCAGAGGTACCCGCAAGGTCTATCAGTATTACCTTACAGTTCGACTGTAGCCCTCCATGATCAGACTTATTCAATTGTACTTCCCCGAATAACTAGGTTTGTCAAACCCTCCTTATATGATGACAAAATAATCCTCACTCCAAAACTACAACATCTATCTCATACTTACTCGATTATCACAACTCAATAAGTTTCAGTTGGACTTCACAATATTCATCATTATATATATATATCAGTCAATCACAATGAAATCCCAATATTTGGTTTACACTACTCACAATACACAGTCCAATCTCATCAATCACATAATAAGAAATCACTCAGGTTAGGTAACACTAAGATCGATGCAGAGGTCAATCGTTTCTTAAGCTTTTGGACACATAGATTTATTCTGGTTCACCACTAACTTGGCTACATCTAGTCCCCTCATTCGAAAGAATTTAATCCATTAATTCAAATACCTTGAATTACAAAGCACCTGACCTTCCAAGCCAGCCTTCCCAAACAGCCTGACAACACTAGACTTTTGAGAAACTAACCACCTTGACCCTATAAGCCAAGTCTTCTCCTAACAACCTGACAACCCCAGATCGAAGAAGGAACTAAACCATTATCGGGATGGATACAAAAGATTGAAACTTTAATTGTTTGCTTATAACAAATCTGATAATAAATAATGACTCTCACACTCTTAAAAAAACACTCAAAAAATAATTCTCATTCGAACAAGTGTTTCTCTCTTTGAACTCTAAGATGGATTTGGAATTTGAGCTTCAGTCTTATACTCTTTTATGATTTTTAGAGAATGTTCTTTTTCAACCTTGAGTATCTATTTATAGTTAAAATTAGGGATTCAATTTAGTCCTTGTTTAATTATGAATTGTATCTTCATTCCTAGATTGGTCAGCAATGACCTTATTCAAAAATAGTTCTGAACAAGATGCTTTCTGAAAATATGTTTTTCAGTCAATTCTTTATTTCTGAATCCAATCTGAGTAATTCTTCTCTAGTGATTTTGTTCGTATTTTATAAATCTGAATCAAATCTTATTTTAGATTTTATTCAATTATAAATCTGAATCAAATCTTATTTTAAATTTTCTTCAATTATAAATTTGAATCCAACCTTATTTTAGATTTTCTTCAATTATAAATCTGAATCAAATCTTATTTTAGATTTTCTTAAAAAACACAAATATTTTTTTATACTCTTTGAAGTCAAATATATTGTTCTCATAAAATACTTTTATCATCATCAAAACTCTAAGTATAAAACCAACTTGGTTCTAATAGAAGTCAATCTAGACCCTTCCATAGACGCAACAACTAAGTCATAGCAAGTTATGAAGCAAGTCGAAGACTAGAAAAGAAATGATATGCTATAATTGTGGCAAAAGATTTCACATGAAAATAAATTGTATTTTTCTATTTAACCATTTATCTGCATAGGTGAAAAAAAATATTGTGCATTATTAAAATAGTTATTTCTAATTTTTCTTAATATGTTTAGTCCATGTGAATAATAGTTTAGGCCTTAACCACTCTGCCCACAATGAGAAGTACTTAAGATCAATGAGAAATACTTAAGATAATGATTAACGTGGAAATCTTACGTTGGCACAATCTAAAATTATAAAAATATTTGGATATATACAAATAAAAAAATTAAAAAAAATAACCTAGTAATATTATTTAATTATTTTTCTTTCAATTTTTTTTTTTACTTGTATGTGTTCAAATATTTTTTATTTAATGTTGTATCGAAATAAGTATTTGTCACGATTAATACAAATGTTTGACTATTTATATATCACCTCTTTTCTCACAAAATTATCATTTTAACAGCTTATGTAGTTTATTTTTCCCATGTAGAGCTATGATTCAATAGGGAGTGAATAGGCAAAGGAAGAATTGACAAATTCCTTAATTGTAATGATCTTAACATATTTCATGAGAAAAAAAAAATAGATATTGACTAGGTTCTTTTGACAACAACGATCTTGGTGACAATTGTGTTGGAAGTTGACATTTAATTTGTGTGAATCAAGGTTGCTAGAGTTTTTAGCTAAACTCGTTTTGTTTAGATAAACTCAGATTATGAATTAGTAGAAATTTATTTTATATCGAAATATAATTAAAAATAATATACACATGACATATATATTTGTATGTTATCATAAATACATAAATTTTAACTCAATTATAAAGAGAAAAAATCTCAAAAATCACCATAGTAAAATGTCATTTTTATAAATTTGTACCAAATTACTTAAATTTTCCACCGATCATAAAAATATAGGTTCTTAAATTTAAAGTCATTCAAAAACCAATACTTAAAATCTTCAAAAGTTCAATCCTTCTACAACATCATATTCATCGGTGTCTACATCTCTAACTTCATCGAACTCTTCTCCTAATGATAAATAATCTTCAATATTATGACCAAAATTCAATTTAACACTATCCGAAGGTGGAGGATTATTTGAACCAGCGGCAGTTGCACTCACTTCAACATTGATAGGTTGTTGTGCGCTCTCATCATCATCATTATTATAAATTCATCATCATATATTCAAGTTTAACAAATGTAAGTGGTTTCCTGTTTCTTGTTTATTTCTTTGTCAGCCTCATGTCGGCCATCACATAAATTACCAAATGATTCACCGTCTTTTAATGCAGCTGGTTCCTTTTTTTGGTATGAATCTAGATAGTAAAACATAACCAAATGCAAACAATAAATTAACAGTAACAAAGGAAATAAAAAACTATAAACAAATTCGTAAGTTTAATTACCATTTCAAATGGAATGTATGTAGTGTGTTTGAGGTGGCAAATTTTTAATTTTGCAACTTTTTCATTGTGACACATCTTGTGCTTGGATCAGCTTTTAATTAATTGTTTTTTGTATGTATAAAAAATTATTAGTTCAATCGCACTCCAATTATCTTCACATCCAGAAGAGGTACAAGTCAAGATTAAAACACGAATACCAAACTTCTTTAGCTATGGAGTATAATCCCTATACATCTCCCACCATTGTGCAGGATGCATTGTTTTCCTAGATTTTTTTTACAAACTCATTACCATAAAAAGGCTGATTACAAAATTGAAAATTAAACAAGTTCCATATTTATCTTTCCCCTAACATTATCATCAGTTACCAATGTTGAAACATAATGGTATGATTCATTTTTAATCTCAATATTGTTAGTCTTAAAATCAGGCTCAATGATATTGTGGATTAAGTTATTATGTAACAACATTCAAGGCCATATAGAGCTGACCAATCCAACGAGAATGAAAGACCTCAGAGAAGCGAATGTAATTCTAGAAATCAAGATTACTAGGTCATAAAAGGGAATTTCTTTGATCAGTCTCACTATGTTGAAAAGATCCTAAAAAAGTATAAATACTATGAGTGTAAACCTACTTGCACTCCATATGATCCAAGTGTGGAACTTTTCAAGAACACTAGTGAAGGTGTTAAACAAACTTAATATGCGAGCATCACTGGCAGACTTAGGTATGCCGCTGATTGTACTAGAACCTACATTGCCTACGTCGTGGGACTATTGTGCAGGTTTACCAATAGACCTAGTATACGAAGCATTGACACGCTATCGTAAGAGTCATGAGAAAGTCCTAAATACATACAAAAGGATGAGACTAATGCCTGTAGAGTCACTCATGATGATAACCCGACCTAAAAGACTGGAGATCCCAAGAATTAGGTTCAATGGGTAATAACAAGTTGTGAAGTGATATGAGATGAACATGCTATTATATGTCAGGGAAGCATTGGTTCCTGAAGCGATGATAGGATGAAATAATAGAAACTCTTAATGAGGTATATACTCGTGGAGTATCTAGCTACATAAGTACTCTTGATATAGTCACCTATGTGAATGTGGAAGTGGGGCCGCTTCCTATGAAATTTTGAGGCAGAATTGCTGGAGCTTTCACTATACTGGGATAGATGTGCGGGATCATTAGCGCACGAGCTTTTGAGAATATACCTTATGAAAAGGTTGTGTGTGAGTTTGATGTTAGAGATAGAGTTCAAGACTATGAGTCACTCTTGTTGAATCTGAATCTCATTTACTATGCAAAGGTTCAAGTCCAAAGACACCTCTGCTTATGCATAATCATATAGATGCATTTGACACTATTTCAGAAACATTTTTTTTAATTCAAGTGAGGGATTGTTGTAACATAGAGTATGTTAGTGTGTGAATTTAAAAATTGTTGAAGTTCTACATTGAAAAACTCACATATGTTGAATAGTTTTCTTCACTATATAAAGAGTGTCAAACTTTTGTTGAAGTCCCACATTTGATAAAAAACATATGTGGGTTTGCTTCTATCACTATATAATGAGTTTTAAACTCTTGTGAAAAGTACACTAAAGTTGGATGCATTTCTCAACTTTTTCTTTTCTCCCTTTTCTATTATGCTCGTTATATTTTCGTGTCACTTCTCCCCTTTATTTTTGTTCCTTCAATATTTTAGAGCGGTACACACCATAGTCTTTTCAATATTTTAGAGTGGTTTTGTACCGCAATCCTTTCGATTTTTAAAGCGGTTTTTGTACCATAGTTCCTTCGATTTTTAGTGTGGTTTTTATGCCGTAGTCCTTTTGATTTATAGTGGTCATAATACCATATTTCCATATTGCGAGTGACTTTAACTGCTATATTAAGAGTGACTTTAACAATCATATTGAGAGTGACTTTAACATTGATTGAACAACTATATTGAAGGTGTAATTTCTCCCTAACAAGATGACAATCAAGTTTAATGTGTTTGGGGCGCTTGTGAAATAAATAATTGATAGCATTAATGTGACTAGTTGATTGGCTATCGCAATATAGAAATGTTGGAGTTGGAAACTCTAATTGTAACTCTTGAAGAAGATAGATTGTTACATTGAATCTCACAAATGGTGGAAGCCATGGACCTATATTCGACCTTAGATGATTTATCTTTTGATAATGGCTTGATTATTTGATTTACTTGAAATAAAAGAGTCACCATGAAAAATAAACCCAAAGTTGCAAAAGGAATTAAGTTGAAGAGAGGAGATAGAAGGAAGGAATCTACCATGAGCATAATTGTTGAGATGCTTGAGATCCCAAATTGCAGCTTCATAACGGAAAGTTGTTGGAGAATTCCTTTGTCGACTAAGTAGTTGGAGATAAATTATGATATTCTATCTAATATTACTAATATTACAAGTAAACTAGTTTCCAACTAATATACCATAAGTTAGATCCTATAAAGGAGAACAACAATCTTTGAGAAGCTTTGTCCTTTTTAGTATAAGAGTATATAAATGTTTGGTTACAAGGAGCCATGTTTCTAAAATGACAGCCAAGGTGTATTTCCTTTGGCAAAGTTGAAAGGCAATTGTTAGAGTCCACTATTTTAAATTCTTTTTTTAGAAAGGATTTGATGAAGTTGCTCAAAATTCTTCTCCTATTTGGGTTTCTACTATCTACTCAGTTCCTGGGACCGTTCACGAAGTCGATAAGTCACCTTCAAAGATGGTTAAAGATTTTCCTTCAACACACTATATTGAGATGCTGCAAGATAACACCAGGGAGGGAGAAAACATCACTTCACTGTCGTTAACCGGATTTGGTAGATCCAAGGTTGTGAAAGAACAAGTCGAACTCCCTTAGGACAAAGACGCAATGCAAGGGATATGACCTTTGGGGGGCCAATTTGACCATAACTACTTAAGGAAATTGAGACATAATTCAAAGCTCTTTAAACAAATATAAAATAAATATTACAGTGAGTTAAATTTGACAAAGAGAAAATTGATTAATGCTGAAGAAAGAATCTTGGTTGACCTCAAATGCCTTGCTGCAATGGAGAAAGAAATTGGGAGATCAAAAACTGTAGTGAAGACCGAGAAAGCTACTTTTGAGGCCGCAAAACAGAATTGATTGAGAAAGTTACAAGCCCAACAAAAACAAAAACATGATTCTTTGGATGGGCTTTAAGCTCGAGATTGTTGTTCAATATCAAGCCAAGTTTAACAAAGAAGTTGAACAAGTTAAATGTTTTCTTTTAGGAATAAAATTTCTCATAGCTTGAGCTTTTTAGAGTTGTTAAGGACGAAATACTTGTTTATCATTGTCATAAGAGGACGAAGAAGAATAAAGCCCGAAGAATGCTGATGTTGTGAACACAATTGATGCCTTGAAGGTGACCTCGAATGTGAATGTGAGAAATCTATTTAGTGACCGTTTCAGCAACACTTTTGAAATTTTAACTATGCATGTTTCCATTATAAAAATATGATGATATCTTAACTATGCACTTTTGATATATGTGTTTGTTCTCAAGATAAAACTACATGATTAATGATACATTGATTCCATAATGCTTAATTATCACCATAGGACCATCATCGTGAGGAATAATCCCTTCAAGGTCTTTTGCTGAGAAGGTTAGTATGGGATTTATCTCTTTTCAAGCTTTGTCACTTGACTTTTTAAGTTTAAATTAGTTCTTCTTCAATGAGCTAAAAGTTTTTTTCATATTTTTATCCTCCTTGTTAAGTTCCCCAAATTAATCTTGTAGTTGTTCATAAGTACGTAACATATAGAGTTCTCCATCATTAAACTCTTCTCTATGGTTTTTTTGCCACGAGGTATGCCGCTGGTTGTACTAGAACCTACATTGCCTACGTCGTGGGACTGTTGTGCAAGTTTACCAATAGACCTAGTTTACGAAGCATTGACACGCTATCGTAAGAGTCATGAGAAAGTCCTAAATACATACAAAAAGATGAGGCTAATGCCTGTAGAGTCACTCATGATGGTAACCCGACCTAAAAGACTAGAGATCCCAAGAATTAGGTTCAATGGGTAATAACAAGTTGTGAAGTGATATGAGATGAACATGCTATTATATGTCAGGGAAGTATTGATTCTTGAAGTGATGATAGGATGAAATAATGGAAACTCTGAATGAGGTATATACTCTATGTTTAGTGGGGTACCTAGCTACATAAGTACTCTTGATATAGTCACCTATGTGAATGTGGAAGTGGGACCGCTTCCTATGAAATTTTGAGGCAAAATTCCTGGAGCGTTCACTATACTGGGATAGACATGCGGGATCATTAGCGCATGAGCTTTTGAGAATATACCCTATGAAAAGGTTGTGTGTGAGTTTGATGTTAGAGATAGAGTTCAAGACTATGAGTCACTCTTGTTGAATCTGAATCTCATTTACTATGCAAAGGTTCAAGTCCAAAGACACCTCTGCTAATGCATAATCTTATAGAAGCGTTTGACACTATTTCAGAAACATTTTTTTTTAATTCAAGTGGGGGATTGTTGTAACATAGAGTATGTTAGTGTGTGAATTTAAAAATTGTTGAAGTTCCACATTTAAAAACTCTCATATGTTGAATAGTTTTCTTCACTATATAAAGAGTGTCAAACTTTTGTTGATAAAAAAACATATGTGGGTTTGCTTCTATCACTATATAATGAGTTTTAAACTCTTGTGAAAAGTACAGAAAAGGTTGATGCATTTCTCAACTTTTTTTTCTCCCTTTTCTATTATGCTCGTTACATTTTCGTGTCACTTCTCCCCTTTATTTTTGTTCCTTCGATATTTTAGAGCGGTACACACCATAGTCTTTTCGATATTTTAGAATGGTTTTGTACCGCAGTCCTTTCATTTTTTAGAGTGGTTTTTGTACCGTAGTTCCTTCGATTTTTAGAGTGGTTTTTATGCCGTAGTCCCTTTGGATTTATGAGTGGTCATAATACCATATTTCCATATTGCGAGTGACTTTAACCGCTATATTAAGAGTGACTTTAACAATCATATTGAGAGTGGCTTTATATATTCCAAGTAGAATTCTGGAAATGTATTCATAATTTCCATGAGCTTGATTTTCCTTGTTATAGGACATCCGCACTTCTAGAGAACGGTCTTTGTTTTCAGGAGGTTTATGACAGTGGAGAACGTTCTTTGTTTTCAGACATCTGTCAAGAACGTTCTTCGTTTTTGTTTGTGTATTTTTGCTTTATCTTTAAAGTGATTTTGCTTGTAATGCTTACTACCTATCTCAGATTATCACACTAAAAAACACACATTAAAACAACATACCATTTAGAATCATAATTAGAAGTCTTAATTAACTTTTGTTTGTTTTCATGAAAACATTAATTTTAGATTTTGTCTTAACAATCTCCCCCTTTTTGATGATGATAAACATGTTAATTTAGATTTTAATTTTGATTCTAATTTTAGTCATAGAGAGTTTAAAGCCACCCCTCAAAATGTGCTACAAATTTTGAACCAAACATATTAAGGCATAAAATGATAGATATTTCATTACAGCATAAAATGATGGATAATTATACATACTGTTCAAACAAAATACAGAAGTGCACTTCTGAAATACAGAGTTAAGTACATAGAATCTAAAATAATTCTCCCGTTTTGTCATAGGAAAAAGGAACATGAGAAAGGGGGAAAATGGCAAAAGAAAAGGCTAGTGAGAAAGAGATAGAGAGGATCCCTCAGAAGATGATGACATAGAAGGATCTGAAGTAGCATGGAAGGAAGAGGGTGGATTTAGAGGAGGAGGATCAATCCCGAGCTTGGGAGCAAGCTGAGTTGCTATCCAATCCCGTAGAAGAGCAGATTATTTATCATGATAAGTCTTTCAAGCCATGATGGTTAGGAAAGCAGCCATGATTACAGTGGGGTTGGTTGATTTTGCTCTAGATGTTCCGATTCCAGCCAAGACGCGCATGGATCGTCGTTGGGCAGCAGTAGGCTTTGAAGATGGTATTCTCAAGTGTGGTGGTACTTCATTGATAGTTGGAGATGGGCATTTGTTGAGAGGGAGAAGTACAATTGATATGGGATTTAGGGTAACAAGGTTAGGTCTTGAATCAGGGTATGAAGACAGATAGTCTGAGAATGTACTTTCTGACAATTCTTTTGGAGGAGTGGGTCTAGGTGGTGGTGATGGAGATCGATTGAGGAAGAGTGAAGATGGTGGAGATGATGATGACGAAGATGTGCTAGGGCGAGGGTTTTTCCGAGCAGACATTTTAGTGCGAGCCATTGAGGGAGAGTACGCAGAGAGACAATGTGGTTAGGGGAAGATGAATGAGTTTTGCACAGTTTTGTGAAGAAGTAGAGGAATTTCATAGAAATTTGACTTTTGGAGGGAAGAGGAAGTGACAGTTGAGCATTGGAAAAGCGGAAAATGGGAGCGGAAATGACAACACGACAATCACTTTTTGCATACACAAATACACATTCAATAAATGCCACGCAAAAAGGATACCTTTTCTGATTCTGAAAAATGGAGATTCATGAAGGAGAAATGAAGAATGATTGAAACAAACCAAGAACGCTTTTGGTTTCAAAAAAATTTAATGTAATCTGATTGGATTTTTGACAATTTTTAATTTTTCTTTGATGAAATGAAAACTTTCCTCTATAAGAGGTTTGGTAAAAATGTCAGCAAGTTGTTTTTGAGTATCTACAAATATTAACTCAATGAAATGATCACGAATGAAATAATATTTTATTTCAATGTGTTTGGATCTAGAATGCTGGATAGGATTTTTAGAAAGATTTATGGCACTTTTGTTATCATAGTAAATTGGAATATTTGAATAACTTACACATAAGTCGTCAAGTTGATTTTTTATCCAAATGACTTGTGAATAACAATTTGCTCTTGAGACATATTCAACTTCAGTTGTTGATAAAGAAATTGTATTTTGTTTTCTACATGACCAACTTATCAATGTTCCTCAAAGAAACTGACATGCATCACTTATGATTTTTCTTTCAATATTGTCTCCAGCATAATCAGCGTCTTAGTAAGCTACAAGATTGTAATGAGAACATTTTCTATACCAAAGGCCAAGATCAGTAGTACCAACAAGATATTAGAAAATTCTTTTTACATCTGATAAGTGAGATTCTTTTGGTGTAGATTGAAATCTAGCACACAGTCCTACTGCAAACACAATATCGAGTTTACTGGAAGTTAAATAAAGCAAGGATCCTATCATATCCCTTATTCCTTTTTCAGAAATGGATTTTTCATTTTCATCTTTGTCTAATGAAGAAGATGGATGCATAGCCGTAGACATAATTTTGGCTCCATTCATCTTATATGTTGATAAAAGGCCTTTTGTATATTTTTCTTGACATATAAAAATGCCATCTTTATGTTGCTTAATTTGCAAGCCAAGAAAATATCTTAATTCCCCCATCATACTCATCTCAAATTTACTTTGCATGAGTTTTGAAAAAACATCACCCATTTTCTCATTAGTCTATCCAAAGATAATATCGTCAACATACACTTGAACAATGAGTAAATCATTTTTATCAGTTTTCTTGAACAGTGTTGTGTCAATTTTTCCTCTAGAAATTTTTTTTTGATTAAAACAGAACTTAATTTTTCATACCAAGTACTTGGTGCTTGTTTTAATCCATATAAGGCTTTGGTGAGTTTGAAAACGTGATTTGGTTTTGTTTGATCTTCAAAACCAGGGGGTTGACGAACATAAACTTGTTCATTTAAAAATCCATTTTAAAACGCACTTTTAACATCTATTTAAAAGAGTTTTATAAGTTTATGAGATGCATATGCAAGAAGAATTCTTCTGGATTCTAACCTTCCAACTGGGGCAAAAGTTTCATCGTAGTTAATGCCTTCTTGTTGATTGTATCCTTGTGCAACCAATTTTGCTTTGTTTCTTATAACCTTACCTTTTTCATCTAGCTTATTCCTGAAAACCCATCTTGTTCCAATGATGGATTGATTATGTGGATCTGGGACAAGATTCCAGACTTCATTCTTGTCGAATTAAAGAAGTTCTTCCTTCATTGCATCTACCCAAGATTGATCAATTATGGCTTCTTTGATTGATTTTGGTTTTATTTGGGAGATCATTGCTATGTTATTTGTAAGACCCTAAATTTTAAATTAATTTATGGATTAAATATCAAATATATTTTGAGATATTTGTAATAAGTTTAATACATATATACATATATATATATATTTGAAATTTACTAAAATTATTCGACGAAGGATTATTTAATTTTATTATGAAAAATTAAATACCAGGAAGTTGATCAAGATTTTATTTGCCAATAGAGTTGCGACGGGAGTATTTAGTTACTTGAGGGTTAAGTTTAATTATAATATTATATATATATTTATATAAAATAGGTGGCAATGGTATGTGTATATATATATATATATGCATGCAAGTGAGAGAAAGGAAAAACAGAAACAATTTCCCCTCCTACCTGCCGCGCCAGTTTCTTTCTTCCTTCTCTTTTTCTTGGTTTTGTTTGTGTTGGTGGAAAAATAAACCATACTCAAAACTCACATTACTTCAAAATCCAAGCCTCCAATTGAAGAGTGTCAAGAGGGAAAATTACCCCTCTCATCATTACGGTGCTAGAGAACCAATTTTGGTAGCGACGACGCGAGCGAGAGTTTCGCTGGTTTTAGTCGCGGTAATGAAAACGAGCGACAAAACATAGCGAAGGTAAGGGGCTCCTTACAACTTTTTAGATTGCATGTAGGGACTTTAAATGCATGTTTGATGGATGATTATTGTGTTATGTATGTTAAAAACATGATGTTATGTTTTGACAATAAAACTGCCATTGTTGTTGTTGATGATCAAGATGCAATTTTTGCTGAGATATTGTTTTCGGTTGTTGTTGTTGAGCAAGAAATCATTTCTATTGTGTTGATGATGTTCTGAGTTTTGTTGTAAAGGAAGTTGTTGTGTTGATGATGTTTTGTTGTTGTTGTGATGACCAAGATGCATTTGGTTGAGGTATTGTGGTTTAGTTGTTGTTGATGAGCAAGAAATCATTCTGTTGTGTTGATGATGTTCTGTGTTTTGTGTTTAAAGCAATTGTGATTGTGTTATGGTGTTTGTGTTAGTTTTTCAAAGAAAAGAGTTTGAAACTGTATTGAAATTTATTGGAAAATCTCACTACTTTCGAAGATGTATTCGGATACGGCACTGGCGTATTCGAATACACTTCTGCAAAGTTCAGTTTTTATTCAAATTTTGAACCTCGTATTCGAATACAGAATTGCAGTTTTTGCTTCTGACTTCGCATCTGTATTTGGCTACGACAACCTCGTATTTGAATACAGAATTACTGATTTTGCTACTGACTTCGCATCTGTATTCGGCTACGACCCTCTCGTATTCGAATACAGAAATACAAATTTTGCTACTGTTTTAGCATCTGTATTCGGCTACAAGGAAGCTGTATTCGAATACAGATTTGATATTTTCCAAAAATTCTATTTTTAAACATTGGTTTATGCATTTAATTATTTGGAAAACATTTGTAAGACATATGATAAACTATAAGAGATTCTTTGAGATTGTTTGACGTGGTGATGAAGTGTCCAGGATCCATAATTACATGTACGTACTGATTTCAGTGTAGAGAAACAAGTACACTCATGCATTGCATAGTTAGGTGGTGACCGCGATGGGCCACAGAGTTTGAGCGGTGACCGTGATGGGCCGTGAAGTTAAGTAGTGATCGTGATGGGCTACAGGATGGTTCCACGTGTACTTGACGGTCCATTTTATCCATGGGAGGATTTAACTTATGTGTAGGGCCTGTGATAGGCTGCACAAGTAAATCGTGCTAGTCTATGTTGTGACTGCAACTTGGTAATTAGTACTTTGGCCTGTGATAGGTGGTACAATTACGATTTACGCCCATTCGAGGAGGGTTTTGTTGTCATGTGGTGACCGTGATGGGCCACGAAGTTAAGTAGTGACCGTGATGGGCTATAGGGTGGTTTCGCGTGTATTTGACGGTCCATCTTATCCTTACGGGGATTTAACTTATGTGTAGGGCCTGTGATAGGCTAACACAACTAAATCGTGCTAGTCTATGATGCGACTGCACCTCGGTAATTAGTACTTTGGCCTGTGATAGGCGGTACAATTATGATTTACGCACCTTTCAAGGAAGGTTTTCATCCTAGAAATTCCAGAGTTGTGTACATTGGCATAGACACATTGCATTAGGATGGTTGACCTGAGAGTCATGATTGATATGAGATGAGGTGTGGAAATTGATGTGTGCAAGTACCTTAAAATTCTAAGTTCTTAATGAGTTATTGTGATTGTTGATTGTATTTGGACTTGCAACATAATTTGTATGTTAAATCGTTTGTTTTCTCAAAAATGTAGATGTTATACATTTTAATAAGTGAGTATACTTATTTTATCACTGTTTCTATAATGTTGGAACATGCCATGTATGCATTTGTTATCTTTGACATAACTGCTAATTGGTAATTGTTAATTTCGGTTGGTGACCCTTTACATTATTGTGGAAAATTAGGCTTTGCCCTAAGATGATACCCAAACCCGTACCACCGACAATTACATTGACGACGAAAACGTCGTTAGATTTCCTTGATCTTCACGTACCGACTTCTTGGGTGTACGACCCGGCCTCAAGCAGGGCTACGTATACGGGGAGATTGGTGAGGACTAGCAGGATCGCCGGCGCAGCGTCTTTTGTGGAGCACACTCACGCGCGGATTGATTTTCGGGTACCTTCTGGACTGGTACTGGAGGCGTACGGAGTATTTGCGGACGCAAATGGTGTGACAGCTGGGGTTGAGACGGAAGCCACTGTAGAGAGTGTGGTGGTAACCCTTGCTACTGTAGTTTTAGTGTATGATCAGATCAAATTTGTCTTGTTGTATAGGGCCCTAGTGTTTTGGCGGTGGTATTAATTCCTTTTTGGGAAGACTGTATTTATGACGCACTCTGATAGTGATTTTAGTTGGTGGGTCCATGATCCAAATTTTCTTGATGTAATTATTTAATTACTTTTGTCGTTTTGGATTACGACGCCCTACTAGTTTTTAATGGTTTTATTTTAATTTGAATTAAATTTGAAATACTTTTATTTGTTTTGTAAAAAAAAATACACTCGCGCTGTTAAAAATCGGGGTGTTACATTATTACTAACATCATCTTTGAATGACATTCTTGTTCTAATTCCATCAGCTGTATCTCCAATGATTTGATTTTGAGGGTGATCACTTATCGGTCTCCAGCTTTTAGGAGGAAATGAAACAGAGAATGTTTATCAATCTCAGCTTCCTGGGAAGTGTTTTGCTGTTGTCCAGAATGTTCTTCTTCTTCATCATCTCATTTACTCAAATCCAGATCATCAAATTCATCAAACAAAATATGCATACTGATTTCAACAATTTTAGTTCTTAGATTGAATACACGATAACCTTTAAAATCAGTTGAATAACCCAAACGATGGCCTTGTCTGATTTTTCATCAAACTTTCCAAGGTTCTCTTTGTTTTTTAAAATGTAACAGTAACATCCAAAAATGTGAAAATATGAGATGTTAGGCTTTCTGTTTTTCCAGATTTCATATGGTGTTTTGTTGATAATTTTTCTTATTGATACACGGTTTAAGATGTAGGATGAAGTGTTGATGGCTTCAGCCCAAAAATATTTTTCAACATTAGATTCTTCCAAGATTGTTCTTGCCATTTCTTGTAACGTTCTATTTTTTCGTTCAACAACTCCATTTTGTTGAGGAGTTCTTGCATAAGATAGATTGTTAGAAATGCCAAGTTCATCGAAGAAGGTTTTGAAAGATGCATTTATGAATTCCCCTCCCTGATCACTTCTTACAAACATGATATTGGAATCTTTTTCATTTTGAACCTTTTTACAAAATATTTTGAAGGCATCAAATGCACCATCTTTTTTTTTTTAGAAACAGAACCCAAGTGTATCTTGAAAAGTCATCAACAATAACAAATTCATATTTTGTCCCTCCTAGATTTGTTGTTTTAATGGGGCCGAAAAGATCTATGTGAAGCAATTCAAGAATTCTATTTGTAGATATGTAATCTTTTGAGTGAAAACTACTTTTGACTTGCTTTCCTTATGCAAATGCTTCACATACTTTGTCTTTATCAAAATTTAGTTTAAGCAAGTCTCTAACAAGATCTAATTTTGAAATTGTTTTCATGCTTATATGACCTGTTTGCTTATGCCAAATCCATTTGTCTTTATCGATGGATATGAAGCAGGATTCATCAGGTAATTCCTCAAGATATAGAACATACAAATTTTTCTTTCTGGTTCCAGAGAAAAGGATTTCCCCAGATTTTATCTTTCTGACCTCACATATATTGGGTTTGAAAATAACTTCAAAGCCATTGTCACATAGTTGACTTATGCTAAGAGATTGTGTTTCAAACCTTCAACATATTGAACATCAGTTATTTGAGCAGAGTTTTCCTTACATATGGTTCCTTTACCTTTGATTCGAGCTTAGTTATTGTTCCCAATAGTCATTGAACCTCCATCCTTCTTGACAAATGACATGAAGCATTGTTTATCACCTGTCATATGCCTTGAACAACCACTACCCAAAATTATGGCTTTTTCTTGACACTTTGAAATCCAACATGCATAAGGTGTTTCATTCATTTTAGGTACCCACTTGGTTTGGGTCCTTGAGAGTTAGTTTTAAAGCTTGAACCCTTTCTAAGATAGCAAGTTGACTCATGGTGGCCAATCTTGGAACAGTAGGAACACTTTGGTTTTGGAGAAGATTTGAAAATCTGAGTTTAAATGTCTTTGTAGCTAGTTTTGAAAAAATTCGAGAACGTTCTTCGTTTTTCAAACTTTCTGGAGAAAGACCTATTTTTCTTCCAGAATGTTCTTTGTTTTTTCATATCTTTTCTTAAAATAACATGCATATTCCAGATGTCCAATTTTACTACAATATGAACATTTCGTTTTGCATTTGTCCTTTTTACTTTTAGGAACAAAGAAGTTTAGATATATTTTTGTTTTTGAGTTATATCAAAACCAAGCCCAGCTTTATCAAATATTCCTACTTGGGATCCCATGATTTTTTAAAAGGTTTCATTAGCTTTAATAAAATTAGACAAGTCATTTTAAGAAGTTCAACTTCAGTTTTAAGGAGAACGTTCTCTTTTTGTATTGCAGAACATTCTTGACTTTCTTGATTTTCAACTTTAAGATTTTTAAATTGAGATTCTTTCAAACTTTGAATGATTTTTTTAAGTTCACCGTTCATAGCCTGAACTTTCTCTTTATCTTCTTTCTCTTTGTAAAACTGTTCTTTTAAAGAGCTACATTTTGGAACAGAAAATTTGAATCATTTAGTAAATTATCAAATTCTTTTTCCATTCGTTCACATTAAAGACAGTATTCAGAATTTGTTACCTTATTTTCTTCTAGGTTTGCCATTAAGCATATGTTGGCCTTTTCACTTTCTTATATATCTAATTCATCTGAATCATCCCAGGTGGCCATCATCGATTTCTTCTTAAATGGAAACTTTTTTAGTGTTCTTTTACTTGAGGGACATTCAACTTTGTAATGTCCTCGTTTATTACATCCAAAACATGTAATTTCACTTTTGTCCACTTTTGTTTTGATATATTCCTTTTTATTTGAGAACCCTTTTTGATCTGATCTCTTCTTCTCATCATCCTTTGGATTCTTCTTGTAAGGAGGGCTATTTCTTCATCAACATCTTCCAGTCCAGTTTCTTCTGAGTCTTCATCTTTTTGTAATGGTATACTTTCTTGGGATGCTTTCAAGGCTATTACTTTGCCTCTCTTGATTGGTTTGTCTTCTTGTAGAAGCACTTCATGTGCTATTAATTTTCCAATTAGTTCTTCTAATCCAAGTGCTTTAAGATTCTTAACTTGGCTTATAGCTATCACCATTGGTCTCTATATTACAGGGACACATCTCATGATCTTTCTGACTCTATCTTGAGTATCCTTTCCCTAAGGAACGCATTTCATTTACAATGGTTGTAAACCTTGAGTACATCTCATCAATAGTTTCACCTTCATTCATTTCAAATAGTTCAAATTTTCTTATGCCAATATCGATCCTTGATTCTTTCACATGACTTGTTCCTTCGTGATGAGTTTGTAATATGTCCCATATTTCTTCAGCAGTGTTGCATTCATCAACTCTTTCACTTTCTTCCCCGCTTCAAGAACAAGATAAAAATAGTTGGGATTTAGAGTTTATGAGTACCTTTGTTTTATCTTCAGCCGTCCAGTTTGCTTCTCTTTTTTCATCTGATGTTGGATCATTTTGATTTACTCTTGGAAGGAAATTTCCATCAGATATAATACGCCACATTCCTGTATCTTGTGATTTTAGAAATATTTGCATCTTATTTTTCCATAATTAGTAATCTCTGCCATCAAAGTAGGGTGGTCTGTTTGAAGATCCTCCTTCTACAATGTATTTAGCTTTTGATATTTTTTCTTCTAGATCTTTTTCTCTAGTACTGTTTATGTGACACCCTAAACCCCAATTTAATATTAACTATTTTTCTTTCTAAAATTTAATTTTTAAAATAATAAAATTCAAAAAAATAAATAAATAAACTTTCAAACATTTTCTTTAAGGCAAAGAGTATCACTTATTTATAAACACGTCACATTAATCCAAAATTTTCACCAAACTTAGCAACTCGAAATCATAACATTAGACAACAAAAACCCCTTTTGAAGTGCACACACATAAGTTTAATGATAAATGCAACGTATTCCAAACTCGATGTCACTATTAGAGTGGGAGTTCCCAAAATAAAAGACATTCAAATATGAAGTTAACAAAAGAAAGATAATAAAAGTCTTTAAGATAAGATGGCTTCCTACACTCTAAGAGTATTAGTCTTCACCTGCAGCTTGCAGCTCGTCTGCGTCAATCGCAAACGCCAAACACAAACAACGAGGGATGATTATCGAAATTATGTAACAGTATAATATAAACGAGGAGAACACGCAAATAGTCAAATTAGCACAAAAATGAGAAACATTCAAGATCATTATATCAAAGTGTAGTCTAAATTGATCACAATTAAGTGGTCACAAGGATGAAATGTTATGCATGTCCTATACTCTATACTTCTTCATCATTTGGTACCATTCTACTTTGAAGTACTTGGTTAGGAGGCCAAATGCTATGCCACTACAAGAGTGGACGGACAATTCATGAATGACCAAGTCCTCATAGATCCCCTCAACTCAACCCGAGACACATATACGTGACGGTCGGGGTACTCTTTTTTTGCACGGTAGCTCCCGACCTTAGGGAATAACCCACTAATCCACTTAGGAATTCCCAACTAAAGGTACCCCTAAGGTCTATTAGTCTTACCTTACGGTTCGACTGTAGCCCTCCACGATCAGGCTCATTCAGTTATACTTCCCCGAATCACTAGGTTTGTCAGACCCTCCCTATATGATGACAAAATAATCCTCACTCCAAAGCCTACAACACCTATTTCATACTTACTCGATTGTCACAATTCAATAACTTTCAATTCACAATATACATCAGAATTTACATCATTATATATATATTAGCCAATCACAATAAAATCCCAATATTTGGTTTACACCATTCACAATGCAGAATCCGATTTTATCAATCACAGAATAAGAAATCAAACAGGCGGTATATTCAAATAATATCACAATTTTAATCAAGTAAACCAGAGTACTCAAGTATATATCATCCATACAACAACAATCAACACAAGGTTTCATAAAATCAAACAATATGCAATCTTGATATAAATAAATTCACGACAATTTTATAGGTTGCTAAAATATATTTTAGTCCTCACTATTACCATTCATATATTATTAATTAATTGTTATTACTCAATAGGGCATGATCGTACGTAGTAAGCTCCGGATGAATATCTGGGAATTTCAGGTTCCCGTTCATCTCATGTTATTTTATACTCATAAAATCGAACCTCATCTCACCCTTTACTTCGATTGAGGATTTCGCCAAATGAATCTGATATGCTAATTTGTAGCGTCTTCGTTGACCTTCGTCTCTAATAATCCGTCAAGGTAATAGAACCACACAACCAAATGAAATACAATTAAATTATTTGCTAAAAATAAATAGGTAAAATTTGTACTACTTGTAATATATCAAAAATATTTTAGTACTATAAATACCTATAACTATATTAACGTTAAATGGGTATCTTAGTTGAAATTTAAAAAAAAAAAAAACCAAATTAGAATGTTCAACAATTGTACTGTATATATATATGGCTTCGACTTGAAATAGGAAATATGTATGCCAATAACTGATACATATCAGTAATGTAGTTCTTTTATAAGATTGAAAATATATTCGCTATTGTTTATATAGAAGTGAATTTAAAAGCATGCCAATCAGGAATTGTCTCGAGAAATTATATTACATAAGATTTTAAAATCAGTTGATTTAGATATCCAATCAAATTTACCACGTTAATTTCAGCATAATTTTGCTACTTTAGAGACAAGGTTCACAAATTTCGCTCAAAACGCATTACTCTTGAGATCAAAGTTTCATTCTATAAATAGTTGATATTCAAACAAAATATAAATAAATAAAATAATAATTTTAATCATGATTGTTTTTATAAAAAAAATCAACCAAACAAGAAAAAGCGATAAATTAGATGATCGGAAAACAAAACTCAAATAACAATGCCATAGGCAGTGGTATTAGCAAATAATTTAAAAATGGCAAGAAACTAACCGGAGAAAATGAAAGATTCTGTAAACAGATAATATATGCTTGATTCGTTAATTCGATAGTAGTAGCCGACAAAATCACGACCGAGAGACAACGATCAATGTGCGGGGCTGTGACTATGACTGGCTTATTATAGGAATTGAAAACAGAATAAATAAATAACAAAGAGTTGGCGTTAGGTATACGTGATAACCTTGCTTTTGGCTATATTGTAGTGTTGTTGATAGAACCCACGGACTGAAACATGAGTTCCGGCGAATTGCTTTCTTTTTCTTTCCCTGAGTGCGTACGCGTAATTAGGCTAATGTACATATATATATGGCACAGGTATTATATATATATATATAGCTAATGTGTATAAAGCTCCAATATTATTATTAATATTATCATTATTATTATTATTCTAAACTCACTCTATTAGTGCTAAAGGTAACAGATTAGCGCAACAATACACAAGTTTATTTCTTATTTATATTTATATAAATAACTAAATATATATATATATATATATATTTACATACATTTTTAAAACAAATTCAATATTATTAGTATTAATAATTTAAACAAATCACTAAGGCAGACACATATGGCAACCGCGAAGGAAATTAACGCACATGTCAAACACACAGATAATAATATATCATAAAATATAATAATAAGAAATTGGGGTGTTATAGTTTAGGTGTTAATCTTTAGAGACTGAGCTCTGATGCCAATTGAAGTAGCAATGTCAATTTACAAGGAAGGGAGGTTTGAATTGTAAATTCACCTTTTTAAAATTTGCTGTTAAAGTTTAAGGGTTCATAAAGTTTAAGGGTTATGAAAACAGAAAATGGAGAACATTCTTCGTTATATCTAGTCCTCACAGTTGTGAGATTTTTCACTAAGAGTTCATAACGAAGAATGTTCTTGGCTTTTACACCACCAGTTCAGATCAACCTTGATCGGTTGCACAGCTCTACCTTTCCACCCAAAAAGGTTTTCCACAGGGTACCTTTCAATCTTTAGAGAGAATTTTTACACTCTTACCTTTTAACCATAAAAGGATTTTCTACAAACTACTCAAGCTATTTTCAACACTAAAGCCTTGAGTTTACACAATAATGATTTAAAGAGATTTGGCATAATCTTAGTAAGCTCAAAACTTATTTGAGTTTAGATTCTTGATAGAAGGAAATCAATAACAAATTATTCTAAACTTTGAATGAGAGGACAAACTGATTCTTGTATATAAATGAGAAGCTTTAGAATGTATGATTGCAAGTAAGTGATGTATTTCTCTTAACTTGAAGCTCTGAATTTTCCTTGAGCTTGGGGTTCCTTTTATAGGCTTCAAGGAGGCTTATGACAGCTCATTTGACCGTTGAAAAAGGTCCAACTATCATGTTTCAGGTTATGGATAAGATCAGATTCGAACCAAGCATGGTCTTGACTGAACATTCTTCGTTTTCTGCTTTTTGAAGACTGTTGATCTGTCAACTTCTATGTCAGCTATTTTTGACAGTGATTCAAGGTCCTTTCATCACATGTTTATTATGTATCAAGAATAGGCTGAAGTATATTCTTCAAGAACGTTCTTGATTGTTGCTTTAACAGACTGAGAATGATCCTTCTTATTCTTGGAGAATAATCATGATTGATTCATCATGAGTTATAGTGTTTATCCTTGGTCTTTTGGAGTTATTCTTTTGCTAAGATGAGTCTTGTATATTCCAAGTAGAATTCTGGAAATGTATTCGTAATTTTCAAGAGCTTTATTTTCCTTGTTATAGGACATCAACACTCTTGTTGTTTTATGACAGTGGAGAACGTTTTCTCGTTTTCAGACTTCTGTCAAGAACGTTCTTCGTTCGTGTTTGTGTATTTTTGCTTTCTCTTTAAAATGATTTTTCTTCTAATGCTTAGTATATATCTCTGACTATCACACTCAAAAACACACATTAAAATAACACACTATTTAGAATCATAAATAAAAAGTCTTAATTAACTATTGTTTGTTTTCATTAAAACATTAATTTGAGATTTTGTCTTAACAAGTTTCACCGCTTTTTATTAGAGCTGTCAAAAAGCCCCTAATCTCAAAGTCCCCTTTAATAAATTTCTTAGTAGGCCCCAAATTTTAAGCCCCTTTTAATAAATTTTTTTCTTTGGCCCCAACCCCCTATTTTTTAATTTTTGTGGGATCGGGCCGGGGGGCCCTAGGCCCATTTCATGTTTTCATTAAGATAGAGACATGAAATGACATGTAAGAAATAGTTTAATAAAAAATATTAATGACATAGTTTAATTTTATTTAAATTTTTTAATTATTAAAAAATTGAAAAATTCGTGAATTTCTTAATATTATTCAGAACATAAAAAAAAAATTGACAATTTCTAAACCGAATAAAATTCGGGAAAAAAATCAAAAATAAAAAATTATTGAATTTGTTAATTTTATTCAGAACATAAAAAAAAAATCGACAATTTCTCAATCAAATAAAATTCGAAATTGAAAAATTATTGAATTTGTTAATTTTATTCAGAACATAAAAAAATAAATCCACAATTTTTAAATCGAACAAAATTCGGAAAAAAAATCGAAATTAAAAAATTATTGAATTTGTTAATTTTATTCAGAACATAAAAAAAATCGACAATTTCTAAATCAAATAAAATTCGGAAAAAAAATCGAAATTAAAAAATTATTGAATTTGTTAATTTTATTGAGAACATCAAAAACTAAATCGATAATTTCTAAATCGAACAAAATTTGGAAAAAAAATCGAAATTGAAAAATTATTAAATTTGTTAATTTTATTCAGAACATAAAAAGAAATCGAAAAAAAAATCAAAAAAATAATTGATTTTTAATGGGCCTATGGGCCCTCTAAGCCCACATAATTTTGTTGGCTTTTTTACATTGGAGGGGTTTTCTTTTAATAGGCCTTTATATTATAAGATGTTTTGGCCCCTCCAATATGTGGGCTGGGGCCAATACAGTGGGGGCTTGACAAATTGACAGCTCTACTTTTTATATAAAATAATTCATATGTATTTTTCAATCTATCAATTTTAGAAGAATCTATTTCACTTTTTCCCTTATGTGTAATTTTCAAAAGATTCCACATTTGTTGGACTTTGTTACGATTAAAAACCCTTTGAAATCTATGTCATTCTAAACAAGGCACAATAATTTTCTTAGCTTTCCAATTGTAGAACCTTTTTCTTATCTAAATTTGTCAATTTCATTTTTGGTTTATCAATTACAATACCATTTTGAATTTTTTTTTGAAATATAAGGACGATTTTCAACAACCTCTTATACATCCAAATCATAAGCAATGATATGAATTTTCATTTGCATTTTTTAATACAAATAAATAGTCAATCTATTCAAATATAGGTGCTCTATTATATAAGCTCCATTAGGTTTTGTACCAACATTATTAACCATTAAGATAATTGTTTATGTCATTAGAGTCATTACACAGAGATTGGGCTTTTGATACCACTTTTTATATTAAATGGCTCGTAGACTCTAAAAGGGGTTGAATAGAGTCATCCTTCCTTTTTCGGAGTTTAATCAATTACGCAACAAATATATTTTGATCATGATAGACTAGCGCATATATTCATATGGAAAAATAAATTTTGATAAGCTTTAATTATTGCATTCAATTAACCAATTAGAAAAGTGAAGTTTAACCGCAAGAAAGAGTGATTTAATTAAAAATGAACTTGATTCAATCAAATTGTGAAGATTACTTGAAATGTTTAATAAAGCACTAATGATAGAAAAACGAAGATAACAGAAAGTTCAATTATGAATTTACTTCACAATGGCTGAGATTTCTTGATCAACAATACCAAATATGAAATTGATTCAAACAAAAATTTAATGTTAGAATTCTTTCAATCATTTCAAAATCACAAAATAGAACTTTTGTGCCATCGAACTCCAAATGATAATAAAAGAAAAATGCAGCAATTAAATGAGATAAGAGAAAGAGAAAAACACACAATGATTTATATTGGTTCCTCTAATTTGTTCACGTGTGTAGCATACACTCATTCATAGACATGAGTTAGTTGGTCAAGATACAATGCATGCTAACTGAAATAATCACTTTGTTATTATTATACACTATTAAATTTGAACTATGTACGTAGTGTGATTCACATGTGTTGTGAATCGAGTCACACGAGTCATATTAGTCTTGAAACCCAATATTTCAATTCACCAAACCTTATGGAAGTTGGTGTGTAGTTTCACAAATCTTGTGAGTCGATTCAGAGGATTTGAAACAACAAGAATTGATTTTGGACCTATGTGAATCGAGTTATGTAATGAGTTGAGTTCAAATAAATGAGTTTAAATTGAAGTTAGAAATTTTAATAAATTTGTTTGGGTTGTTAAAGTTATGAAAATTTAATGTTTTCATCTATTGGATGTGTTTTGAGCAGAATTTTAAATTTACAATGTAGGTATTTGAGAAAAGAAATAAATCGATTTTACTCTAAAGATTGACTTGAGAAAAGAAACGGTTAATGGAGTTAGTGAGCTTTAAAACAAAATTTGAAACTAGGAAATTTGATGTAAAGTATATAATTTTTGAAGATACTTTTAAAGGATTTATGTTGTGATTAAATGATAACTCTTTGATTCTCGAAAAGGAATTGAAACTGTTGACACCGAGTTAAAGGTTGAAAGAACTCCAATATATCTCTGTTTATTTGATGGAAAATATTTTAAGAGAAAAGTAAAGGAAATAAATGGGTCATGGTGAACTTTTTATAAAATTTTGGAAACAAATTATGAGTTTTCCATGATTTATATTTGAAACTTTGAAAAGAGAGAAATATGTATATGAAGAGCTATAGTTTTAAACAAGTTAAAGTGTTGTTGTTGTTTTTTTCTTTCTATTACTAGTTGTTGTTAGTTTTGTTGAAAAACACTTTGAAATTCAGAAGTGAAAACTTTGAGTTGAAAACTACTTAAGTCTTTTTTGATACAATTGACCATGACACGGAGCTATCATTCTTTTTTCTTCAATGAGATTAAATTGGTCAAATCGTGATTGAACCCACTCTGCCTCTTCTAGTTTTGTTTCCATCAAGACCTTGATCGAGGGGATTTCAACTTCAATGGGAAGTACTGCTTCCATTCCATACACCAATGAGAAAGGAGTTGCCCCTGTTGAGGTGCGAACAGACGTTCTATAGCCATGTAATGCAAAAGGAAGCATTTCATGCCAATCCTTGTATGTTTCTACCATCTTTTGTATGATTTTCTTGATATTCTTATTTGCCGCTTCTACAGCTCCATTTATTTTCGGCCGATAAGGCGAAGAATTATGGTGCTGAATTTTGAAACTATCACACAACTCTTTCATCATTTTATTGGTCAGATTGGTCGCATTATCCGTGATAATCTTATTTGGCAGCCCATATCGACAAATAAGTTCTTTCTTGATGAATCTGACCACTACGTTCCTCGTCACGTTGGCATAAGAAGCAGCTTCAACCCATTTTGTGAAATAATCAATAGCTACTAGGATAAACCGGTGCCCGTTTGAAGCCTTAGGTTCGATGAGCCCAATAACATCCATCCCCCACATTGAAAATGGCCAAGGTGATGTTAAGACATTCAAAGAGGTTGGCGGTACATGTATTTTATCAGCATAGATTTGACATTTCTTTACATAACTAAAACAATCAGACTCCATGGTCAACCAATAGTAACCAGCCCTTAAGATTTTTCTTGCCATTGTGTGCCCATTTGCATGAGTTCCAAAAGAACCTTCATGGACCTCTTGAATGATTTTCTCTGCTTCCGTTTTATCCACACATCTAAGGAGAACCATGTCATGGTTTCGCTTATAAAGCACGTCACCATTTAAGAAGAAGTTCATTGACAACCTCCTCAAAGCCCCCTTGTCATTTTCCGAAATACCCAATGGATATTCCCTATTCGTAACATAGGATTTGATATCGTAAAACCATGGCTTGCCATCGGGCTCTTCTTCTATTGATAAGCAATATACTGGCTTATCCTTTTGTTGAATTTTTAGGACCGGCACATCCTGATTGATACTTATTTTGAAAATTGATGACAATGTGGCCAAGGCGTCGGCCAAATCGTTTCCTTCTCAAGGAATATGGTGAAAAGTGATCTTCTCGAAGTATTCTGTCAACTCTTTGATGTGCGTGTGATACGGAACCAATTTGGAATCTCGAGTTTCCTATTCTCCTTTTGTTTGATGGATGACCAATGATGAGTCTCCATATACCTCAAGAACCTTTACCTTTGATTCAATGGCTGCTTTAATGCCCATGGCACATGCCTCGTATTCTGCAATATTGTTTGTGCAATCAAAACACAATCTAGCCGTAAATGGAGTGAATTGGTTCTCTGGGGAAATCAAAATGGCTCCAATTCCATGCCTTAATGCATTAGAAGCAGCATCAAACATCAACGTCCATTTTTCTTTATCAGATGATTCGGTCTCTTCAAATAAAGTCATTATGTCTTCATCGGGGAATTCACATTGCATTGATTGATAATCTTCTACAGGCTGTTGGGCTAAGTATTCTGCTAGTGCGCTTCCTTTGATAGCCTTCAGTGTAACATACACTAAATCGTATTCTGATAACAACATCTGCCAGCGGGCGATCCTTCCAGTAAGAGCAGGTTTCTCAAAGATGTACTTAATTGGGTCCATTTTAGACACCAACCAAGTTATATGACATAACATGTATTGCCTTAGCCGATGAGCAGCCCATGCTAGTGCACAACATGTTCGTTCAAGCAGTGAATATCTTGTTTCGCAACTAGTGAACTTTTTGCTCAAATAATAAATAGCATGCTATTTCTTACCAGATTCATTGTGTTGCCCCAGCACACAACCCATTGACCCATCAAGTACTGTTAAGTACATAATAAGTGGTTTTCCAGGAACTGGAGGTACCAGGATTGGAGGTTTTAAGAAGTATTGTTTAATCTTCTCGAAAGCTTTTTGACAATTCTCATTCCATTCAACCGTTTGGTCTTTATGCAGCAACTTGAAAATTGGCTCGCATGTTGCAGTTAGATTTGATATGAATCTGGCAATGTAATTCAATCTCCCTAAAAAGCCATAGACTTCCTTTTCCGTGCGTGGAGCTGGCATTTCTTGTATTGCTCTTACTTTATTTGGGTCCACCTCTATCCCTTTTTGACTAACGATAAACCCAAGTAACTTGCCTGATCTCACGCCAAAAGTGCATTTAGCAGGGTTTAAACGGAGTCTAAACTTCCTTAATCGCACAAATAACTTTTGAAGGTTAACCACGTGGTCTTCTTTGGTCCGGGATTTTGCAATCATATCGTCCACATAAACCTCTATCTCGTTATGCATCATGTCATGAAACAATGTCACCATTGCTCTTTGATAGGTTGCCCCATCATTCTTCAATCCAAATGGCATCACTTTATAACAAAAGGTTCCCCATTGTGTGATGAATGTGGTTTTCTCCATATCCTCAAGAGCCATCTAGATTTGATTGTATCCTGAAAAACCATCCATGAAGGAAAAAAGAGAATATTGAGCAGTGCTATCTACTAGGACATCAATATGAGGCAAAGGAAAATCGTCTTTAGGACTTGCTTTATTCAAATCCCGATAATCAACGCACATTCGAACCTTTCCATCCTTTTTTGGAACTGGGACAATATTAGCCACCCATTGAGGATATTTTGCTACTGCTAAGAAACCAGCATCAAATTGCTTTTTGACCTCTTCTGTAATTTTAAGTGACATATCAGGCCTCATCCTCCTCAATTTTTGTTTAATCGGAGCACATTCAGGCTTGAGTGGTAGCTTGTGTTCAACTATGTTAGTATCTAGCCCAGACATATCCTGATATGACCATGCAAAGACGTCCACATAGTCAAATAAAAGTTTAACCAACTTTTCTCGTTCACTTCCTTTTATAGACATACCAATTTTAATTTCTTTCTTATCACATTCAGTCCCCAAATTGATCACCTCAACAGGTTCTTGATGGGGTTGTATTATCTTAGCTTGCTGTTCAATTAACCTTTCTAGTTCTGGGGGAGGCTCAAAATTGTCTTCACAATCCTCATCAGCGTGATTAATTGGGAGTTCAAAATTACAAGAAGGGGTTCTAGCGTTGCTATTTTCAACGTATTCATTTTCAACTCTGCATTATTAAAATTAAGAAAAAAGGAAAAAAGAAAATATGAATAAAGGTTGTAACTTTAAGAAGAAAAGGAAAAGAAACGGTTGGAGAATTCCAAAATGCATTTATTGATAATAAGTACGGAATTGAAATACATGCGCCTTAATTAATTATCCTTATAGCCTTAGACATAGCAAAAGGAGTTGAAATACATAATTACTTTGAACATGAATTAACAAACACGGGAAACTCGATGATCTTCCAATTGTTGAGGAAGGTATCCGGAAGACAAGGGTACACTAATTTGAGGGTATCATCACCAACATGCTCTTCTTCCACCACAGCCACCTGGTTAGCATAAATTATTCCGGCGCTTTGAAAGGTTTGACGAATGTCACACATGGGAATCTTCTGTGAATGGTTTTCCAGACGAGTCATCTTGCTTTCCTTTTTTTCTTTCATTGCCTTTTCTTTATCAACATTGGTAGGTACATATCCCAACCCGTATCGATCATTCTTTTCTGGTATATCTAACAATTTCCCCAACTTAGCAAAAACTCCTCCTTCCAACATGGATTTGGTAGACTTCGATGATGTGGTAGACAACTTTAGTTCTTTTAAGTGAGATCCTTCACCCATGAAGACAACATTGGCAATTTCTAATGCTTGAAAGGAGGTTTTTATCGCTTCCTCTGTATCTTCAATGTAGCCTGTAGAAGATAGATGGCTCACTATCATATCTTCTTCCCCATATATTAGTACCAGCTTATTGTTCACAATAAACTTCAGCTTTTGATGGAGAGTGGATGTCAACGCTCCAGCAGCATGAATCCACAGCCTCCCTAAAAGACAACTGTATGCTGGTTTAATATCCATCACTTGGAAGGTTATCCCAAAGTTATTGGGTCCAATTTGAACTGGTAGGTCAATCTCGCCAATAACTTGTCTCTTGGACCCATCAAACGTTTTCACCACCATAGCACTAGGCTTCATACATGCTCCATCAACAACTAGTTTTGAGAGTGTCGCTTTCGGCATGACATTTAATGATGAACCATTATCAACTAGCACTCGTGCCAAGATATGATCATGACATCTCACAGAGATATGTAGTGCTTTATTATGCCTTGTCCCTTCAGCTGATAATTCGCCATCGTTAAAACTCAAACAATTATTAGCGGTGATATTACCGAAACTCCATCAAACTGGTCAACCATGATATTGTGAGTAACATGAGCCTCATTTAAAACTTTCATCAGTGCCCTTCTATGTGCTTCAGAGTTTAATAACAAAGAAAGAACAAATATCTTGGAAGGGGTTTTATTTAGCTGGTCCACCACCTTATATTCACTTTGCTTGATAAACTTCAAAAATTCATTAGCTTCTTCTTCAAGCACCATCTTTTTGCTAGTCTCTGGCCCTTTTATAGCATGATTCATAGCTTCTTTACCCTTTTCCTCATGGTCCTCCTTTCTCTTAGGTTGTTCAGGGGCGTATACTGGACCACTCCGAGTCATCCCACCAACTCCTGAAATGTTGGTGACATCAATTTCCTTAGGTTCACAGCTATCACCTAATTGATGATTGGACAAATGAGACGCGACTTCATAATTCCATGGTGCCGCCTTGGTATTTCCATAAGGAAAAGGGGTTGGTGCCTGAACAATTATTGGATATGGTCCATTTGGAGTTGCCATAAGATTTTCTTTCCTATAGAGGATTTCCAATGGTCTTGGGAAAGATCTATTATTCTCCATGCACGGCTCTATGGTCGACACATGATCATCTTTTGCACAACCTACCTTATTGTCAATCGTCTCAATCAAGTTTAACTCAACAAAGATAATTTTCATTGGGATTTTCACATGTTCCATACTCTTAATTGCACATTGATCTATCTCATCTTCAATGATGATGATAGAGGAATTTCCGTGGCCTAGCAAGGGATTACTCCCCACATTAGGACTGTCTTCCTTGAAGGTAAGCCATTTTGTATTAATCAATTCTTGCACTTTAGATTTTAGTGCTTGGCAATCTTCGACGGAATGTCCTACAGCTCCTGCATGGTACTCACATTTGGCATTTGGGTTGTACCATTTTGGAAATGGTGGTTCCATAGGTTTCATGGGTCTCGGGACTACCATTGAGTTTTGGAGTAGGTGAGGCAACAATTGGCTGTATGTCATGGGAATCGGGTCAAAACGGGTTATCTTCTTATCTCGATTAACTGGTGGTGTGTATTGATTCGGGATTGGATTTTGGTTCCATTGATTTTGTTGGGGAAACGTGAGAGGGGGTGGCTGGACCATGGGTTGTTGATAATAAGGTGGCCTTGAAGGGTGATATTGGGGGTATGGAGCTGGTGAAGTCGTAACCACATATGGATATGGAATGTATGGAATTTGGGGTATCGGTGGCTGAAAATTTGGAGGTCGATAAGAATTCATGGATGGAGCATAAGAGACTTTTGGGTTTGCCATTACAGCGTTAGCATCCCCTTCTTTCTTCTTTGTGAATCCCATATGGGGCTTCTTTACACCACTCGTTCCACACACAATCTTACCACTCCTCATACCACTTTCTACTCTTTCTCCTATCATGACCATGTCAGAAAAGTTTGATGACATACTTCCAATCATCTTTTCATAAAAAGGCGACAAGAGAGTATCCATAAACATACCAACCATTTCTCTTTTAGATAAAGGAAGATCTACTTGCGATGCCACTTCTCTCCACCGTTGTGCATATTCTTTGAAGGTTTCGTTGTCTTTTTTCAGTGAATTTTGCAATTGCATCCTGTCAGGGGCCATATCAATGTTGTACCTGTATTGTTTCAAGAAGGCATCAGCCACGTCTTTCCACGAACGGATTCGATTTCGCTCAAGATGCATTGATAACTCTTCATCATATGCATATTTGTCATTGTTTTTAGTCTTATTTATAGGAAATCATTAGTTAATTTAAGGAGTTATTTAATATATTTTATTAATTTTAGTTTTTAGATTTAACAACATGTTTATGTTCGTATTTCCTTTATTAAGTAGATATTTTTATGGTTTTATGTTATTTTCCTTATTTTCCGTGCAGTGCTGAATTCTTGTGAGAAATCAACATGACCTACATGGAGTATTTCTACCATATCTGGAGTTATAGATGTTCAATTGGAGTCAAACCAAGTGCAAATGAAAGCTAAGATCCATAGCTACAACTTTCATGAAGACACTAGAACCAAATTCGGACTAGAAAGAGGAGAACAATGCAATAAACGCCAGACATCAAATGCTGTGCGCTTGAAGCGCGCCAGCTGCGCTTGAAGCGCGTTTTGGCACCACTGATTCTGTTTCAATGCGCCTGAAGCGCAAGGCATGCGCTTGGGGTGCGTGGCGCGCTGATAATTGCATAAAATCAAGTTTTTTTGATTTTTGAGGGATCTTTTGGTCAATTGAGAAGCTTAGAGACTTGTGCCCTAGCAGAGAAGCTCAGAGACGGCTGTTCTACACCATTGAAGGAGTTTTATCAAGAATCATTCATGAATCTTTCTTGTAATTCTTCATTAATCTCTATCTCTTTAATCTCTGTAATGAGCAACTAAATCCTATTTGTTAGGGATGAGTGGAACAAGATGAAACCTTTATTTGTGTGAATTGATTTCTAGTTATATGAATAAATTAATTGAATTATTTTTCTCATCTCTGTGCTTAATGCTTTTTATTGCCTGATCAGCATTAAAATGTTCTATGATTTGTAATTTGAAACGGAAGTGGACTTTATGAATGCTTGAGATGAGAAATTCATGAGATTGTAGTCTAGGGATAGATGCAGGTCATGAAACCAATTGAATTAGTTGCAGAGACAACAATTTAAAAAGAGAATTTTTGTACTGTAAAGCTTAATCCTAATTTTAAATCCACTAAGGAATTAGGGGTTATTTTGGGATTAATGGTTCTGTCACTAAGACATTAGGGCAAGAATACTAAAGAAAATTCGGTAATAATTCAATAGAGGAATTCAGTAACTAGGATCAAATTAGAAACCAAGGGTGGACTCAAAGTGAAACTCATCCCTGACATTTTTCTCATTATAAAAGTTCAATTTTATTACTGTTGTTATTTTAAATATTACCTTAATCAACTCGGAAACTTTTTGTTCAATTTCAGTAATTAAAGATAATTCGATAGTAAAACGCAATCCTTGAGTTCGACACTCGGTATTACCGTTTTTATTATTACTTACAACGATTCAGTACACTTGCTGAAACGCTATCAAGTTTTTGGCGCCGTTGCCGGGGATTGCCATATCACTATTGAGTTATAATTTATTTACTTAATTGAAATTTTTTGCTCTGCAATAAAATTTTTGTTTTCTTTTATTTTTAATTTTGAAAAAAAAAATTGTTTTTCTTTTATTTTCTATTGTTATTTGTTAAGCTTGCTAATGTCGTGTGTTAGTGGTTTGTCTTTTCTTTGTTTGAGATAACTATTCGCTGTAGAGCATGGAAGATTGTAATGATGATATTCTACTACAATTATATGAAGAGTGTGATACTTGTCTTATATCTGCTATATTACGCATAATTGAAGGACAAATCTTGAGAGATACATTTGTAAAATATCACCCTCAAACGCTCCCTATTAGGTGTGACTTTTGCGGAGAAGGACATAGGAATGAAACTTGTTTTGATTACTATGTCGCACAACTAGAATATGAAGATTTATTGGTTATAGAAGCAGAAGACGACGAGTATTATATTAAAAAGATCAATTGGGAACAAACTCTACCTCGTAAAATTCTAGCCAAAGAATCAGATGACAAAGACTTTCACATTAAGGATGTTTTAATTTAATTCATGAAGAATATCATGGTTTCAATTGAAAGATTTGAAAGTCAATATGAGAGGTTATTTGAGCAAGTGGTTGAGTTTGAGAAGATGGAGGAGAAGTTGACGATTGAAGATGACTTCATTGTTGTGGTAGAAGATGATAAGCAAGAGAACAACACGAACGAGGAAAAGAAAAAAGAAAAGATTGGTGAAGTTCGAGATTCAATCTTTGCCTTGTTCATGGAATTTCTTAAGTTCATGGAATTTCTACCAAACAAAAGGAAGAAAAAGGATGATGTGTTCTTTCTGTCCTATATGCCACCTTGACAATAGTTGGGCGTCAAGCTAATGACTTTAAAAAAGCGCTTCGTGGGAGGCAACCCATAGGTAGAGGTAACTTTTATTTTTGTTATTTGAATTTGTTTCTTTTTAATTGTGTGTAAACGTGCACTGTGATGAAGAATTGTTAACAACTTGAAGCTGGTCTTAAGCTATCTGTTTTAGATTTTGAAATTTAAACTTTATTTTTTTGCTCAAATCATTGATCAATTCGATGAGTTTCACTAATGCATATATTGTTGATTACTAAGTGGTTGTAGAGCGTTAACTTGCCATCACTTTCTCAAAAAATAAAAAAAAATTTAGTAACACACTTGGCACAGTTTTGAAAGTTCACACTCTCTCTTGTTTATCCTAGCTGTGAGCTTTTGTGCCTAAACACTTCAATTCCTTGTCGTGTGATTATCTAGACATGTGTTAACCCTTCAGAACTTGCACTAATTCTGCCTTGCATCACTTGTGATTTATGCATACACGGAAGCAAATTTTTTTGGTCCTTTGAGCCTTTCTAACTACCCTGTGCAAATTTTATCCTTTGCTAACCCCTTTGAGCTTGACCCTTTCTTTCGATTACTAGCCACATTACAAACCAAAGACTTGACAGTGATTAAATCACCTTACTTGGAGCTAGGTAGGAAATTTTTTGTCGCATCTCGGTAAAGTTCTAAGTTTGGGGTTGCTCATGGGATAGCAACCTTTTAAGTTTGGGGTGGTTCTCACGAAAAAAATAAAAAAAGAAGAAAAAAATTCAAAACAAAAAAAAAGAAAAAAAATTAGTTTGAATACATCGATAAATAACATCTTCTTAGTTCTTTTGTCAATGATTGTGAATTTTCACCATAAAATGTGAAAAAATAAAATAAAATAGAATAAAAGAGGGAGAATAATTTGAAAATGTATGCCTAACTCCAAGTAGTAAAGCCTACTATCCCAAAATGTCCTACCTTTACCTAAGCCCCATTACAACCCGAAAGTCCTCCAAAAGTGTTTGTGTTTGTTGCATTGTGATTGCTAACTAGAATTTTTTCAAGCATATGGTAGCGTGATGCATGTTCTAGGATTTGAGTGATAAATTCACAACCCTTGCTAAACACTTCAGAGAAATTTTGGTGAGATTGTGTGAAGAGAGTGTTGAACTTGATAAATAAATGCTAAAGTGTACAAATTGTGTTTTTTTTTAAGCAACCATGGAGCATGATGAATGTTTTGTAGTAGCTGAAACTTTGAGAATTGAGTTTGATCTCATTTGAAAAATTGAATTTAAGTTTGCTTTTAACTGTATCAAATCTGAAATTAACTGTTGCTTGGGGACAAACAATAGATTAAGTTTGGGGTTGTGATGACTCTTCATCATATGCATATTTTTCATTGTTTTTAGTCTTATTTATCTTCAATCATTAGTTAATTTAATGATTTATTTGATATATTTTATTGATTCTAGTTCTTGGGTTTAATAAAAATACTTATGTTCTTATTTTGTTGATTAAGTAGAGATTTTTCGGAGTTTTGCGTTGTTTCTTTGTTTTTAGTGCAGTGCTGAATTCTGGTGAGAAATCAACATGACCTATGTGGAGTATTTCAGTGATATATGGAGTTGTAGATGTCCAATTAGAGTCAAACCAAGTGAAAATGAAAGCTAACATCCATAGCTACAACTTTCATGAAGACACCGGAGCCAAATTCGGACTCAAAATAGTAGAAACATGCAGTATACGTCAGACAGAAGATGTTGTGCGCCTGAAGCGCAAAGCATGCGCTTGAAGCGCATTTCTGCACTGCTGATTCTGTTTAAATGCGCTTGAAGCGCAAGGCATGCGCCTGGGGCGCGTGGCGCACTGTAGATTGCATAAAATCGAGTTTTTTTGATTTTTAAGGGATCTTTTGGTCAATTGATAAGCTCAGAGACTTGTGCCCTAGCAGAGAAGCTCAGAGACGGCTGTTCTACACCATTGAAGGAGTTTTATCAAGAATCATTCATGAATATTTCTTGTAATTCTTCTTTAATCTCTATCTTTTTAATCTCTGTAATGAGCAACTAAATCCTATTTGTTAGGGATGAGTGGAACAAGATAAAACCTTTATTTGTCTGAATTGATTCCTGGTTATATGAATAAATTTATTGAATTATTTTTCTCATCTCTGTGCTTAATGCTTTTTATTGCCTGATCAACTTTAAAATGTTCTATGATTTGTAATTTGAAACGGAAGTGGACTTTACGAATGCTTGTATTGTTTCAAGAAGGCATCAGCCAAGTCTTTCCACGAACGGATTCGATTTCGCTCAAGATGCATATACCAATTTAATGATGCCCCTCTCAAACTGTCTTGAAAAAAATGAATGAGAAGCTTGTCATCATGAGCATGAGTAGCCATTTTTCTACAATACATGGTCAAGTGATTTTTAGGGCATGTGGCACCCTTGTACTTTTCAAACGAAAGTACCTTGAATTTTGAAGGGATTGCTACATCAGGAACTAAGCACATATCAAAAGCATCAAGACCATAGGCATTACTACCTTCCATTGCTTTTATTCGCTCTTCTAAAACATGTTATTTTTCTTTCGACTGTGTATCTTCACCAATAAACTGAGGTTGTTGCCAATTTCCATTAGCATCAAAATGGGGTGCTTGGGGTGCACTTAATGGAATGTTTTCGAGGGTAGAGTGTTTTGGGGTGGCACGTAGCCGAGAGGAGATGGGATTTGTGGTTGGTTTAAGCTTTGGGAATTGATGGCTGGGTGATTTGGGTTATTTTCCATGGGGTTGATGACTAAAGGCGGAGTATAACCAAGTGGGATACCATACATAGGAAATTGCATAGCCACTGCACGGAATTGATGAGTAGTTGGGGTAAAGCCTGGTGGGTGAGAAGGAGTGGTTTGGTGTTCTTCATTTGCAGTTGGAGGACTCCCATCTGTATTCTCCTTTTTTGCCAAAGCCTGTATAGCCTCTAGGATTCAATCAACCTTGTCCTTCAATTGGCTAACATCTGCTCTCATTACTTCTTGGTTTTGCTCAAGTTCATCCATGATCTTGGAGTTTGCGCGAGTTCGATAAGGGTGTCGAGGAAACATCTTTATTGACTTTTTCTGTTTTTTTAAATAAATAAAAAAAATTATGAGTATGTATGAATGGAATGAAGATGAAATTATTTAGTTAATTATTTATTTTTTTACATTATAATTGTATGTTGGGAATCATAAGCCTTTCGAATTATAAGTGAAGAAAATATGGGGATCGATAAACAAAACAAGCAAATCCTTCATTGATGGGAAAAAGAGTACATCACATTTAAATTAAAAACTACAACATCTATGGTATTTTAATCTTCTCTCAATAGGACAACCAATCTTTTTCTCCAATTCTTCTACCAGATTTTTGCAATATTCAACGAACTCGTAGACTTTGACTGGAGTATTGAGCGGATGCATTACTGCATCAATCTCTCTTAGATGCTTTGGAATTTTTATGATTGATTGATTAGCTAGCATTGCCAATTTTGAAAAACAATCTTTCCAATGCTTGCCTTTATCTTCCAGCTCTTTATAGACCTCATGATTCTTCAATTGTCCAAGCAACGTCATAAAACGATCCTCCCAATATGTGGTTTCATCCTTTAAGTCATTATAGATTTTTTCTTGATAATCAATGTAATTCTTCAACTCACTAGAAGTCTCCATTTCTATTCTTAGCACATCTTGATGTTTTGAGAGCAATTCTTCCATTTCTTCCTTGTGTTGCCTCTCATTCTTTACTTGACTCTCGTAGTCGGCTACCATCTCTTCAAGTTGTTTCTTTAAATCTTCAAATTCCTTCTTTATATTCCTTTCAGAACTTGCTGATTTCGCCCATAATTGCTTCCACATATAGGCTTCTTCAATAGCTTCATTCCTTTCTTGCTTCCGCACATCTAATTCTTCATTTGCACCTCTCAAACAATCTTGTATGTCCAGTTTATTTTCCTTTTCAATTTTCAACCTCTTGTTGCTTATCTCAATAAATTGATTCTTACAAGTGTTTTCTGATCGCAAATTCTCGTTCTCTTGGGAGACTTTTTCTAACTTCACTTTTAGCTCTTTTTTCTGTTCTTCAGACTTCAACAATAATGCTTTGAGTTCTTCTACTTCTTTGTTTGTAACAAGGGTAGGGTTCCTTTGTGCCACAACTTCTACGTCCGAGTACTCTTCCTTTTCTAATGATCACTTCCCAAGCTCGACTTATTCTCCGCAACATCGGTGGGTCTACTATACCCGTTTTGTGGAAAACAAAAGCTTCTAATGACTTATCATCTGGTTTCTCCAACATAGGGTAGCCAAGCTGTCTCAGAGCTATCATCGGATTGTAGTTAATACAACCTTTGGTTCCCATGAGAGGTACATTTGGAAAGTCTCCGCATTGGCATATTACTTCTCTATGATACCATGAAATTATGTCCCCGGTAAGGCTAGCTATACTCTGAGCCCATTCACGGTTATTTTTAATTCCAACATGATACTCTTTCTTGATCATGTGAGACATGAACCAAGTATACAACACTGGAACGCAACACAAAATTGTACCCCCTTTCTTCTCGTGCCACATATGCAGAGAGTAGTACACATCAGCAAGGACCGCGGGAACTGGATTTTGTTTATTTTTGTTAAAAGCCAAGAAGACATTGATGGCAGCAAAATCAACAAAATTATCAAGGTTTGGGAATAAGACAATACCATAGATAATGAGAGCCAAAACATCTATAAAAGTACCCCATTCTTTTTTAACGGCTAAATCTTGTGCCTTTTGCTCTAGATATTTTCTCGAGAAACCATGAATAGCCCTTTTTTCCTCTTTTTTGCCTGCCAACTCTCTTATGTCGATTTTTAATACTTCAGCAACTACGCTGAAATTTGGTGGTTGCCCAATATATCGATAAGGATTTCCTTTCTCTAGGGAGTAACCCAATATTCGCTCGAATTCTTCTAATGTCAGGGCCAACTGAAAGTCTTGAAAGGTGAAACATCTTAAGAGAGGGTCATAATACTGAGCAAGTGCTGTGAGGGCCCCTGTTTGCACATTTACTGCCAAGAGGTTTAGGATTTTCCCATATTTACTAAAGAAACTCTCATGTTGTATGGTTTTCATTTGATTGCTGATGTCTCTTAAACTTTTCAAATCAGGTTGCTTGAACTTTAAAAGTAAAGTTTTTCTTTTTTCCGATCCCATTATCCACTTAACACGTGACTAAGGTTTGTATGATTCCCCAAAAATCCTGAAAATTTATGCAAAATATTTTTTATTTTTAGAGAAATAGAAAGAAAAAAAATCATGAGATATGAATGAAACTATGTAGAATAATTATTATGAATGTATTTATATAGATAGATATATATATATATATATATATATATATATATATATATATAATTTGGATGTATGAGTTATTTTTGGTTTATATGGATGTTCTTATGATGAAAGGGATTATTGGTTTATGTAGTGAAACTCTCACAAGGGTGGCTCTATGATTCTAAATGTGGTTCCTAGAGCCAATAATCCTATTTTCGAATATTGTCAACAACAATATGTAAACTATTTGGAGTAACAATACCTTGACAGGATCAAACTCTAGGTGAGATTTTCATGCTAACCAAACAGGATGTACATCCAGAAGGCTATCACTACGCACTCTCGAAACTAAACTTAAGTTTTGTTCAAACCCGGGTATAAGGTTCCACTCATAAGTTTGTTTAGAGTGTAGAATAAACATAATTTAATAGCTCTATATTGCTAATAAAACATGTATACATGCACAGAAAACAATAATAATAATAATAATAATAGTAATAATGAATAAAAAAAATAAAAAAAAATAATTAAATAAATGCCTTACTAGCTTAAAAGAATATTATAATGACAACTAATATTTATTAAGAAATAATAAGCCCATAAAGTATTAGAAAATGAAAATCAAACAAATATAGAAAAAGTTAAAAATTATGCACAATTAATTATGTCAGGCTTGACTCTCTAAGGGTCCCCAGTGGAGTCGCCAGCTGTCGCGGCCTAAATTTCGAGTATTTCTCGAATTCAATGGAGTCACCACCAAAGTTTATTTAAAATAGGGAAAACATTGGGAAACCTTTAAAAAGAAAAAAAAAATGGTCTTTGAACCAATTTTTGAGTTCGAGAGTCGATTATGCGTATGGAAGGTATTAGCACCCTACGACATCCGTTAAAATACTGTTACCTATAATTAATTTTGCAAAATTAGTATTAACTTAAATATATTTATTTCTCTTTATTATTAAATATGAATATCAATTATTTATTTTTAATGTGATGTTGAAATAAATACGTGTTTAAAGAAAAGAGTAACAAAATAAGAAATTTTGTTTGTTAATGTGTTTGACAAGAGTGTGATCTTGCTCCTACGTATCTCCCGGTGCGATGGAGAAATCAAAGCTACGTAGTTCTTGGATAGAAAATATGGATGTGTTGATTACTTTTAAAGAAAAAAAATGTGTTTTGTTATCAAAAAATAAAAAAAAAGTTTGGGTGAAAGAAAATGAGTTTGTTTGACTTGAATATTTATTTTAAAATGCGAGTTTTAAGACTATCAAGTCGTACAACTTGTGTCTCAAAAACTCAAAGACTAAAAAAATATCTCATCTAGTTAACCTTTATAAGAGTATTTTATATTATTTTTTGTTTTTTTTCTAATTCGAGTTTTAAAACTACCAAGTAGTACAACTTGTGTCTTTATAACTCAAAGATTAAAAAGATGTCACATCTAATTAATCAGATTTAAAAAAAAATGATTTTAAATTAATTTATTTATAAAAGTGAATTTTAAAAATATTAAGTTGTACATCTTGTATCCTAACAACTCAAAGGTTAACAAATGACACATCTAATTAACCTTTCAATATCTGATCACAATTTTATCTTTGCCTCTTTTTTTTAGAATTAAAAATCGATGCTAAATATTAAATAAGTTTAAATGGTTCTAAGAAATATATGGACTTATAATTTAATGTGTTAAATAAATGAAAACACATTTTAATAATAGAACCAAAAATATTATATACAAATGTGAGCTTCTTTCAAAATATTTTTAATTAATTAAGTGATGACAACAAAACTTATTTTAATATTAAATAGCACAATTCAAAGTTAAAAATAAAAAAAAAAACCGATTAACACAATTCATCGATTAAATAAATAATGTTTATTGATATTTAATTATATCCATAATTATTTATATTAAATGTAATAAATATAATAGGATATTTGTTGATTAAATAAAATAAATATCATGAAAATGTTTATTAGCAAGCTATCATGATTAGCTGATGTAGCAAGACAAAAAAAAAAAGGGGGGAACTCACCTATCACATCAATACAGAAAATGGCTATGGGAAGCCACGCATGGCAGAAGAAAAAAGGGAACAAATATATAGAAAATCGGTTGTTTCAAAAGCATGGCATAAAGTAAAAAAAACTGTATCAAAAGCATGGCAAGGCCTTTAACGCATGGCAGCAAGGTGCAAAGCAAAGCAGCACACGATTTCAATATAAATTGGCTGGCTGACCATTATAAACTTTTATAAACACAATAAAAACCAAAATCTCAACCAAAACAATACCATATATATTACAACATTTCATCTTTCAAACTCTAGTTTCAAATTTTGGTTTCCAATACAATAATATAAAGTTTGAAAAAAACAGAACAAATATGATGAGTATGAGAAAATACATGCCTCTTTAGATACCAGATGAAGACATAGACGGTGGTGTACGGCGGTTGATCGTGGTTGGCGGCGATTTCCGATGGGATGAAATGACGGTAATGACCTTTATTTTTTTTCTATTTTTTTGTTTTGAAATAAATAATTTTTGAAGATAAGATTGTATTGTTGTTTCTCTACTTAATTTCTCTCTAATTTTCTTTACTTCTCTTTTGGAAAATAAATCTATTTTCTCTGAAAAATCAAGCTCTACTCCTCTAAAAAAAATAATTCTCTCCCTTTTTGCTGATTTTCGAACTCAATTTATAGACTAAAATGGTGAATCTTTCTGTTCATTAGATAAAATTAAGTTCTGGATTTTGTGTGGTTTTGTTTCAAATTTTACACAACATCAGATTTTGAGTGTACAAGTGGTACAAGTAATAGCCTTATTAATATGAAATGAAGCAAGTAACTGGTTTGTAATAGGTTTGTAGTAGGATGCTAACAAGGCCAACAAGATAAAGGAAAGTTTGCAGTAGGATGTTAACAATGCAAGCAAGATAAAGGAATGTGCACAATAGAAATAGTAAAAAAAAAAAAAAAGAAGAAACAAGAAAGTGTGTTCATAATTTTTTCTTTTTTATTTTATCTTATTTTTTGTATTAAATGAGAACATTTATGTAAATTGGACTAAATTGTAAAAAGAGAGGTACACCAAGAATTGAACTCAAGACTTTACTATTAAACACAATTAAAACAACCACTAAGCCAACACTTATATCATGTCAATTAGAACCAATTATACATACTTATATTTCCCAATATTTTAGAAATATCTCACAATCCCCCACTATTTTCAAAATATACTTAGTCTCATAATTTTGGAAATATCATGGTTTCAGATAATAGTATCTTACGATTTGAACCACTACTTAGTAAGCTATGAGTTTTGCTTATCCCGAATAGATTGGTAGACAAGCTTTGAACCAATTATTCATTAGAACAAGTGTTCACAACTTACACATGAAATCTCGGTATTATCGAAAGAGTTATAAAGATGACACATAGGATAAGGCCTTGTGTCATGTACCCTTTTGATGAGAATTTAAGAGTCAATCCCTTTAACTCTTTGAAGCGGCCTCACTTCATTATCAAATAGGTAGGCTATATCAGAAAGACACCCATAATATGTATTTTAGCAAATTCATGTTATATGTTTATTAAGAGTAAAACTCAACCTTCCAACTTTATACTTATGGTCCAAGTACTTTTAACCCTTGGGATATATCTATATTCAGGTACTTGCAATCACTCTAATAGTGTACTTTTATCATTTGAACTCAAGACTTGATGTTACTCAAGTGTGAGTTGATTTTCCACCATTGATGATTAATTAGATATGAGCTTGAGTCCCATCCCCAATGATGTCTTAAACACCATGTCCCTTGTCTGACCTTTCGTCAAAGGATCTACAAGATTCTTTTCAGTTACTACAAACACTATAGATATTACTCCAATTTAAAATTAAATCCTTTACATAGCTATGACTTAAGCCAATATGTCTAGATTTTCAATAATATACTTGATTATATGCTTTGGATAGTGTGGATTGACTATCACAATGTATGGATATTGGTGAAGTAGCAAAGTCGATTTACAAGAAAGGGGGTTTGAATTGTAAATTCTCCCTTTTAAAATTCCTGCTAAAAACTTAAGAAAATAACTCAAGATTGATCTTGGTAGTGAAAATAGAAAACGGAGAACGTTCTTGGTTTTCTCCAGAAAATAGAGAATGTTCTTGGTTAGTTAAAATGAACAGTTCAGTTTATCTATTTAACTTGATAATTAAAAGACTGAAAGTAAATAGAGATAAGGGAAGAGATATCACACACAGATATATCCTGTTTCACCCAACCTGGGCTACGTCCAGTCCTCACAACAGTGAGATTTTCCACTAAGTGTTCAAAACAAAGAACCTTCTTGGTTTTACAACACCTAGCTCAGATCAACCTTGATCTGTTACAAACTTCAATCATTTCCACCCAGAAAGGAATTCAATCAGGTCACCTATCAACCTTGATAGGATTTTACACTTCACCTTTTAACCTTAAAGGGATTTTCTAAACAAACGACTCACTCAAGCTACAAACAAGCCTCATAATCTTGAGTGTTGTATGATAATGATATGATTGATAACTGAATCTGTTTGGACTCAACTCTTGTTTGAGTTTAGATTCTTTACAAATGGTTTCAGTAAACTAAAGATAGTGAATTCGAAACAGAAGGTTACTGATTTCTTTGAGAAGCTTTCAAGTGTTAATGTGAGTGATTGATGATATATCTTGGCACTTGAATATCTTTGATTTTGGACAGAATCTGAGTATGCTCAACTAGTGTTTTAGATTAGATTCTTGACAAAATAATTCAGTAGAATGATTCTGATATGAAGAGGACAAACATAACTGAATCTTTTGTTTGTGATTGAGAAGCTTTCAAGTATGTAGATGTATGTAAGTGACGTATTGCTTTGTACTTGAAGCTCTAAATTTTTTCTTGAGCTTTTCCTTCCTTTTATAGGCTTTTGGAAGGTTGATGACAGTCAAAAGAGTCGTTGGAAAGTGCTCTGTTGTCATGTGTCTGTTTTGACCAAAGACCTGACTTTATGATTAAAAAATGTTCAAGTATTTGAACATTATGCATTCTGTTTCAATAGGCTGAGTTCTTCGATTCTTAATCAGATTTCCTTTGTTTAATGATCCTTTGTACTTCAAATATATTTGTTAATATCTTTGATTTGATATGGAGTTTTGATTATGTCAAAACAGCTTTGGAGAATGATGATGAACTTCAGCATAATGTTAATGAAAATTCTGGAGATTTATAATCAATCTGGAGTCCTAGTATCTTATCTTTTTGGAGATTGATAATCAATCTGGAGGTTCAGTTTTGATCATTCTGGATGTCTTCCTGAACTTTTCTTGGATCTGCTTTGATGTTAATATACTTCAAGATCGTTCAACGTTCTTGGCAGTCAAGCTAGAGAAGGATGTAACAAGGCTGGAGTATGATGTTCAATATGTTGGAGAATGATTGTATCATTCTGGACTGATGTTATCATATTGGAGGATGATGTTTGATCATTCTGGAGATAGTTGTTAATCATGCTGGAGATTAATGTTTACATGCTAGAGATTGATGTTAACATGCTGGAGAATGATAATCATTCTGGACATTCTGATGTTCAAGAACAGACTTGGTTCTTCCTTTGAATTTATTTTGTGGAGGTATCCTCTGATATTATTCTAGAGGTATCCTCTGATAGTATTCTGGAGGTATCATCTGATAGTATTATGGAGGTATCCTCTTATAGTATTCTGGAGGTATCCTCTAATAGTATTCTTGAGGTATCATCTGATAGTATTCTGGAGGTATCCTCTGATAGTATTCTGGAGGTATCCTCTGGTTTTGTCTTCTGGAGGTATCCTCTAGTGACGTCTTTTGGAGGTATCCTCTGGTGACATCTTATGGAGGTATCCTCTGGTGACGTCTTCTAGAGGTATCTTCTAGTGACGTCTTATTGAGGTATCCTCTGGTGACGTCTTCTAGAGGTATCCTCTGGTGACGTCTTCTAGAGGTATCCTCTGGAATCCTCTAGTGACGTTTTTTGGAGGTATCCTCTGGTGACGACATCCTCTGATGACATCATCTTCTGGTGACGTCATCCTCTTGTGACATCATCCTATAGTGATATCCTCTAGTGACGTCATCCTCTGGTAACGTCATCCTCTGGTGACTATATATGTCTTGCTTGGACAGCTTAATTCATGGCCTTTTTTCTTTGTGATTCGAATGGCTTCTTTTGATTGTAATTGATCATATTTGTGCACTTTGATGAAGTGAATTGATTCTTGCTTGTTTACTTATGCATTCATGTTCCTTAAACAAAACTTAAGTGAAATCATTAGTATACCACCATTCATAAAACTTAATCATTTATTTCTTAAGGTTTGTTGTCATTAAAACATATATCAAAAAGATTTTTTCTTCAACAATTGGTGCCATTGGCTTTGGCCAAATTTGTATCTCATACAACAAGTTTATTAACCATTCATCCTCTTTACTACATGCAGCTAGGGCAATGAATTCTACATCCATGGTGGAGTCGGCAATGCAAGTTTGTTTCTTTGATCCCCAAGAAACTGCAACTCCACCAAGGTTGAAGATCCATCCACTTGTGGAAGCATGATCCTCAACATAAGTTACCCAATTGGCATTGGTGTATCCTTCCAAAACTGAAGGATATCCACTATAGACTAAACTATAGTTAATTGTTGCTTTCAAATATTTTAATACTCTATTAGTAGCATGTCAATGTTCTTGACTTGGATTGCTTGTATACCGACTTATTCTTCCAACATCATATGCTAGATCAGGTCTAAACAAATCATTACTTACATCAAGCATCTGATTGCCTTTTATGTTCTTGATAGTGTTGATGAATTATCAACAAACCATGACCCTTTTGCCATTTCATCTCTTCACAAACTTTTATGTCATTCTACCTTTTACTATATTTAATAAGCATTTCAATTTTCAAACACACAAACTTTTATGTCATTCTACCTTTTACTATATTTAATAAGCATTTCAATTTAAAATTTTAATTTCTTTTCTAATATATCCAAGTCCAAGATATAATACATTGAATGCATTAAATATATATTGCCACTAGTTAACAAAGCATGATCATAAAGATATCTCATAATCAAATATCATAAGATGGATCCAAACATGTAAGTAATCTAGTCATTAACAAATAAACTTCATTTCATTTCTATTAAAGAAACCATTTATTCATAGTTATATTATAACTAATACATGCATCATGAATTTTATTGGTTAGTTCAAGTTTCATATTTAAATATGTTCTATGGTAAACCCAAATAAGTATCACAACAGAAAATAAACAATGAATAAAGTCATTAAGATTTTATATTACTTTCTTCTACAAACATTTGTTAACTTATAATAATTTTAAAATATATACCCAAATTATTTTTAATATTAAAAAATCGACAAATACTTTCATACTATCATGCACATATAATATGAGTTAATCAATTATAGAATTAATAACTTCTCACATGAAGCATCACTGTCATTGAGATACACGCTTGATATTTATGACAATTTATTTACACTACTTTAAATAAATTAATGTATTAAATATGCATCTTTAAACCATACATATTCATACTTGTTAAGATTTAATAATTCCATATTATTAATTTTCCACACCCTATCTCCATATTATTATATATGTATCCAGAAAAGAAAATTTATTATATAAGTGTAGTAACACTAAATAACTTCCGATGTCCAACCATGAATTTTCATGTAATTACTTCTAAGACTTTAATTAATTTTTAAAATCTAAATAAACAAGCAAAATTCATGCAAAAATCATATTAAATTCACATACTTGATTATATTCTAAATTATGCACATCAATCTAATCACATGTTAAATTTATCATAAATAAATATCATTACTTTGGAGAAACGCATATGAATTTTGTTAAAAGTCGGAATTAAATTTGATATCATTATGTCATTCAATTTTCTAAAGTTAATATGTCCTAACCACATATGCCATAAATCACAAGACTCAATGATATAAACATATATAAATCATATTATTATTTTAGTTACTAACAACATTACATTTGAACATATTTTCACAAAAGTAACCATTCCCTATAAACATACCCCCTTTAGAGAGAATAAATTTATCTCCCTCAAATACACATTTGAAACCAAACTTTTTAAGTAAAGGTACATAAATCAAGTTCTTCCTAACTTCAGAAACATAAAATACATCTTCAAGAGTAAGTGTTTTTCAAGAAGTGAATTCAATTTCCACTGTTCCTTTTCCCTTGACTTGGACAGTTGAGGCATTTCCCATGTACAAAACACTTCCATCTTCTTCATCAATGGTTTTAAATAGTTCTTTGTTTTTGCACACATGGTGGGTAGCACCAGAGTCTATCCACCAAGATTCAACATGTTGAGTTCAGAAATGACAACAACAAGTTTATCTTTTGTTGCACTTGAATTATTCTCTTTATTCTTACTTTTCAAGAACCTGCACTCATTTTTAAAATGTCCTGGTTTTTCACAATGATAACAACTTCCTTTTCTTTTCTTTCGTTCATTATTACCATTGTGTTTTTCATGAGATTTATCAAAATCTTGATTTCTTTTCTTAAAAGTTTTGCTTGAATTTCCTTCCTCCATTACATGGACTTTTCATGAGAAAATTGGTTTTTAGTATCTTCTTGTTTACGGAACTCTTCTTCTAAACGAAGGTGATTACTCAATTGCTCAAGAGATATGTCCTCTTTCTTATGTTTCATGGATTTTTTGAAATCATTCCACGAAGGTGGAAGTCTGTCTATTATGGAGGATACAATAATGGTTTCATCCATGTGCATATGATGTTGTTTGTAATTATTAAGAATACGTTTAATCTCATGCATTTGTTCCATTACTGATTTATTATCAATCATGTTATAATTATTAAATTCAGAAACAAGAAACTTCTTACTTGTAGCGTCTTCTTGCATGTATCTTGATTCGAATTTATCTCATAGTTCCTTTGCAGAAATGATACTTTGATATATATCGAACAAAGAATCAGACATACTGTTGAGAATATGGCCCATGCACCACCTTCCTTCAATGTTGGTCTCGTGGTGTTCAGAACATACACCACCTTCAAAGTTGTAAGAAGGAATTTCATCTTTTTCTACCAACGAATAAATTTTCCTCCATCGAATTTCTCAAACTTCACAAAACTAGAAGTCATTTCTTTGAGTGATGCAGCCATTGATTGAATATAAAATCGAACTAAAATATTATTGGATCTGTTTTGGTGACAATTGCTGCAAGACTTTAATAGTGAAGTTGTTGATGAAGATTATATGTAGCAAATTCCAAAGCGTGTTGTTACACTAGCTTTTAGGTTCGATTCGCCCCCACCAATCGGATGCAAATGAGATAACCAGCGAATGCCCTTCAGGGTACTTTGAAAAACCTTGATGTGATTTGCACTATCATACCAAGAATATCTTTCAATAGTATGTTACAAAAGAATGTTTCCTATTCTTCACTCATGCATTAAAGAAGAATAAGATGGCTTATAATATAAGAATGAGTGAGAAAAGTGGATGGAAATCTCCAAATTTTCGTTGTTGTTTTTTTTCTTCATTATGTCCAAAGTGACACTATTTATAAAAAAATAATGTCACTTGAGAAAGAGGTACAACTCTTGGTTCTGCCATTCCGTTTACCGAAACGATATATACATATAGCATTCAAATATTGACTAGACAGTTGCATTGGTCTGGTGGCTGATCAGAGCTTCTTTTTGCGTATGACCCAGGTTCGAATCCATCAGTTGTGTCTTTTCATTTTATTCAATAATTGTGCCTTTTCAAGAGGATTTTATTCTTACTATTGAACACAAAGAACAGAACCACTGAGCCAACACTTATATCGTGTCAATTAGAACCAATTATACATACATATATTTACCAATATTTTGGAAATATCTCACAAATCCAACTCCAAAGAACATAGAACTTCTTAGATAAGGCAATCCATCAAACAATTATTCTTAAGAGTGAGCTTTACCGTAGTCATGCTCTAGGTATTTAATCATAGTATCTAATTTATGTTTGTACTGTACGTAAAAGTTTTGCAGATAAAGGGAACTTTGGATACTTTAGCTGCATATTAGGCGGACTCCGGACCCTCAATGAAGTATTGTTTGTGTAAAAGTGGTTTTAACTACAATTCTCCGGTTGATGTTTTGATAATAACAATACAAACAAATAAGAACAAGTATCCTCTAACTGTATTTGCTAAATGTTTAAGGTAACATAAATTATGAGTAAATTATAGATCATAATCTTAAGTGTTTTTAACTAAAAGAATATTATCACCTAATAAATAAGTAATTATGTTTACTAATAGAGTAAGTCATGATATAACAATAAGCAACATTGCAACAAGCATCTGATAATCTAGAAGTCCAAGTCAAAGCGTTAAAGACAAAGGAAATACAAGTCAATGAGTGACCCTCTAATCACAAAGAAAAGGAACGCTACAATGATTATTCTGTAACTAAAGACCCTTGTTCATCCTCTAACTCAAAGATCAAAAGAAGAAAGCTCTAAATGAAGCCTCTACTAAAGTTAATGTTCTTTTACAAGTTAAATCCTATGATGAACAAAGAAAGAGAATTAATTAATCAAGTGCACCGTGACTTTGAAGAATTTTGTAAAACTGCGACTAACTTTGTTAAACGCGCTCTCAACGTGCCTCTGCTGAATATGAATACAAGCAACGTGCCATCTGGTTAACGCTTCAAGTCAAAACTTTGATAAGAAATCAAAATTCCAGCATCAGCTGCTCATTACAGTGGAATATGATGAAGTACATGGTATCCTCTATCCTCCTAATAGTGTCATCCTCTGAGATCTGTCTTCCAAAATCAAGATATGCTGAATTAATTATGAAGATATATATGGACATGTCTTAAAGGATGATATGCCTTAAATGCTGAATCAAGATCTCCAACAATAATATTCTCAATGGTACATTTCTCAGTATTTAAGTAGAAACCGATCAATATGTAAAAAATATCAAAAAGAAAAAAGACATTGTTCTAAGAAGATTTCTGTAAAAGAGTTATTTGAATTGATGTAAATCAATCCAAGTGTTTCATACACTTGAATTAATATAGAAATTGAAATGTAATATCCTCTCAATAAGAGTTACATTTCTAGAAATAGACTTCATGTCAATTCAGACACAAATTGGAACTGATGTAAATCATCCCAATAGTGACAACAACTTTTTCATCCATAAGAGGTACTTGAAGATTTATAAAAAGCAGCTTGCTGGAAAATTGAGAAGAGTGATAATGGGAATTGCCTGGGAGGCATAGGAAAAATACTCAAAGCCTGAAGAGGCAGAGTAAATAATACTTGTACACTATTTGTTAAACAGTGGATTATGTTCTCGGCTACATTGATGAAAAATCTCTGTGATAGGGAGAACTAGATATAGCAACAATTTGTTGTGAACTAGTATAAAAATTCTTGTGTCTCTTCTCTCTCTCTCTCTGATATTTTAATCTAAGTTCTTTATGATTCAACTTTATCTTGAACTTTTTATTATCATAAGTTGAATGATTTGAAAAAGAACATATCTTTTAAGTTAAGCAACTCAAATAATTTTCAAAAATGGCATAATACAATTCAATCTTCATTTTCTTGTGTTTTCTAGCACCTTCATCCATAAGAGGTACTTGAAGATTTATAAAAAGCAGCTTGCTAGAAAGTTGAGAAGGGTGCTAATGGAAACTGACTAAGAGGCATAAGAAGTATTTGTATGTTGTTCAACTTTGAAAAATTATGTCAAAAAAGAAAGAAAAAAGAAAAACATTAGCTCTCGGCAAGGTACAATTTGTTCAAGGTTAAAGAATCTTTAAAAGAATGGCAACACTCACTATGCCACCAACCACATCAGGAATGGCTCCACTATATGATGATGATGTTTGATCAACACCAAGAATCCATGCTACGGTAATGCATATATTGCAGATTAAATAATTACGCTATAAGGAAAAACACATATCTGAAACTAAGGTAAAGAAATTGCTTTGTCGCTAATATTGCCCACATGCTTGCACTATGTATGTTTGCATGATAAAATTTTTGAAGTAAAATATGACATCAACATGCCTTAACTTTAGAAAGGTTAGGTGCCTCACATAGCTCTTTAGTTCGGCGAAGAGGATATCAACACATCATGAAGATGACGTTGACATTTCAGAAAATGACCTCAGATGCTCTAGTTAGATCAAATGATCCAATGTCGCTTTATAATAATGGCACTTGCTTTGATTTTGTGTTTTTTCTTTGTTGTGCATGAGGTGATAACTATAATCACCCTGCTAGCTCGTATGGGAAGAAAAGGGAGCCATATAGATGGATTTGTATCCAATGAAATCGAGTCAAACCTTCTTAGACGACTTATAGATATATTAGTTGGTAAATTATTGATTACTGATGATTTGTGGTTGAAATATGTTTCTGTTTATGACATGCAGGAGTCGAGTATGATATGAAATCACAAAGCAAAATAGCTCCACATGACTATCTTGACTCCAACAAGCCGAATTCCCCTTCTGAGCTCTAACGTTTGGTCAAGATAAAATCTCGGCACTTCGACAACGAATCACATAAAGGTCCTATATATCTTGTGTCACTTGTTTAGTTCGGGTTTATGTGGATGTGCACACCACGCAAATCAAACCTACGAAGCTAAACGAAGTTGGTGCTCTATTGGCATGAATATGAATACGAAGTTGGTGTCCTAACGATTGCATTTTATTTAGAAACGAATATGAATTGCTAAAGGCGTGTCTAAAATGCAATGTTTCTCGATATAAGAAAAAAGAATCTACTACAGTGAAAGTTGTGTGGTATTTAACAAGTGAATGCAAATGAATAATTTTGTTATAATATATTTCGTCATTATTAGGCTTGACTATTTGGTTCTTGTAATATTACTTATTTTCTTGAATTGGTTTTCTTTTAATGGTAGAATTAGTTATTTAGCTAGTTATTTGTATCCTTCTAATAAGGGATTTGGAATTCCTCCAGAACTATATATGCATATATAGTTAGTAAATATTTATTTGATCACTAATTTATTTAGTTTCACATTGTTTTAGATTCCTACAAATTCTAACAAATTGAACTACACTTTTTAAGATTCAAGCAAAAGATTAAGAAAGTTGAGCCTAAAAATAAATCTATCGTACTACAAAACATGGTCCGTGGAAATTCAACTATTCAACAAGCTTCTTCTAAAATTAGTCATCCAAGCCTTTCTCGATTTGGTACGTGTCTTTACATAACAACAAAAACGTATATGGAGAACACAGATACATGTATCATTAAAATGGATAAAGGTATTTTCATATGTTATTATGAAGAATTACTTAATAAAGACCACAAAAATGAACTTCTGAAACATGATGAGCTACAAGCTACTATCACCAACATATATATATGGTATTGTAAAATACTTCATTTGAGATTAAAATTTGTTTTACTTGCATCACTGTCACATTTATCAGTAATTAATCTTATTTTATATTTTCATTAAAGGTATTTGTATGAAAAGTTGGTGTTGATGCGCCAATTGACATATACATTTTCATTCTTATCTCCCCATAAGCTATCCATGTTTCAACTTGATTCAATTAGAGTAAAAAAATTATGTTGTTGATCTACTTGTGGAAAATAAAGAAAATGATATGTTGTTTATTGCGCCATATAATTCAGGGTAATTAGATATTATTTCTCTAATATCTTGTCTATGATACCTTATCAGTTGTAAACAAATTTGTCAACCAAATTTTTTGTTGTTGTAGGCAACATTGAGTATTGTTTGTCATCAATGTCACCTCATAAATTATATATTATTTGGATCCACTACACGGTCATTATAACAATCACTCAAAATTGAAGAATATGTTAGATACGTAAGAAATATTCACTTATATATATATAATGTGTGTGGTCATTGCAAAGTAATCAAATGTATTTGTTAGTGCTTTACAAGTTTTCACTATGCCAAAAATTGCCTTTTACAGCGCTTTTTTTAAGCCATTTACAACGCTTTTAAGCGCTCTAGTATCTAGTGTTGTAAAAGGATACAACAGCGCTATTGAAAATACAACAAGCACTGTAATAGATCCAGATATAAAGTGCGCTCCTTATAATAGTGTTACAACGCTTTTTCAAAAAAGCGTTGTAATAGGTCCATATATAAAGTGCGCTTCCTATACTATGTTTACAACGCTTTTTCAAAAAAGCATTGTAATAGGTCCATATGTAATGAACGCTTCTTATACTATGTTTACAGCGCTATTTCATAAAAGCGTTGTAATATGTCCATATGTAAAGCGCTTCTTATACTTGTTTTACAACGCTTGTTCAAAAAAGCGCTACAAAAGGCTTAAAAAAGCGATGTAAAACATTTTAAAAAGCTCTGTAAAAGGATTTTTTATGGCATTTTTTTAAAAAGTGTTGTATTTTTTATGACATTATTATCAATATCAAATATCACATTGAGATTATTCTTTTCAACATTAAAATTCACATTTCACAATATCAAAATTCATATTCTTCACAATATTAATTTCATATTCACATTCAACAATATCAATTACAAGTGTTTCACAGCAACAAATTACAATAAATTACAATTTCATATTCACATTCAATAATATCAATTACAATGTTTAGTAGCAACATATTCACAGCAACAAATTACATCATGTACAGTAGCAACAAAATACATATTGACAGTAGCAACATATTCACAGTATGAACTACCTATTCACAGAACAAATTACATCATAACAGTAACAACAAATTAATTACAAATTATATAACTGAGTTCCAGGACACACTGGCATCATTCTTCTTTTATTTTTGTGAGATCACTTTTCAGAGTATATTGGGTTGAAGTTGCCAAAATACTGAAGCAAAATAAGTTAGAATCAAAAAAATAACATATATATATAGTTTATATATGAAAATCAAAATATAATGAAAATAACGTACCGTTTCTTGAATTATATGTTGATTTAGATCAACAATCTCCTTCATGAACCTCATATATAGTATCCGCGGTCTATGTTGTTAGTTTGACACGGACACTATAAAATAAAACATGTACGCCAATAAATATTTATGCATTGATTGTAAATGAAAATTTAAAGACATATAATTAAGTTCTATAACAAAAATTTCAAACCTTTATTGGAAGCCATGTGATGTTGTTTGACTTAGTCTTCGACACTAAAGCACCCTTTTATGCACGAAAAACTTACAGAGCACTATCAAATAAATGTGATTATTACTCAATGACCAAACACATTATTTATATAAGTAAGAAATAAATGAATATTACTTACGTGTCGAAGATGTTCTTTATATCAGGGTGATTGTTGAAATGACCGTGCAATGAGTCTAAATAATATACAATTTCAGAAGTCGTATTTATGGCAAACAACACCCAATGTTGCCTACAACAACAAAAATTTGGTTGGCAAATTTGTTTACACAACTCATAATATCATAAATTAAAAAAGATATAGATAAAGTATCAAATTACGTACCCTGAATTGTATGGTTCCAGAAACAGCTTGTCCTTCTCTTTATTTTCTATAAGTATATCAACTACATAGTTTTTTACATTAACTAGATCGATTTTAAACATGGATAGTTTATGTGGAGATAAGAATGAAAATCTACTTGACAACTTCCGCGTGCACACCAACTTCTCATACAAAAACCTTCAATGAAAATATAAAATTATATTAATTATCAATAAATTACATGTGGTAGTGATGCAATTAAAAGATAATTTTTTATCTTAAATAAAGTATTTATATTACCTGATGTATATGCTGATGACAGTAGCACTCAGCTCTTTATGTTCAAGAAGTTCATATATTTGCTCTTTGCCAAGTATGTCTAAATACTCTTCCACGAATATACCTTTATGTTTATCATACGTGTATCATTGTTGCCCTCCAAATTCATCTTTGTTGTTGTGTCAAGACACGACTTAAATCGAGCAAGGCGTGGTTGACTTATTTTAGGAGCAGCAACTGATTTTTTTCGATCTAGTTTTTGCATTTTGGAAGGATAATTTTTACCACGGACCTGCACCTGCGGTGCAACGGGTTTATTTTCTGGTTGAATCTGGAAAAAATGAGGTTGATCAGTTTGTTAGTTATTATAGTAAGCTAATCATTTCGTATACATGAATTGATGTATATGTCAAACCTTTTCTGGTGCCTTTTCTAGTGAAGTGACAGACTCGTTGTGAGGGATCTTATCATCATTCCCTTTAGCAACAGCCTAAATAAATGTGAAATATAAAAGCGGAAAAATCAGCAATTAAACATAATCAATCATAATGATACAACTAAACATACATATCAATTAAAAGATACCTCCTGATCAGTGCCAACAAGATGTTTTGGCCATGCCACATAGCTACCTATTGCTTCTCCCAAAAGTTTCATATCTCCGTCGTTGTGGGGGATAGGCAACGGTGCAAGGGGTTCTAAAGCTACCACAGGTGACACTTTAACATGAACAACAGGGACGGGGTTGTTGTGCAATACTTCTCCCAACGTATTGTACAGTGTTCCTTTCCCAACCACGCAATGGGTAGGGGAAGACAAGTATAGGCAGCAACGTGAAACACCCTAAATTAAATCAATGGTTAATACATAAGTATGTGAAACAATTAGGTTGAATGAATTTCTTATTTCGTTAAGTAATTAATTATCTTCGAGAGACTTTTATGAGCAATGTTGCAACTTCCATCTTCACTGTCTATTTGCATTTCACGTTGAAGTTGCTTGTCCTTATCCTTATCCTTTTTAACCAAGTATGCAACTTGCTTCAAAAGGGTTTTCAACGCTTCTAATACTTGATCATTCGAGGGATTTGTGTGCTTCTCATGTGAAAAATAACTTTTGGGAGTCACGCCAAATCCCTTACCTCTCACACGGCCAGAATTCTTTATTTTCATCTTGATTTTCAAGACATTGTTCCAAGTTTTCCTAAAATACATGTAGTATTAAAAAGATAAGTTCAATATCATTTTTTAAAGACAATTTTAAAAAATATTAAAGTGGTAGTATATATACTTACACATTGTTGGACAACTTGTTGAACATTTTCGTTATCCACTATTCCATCTTTATTTACGCGAGCCTCCTTCCACAAGATATGACGACCCAATGGTTGATCGAATTTTGTCCTTGCAGCTGCTCGTTAAGACATAAACAAAATATTAGTTACAAACTATAGTTTATAATCTACCACAATGTATAAAAGTGATGTTTACTTACAATTTTTTGCTCTCAACGTGCATATCCCATACACGATCTTTTGTATGGATGCACTGAGTTCTTTGCTCGCTCCCGATTTGTTGTACTTATATTCTATATATAAATAAAAAAATAACGATCATGTAAAAAAATAAGATATGAATATGAATAAAACACACATGCTAATAAAATAAATATTACCACAAATGCAGGGTCTGAACGTTTAGCTACAAAAGAGGTCCACTCTTCAGTTGTTATGTAGTCTTTGTAAATGTTTGGAGCTTCAACATTCAAATTTCCACACTTGTCTCTTAGGTAACAATTCGACAGATGAGATCTAAATCCTCTGTGAATTTTACCAGCAACTCTAAGTACGTAATTTTTTCGCATATCTTCAATGTTAAAAGTGCTATGCAAACAAAATAAATAAAGAGTTTGAATAAAAGTATTTCAATGAAAAAAATTATAATTAAGTAACAAAAAAGTGGAGTAAAAAAGTTAATTACTTGTACATCACTCCCTATCATGTCTTTAGCATCCCTCAATGCATTGTCTCTCCAGTCATCGATTGTTATTAGGATATTTTGGCGGACAACAGCACCGATGTAGCTTACCATCATTGAATTGTTTGGGCTCAATCGGCTGGCCACATTCATTCCATCCCACCTAATAAACACATAGAGTGTAAGTGTTTGCTTTCAAGAAAGAAAAAAAATAAAATCTAAACAAAAGTATAGTATATGTACCTCAAATTTCATTCCAGTACTTCTTGCTATAATGACGTTTTGCATTATAGTTGCCCCACACTTCACTTCGCTTTCATATCCTATAGCGTTGACAGCTTCATTATTTACAACGTCAGTGTTTACAACTTCATCGTTTTGACGACCTAAATAGTTGTTGGAATCCATTTATCTACACATTTCACAATATAAATTCAACATGCAGTTTAGTGACAACAACCGATTGAATAAATACAACATGCACTAAAAGTTTAGTGACAACAAGATATTAATAACAATACCTGTAGTTTAGGGTTACAACGTCGCAAAAATACAAGTATAAGGTTCCACAAAGCGCTTTAAAAACCTAAACAAAAAGTGCCTTAAAAACCTTTATGGTTCGTAGGGATAGTATACGTAGTGAAAATGGAGAGTACGTAATAAAAACAGAGAGTACGTAATGAATATGCACAATAGGGTTCGCACTAGGGAGAAGGGTTCGTATAAAGAGTAATGAAGATGGAGAGTACGTAACGAATAAGTGTTTCACACTGACAAGTTGGTAGGGATGAGAATACGTAATGAAGAAGAAAATGAAGATGCGGTTTCTTCTTATCAGTTTACATAATATTTTAAAACACCCTTTTACAACGTTTTTCCAAATAGCGCTTTAAAAGACTTAACCTATTACAACGCTCTTCCAAAAAGCTCTTTAAAAGCCTATATAAAAAGCGCCTTTCATAGTCTTTTACAGCGCTTATAGATACGCTATATAAAATGCGCTATATGAGCATTTTACAACGCTTTTTCCCATAAGCGTTGTAGCTAATTTGTACTTGTAATTTATTTTTTAAAAGAATTTTACAGCGCTTGTTCTCATAGGCGCTGTAAATATTTTGTACTTGTAATTTATCTTTTAAAAATCTTTTACAGCGCTGTAAATGTTTTGTACTTGTAATTTATAATTTATTTTTTAAAAGCCTTTTACAGCGCTTATGGGCAAAAGCGCTGTAAATATTTTGTACTTGTAATTTATAATTTCTTTATTAAAAGGCTTTTACAGCGCTTATGAACAAAAACACTTATGTATATCATTTTATAATGTGAGATAATATCCATTCATCTCTAAAATTTGTTTATCAAATTGTTCATATCAACTTATATGATGAGTTCAGATTATAATTAAATGTTTTATCAAATTGTCATCTATAAAATAATTAAATAATATAATTAAAAACATTATATGATGAGTTCAAGTTCTGGCAGAAAATCAGTATAAGCATAAAAATCAAATACTCAGTTCTGGCAGGTCAAGTTACATGAAATTAGTATAAATTACACAATGAGTACAGATCATTACATGACTTATATAAAACACATAAACACCTTAAGATACCCTTCTTCCTTTCCTGGTGGGATTCACATTTGTTTGTCCATTAACGATACGAAACGATGGATTAATCCCAATTCCCTCATCATGATCATCTCTCAGATATAAACCATCATTAGTTGAATCAATTTCACATGGTTGTGATGTCGCAAAGAAAATATCATTACCAACATCTTCAACGTTGTTGTTATCATCACTTATTTTATTGGTCGATAGGACAACAGACCATTTATCATCAGCAAGATCAGTGACATAAAACACTTGTTGAGCTTGCGACGCTAAAATAAAAGGCTCATATTTGTATCTCACCCTACTAAAATCGACAAGCAAGAACCCTGACTCATCAATCCGAACTCCCATTATTATTATCAACCTACTTGCAACCAAAGATGGAAACACAAAACATTGTGTAATCCAACTCCCATATGTGCTCAATGACCCCAAAATATGATATATTTGCATATCTTGGGTTTTTGTCTTTTGCACTTGAGATATGCATCGCTTTAGCTACTAGAGTGACTCCACTATTTTGCATAGTGGTTTGATCATCTTGTTTTGTGGTATAAAATGTATAGTTGTTAATTACATAACCAGTGTAAGAAAAGACATGTAAACTCGAGCCATTTGCTAGCCACCTCAATCTCTCTAAAATTGAAGCAAGGTCTATATCAAACTTTGAGCTAATGTGATTTTTTAGCCAAGGGATATAAATTCGATTGTGCTCTCGTGTTATCCAATTTTTATTCTTGCTCATGTTCAAACTAGATAATTGATCCACGTGTATTGTAACATACGGCTGAACCTCATCATCATTATGCAGAACATACAATTGTGTGTGCTCCCATTTTGTCCTTGATATAGTGATTACTCTTTTTCCAATTATCCCTTCTCCTGTTATTCTTCCCGAATGACGAGACATAGGAAGTCCTATGGATTCAACATTGGATAGATATTCAGTATAATATTAAGCAGCTTCTTCGACAATGTACCGTTCAGCAATACAACCTTCTGGTCGACTTTTTCTTTTTACGTACCCTTTTAATATTTTCAAATATCGTTATATCGGATACATCCATCTCTGGTAAGTTGGCCCACAAAGTTGTGTCTCCTTAACAAGATGAACAGTAAGGTGAACCATTATATCAAAAAACAAGGGTGGGAAATACATTTCAAGCTCACACAAAGTGACAACAATTTCCCTCTGCAATGTCAGTAATTTCTGAGGATCGATCTCTTTACTACAAATTTCCCTGAAGAAGAAACATAATTTAGTTATGGCTCATCGAACTTTTTCAGATAAAATTGAACGTATACCTATTGGTAGCAAATGCTCCATTAGAACATGACAATCATGAGTCTTCAAACCTTTTAACTTGAGGTCTTTCATACAAACTAAATTTTTAATGTTTGAACTGTATCCTTCTAGAACTTTAACTTCGTGTAGAAATTTACATAAAACAATTTTTTCCTTTCTAGATAGAGTATGAGCGGCTGGAGGTAGATATGTGCGATTTCCTTTCTTTACGAGACCCAATTCATTTCTTATTCCCATATCGACCAAATCCATTCTTGCATTGATGCCATCCTTAGACTTTCCTGGAACACTGAGTAACGTACCAATAACACTATCAAATACATTTTTTCCAATATGCATCACATCGAGAAAATGTCTTATATACAATGACTTCCAATATGGAAATTCAAAGAAAATTGACTTTTTCTTCCACCCAATTTTGACAAGCTCTCCCGCAAATGGTTTGCCAAATTTATTCGTCAAACCTTGTACTTTTTCCAATATTTGATATCCAATCGGTGCTTTTGGAGCAGTACCTTCCTCTTATTTTCCATTGAATGCATTTATCCACCCACGATAATAATGACTAAAAGGTAAAAATCTATGATGTCCAAGAAAGACGTTCTTCTTAAAATGTTTCAACCGCATCCAATCTGTACTCTCTTCACAAATAGGACATGCACACTGACATTTAATGCTATATCCTGATAAATTACCATATGCTGGAAAATCATTAATTATGCCGAACAACATAGCCCTCAAATTGAAACATTCTTTCTTATACCCATCATAAACTTCCACACATGTCAGGTGTTTTGAATCTTCTTCACTGCGATAGATTTGCCTAAATCTTGGTATTATAGGAAAATACCACACGATTTTTGCTGGAGTAGAATCTTTCTTCTTATATCGAGAGACATTGCATTTCGGACACGCCTTTAGTAATTCATATTTGTTTCGAAATAAAATGCAATCGTTAGGACACACATGAATCCTTTCGTAACTCATGCCAATAGAGCACAAAATTCGTTTAGCCTCGTAGGTTCGACTAGGAAGTTCATTATCATCTGGCAACATATCTTTTAGGAGTGTTAATAATTCTGTGAAGCTTTTATCAGACCATCCATTTCTCGCTTTTAAGTTGTACAACTATAATATCGCCGAGAGTCTTCTGAATTTAGTACAACCATTATATAATGGTTTCTCTGCATCACACAACAAACTCTCAAAGATTTTAGCAAAATCCTGAAGATCTTCTTCAATTGCTTTTGCAATCTCCTCAACTCGGTCCCGTTCATATGTATCTGTGTCGAAATCATTGGAATCATATGTCGCAACATTCTCAAAATAAGTGTTCCCTTTTTTTTTTCTCACCATGTCTTATCCAACATGTATAGCTTTTATCAATTCGATGCCATACTAAATGTACTTCCAATTCATCTGCTCTAACGCATTTTCCAAAACAACATTTTAAACAAGGACAAGTGATTCGATTTGGGTCTTTTGCATTCTTCACTGCCAATTCAACAAACTCCTTCACTCCATTTTCATACTCTTTTGACAATCGATTGGCAGACATCCATTTCTGGTCAATTTTATATGACCTATATGAATGTAGTGTTACACAAATTTATCAATCTATAACATTATACTAATCTATAATATATATGCATAAAAGTCTAATTTCAAAACATAACAGAACACATCGAACAGATTTTATATGATTTACCATGTAAGAATTTATTAATGCAGTGTTACACAAATTTATCAATCTATATCATACATTTATCAATCTATATCATACATGTAACAATATATGAATGCAGTGTTACACAAATTTATCAATCTATAACATCATACAAATAGGGTTCGAATGGAGAGAACGTATTAAATATGTTTTTATTTATCAAGTATATATAACTTGAACTGCTTGTAATTTTACAGCGCTTTTGTCCACAAGCGCTGTAAAAGGCTTTTAAAAATTAAATTTCAAAACATTTATAGCATTTACAGCGCTCTATAAAGCGCTGTAAATATAGTGTGGGGGCGCTATATTTTACAGCGCTTTTATGAAAAGCGCTCAAAAAAGCGCAGTAAACATTATGTGAGAGCGCTATATTTTACAGCTCTTTTATGCGAAGCGTTCTAAAAGCGCTGTAAACATTATGTGAAATCGCTATGACCCTACAACATCGCTTTTCTGTAAATCTTAAACCCTTCATGACCCTACAACAGCGCTTTTTCTAAAGCGCTTGTCATTAAAGCGTTGTTGTATGCTTCGTTATTTTTAAAATATTATACAACAACGCTTTTAGTTATTAAGCACTTTAAAATGCGCGCTATAAAAGATCATTTTTGGCGTAGTGTTTTCGCGCCAAAGGGTGCTACAGTTAAGCAACATTTTATGAGTTCCAATACAATTTTGAATTAATAAATGTTTTAATTATATACTTTTTAAATTTTTATTATAGAACTTATATTCCTTTAAATTTCATTTACAATCAATGCATAACTATATTTGCATACATGTTTTATTTTATAGATAACAACATAGATTGCGAGTACTATATTTTGCGATTCATGAAGGAGATTGTTGTTATGAATCAAACTACAATTGTACAAATGATACGTTATTTTCATTAGTTATGATTTTCATATATAAACCACCTATATATTTAATTCTAACTTATTTATTTATGTTCAAATATTATATCGCACATAGTACTTTGACAACTCCAAGTCAAGTTACTCTGAAAGTGATCTAACTAAAATCAAGGAATTATGGTGTTAGTATGTACTCAACGTTTTTTTCTTTAAAATATCACTTATGACAGCACTTTTATAAAAAAAACGTTATAAAATCTCTATTAAATAACACTTAAGACAACACTTTTCAAGGAAAAACGTTTTTAAATACTACATACGACAACGCTTTTATAAGAAAAATGGTATTAAATTACATCTATTACAACGCTTTTTGGAAGAAAAAAGTGTTATTAAATACCACATACGACATCGCTTGTAAAATGTGTTATCGTATGTTTTAACAGCACTACTTACTATAGCGCTTTTAAGCGCTATTAAATGTATAAAAAAAGTGTCGATAAAACATATTTTTAGTGTAATGGTTCTAATATGAATTTTAGGGTCCAAGCCCAATAATACATCTTTTTTAAACGTTACATAACCTCTAATAAGATATGCTTCATTCAAACCCTAGTCTCCACCTCAAACACAAACTAATGTTAAGTAAGCATTAGAGTGTTTACAAATAACTTACAAATCCTATCCACCTCAAAAGTCAGTCAAACACCAAGACTTAGGAGCATTTCTTCCATCAATCCAATGTTACCACTGTGAGTTCCAAAAGAAACACTTATATTTTATATTATAAAAAGTAGAATTACATATTTTTTTGTTTATATTCAGAATTTTGGAAGAGTTCCCCATTATTATATTGAAAAAATTTGAGGGTAAATAAATTGACAGACGTGTCAAGTAAAAACAATGAGGAGATGAAATAAATGGAAGGCTACTTACATGCACTTGCAGGAGACAAAGATCTTGTGAAATCTGAATTGGATCGTCATTTTATATTCCCGGTGTATCCGTAATTAAAAGAATAAGCTGACTCTCATGGATCTTGTGTCCGTATCTGGATTAATGAACATTATTTAATCTTTCTTCTTTCATTAATTACATATGGCCAAAAGAAAAGACAAAATTGAATGTTTCATACTCATCCGTCCAGCACACACTGAAAACGAGTGAGAGATAAAACTGTGGGTAAGCTCATAGATGGGTATAGTATTAGTTTGAGAGCGATTTTGAAAAATATAATTAATTTGGTTAATTTTAATAATAAATTAAGTTTAATTTATTTAAATATTTTTATTAATTAAAATTAGTTTATAAATTTGATAATTAAGATAAAATAAATAAAAATATATTAATTAAAAAATGATCAATCCTTTATTGATATCATAAAATGATAAATAATTTAAGACAGAAAACATCAGTAAATAAAAAGTTAAATATAAAAAAATTCTTTTAATTTTTTATAAGATAATTTTTTAATTTTCAACTAAATTAGTTTTTATATTTTTTCTGTAATCTATAATAAATATTTATAATAAATATAAATTAATTCAGAAAAAACCATATATTACTTTTCTCTAGGATAAATTTGTAGATAACTCAAATTGATTTCGTTAAGTATAAATTTATAAAATAACTTAAATAATCATAAATTTAATATCACGGGTTTGGGAGATAACTTTTTTAATTCCTGTAATTTAGTTGTGGTCTTATATATAAAAATGCGGTAGCACGGGTTTGGGTTCTAACTGCATAAAAAAAAATTGCAATTTCTCCATTCTTGATTATAAATAAACTTAAAATTGAATTTCTCAATAAATTTTAATCAATTCTAGAGTAAACACTAATTTAGTCTCAAACAAAAATGAATACTCTCAATAGATTTATATTGGGATGAATATTTTTTCCAGAGGATATATAGTTAGCAATATAAGAAATACCCAAATTAGTCTTTATAATTTCATAAATGATAAATTAATTAGTCATCATTTGACCAAAATTTGATCCATTGGTTGATGATATGTCCAGTAAAGGTGATAACGCATTAGTTACATTTGTCAATGAAAAAAAAAACCGACATAAAATATTTTTGGCCAAATTTGTTCTTCTTTATTTTGATTATTGAATTGTTTGATAAAAAAAAAATTCAATTCAATTTTTCGTTTGCAAATTCATTTGTAAATGTTTAATAAATTTTAAAATTTATTATTCCTATGTAAATTTTTTATCCATAAAATCGGTGAAAGAATAAATTGAAACTAGTAATTTTTTTTCAATTTTTGTGCTTATTTTTGTTTATATGTAGATTCATTTGAGGACTTAAAATATGTATTTTTTATAAAATATTTCCAAAATAAGATGTAATGTAATAAAATTTATTTAACGACTAAACATGAAAAATCATAAATTTATAAAGATTAAAATACATTTAACTTTATTTTTAAAGTAAAGGCAATATCTAAACTAAAAATGAGTCTGTCAAAAGCTATTATGCATAGTACTTTATAGTACTTTTCATTCATCCTTTGTTGATTTCAGTAACCAAAACCATTGTCAATTTCTTGTACCATCAAATATCATCACACTTCAATAACTGCGCCCTTACCTTCACAGCCTTGCCTATACTTTGAGTCTATGATGATTTATGATTCTCTTTCAAAGTGATCACAAGAGGGCCATCACCTCATATTTCACTTCATGTAAGGTAAAGTAAAAAAATTATTCCATGTTCACGTGAAACTATTATGGAATAGCAGTTATACATGGATCATCATGTAAATGGTAATTCTTTAATCTCATAAGTATTCCTTTAATAAAAAAATTATTTAAAAAAATTTCATTTTTAATATAATTTTAATTATTTTATTTTAATTGTAACATTCAATTATTATTATGTATATTACTAAATTACTAATTTTATTTTGCATTTATGACAGTGAAAAACACATCAATAATTAAGGTTTATCCGATGAGTGATTTTTATCTTTGTAAATCGACTTATTGTCATAGGAATCACTTATAGTTTGTCATGTCTCAAGCTTGTGTGTATAGACTCACATGATAGACTATCAAACAAAATGATTTGTGAGTTGACTTACGTAGGTGTGAATCGACTCACACCCAATGTAGGTTTTAAAAACTATTTTCAAGACTTGTGGAAATCAACTCATAGCCTTATGAATTGACTTACAAGGTATGCACAATGGACTTTTTTTTATAGTTATGATAGTTACAAAGTTGGTATTTCAGTTGGAAAACTTTTTACTTTGGACAATCATTTTCATACATTATATATAAGCATTTCAAAACATCTTAGATCATAAGAATACTTTCACTCATTCCATAAGCTCATGCATTCAATATCATAACATAGATTGAAAACTCTTCTTTATTTAAGTTATGTGTGCAATCAAGATTTGATGTGAGAAACAACATCAAGAGTATATCTATTCTAAACACATATCATTGAGGGGATATCACTTGATGTCACATTGAAGAATGAAGATGGTGCATCTTCAAGGTTCTAGAGAGGTATTGTCTCTAGGTTTTATCTTGCAAGATTTGTAGTGAGATTTTCATTCTTGACATAAGAGTTCAAAATTTTAGGAGGAGGGTTCCAAGAATCTGAGCATTTAAAAATAAGAGATTGGTGTACATGTATATGTAACAATTACTGACGAAGTTTGTAAATGTTTGAAATAAAAAATGAAAGGAGAAAACTCTCATTTGATTGAATGGAGACTAGATGTACTCTACATGTAAGGACAAAGTAGAGGAACTAGTATAAATTGTCATGTAATTCTCTTCTTCCGTTACTCTTTTATTTTCTATAATTTTCATTGTTAATTGATTCGTTCATATCAGTAATTAGTGACAAATTTTCTGTTTTGTGATGAGATTGATAAAAAGTTTGTGATATGATAAATTTCTATTTTGGAATCATATTTTGATTTCAATTGTTGAGTGAATTTATTTTTTACATTTTGTCAATATCTTAGATTTGATTCATAATGAAAATTCTAATTTCTATGTGTTTCTATGAGGAGTTATTTCATTAAGTGTTTCTATGAGGAGTTATTTCATTAAGTGTTTTCGAAATCTTTACAAATTTGATTGAAGTCAAAAAGCGTTAAAAAATCTTCAATCAAAATTTGTTTTTCTTGTGTAAATTGTCACTGTTATTGTGTTAATTGTTTCCGATTCTATGAAACTTTCAAATACGAATTACAATATATTTTTGGCTACGTGGATTGAAAAATTTCGAAACTATTTTAAAAATTAGAACTCTATTTAACCCTTCTCAAGTGTTAATTACAAAGTATTTTATGAGTAACACACAGTAAACCTGGCCCACCTTAGAATTTGCTTAATTTTCAATGTCAAAATTAATTCACTTTACTTTTCCATAAAATATTGTTAGTAAAAGAATATTGTGTACTAATAATCAAAATTTTAATAATATCAATGTAAAATACATGTCTAAAATCTATGGTAATATTTTAATAATTATGTCTAAAGCATGGATGTTGACGTGAAAAATACAAAACAAATCTTATAAATGTTATAATATAATTGTGGCACATAATATAATATTTCATTACATTTGTACCATGCTCAGGAACATAATAAGTACCAAAATTTAGAGATTGCTACTTAATGTTGATGAGACAAACATATTCATCTTACTACGGTGCATATTTGTTAATGATTAAAAGAGTCACTTATGATATTGAACCTTCTTTCGCTGTAAAATTATACATTTCATGGTAACTTCTAATAAAATACTATTGTATGGAGTATAACCACTACGCAAAAAGTTGTTTTTTACAGCGCGCATTTTAAAGCGCTATTGTATAATATTTTAAAATTAATGGAAGTTACAACAGCGCTTTAGAAAAAACGTTGTTGTAAGGTTATGAACGGTTTAGGATTTACAGAAAAACGTTGTTGTATGGTCATAGTGATTTCACATAATGTTTATAGTGCTTTTATAGCGCTTCGCGTAAAAGCATTGTAAAATATAGCGCTCTCATATAATGTTTACAGCGCTTTTTATAAAAGCGTTGTAAAATATAGCGCTCTCACACTATATTTACAGCGCTTTTATAAAGCGCTGTAAACTCTATAAATGTTTTAAAATTTAATTTTTAAAAGTATTTTACAACGCTTATGGACAAAAGCGCTGTAAAATATAGCGCTTTCACACTATATTTACAGCGCTTTTAATAGCACTATGCATAAAAGCGCAGTAAACTCTGTAAATTTTTTAAAATTTAAATATTTAAAAGCATTTTACAGCACTTATGGAAAAAAGCGCTGTAAAATTACAAGTTCAGTTCAAGTTATATATAATTGATAAATAAATAAATAAAAACATATTTAGTACGTTCTCTCCCTTCGAACTCTATTACGAACCTTCCTCTCCTCTACTGAGTGATTGTTGATTAGGTATTGTATTTATTAATTTGTTGTTGTATCTAAAACTGATAAATTATTACCTGATAAATCATATAAAATATCAGATGATAAATTTGTTCTGTTTTGAAATTTGTTCGATATGTTATGTTTTGAAATCAAACTTGTATGCATGACCTTGGACCTTGGTTTCCATTTTCCATTATCTCCATGATGTTATAGATTGATAAATTTTTGTATGCGACATATGCTTCAAATGATTTTGACACAGATACATATGAGCAGGACCGAGTTGAGGAGATTGCAAAAATAGTTGAAGAAGATCTTCGGGATTGTCCTAAAATGTTTGAGAGTTTGTTGAGTGATGCAGAGAAACCATTATATAATGGTTGTACTAAATTCACAAGACTTTCGGCGATATTAAAGTTGTACAACTTAAAAACGAGTAATGGATGAAGGTGCAAACACGAGAAGCGGGGTTGAATTGTGTTTGACTAACTTGAATATTTTTCCTGTTTTTACACTTTTAAAACAAAACTTGATGTATGAATGAAAACAGAGTTAGCAGCGGATATAAAGTAAAAATAAAACACATAATTTTTATACTGATTCACCGTTAACAAGGCTACGTCCAGTCCCTTCACCTTGAAGGATTTCACTAATTCAAACCTTGAATTACAACAGCTCCAATGACCTTCCAAGTCAATCTTCTCAAACAGTCTAACAATCCTAGACTCTTGTGGAATACAACACCTTGACTTCCTAAGTCAAGTCTTCTCCTGCCAATCTGACAACCCCAGATTGTAGAAGGAATTACAACGCCTTGAATCTAATTGCCAAGTAATCTGCTACCCCTTCTGACTCCCTCAGATTGTAGACTCTACTTCAACAACTTAGATCTAACACAAGGGAAAGAAAATAACACGAGTGCTTGCTTCTTGAAAGCTGGAACTCACAATTAACCTCACTGAAAACTTGAGTGTTTGCTTTGGAAGTGTATGACTCTTTTGTGATTTTCGATGCTAAGTATTCTGCCTTGAGCCTCCTTTTATAGATGCAGATTAGGGCCTCTTCCAAGCTTAATTTCGAGTTGAATCTTGCTGGATTCTCTTGCAAAAATATCTTGACCAATTGGGCTTCATTTTAATAAAAAACATATAATTTTTAAGCTTCAGATTTTCTTTCAAAAATAACTGGCCAATCATGTCTTTAGTTTCTTCCCGCCAACAGCTCCTGAATTCCAAAATACTTCACTTTATTTTTGTAACAAATCTTTTTAATACTTTGATCAAAATAAATTAAAATCTCCACCGTTAATCCTCATGATTAAATCTGGACCATTTGATCTTCTGCGCTAGTCCACATCTGGATCATACTAAGTGATATGCTGTGATCCTCTGATTTCAGCCAACCCTGGACCACATTTTCTAACCTTCTGATCTTCTTATCTCGGCCATCCTGGTCTAGAAAACTGATTTGCTGTGATCCTCTGATCTCGGCCACTGCTGGACCACACATTCTGACCTTCTGATTTCGGCCAACACTAGGCCGTGGTCTGATCTTCTAATCTCGGCCAACACTGGGCCAAATACTTAAATCTGAATCATTGATCTGAAAATCTTCCCTCTGATCTAGACCAATTATGGACTTGGTCTGGATTAAACTGAAATTAAATATGGACAAATAATATTTCAGTCTGGACATTTTACCTTCTATTTTGGATCAGCTCTGGATCAAATCTAGAGATCATTTCTTCTGGTCTGGACTTAGTTTCATACCCTAAACCATGATATCTTCTGGTCTGGGTCAAATCTGGATTAATTCCTTTGTTCTAGACCCATTAACTTATCCTCTGATTAAGTCTGGAACAAGTCTGGACTGTTTATTATTTCACTACCAGGCCATCTTCTGGTCAGAATAACTTTTGGAATAAATCTGACATTTGATTCCTTCATGTCTGGATCAAGTCTCCCTATGGCAGGCTTCCTTCTAGTCTGGATCAAGTCTCCTTCTGACTTTGCTTCCTTCTGATCTGGGCTAGCAAAGATATATTCTTGTGATGTTTTGACATCCTCGAGTATCTTCTGGTACCTTCAGGATTCAATCTCTGGAACCCTTTGATTTTCTACTTCTGATTACTTCAGCTTCTGGTGGCATTTGATTTAATAATTCAAGGTTCAAAATAAGATTACATGGAGTGCTTTTTTAAACATCAAAAATCCTAAGTACTTAGAACCAACTTGGTTCCAACAATGGATGGTCTGATAAAGCTTCACATAATTATTAACACTCCTAAAAGATATGTTGCCAGATGATAATGAACTTCCCAGTAGAACCTACGAGGCTAAACGAATTTTGTGCTCTATTGGTATGAGTTACGAAAGGATTCATGCATGTCCTAATGATTCCATTTTATTTCAAAACGAATATGAATTACTAAAGGCGTGTCTGAAATGCAATGTCTCTCGATATAAGAAGAAATAATCTACTCCAACAAAAGTCGTGTGGTATTTTCCTATAATACCAAGATTTAGGCGCATCTATCGCAGTGAAGAAGATTCAAAACACTTGACATGGCATGCAGATGAAAGAATTAGAGATGGAAAGTTACGACACCTTGCAGATTCTACACAATGGGCAAAAATTTATCACGAGTATCCTGATTTCGGTAGAGAGTCAAGAAATCTTCGACTTGCACTTTCTACTAATGGAATGAATCCACATGGTCTTCAAAGCATATCACACAACATGTGGCTTGTGATTTTGTTGATTTATAACCTACATCCATGGTTATGTATGAATCGTAAGTTTATGATGTTGTCTCTGTTATTTCTAGATCCAAACAATCGGGGAATGATATCAAAATATACTTGGCTTCTTTAATTGAAGATTTAAAAAATATGTGGGAGACAGGTGTGGAAGTTTATGATGGGTATAAGAAAGAATGTTTCAATTTGAGGGCTATGTTGTTCGGCACAATTAATGATTTTCCAGCATATGGTAATTTATCAGGATATAGCATTAAAGGTCAGTATGCATGTCCTATATGTGAAGAGAGTACATATTGGATGCGGTTGAAATATTGTAAGAAGAATGTCTTTCTTGGACATCGTAGATTTTTACGTTTTAGTCATCATTATCGTCGGTGGATAAATGCATTCAATGGAAAATCAAAGGAATGTACTGCTCCAAAATGACCAACTGGATATAAAATATTGGAAAAAGTACAAGGTTTGACCAATAAATTTGGCAAACCATTTGCGGGAGAGCTTGTCAAAATTGGGTGGAAGAGAAAGTCAATTTTCTTTGAATTGTCATATTGGAAGTCATTGTATATAAGACATTTTCTCGATGTGATGCATATTGAAAAAATATATTTGATAGTGTTATTGGTACGTTACTTAGTGTTCCAGGAAAGTCTAAGGATGGCATCAATGCAAGATTGGATTTGGTCGATATGAGAATAAGAAATGAATTGGGTCCCGTAAAGAATGAAAATCGCACATATCTACCTCCAGCCGCTCATACTCTATCTAGAAAGGAAAAAAATGTTTTATGTAAATTTCTACACGAAGTTAAACTTCCAGAAGGATACAGTTCAAACATTAAAAATTTAGTTTGTATGAAAGACCTCAAGTTAAAAGGTTTGAAGACTCATGATTGTCATGTTCTAATGGAGCATTTGCTACCAATAGGTATACGTTCCATTTTACCTGAAAAAGTTCGAGGAGCCATAACTAAATTATGTTTCTTCTTCAGGGAAATTTGTAGTAAAGTGATCGATCCTCAGAAATTACCGACATTGCAGAGGGAAATTGTTGTTACTTTGTGTGAGCTTGAAATGTATTTCCCAACCTCGTTTTTTGATATAATGGTTCACCTTACTGTTTATCTTGTTAAGGAGACACAACTTTGTGGGCCAACTTACATGAGATGGATGTATCCGATATAACGATATATGAAAATATTAAAAGGGTACGTAAAAAGTAGAAGTCGACTAGAAGGTTGTATTGCTGAACGGTACATTGTCGAAGAAGCTGCTGAATTTTGTACTGAATATCTATCCAATGTTGAATCCATAGGACTTCTTATGTCTCATCATTCGGGAAAAATAACAGGAGACAGAATAATTGGAAAGAGAGTAATGACTATATCAAGGACAGAATGGGAGCAGGCACAATTGTATGTTTTGCACAATGATGATGAGGTTCAACTATATGTTACAATACACATAGATCAGTTATCTAGTTTGAACATGAACATGAATAAAAATTGGATAACACGAGAGCACAATCGACATTTTATCCCTTGTCTAAAAAATCACATTAGCTCAAAGTTTGATATAGACCCCGCTTCAATTTCAGAGAGATTGAGGTGGCTAGCAAATGGCCCGAGTTTACATGTCTTTTCTTACACCGGTTATGTAATTAACGGCTATACATTTTATACAATAAAACAAGATGAATAAATCACTATGCAAAATAGTGGAGTCACTCTAGTAGCTAAAGCGATGCATATCTCAAGTGCAAAAGACAAAAACCCAATATATGCAAATCTATCATATTTTGGGGTTATCGAGCACATATGGGAGTTGGATTACACAATGTTTCGTGTTCCCATCTTTGGTTGCAAGTGGGTCGATAATAATAATGGCGTTTGGATTGATGAGTTAGGTTCTTGCTTGTCGATTTTAGTAGGGTGGGATACAAAGATGAGCCTTTTATTTTAGCGTCGCAAGCTCAACAAGTGTTTTATATAATTAATCCTACTGATGATAAATGGTCTGTTGTCATATCGACCAATAAAATAAGTGATGATAACAACAACGTTGAAGATATTGGTAATGATATTTTCTTTGCGACATCACAACCACGTGAAATGGATTCAACTGATGATGGTTTATATCTTAGAGATGATCATGATGAGGGAATTTGGATTAATCCTTCGTTTCGTATCGTTAAGGGACAAACAAATGTGAATCCCACCAAGAAAAGAAGAAGAGCATCTTAAGGTGTTTATGTGTTTTATATAAGTCATGTAATGATCTATACTCATCGTGTAATTTATACTAATTTCATGTCACTTGATCTTCCAGAACTGAGTATTTGATTTTATGCTTATACTGATTATCTACTATAACTGGAACTGATCATGTAATTTAGCATTGATATTCAAGCATTGATATACTGATTTTCTGCCAAAACTTGAACTTATCATATAATTTTTTTAATTATATTATTTAATTATTTTAGAGATGACAATTTGATAAATTTTTTAATTATAATCTGAACTCATCATATAAGTTGATATGAACAATTTGATAAACAAAATTTTAGAGATGTCAATTGGTATCCATGAGTATGGATATTATCTCACATTATAAAATGATATACATAAGCACTTTGGTCCATAAGCATTGTAAAAGACTTTTAAAAAATAAATTATACGAACCCTTCTCCCTAGTACGAACCCTACTGTCCATATTCATTACGTACTATCTGTTTTGATTATTCTCCATTTTCACTACGTACTATATACCCTACGTACCATAAAGGTTTTTAAGGCGCTTTTTGTTAAGTTTTTTAAAGTGCTCTGTGGAACCCTAAACTTGTATTTCTACTTGTATTTTTGCGATTTCGTAACCCTAAACTAAAGGTATTGTTATTAATATCTTGTTGTCACTAAACTTATAGTGCATGTTGTATTTATTCAATCTGTTGTTGTCACTAAACTGCACGTTGAACATATATTGTGTGAAATGGGTAGATAAATGGGTTCCATCAATGATTTAGGTTGTCAAGATGATGAATTTGTAAACACTAACGTCGTAAACATTAAAGCTGTCAATGCTAAAGGCTATGAAAACGAAGTGAAGCGTGGGGCAACTATAATGCAAAAACTAATCAATGCAAGAAGTACTAGAATAAAATTTGAGGTATATATACTATACTTTTGTTTAGATTTTTTTTTTCTTTTTTGAAAGCATGCACTTACACTCTATGAGTTTATTAGGTGGGATGGAATGAAAGTGGCCAGCCGATTGAGCCCAACAGTTTAATGATGGTAAGCTACATCAGTTCTGTTGTCCGCCAAAATATCCCAATAACAATCGATGACTGAAGAGACAAAGCTTTGAAGAATGCTAAAGACATATTGTGGAGTGATGTACAAGTAACGTTTTTACTCCACTTTTTTGTTACTTATAATTTTTTCCATTGTAATATTTTTATTCAAACTCTTTATTTATTTGGTTTGCATAGCGCTTTTAACATTGAAGATATGCGGAAAAATTACGTGCTTAGAGTTGCTGGTAAAAGTCACAGAGGATTTAGATCTCATCTGTTGGATTGTTACTTAAGAGACAAGTGTGGAAATGTGAATGTTGAAGCTCCAAACATTTACAACCACTACATATCAACAAAAAAGTGGACCTCTTTTGTAGCTAAACGTTCAAACCCCGCATTCGTGGTAATATTTATTTTATTAGCATGTGTATTTTATTCATATTCATATCTTATTTTTTACACGATCGTTATTTTTTTTATTTATATATAGAATATAAGTACAGCAAATCGGGAGCGAGCAAAGAACCCAATGCATCCATACAAAAGATCGCGTATGGGGTATGCGCGTTTAGAGCAAAAATTTGTAAGTAAACATCACTTTTATACATTGTGGTAGAATATAAACTATAGTTTTTAACTAATATTTTGTTTATGTCTTAACGAACAACTGCAAGAGACGAAATTCGATCAACCGTTGGATCGTCACATCTTGTGGATGGAGGCTCGCCGTAATAAAGATGGAATAGTGGATAACGAAAATGTTCAACAAGTTGTCCAACAATGTGTAAGTATACTATCACTTTAATATTTTTTTAATATTGTCTTTTAAACATGATATTGAACTTATCTTTTTTATAATACATGTATTTTTGGAAAATTTGGAACAAAGTCTTGAAAATCAAGATGAGAATAAAGAAGTTAGCTGCAGGGACATTCTCGACAAGCTATTCAATGTTCTTGAATATTCTGGCCTTGTGAGAGGTAAGGGATTTGGCGTGACTCCCAAAAGTTATTTTTCACATGAGAAACGTCTAAATCCCTCGAATAATTAAGTATTAGAAGCGCTGAAAACCCTATTGGAGCAAGTTCCATACTTGGTTAAAAAGAATAAGGAAAAGCAACTTCAACGTGAAATGAAAATAGACAGTGAAGATGGAAGTTGCAACATTGCTCATAAAAGTATCCCTAAGGTAATTAATTACTTAACGAAATAAGAAATTCATTCAACCTAATTGTTTCACATACTTATGTATGAACCATTAATTTAATTTAAGGTGTTTCATGTTGCTGCCTATACTTGTCTTCTCCTACCCATCGCATGGTTGGGAAAGGAACATTGTACAATACGTTGGGAGAAGTATTGCACAACAATCCCGTCCCTGTCGGCCATATTAAAATGTCACCTGTGGTAGCTTTAGAACCACTTGCACCGATGTCTATCCCCGACAATGACGAAGAAGCAATAGGTAGCTATGTGGCATGGTCGAAACATCTTGTTGACATTGATCAGGAGGTATGCTTTCATTGCTATGTATGTTTAGTTGTATGATTATGATTGATTATGTTTAATTGTTGATTTTTCCGCTTTTATATTTCACATTTATTTAGATTATTGCTAAAGGGAATGATAAGATCTCTCGCAACACGTCTATCACTTCACCAGATAAGGCAGAAAATGATTAGTTTACTATAATAACTAACAAACTGATCAACTTTATTTTTTTCAGATTCAACCTAAAAATAAACCCGCTGCACCACAGGTGCAGATCCGTGGTAAACATAAATCTTCCTAAATGCAAAAACTAGATCGAGGAAAATCAGTTGCTGCTCCTAAAATAAGTCAACCACGCCTTGCTCAATTTGGGTCGTATCTTGACACAACAACAAAGATGAATATAGAGGGCAACAATGATACACATATGATTAACATGGAAAAAGGTATATTCGGCAAAGAGCAAATATATGAACTTCTCGATCATAAAGAGCTGAGTGCTATTGTCATCAGCATATACATCAGATAATATAAATACTTTAGTTAAGATAAAAATTACCTTTTAATTGCATCACTCCCACATGTAATTTATTGATAATTAATCTAATTTTATATTTTCATTGAAGGTTTTTGTATGAGAAGTTGGTGTGCACGCGGAAATTGTCAAGTAGATGAAGTTGGTGTGCCATGATGTAATTTGTTCTGTGAATATGTAATTCATATTGTGAATAGGTTGCTACTATGAATATGTAATTTGTAATTTGTTGCTACTGTCATGATGTAATTTGTTGTTGTGAATGCGTTGCTGCAAAACACTTGTAATTGATATTATTGAATGTGAATATGAAATTGTAATTTATTATAATTTGTTGTTGTGAAAAACTTGTAATTGATATTGTTGAATGTGAATATGAAGTTGATATTGCGAAGAATATGAATTTTTATATTTGCGAATATGAATTTTAATACTGTGAATGTGAAATTTAATGTTGAAAAGAAGAATTGAATCTGAATGTGATGTTTGATGTTCATAATAATGCCATAAAAAAGACATCGCTTTTTTTAAAAATTCCATAAAAAATCCTTTTACAGAGCTTTTTTAAACGTTTTACAGCGCTTTTCTAAGCCTTTTACAACTCTTTTATGAAAAAGTGTTGTAAACATAGTATAAGAAGTGTGCTTTATATATGGACTTATTACAACCCTTTTTTGAAAAAGCGATGTAAACATAGTATTAGAAGCGCGCTTTATATATGGACCTAATACACCACTTTTTTTAAAAAGCGTTGTAAACATAGTATAAGAAGCGCACTTTATATATGGACCTTTTACAACGCTTTTTTGAAAAAGCGCTGTAAAACTATTATAAGAAGCACGCTTTATATATTGACCTATTACAACGCTCTTTTGAAAAAGAGCTGTAAAAATATTATAAGGAGCGCGCTTTATATATGAACCTATTACAGCGCTTGTTTTATTTTCAATAGCGCTGTTGTATCCTTTTATAGCACTATATACTAGAGCTCTTAAAAACGATGTAAAAGGCTTAAAAAAAGCGCTTTAAAATGATCTTTTTGGCATAATAAATATATAATATATGTGTTGAATATCTAAATGATGTTTTTCGGATTTCTACGTGGCTATTGTACATCATTAGCTTAGTTTGAAAGAACTCAAACACTAACCATTGAGATAATTGTGTTTGCAATTGACACTTTTATTTGGAGCTTAAAGGGATTGTTTCTCCAAACATGTCCTCGAAAGCTCCAAAACCCTTCTCAAATATTTTCCCTAAACTATCAATAATTATTGTACTATTTCTTTGAGTCATTTATCAAAATCTTCTATGAAATATTCTACTCTCAATTTCAAAATTCTAAAGGATGAATATCAACTGGTTTGATGGGTTGCAAAAATAAGCTTCATAATAGAGTCTCCATGTCTAAAGACGATTCACTGATTATATTGTCGATTTTACGTGAAAAACTTTTAAAAATATGGCAACCGATTGGTTTATGGTGGGTTCTTCCCCTTGGAAAAAGTTGTGACGACTTATCATTTGCTTCTCATATGGATTTGCATATTGTTCGAATGATTGAAACTTGAAATTTAAATCTAGGGCATCTTCGTGTTTTCTCTTGAATGAAATATTTCAATGAAGATCTGGTAAGCAATACAAAAGCCAAATGTTGGATTCGAATATTCAATCTTCCTAAAAAAAATTGTCTTTGATATTGGCACCCCTTTATATCTTGATGAAGCAATAAACTCCAAAACATTGAGTCATTTTGCTCGAGTTTTGGTGACTTGGACATGATGCATGAGCTGCGAGATCGCGTTTTTGTTGAATGTGAAAGGTATGTTTTTTTGTGTACATTGATTATGAAAAAACTGTCATTGTTTTGTGAATCTTATAATGTTGTAGGACATTCCATCAATAAATGGCGAAAATATTCTAATAGTTATAGAAAAGCTCAATCGACTGCAGATGTTGCAGTAGTAAAAAAAGTTGATTAAGAAGTATGACCCTAAAAGCACAACCCCGTACAATGTAGAAACTAGAGATAAAAACAAGGTATTCAGGATAATAATATTCATTGTATTGTTAATTCTTTTTTTTTTTTTTTATCATATTCCTAATGTTGAACTAGGAGGCATCACTGTTATTTAAGAATATCCCTCTGATTAGGAACAAATTGAAAAAAATTGTGATGAAGCTTTTGAATCAAATGTAGTTGTTTTTGGTGATTCAGAAATAATTTCAGACAGACTACGAGGATTTGAGGTTTGGGCTACAAAGAGTCCTAAAAATGTAATTCGTGAGGTCTTTGGTTCATGTTTTTTCTAATTTAGCTAATATAAATCATCTACGAGAGAATCATCAATATCTAGATATGCATATTGTTGGTTCTTGGAGTGATGCATCAAAGCTCTCCTAAATTGAAAGTCAATTTATATTCAAAGGCTAAGGTCCCAAGTATCACATATCCAAATTTTATTATTACTGATGTTAATTTACACCTCATGATTTAAAGATTTTGCGAATTTATTTTTAAAGATAGAGATGCTATTCTACTGTTAGTTAAAAACCTTTTACGTGGGTGATTTTTAAGACAAAGAAAAAGAATATACAAGACACCTATATATATTATATAATTTCCACCCAAGTGCCACAAAACTTGCATGAATTGAGTGTCATTTTTAACCATTTTTTTTGTTCCTAGGTAAGGCCCATCTCCTCCGAGTTTTGTTTTTTATCTTTCTTTTTAATAAATATTTAGTTTATAATTTTTTTTACTTATAATTATACTGTTTTCAGTTTCAACTCTTTTTTTTCCCATTGATTTCAGCAGTTATGATATGCACATTTTCTACACCGAATTGAAAAAATGTAACTAATAAAAACGTCGACCACATAAACGAGTATGTTCAATTTTTTAATTATATTTAACTAATTTCAACTATTTTATTTAAAATCAAAATTAAAATTACACAAAAATTACTGTTGATAATATATCATCTCATGTTTATCTGAAAGACTTCTTTTTTACATGTATCCCCTGTAGGTATTCATGATTGTGAATATATATGTAATTAAGAAATACAAAAACATATCAATATGTGCATAAATACAATTAAATTTTATATACCAACAAATTAAATAAAAAATATTGCATATTTCCCCCAAAATTTGAATGTATGAAAACATTTATAAATATTAAATACATGCATAAAGTTGATTTGTTTTCATAGCTAATAAATTGGCTTAAATATACTTTTACTCCTTTATCTTTTATTAAATATTTTTTTAATTTATTTTTGTCTTTTACCATTTATAAATAATGTCAGCCAATTTTATCACAACTCTTTTAAATAATTATATGATAACCGACATAAATTATTTATGTCTAATATTTGATCAAGTATAAAATTATGTGTGCAATTTATTAAGGACACGATAAAAATACAAAGAACTTTAGTAAATGTCCTTTATTTCAAAGAGTTTATATCTATTTCAAAGCATGCAAAAAGAATTTTTTTCAAGTGCAAGTCTATTTTACTGAGTTAAATAAATATTTTGTTTGAAAGTATTATAGTAGGCACATATTGATAGTCGTTAAAAGTCATTCACATGACCAAATGTTGCTATAACTTTTGCTGTGATTGCAAAAATGACTAAAATACACCATTTATAAAAGATAAATGACGGAAAAAAAAAAGATAAAGAAGCAAAATAAATATATGTAAAAAATAATTAAAAGACAAATTATATTTAAGCCTAATAAATTATTAGCTTAATGATAAATTCAATAATAACCATTACATATTTCTCGATTGGAACTAAAGCACAAAATAATTATTTATAAATAATAAATACATGCCTTCCATTGATAATAAAAAAATTTATATAATATTATATAAAATTAATAGTGACTTAATTCTTATGTTCTTTCACTGTCTCGTGACGCAAAATTCATTCTTTTTTTTATGTGAGATTATGTTATATGAAGTAATGTATATTCATATGTGTTTCTCATAGGCAACTAACTTTTAAGATTACTTTAATAACAAATTACTTAGTTTGAAAGTGTAACCGGGCTTAGTTTAGAAAATTAAAGGTGCAAATTTTGAACAAAAACAGCATCAAATTGATGATTATGAAAGTTGTACAAATAAATTCAAAAAGTGTGTGTATCACAGTAAATTTTAGTTTCGATTCGTCCCCATCAATCTATAAATATCGGATGCAAACGAGTTAACCGGCGAATTCCCTTTAGCATATTTTGGAATCCTTGAAGTGAATTGCACATTCATATTAAGTTCATCGATCAATAATAGTTTATAGAATAAAGTTCTTTTATTTACTCTTGTGTACTAGAGAAAGGAAGAAATGACTCAGAGATATTTTTGACAAATATTTGACTCGTGTATCTATTTATAGATAAACTCGTATCAATTCACTACAAGAAAACACTCATTTTGTGGCCAACATAAAAAGGATTTTGTCGCCGAAAAAAACCCTCACAAATTACTAACCAAAACAACCCTCGCAAATACTAAAATTCAAATTGGTTGTTATTTGTGGTTGAAAAGGCCCTCACAAATGAAAAATATTATTTTTTTTGCTAATTGTAACCTTTGTGGCGGCAAAAAACGATCACAAAATTATGGGAAGGAAAAAATATTTAAATTTGTGGCGGCCAATACCCTCACAATGGACTTGATTGATTGAAAATATCAGTAGGATTTTGCGGCGGTCTATACCCTCATAAAATCACAACGTTGGAGTATTGTAAGGGCTTAGGCCGCCACAAAATCATCCAGTTGCACTTTTCTGAGGGTAAAAGCCGCCACAAAGGCAGTCTTTTCTGACTGCCTAGGCTACCACAAGCGAATTATACCGTTGGCATTTTTTGGCTGCCACAAATACCCACTTTGCTCCCTATATATACCGACATGTTAGTCATTACAAAGAGTTTTAGTTGAGTTTGTACAAAAAATTTATATACTTTTCCAGTCTCTAATTTTGTTTATAGGGACTTATTTTATGAAAAAATTCATTAAACATCATTTAAAATTTTATTTTAGTTTATATATATAGTCTTTATTATGATTTACTATATTGTTTGTAAATGCTCCCTTAATTGACATATAACGTATGTCATAATTTATTATTTAGTAATTTGTAGATTTTAATAACAAAATAATGCTTTTGAAAAATAAAGCAATTTATATATAAAACATCGTTCTTATTAATAATCGTGTAAAATTTATTTCATTTTCCGAATAAACATGTATATATATATATATATATATATATATATATATATATATTTTGTAGACCTGGGTTGTAAGTCTTATATATCTTATACCCTGCGGCGTCTTTGGTATCAGACTTGGGAGGGTATAAGACATATAAGACCTGTTTTTTATTTTTAACGTTGGAAGTTTTAATTTGAAGATAACGTTAGACCTGGGTTGTAAGTCCCGCTTTAGCCGACGGACAGGCGTTTAGGGCCGTGAATCCTTTGGTACCTTCTTCAAATTAGAACCAAAACTTTAAAAATGGAAAACATATTTTGTAGATCTTCATCTTTCTCAAATCCTACTACTCAAAGCACCTCAAATCAAAGGGAACCTATCAATAGCGAAGAAATCACTATTGAAGATTTTCAAAAATCTATTAACAACTGGAAAATCCCAAAAATCAAAAAAGATCAAGTTTATGAATTTGGACTATTTAAAAACCTTCTCAAAACAGATTACGTAATCAAAATAGAAGAAAAAGATGTCCCTTTATCAAAACCCTTTGAAACAATACAACTTCTTTCTCAAAAGACAATAAATAAACATTGTGAAAGAAAATATAACTTCATCCACATAGGCCTTGTCCAAGTAGGTATTAAACCTCTAACTAGGGAAGGTTTCAACACTTCAATCCTTTGTGTCTTACGAGATGCAAGGTTCTTGAACTTTCAAGACTCAATCATAAGTTCAATTGAATCTAGCTTATGTCAAGGACCAATTTATTTTGAATGTTATTCAGATTTTTCGTTATCTTTGAAAGATCCAAATATCCTGAAATCTCTGGTTTTACAAATCAAGACTCATAACTACAAAATGCTAAGTGGATCTATTCCTGTAGCAATTATTTACTGAATTCATTACAAAGCTATGTTTTCAGCCTTTACGGCAACAAAAAATATTGAAAACAAAAAAGGCGAAACCCTGTTTTTACAAACAGATCTAACAAAATTAAATACTGTAATTCTGAAAACCATCCTTTGGAAAGACATTGATCTTCCTGAAGAATGGATCCTTGAAGGAGCAGCTAGACCAAAGTCTCCTGAACAATCAAAACCAAACACTAAATTAAAAGAATTTATCCAATATATTGATGGAAAGGTAAAACTAAGTTTTACAAGAACTTCCAGTGCCAGATATTTTGATACTGGATCTTCCACCAATACAGTGGATCTGACTTCAAAACTCAACAAAATAGAAAATTTTTCAAAACCTAGATTCTCTTGTTCAAGCATTCCAGGAGCTTCATACCAAAACATTGACTATTCTACAAATATTCCTCGTCAGATCTATACAACATCTCAAACAAATGACGAGGAACAACATAATAATTTACCAAACATTTCTCCACCAACTTCACCGTCTTTTTCTGCAATAACTGAAAATGTTATTAACGAATTAAACGTCATAGAAAAAGAATTTGAGGTTGATAAGAAATCTCTTCATGATGAATTTTATAATTCAATAAATACAGAAAAAAGAACATGGTTCTTTAAAAATTACATGGAACAAAGAAAAGAAATTCAAAATGAATTTTATGAATTTATTCTTCAAAACAAGGTACATATTTCATTTTTTGAATGGTTTGAAATATATGCTTCAAATAATCAAATTTCTTATCCTTTCAAACAAAACCAAAACTTTGCAAATCCAGTAACAATTAGAAACAAAGTTGCAGAATGGGAAATATCAAATGGTAGGAAAATACAATCCGAACATCCGCCATTAAGACAGATCAAAATACAAATACCACACACAGATCAAACAATAGAGGCTGCACCTTACAAAATCCCTAGTGACAGCCCAGATAAAGATATTCAAAATATCTTGCAACAAAACAACTTTACAAATGTTCATCTTAGTACAATTGCAAAGCAATTGACTAAAATAGAGGAACACCAAAAGACAAACAATGTTTCAGCTCCTGAAACAACAAATTTGAAACTTAAGAACCCGGTCTTTAAGCCATTCACCATTGGGAAGGCAAAACAGAATTTACTCAAGCCTTACGAGACCAACTCAGTAAGATAGAACAATCTTCTACCTCTTCACCATTGGTAGCAAAAGATACCCTAGAAAAAACAATTACAACTCTAGACCAAGTGTCTGAAAGTGAAAAAGAACAAAACCAACACCTGTGCGGACTCCAGAGGCAACAAGGTCAACCCTTAGCCATGGTTACGGCACCAGACCTAGGCATTGAGAATAGACCAAACGTTCTTTCTCAATCAAAATTTAATTCCAATACTGTCTATGAATGGAACATAGATGGTATGTCTGAATACAACATCCTTAGTCTTCTCCAACAGATGACTATGGCTTCAAATGCTTATAAAACCCAGGCAAACACCCCTGATAAGGCCATTACTGAACTCCTAATTGCAGGATTTTCAGGCCAACTCAAAGGATGGTGGGATTATCATCTTACACCAAACCAACAATTAGAAATATTAGGTGCAATCCAAACCACAGAGGAAGGAATTCCCATCCTTGACGAAGTTGGAAACTCAATACCTGATGCGGTTGCAACACTGATTCATACCATTAGTTTGCACTTCAAAGGAGACCCATCACACTTAAAAGATAAAAACGCAGAACTCCTTTCAAACCTTAGATGCAAAAAACTCTTAGAGTTCCAAAACTACAAAAATACTTTCTTAACTAGGGTTATGCTTAGAGAAGACTCAAACCAACCCTTTTGGAAAGAAAAATTCCTTGCAGGACTCCCAACCCTTTTAGGAGAAAAGGTAAGGAACAAAATCAAAGAAATTTACTCAACAAACCAAATTCCTTATAATCAATTAACTTATGGAGAATTGGTAAGTTTCACACAAAAGGAAGGTTTAAATATCTGTCAAGATTTAAAACTTCAAAAACATTTAAAATGGGAAATGAAACGTACTAGATTAGAACTAGGATCGTTTTGCAAACAATTTGAACTCCCCACAACAAATGTTTCAAAAGACTGTGGAGGATCTTGTTCAAAAACTTACAAAAAACCTCACAGAAAGTTTTACTCAAAACCTAATAACCAAGAATTTTACAGAAATTATAAACCTCAAAAATATTACAAACAAAGAAAACCTTTTGAAAAAACATTTCAACCTAAAAATACAAAACAAGTAACTTGCTATAAATGTGGCCAACCAGGACACATTTCCAAACATTGTAGAAAAAACAAAAAACTTCATGAACTACAAATAAGTGAAGACATTATTCAAAAAATTGAGGCAATTCTTCTTGAAACCTCTGAAAATGAAACAGATTCTGAAATAGGTTTATCAGAAAAATATATTGATCTACAAGTTGATGATATAGGAAACTCAGAGTCTCCTAGTGAATCAGAATCTAGTTTAAAATCAATAAATGTTTTGACAAAAGATCAAGAATTAATTCTTGATATAATAAACAAAGTAGAAGATACAAGACTTCAAAAAGAACTAATAGAAAAATTACTAAATAGTTCTGAACCAAAACAAAGCCAACCTTCTACTTCATCAAAATTACTTCCAAAATCAACTTATGACTTGACCAACATTTTACGTACGAAAACAAAATCACAAACTCATGTCACAATCCAATCTCTTCAAGAAGAAATCAAGATTGTGAAAAATGAATTAAAAACTCTAAAACAAAAACAGGAAATTGATTCAAATATTCTGCAAAATCTCATTTCCAAATTATAAGAGCAAAATTCTTCCGAATCGGAACATGAAGAAGAAGAAAATGAGGAAAACAAAATTGAAAACTTAGAAAAAATCCCTCAAGATTTCTTGTTCGTTCTTAGAGCAGTAACAACAAGAAAATATTTAATAAAAACTACTTTAGTTTTTTCCAACGATTTCAAAATTGAAGCAATAGCACTTTTTGATACATGAGCAGATCTAAACTGCTTAAAAAGTAGCATTGTACCAAAAAGATTTTTACAAAAATCTAATGAAAAACTTGTTGCGGCCAATAACTCCAACATGATTATAACAAACAAAACTGAAGCTTCTGTTACCAACGGAAGAGTTTCGATCAAAATTCCTTTTGTATTACTAGAAAATATGACTCATACTATCATTCTAGGGACACCGTTTATCAACATGATAACACCCTATTCTGTTAATTATGACAATATTTCTTTTAAAACAAAAGAAAATAAAATCATTTTTCCTTTTATTGAAAAACCCAGAACAAGAAATTTAAACGTTTTAAAAGCTTGTTCGGTTTACAAAAGCGAATTAAATTGTTTAATTCAAGGAAAAGAAAAACATTTATGTTTTCTTAAACAAGATGTTTCTTTTTTCAAAATAGAACAACAATTACAAACAAATTTCATAAAACAAAAGATTTCAGACCTCCAAAAAGGAATTGAAAACGAAATCTGTTCTGATATACCTAATGCTTTTTGGAATAGAAAACAACACATGGTAGACTTACCATATGAAAATGATTTTTCTGAAAAACAAATCCCAACAAAAGCAAGACCCATTCAAATGAATCATGAACTAGAAGAACATTGTAAAAAAGAAGTTCAAGATTTACAACAAAAGGGTCTAATAACAAAATCTAGATCTCCTTGGAGTTGCTCAGCTTTTTATGTTAATAAAAACTCCGAAATTGAAAGGGGTACACCAAGGCTAGTCATAAATTACAAACCTTTAAACAAAGCTTTAAAATGGATTCGTTACCCGATTCCAAATAAAAAAGATCTTTTGCAAAAACTACATTCTGCACTTGTATTTTCAAAATTCGACATGAAATCAGGATTTTGGCAAATACAAATTGATCCAAAAGGCCGATATAAAACCGCATTCACTGTTCCCTTTGGCCAATACGAATGGACAGTTATGCCTTTCAGATTAAAAAATGCCCCATCAGAATTCCAAAGAATTATGAATGACATTTTTAATCCATTTTCAAAATTTTGCATTGTCTATATTGATGATGTCTTAATTTTTTCTGCAACTATTGAAGAACATTTCAAACACCTCAAAACGTTCTTCATGATCGCTAAGAAAAACGGACTGGTTGCTTCAAAATCAAAAATTTCTCTTTTCCAAAAAAAAAATTCAATTCATAGGACACTATATATCTCAAGGAACGATCACTCCTATTGAAAGATCACTAGCCTTCGCAGAAAAGTTTCCTGACAAAATCATCGATAAAACTCAATTACAAAGATCACTATGTGTTAGATTTCTGTCCAAATATTAATAGAATTGCAAAACCTCTCCATAATAGGCTTAGAAAAAACCCTGTTGCATGGACAGATGAACATACTAAAATAGTCAAAATAATCAAAATGCAAGTTAAAGAAATACCTTGCTTCCATTTAGCTGACCCATCAGCTCAAAAAATTGTAGAAACAGATGCATCCGACATAGGATATGGTGGTATTCTTAAACAAAAAACCAATTGCAAATAATGTATTGTCCAATATACATCTGCACATTGGAATGATTATCAAAAGAACTACTCTACCATCAAAAAGGAAATTCTTTCCATTGTCATATGCATAACAAAATTTCAAAGTGATTTACTTAATCAAAAATTTTTACTCCGCATTGATTGTAAATCAGCCAAAGAAGTTTTACAAAAAGATGTTCAAAACATTGCATCAAAACAAATTTTTGCAAGATGGCAAGCCATCCTTAGTATTTTTGATTTTGATATTGAATTCATAAAAGGAGATCAAAACTCAATTCCGGATTTTCTAACCAGAGAATTCCTTCAAAACAGGTCTTGATTAAATGCCAAGAAAGCCAAAAGAAAACACGGTCCAAAAGGACCACAATCAAAAAACACCAAAACCTTTATCATCTGCAAATCCAATCAAAACCTGGGCAGACGCAATAGAAGAAGATACCAAAACCAATACCCAAAACCAGATTCAAAAATGGCTTAGTAGCCAACAGATCTCACAACCTCAAAAATACATTGATGATATTGAAGCCTCAATTCTCAAAGAGAAGCTTTAATTACAAAAATTTACAGAAATTCACGAGCTCCAACAGAGAATCAACAGTCTCTCAATTGAGCTTTCTTTATTTCAAAATCTAGAAAAGGGAGAATGTTCATCTTCACAAAAAACTCCTTGCCAGAAAATAATTTCAAAACCTTTACAGGAGGAATCATCTCGTATGATTATTTCTAAACCTCCTCAAAAAGATTTTGAATTACTTGTTTTTAAACAAGACAATACAAAATATATTTCAAAACCAAATCAATCTCAGATTGCTTTTAAACCAAAATCTGAGTATTTTATTAAAAAAGATTTTCAAAATATTATAACTATAGAGGATGGTTTTTACAATAAAAATCCTCTATTTGTTATATCAAAACTTTTCCCAGAAAATTGGTTTTTCAAGCCATGGGATCTATCAAAAACTCAAAATTATTATAGAGCAATTCTTGAAATTACTGGATCAGTAACATTTCAAGACCACCCAAAAGAAGGCTCAACAGCCTATTCCACTGCAAAAATCCACAAAATGTTATCACCGTCAGATTGGGGAACGACACTCCACACATCAAAAGTCTTTCCCATAGACTTCAAAACAAATATTAACCACTGCAAAAGCTTTAATTACTGGGACTACCAACAATCCTGGTTTAATGCTTTTCTAGTTAAAAACCAGAAATTTAGTCATACATGGCTATTTTTCTTCCAACTCAAAATGGACTCATAAAAAATTCCCTATTGGTTTGCTGATTAGTGGAAACTTTATGGTTCTACCCCAGATATCCTCAAACCAGAGGTTCAAGAGAGCTTCCAGCTCTTCAAAAACAATTTCAAACCCAGTAATAGAGAATGAACTTTTCATCCTCTACTACTGTTCTCATCAAAATTCTTATTACTATGGGTTACAACTTGGTATTTAGATTTTGAACAAAAAGAAGCTCAAATCATCCTTGTAAGAAGGTTCAAAATCAGGTGGTGGACTCAGTTCAATATTCCACCAAGCATCAAAATTTAAGCCGTCAACATATGGCTCCAAAAACAGGGATTTAAGAAATCTGATGAAAAGGCAACTCAGTTCTTGGCCCAAAGGTCTTTCGCTCAGTCTCAGCTTGCAGCTGCCAGAAGTGAAGAAGAATACTTTCAAATAATGACTCAACTCCTAAAAAGCAAGACATAGTCATCCAAAAGCTACTCAAATAGCGGTTTAGCTAACTCTGATCCCCTCATAAACCTAGGCGAAGATGAAGAATAAACCATTTGTCTTCTTCTGCAAAACTGTTGGTCCAGTACTAGGCCAATTCAAAAAATTAATTATTTTGTAATTATTGTATATCATTGTAATTTCGTAGTTTGTTTGTATTGGGCCTAGCCCAATTAAAATTAAAAAAAAATTTAAGAAATTTTTGTTGTCTTGGATTCCTTTACTTAGGATTCTTTTCCTTGGATTCCATTTGTAACAAAGGAGGCAATTTCCCTATAAATAGGGACCTCCCCTTACTTCTAAGATCATCTCTTTTCTTTCACCGATCTTATTTCTTACACAAATCCATTAGAAAACTTTCTTTAGAAACCTTGTAGTTCTCCAAGTTTTCTTGTAATATCAATATCATTTGTAAGTATTATTTACTTCTTATTTGCAAATGTCTTCTTTATATTTATCTTTGTTTTAAAATTATAAGTATGCTCTGCTCCTGCGGCTTTAGCTGATCTTGAGCATCAGAAATCAAAATTTGCATTTTCCTGTTTTCATCATGCATTCATTCATGCATATTCTTTTGAATACCTTCCGTACTGTTACTCTGAACTATATATATATATATACATATACACACATATATGGATATAGACATAGTTGGATGTATGATAGGAATATTCCTAGAAAGAAGGGTCTTAAACAATGTATTTTTATTAAGGTTGAAGAGTTTCTCGATTTTGCGAGAGTGCAGAAAATTGTCGAAGATGAAAGGGGGATGAGATGTCCATGTTGTTTATGTCGATGTAGACGGTTTAAGAGTGAAGATGAAATAAGAGTGCATTTATATGAAGATGGATTTCTGCCTAACTACTAGATTTGGACTAATCATGGGGAAGAGTCTTCGACGACACCTAGTACTAGTAAACATGTCGGGCATAACATAGGTCCTTCAAGTAGTACTAACATGTTAGGTGTAGATTATTATAACTATCAGCACTTTGAGGTGATGAATGCTATAACTTCGGATGTTGTTGGGGTTAATTTGTCATTCAATGAAGATCAATAGGACGATACTGATGGACTTCCAAATGAAGAAGCTCAGAGATTTTATGGTCTTTTGAAAAAGACAAATAAAGTGTTGTTTGAAGGATCTCCAAACTCAAAGTTATGAATGTGCATTAGACTTTTAGGTCTAAAGTCTCAATTTCATGTTCTTGATTTAGATTTAGATTTGATGACTAAAATGATGCTAGATGCAATTCCAAGGAAATCAATGTTTTATCTACCTATTATATAAAGATTGCAGAGAATGTTTGCATCAATGCAAACTATAGAAAAGATGATGTGGCATTATGAGAATAGAAGAAATCCAGATGGGTTGCGGCATCCGTCTGATAGTCAGACATGGAAATAGTTTGATCAAATGCATCCTGATTTTGCATCAGATCCACACATTGTAAGACTTGGATTATCCTCAGATGTATTTACGCGTTATATACAAGCATCGTCTGCTCCTTATTCTTATTCTTCTGTTATTGTTACTCCTTACAATCTTCCTCCTGATATGTGTATGTCTAAACCTTATATGTTATTAGCTGTCGTGATACCAGGTACTTTTAATCCTACAATTGGTATTGATATTTTTTTACAACCTTTGATTGACGATTTGAAGAGGTTGTTTACAACCTTAAACAAAATTTTATGATGAGAGCTGCTTTGATGTGGAACATTAATGATTTTCTCGCTTATGGGATGTTGTCATGGTAAATTGGTTTGTTCTATTTGCATGGAAGACACAAAAGCATTTAATTTAAAATTCGACGGGAAGGCATAATGGTTTGACTTGCATTGTAGGTTATCTATTACCTGCTCATCATGCATTTAGAACGAATAAAACTGCGTTTATCAAGGGCTATGTAGAAAATCTAGGACCACCGCTTAAATTGACATTGGAACAAGTTTTGAATAAAGTAAAAGATATGCTAAAGGATAATGGCACAATTTGACAAAAAGATGTATTTTTTGTGATCTACTGTATTGGAAAAATAATCTTGAGACAAAATCTCGATGTTATGCATATCGAGAAAAATTTCTTTGACAACATATTTAATATTGTGATGAATTTGAAAGGGAAACAAAAGATAATGATAAAGCTAGAAAAGACATAGGTATATATTGCAGACGACTAGATTTGTTGGTGGTGGAGCACAACAGCAAGATTCTAAAACCTCGTGTGAATTACACTTTATCTGTTGAAGAAGCCAAATTTTTTTATCGTTGGATAAAAGAGTTGAAGACGCCTGATGGTTATTGTTCTAATTTGGCAAGATGTGCTGATGTAGAAAATGGGAGGATGCATAGAATGAAAAGTCATGTATTTTTAGAGTGTTTACTTCCTATTGCCTTTAATGATTTACCGACACATGTATTGAACCCACTTATTGAAGTGAGTCAATATTTTAAGAATCTGTGTTCTGCATAGCTCATCAATGAAGATCTCATCAAGATGGAAAATGACATTCCGTTGATTGTATGTAAGTTGAAGAAAGTATTCCTCTTGGGTTTTTTGATTCCATGGAGTATCTCTTGGTGCATCTTGCAAGTGAAGCTAGGCTTGGTGGAGCTTCTTGTACATCTCATTTATATTATAGGTTCATGGGTTATTCAAAATGGTCGATGATAAATAAAGCTAGAGGTGAGGGCTCAATTTGTTCATCCTACCTACACTGTGAAACAACACACTTTTGTTCTCATTATTTCAACAACGAAACTTTGTCACCAGTGAACGGAAGAAATAATACTGATAGTGTTATATGCTACCCACATGCTTTATTAGTTTTTTGCCTATTTGGTCATCATGCTGGTAGGGATTTGCCGATTTTTTGGCTAAGTGACAAAGTATTTAATGCTGCACATGTTCACATTTTGATTAACAACACTGAAGTTAAATCATACATTGAGTACGTTTTAAATTCCTCTTGATCCTTAATTAATATATTTAAATTGATATTGAGCATATGTAGTATTTTAATTTTAATAAACAACATATATATGGTCATCGATCAGGGCATTCTAATCTACAGGACAATCTTCTATTGATATACATTCAAATTTCCCATCATGGTTTCAACAAGAAGTACATCTCGAAGAACTAACTCCTATCAACATCCACTTGAGGCACTTATCTATGGGCCCGAGTAGAAGTTTCAAAGAATGGCACACCTATTACGTAAATGGATACAAATTTCACATTGAATCTTGGACCAAAGGAAAAGAAACAATTAATAGTGGAGTATGTATGAAAAGTGTGTCTGATAGTGGTGTAATAGAAGACTTTGTTGGAACCAAGTTGGTTCTAAATACTTAGGATTTTAATGTTTACAAGAGGATCAATTCAGATCATAAGATAGCATGATTCAGGGCATGGAACTAAGTCCAGACCAAAAGAAATGAGTTCCAGAATCAATCCAGACCTGGTCCAAAATTAAAGGTAAAATGTCCAGACTGAAATATTTTTTGTTCAAGTTAATTTCAGTTTGTTCCAGACCAAAGTCCAGAATCTGTCCAGATCAGAGGCAAAACTTCCAGATCAATGGTTCAGAAATAATTATTTGGTTCAGTGATGGTCCAGATCAGAAAATCAGACCATGGCCCAATGGTGGCCGAAATCAGAGGGACAGACTGTGTAGTCCAGCAAAGGCCGAATTCAGAGAGTTAGGAAGTGTGGTCCAGGAATGGCCGAAATCAGAGGATCACAGAATATCAGATAGGCTGGTCTAGATGTGGACTATCGCATGAAGATCCAATGGTGCAGATTTGATCATGAGGATTAAAGAATATGAGAAAAATGCTCAAAACAGAATTGGAGAAAAAGGCTCAAAACAAAATCTGAGAAAAATGCTCAAAACAGAAGCGGAGCAAAATGTTCAAAACAGATCAGTGAGCAAAAGGCTCAAAACAGAATCTGAGCAAACTACTCCAGAATATTCTCAAAACAGATTAATCGAAATATACTGCAGAAGTAAAGCATCAGTGAAGTTCTAAAAGTTCAACTATAAATAGAGACTTAATGCTGAAGAATAAAGTATCGAAAATCACAAAAGAGTCATACACTTCCAAAGCAACCACTCTCAAATTTTCATATAAGTCAATTGTGAGTTTCAGCTTTCAAGAAGCAAGTACTCGGTTATTTTCCTTCCACTGTGGCAAATCTAAGTTGTTGAAGTAGAGTCTACAATCTGAGAGAGTCAGTAGAGGTAGAAGGTTACTTGGCAATTAGATAGGGTTGTATCTAAGTTGTTGAAGTAGAGTCTACAAACTAAGGGATTCAGAAAGGGTAGCAAGGTACTTAGCAATTAGATTCATAGTGTTGTGAAATCTTCTACAATCTGGGGTGTCAGATTGGCTAAAGAACAGGAGTTGTTTTTCCTCAAAGAAGTCTAGGATTGTTAGACTATTTGAGAAGACTGACTTGGAGGGTCAGTAGCAAGGTTGTAATTCAAGGTTGAATTAGTGAAATCCTTCAAGGCGAAGGGACTGGACGTAGCCTCGTTAACGGTGAACCAGTATAAAATCTGTGAGTTTTTATTTTTATTTTTATCTGCTGCTAACTCAGTTTTAATTATACATCAAGTTTTGTTTTGAAAGTATTAAAACAGGAAAAGTATTCAAGTTAAGTCAAACACAATTCAACCCCCCCTTCTCGTGTTTGCACCTTCATCGATTACATTGAGACATTTGCTCCAGTGGCCAGGTTAGAAGCAATTAGAATTCTTTTATCATTTGCTGCTAATCACGATATAATTCTGTATCAAATGGATGTTAAAAGTGCATTCTTAAATGGCTACATAAGTGAGGAAGTCTATGTCAAACAGCCCCCTGGATTTGAAAATTTTGATTTTCCAAACCATGTTTTTTAAACTTAAGAAATCTTTATATGGTTTAAAACAAGCACCAAGGGCATGGTATGACAGACTTAGTAACTTTCTGCTTAAGAATGAATTTGATAGAGGCCAGATTGATAATACTCTATTTAGGAAATCCATTAAAAATGATACTTTGATTATTCAAGTCTATGTTGATGATATCATCTTTGGATCTACTGATGGCACTTTGTGCAAGGAGTTTTCAAATGAGCATGATGGGAGAACTCAAGTTCTTCTTGGGAATTCAGATTCACCAAGGTAAATCAGGTATATTCATCTAAATATACTAAAGAACTTCTTGAAAAGTTCAAAATGAGTGAATGTAAGCCTATGGCCACCCCCATGCACCCAACCTGCTCACTTGAGAAAAATGAAACCAGCCAAAAGGTAGACCAAAAAACATACAGAGGTATGATTGGATCCCTTCTTTATTTAACTGCTTCTAGACCTGACATTTTGTTTAGTGTTTATGTCCATGCCCGTTTTCAAGCTGACCCTACGGAATCCCTGAGATACCTTAAAGGAACCACCAACCTTACCCTGTTATACAAGAAAACCCCCACCTGCAAACTCAGAGGTTTTTGTGATTCCGACTATGCTGAAGACAAGCTGGAAATCAAAAGTACAAGCGGCAACTGCACCTTCTTAGGTGATAATTTGATCACTTGGTCAAGCAAAAGACAAAGCACCATTGCTATGTCAACAGCCGAAGCTGAGTATATATCAACAGCAGGATGCAGCTCACAGTTAATCTGGATAAAACACCAATTTGAAGATTACAACATCTTTGAAACCAATATCCCTTTGTTATGTGATAACACTTCAGCCATAAACCTAACCAAGAACCCGATCTTACACTCTATAGCCAAACACATTGAAATAAAACACCATTTCATTAGGCACCATGTTCAAAAAGGGACTTTAAGCATCCAATTTGTGGACACTGATCATCAATGGGCTGACATCTTCACCAAAGCATTACCTGAAGATAGGTTTGAGTTCATCAAGAAACATCTCAACATTGTCTCCATATCAGACTAGCTCAAGTAGTCTTCTTAGGAGTTTCTAATTTTCTTGTACTTTTAATTTTTATGTCTTTTATTTTTTTTTTAATTTCTGTACTTTGTAAATGAAAAAACAAAAATAGTACGACCTCTTTTTGGCTGATGACAAAAAGGGGGAGAGAGAGAAAAGGAGAGAAAAAGAAAGGAGGAGCGAAAAAGAAAGAGACGAAAAGAGAAAGAGTTGAAAAGGAGAAGAATCAGGGAGAGAGAAAAATAAAGAGAGAAAAAGAAAGAGTGAAAAAGAGAAGGAATTGGAAAGGAGAAGAAACATGGAGAGAGAAAAATAAATCAAAAAGAGATGAAAAGAGAATGAGTTGAAAAGGAGAGGAGAAGAGAAGAAAAGAATGAGTGATTCAAGAAGGAGTTGAAAAGGAGAAGAAAAAGTCAGTATCAGAATGAGGGGGAGTAATTCAAGTACTTCGGGTTACAAGCTAGCAAAATAAGTTAAGGTTTTGTCATCATAAAAAAGGGGGAGATTGTTTGAACCAAGTTGGTTCTAAATACTTAGGATTTTGATGTTTACAAAAGCAATCCATGTAATCTTATTATGTACCTTGAATTAATACATTAAATGCCACCAGAAGATGAATTTTCCAGAGGCAAAAGTTAAAGACACCAGATAATGCATCCAAAAGGTACTAGAGGATGCATCCTGAAATTACCAGAGGATATCTTTGCTGGCCCAGATCAGAAGGAAGCAAAGTCAGAAGGTGACCTGGACCAAACCAGAAGGAATCCTGCCAGAGGGAGATTTTATCCAGACAAGAAGGAATCATAGGTCAGACTTATTCCAGAAGTTATTCTGACCAGAAGATGGCCTGGCAGTGAAATGATAAATAGCCCAGACTTGATCCAGACTTAATCAGAGGATAAAATAATGGGTCCAGAACAAGAGATTCAATCCAGATTTGACCCAGACCAAAAGATAGCATGGTTCAGGGTATGAAACTAAGTCCAGACCAGAAGAAATGATATCCAGATTTGATCCAGACCTGATCCAAATCAGAAGGTAAAATATCCAGACTGAAATATTATTTGTCCAGATTTAATTTCAGTTCAATCCAGACCCATTTTAGAAATTGTCCAGATCAAAGGGAAGATGTTCAGATCAATGGTCTAGATTTAAGTATATGGCCCAGTGTTGGCCGACATCAGAAGATCAGACCATGACCCAGTGTTGGCCGAAATCAGAAGGGCATAATGTGTGGTCCAGCATTGGCCGAGATCAGAGGATCACAGCAGATCAGTTTGCAAGTCCAGGTTGGCCGAGATCAGAATATCAGAAAGTGTGGTCAAGGGTTGGCCGAAATCAGAGGATCACATCAGATCAATTAGTATGGTCCAGATGTGGATGAGGGCAGAAGATCAAACGGTCCAGATTTAATCATGATGATTAACGGTGGAGATTTAATTAAATTTTATCAAAGTATTAAAAGGATTTGATTCAAAAATAAGTTGAAGTCGTATGGGAGTTCATAAGCTATTGGCGGGAAGAAAAATTTGTTCGAGAATTAATTAAAGACGGGATTGGCCAGTTATTTTTTAAAGCAAATCTGAAGCTTAAAAAGATATGTTTTTTATTTATATGAAACCCGATTGGCCAAGTTATTTTTGCAAGAGAATCCAGCAAGATACAACTCGAATTTCAGCTTGGAAGAGGCTCTAATCTGCATCTATAAAAGGAGGCTCAAGGCAGAATACTTAGCATCGAAAATCACAAAAGAGTCATACACTTCCAAAAGCAAACACTCGAGTTTTCAGTGAGGTTAATTATGAGTTCTAGCTTTCCAGAAGCAAGCACTCGTGTTATTTTCTTTCCCTTGTGTTAGATCTAAGTTGTTGAAGTAAAGTCTACAATCTGAGGGAGTCAGAAGGGGTAGCAGATTACTTGGAAATTAGATTCAATGCGTTGTAATTCCTTCTACAATCTGGGGTTGTCAGATTGGTAGGAGAAGACTTGACTTAGGAAATCAAGGTGCTGCATTCCTCAAAAGTATAGGATTGTTAGACTGTTTGAGAAGACTGACTTAGAGGGTCAGTGGTATTGTTGTAATTCAAGGTTTTGAATTAGTGAAATCCTTCAAGGTGAATGGACTGGGCGTAGCCTCGTTAAAGGTGAACCAGTATAAATTATGTGTTTTTATTTTTACTTTATATCCGCTGCTAACTCTGTTTTATTCATACATCAAGTTTTGTTTTAAAACTGTAAAAACAGAAAAAGTATTCAAGTTACTCAGACAGAATTCAACCCCCCTTCTCGTATTTGCACCGTCAGACTTCTACAACATAATTGAACATATTTACGAAATTGACTATACGTTCCTAGATTATGTGAAAACAGTGGTGTTGTTTTACAGTAAGTGGTTTGATCCATCTAGCAGATGAACTAAGATCAATTTGATATCCAACACCGTAGACATTCGTTTGAGCAAAAGATATCCACTGTTTGATCCATTTTCCATGGCCCATAATGTAAGACAAGTGTATTATGTTCCTTATCCATAAACAATCAGAAACAAACAAGATTGGTGTGTTGCAATCAAAACAAGACCAACGAGTAGAATCGAAGAAGATGAAGCATATTAGGCTGAAGAAGTTGCATATCAAATGGATGAAATGTCAAATTTGGATCATGTGATTGGAGATGAGACTATTAGTAGACTTTGTCATGAGTCAAACATTGGAGAAGAAGTTGATGAACAAGAAATAGAAGAAATAGAGAATGATGAAGGCGATGACTTAATTCACATATCAAATGACGACGACGACAATTAATTAATTACGTGAAATGTGTATTATATATATATAATATTATATTGTAATGTGAAATATGAACTGCAATTTATATATATATATATATATATATATATATATATATATATTTCTTTATTAATTTATGTGAATTGTATGTACATACATAGATATGTGTGTGGCCTCAGTGTCGGGAATGTAAGAACAGAGTTGCACCTAAGAGGGGGGTGAATTAGGTGTTAGACAATTTTTCTGTTTTTAGAGTTTTGGAGATTGTTTAAGTGACTGTTTTAAGTTTGTTTAATCTTGCTGTGTTAGTGAATCAAAGCTGTAAATGACAGAAGGTAAAAACACACAGAAATTTATCCTGGTTCCCCTTACAACCAAGGGTACATCCAGTCCTCTTGCACCCCACAAGAGATTTTCCACTATCTGTTAGAATAAGTACAAGTCTAACCCTAAGACTTCAATTACAAATTCCTAACACTCTTCCTAAGATAGTACACCATTATCTTAGTTTACAACACTTGAAGAAAATACACCACTTTCTTCAAACAATAACTTTAATGATTTTTAACAATGTTCTTAATTAAGAACAACAGGATATGACAGTTTGTACAAGGACCCACAGTAGCAACCTTAGTTCTTGGTCCTCTTCGAAGGACCCACAGTAGCAACCTTGGTTCTTGATCCTCTTTTGCGTGCATCCATTTTTGAGAAGATGAGGTTTACGGTTTTTGGGGAAATTAGGCTTTTGGGTTTGATTTCAGAGTAATCTCAGATGCAATGTATGATGAGGAGAAGATTTAGAGATGATTTTATGTAGGTTTGGATGAATTTTTTCCGAAGAAAGGAAACCAGAGGTTTTCATTGTAATCGGCTACCAGTTATTGTATTCGTAACCTAAAAAACTGTTTAACAATCCTTTTATATAAAAAAATTCGAATCTGTATTCGAATACAGGTTTTTCAGGGAACGTGTATTCGACTACAAACTGTCTGTATTCGAATACGACAGTAAAAGTTTCGTTTCCAAAGTGAAATTTTTAACAATAAAATAGACTAAAAACATTTTAAACATGTAGTAAAACATACATAGATGTCAAAGAATCATATATCAAGTAAAAGAAGATGGAAAAATTTAAAATTAAAAACTGATATGACTTACAAAGCTTTCAAACCTTTTAGAGATCATTCTCATTTAGAATGCTTAGTTCCCTTTGGATATTGTAGAATGAATCTCTAGGTAATGGCTTTGTAAAAATATTCGTTATCTAAGTACCACATTTTTGAGGTTCTTGTATGTATTCCTGCAAAACAAGTTTATTTGGTACCCAGAGTGATTTGGGTCCTTGAATGTTAATACCTTTCTTGACCCACGCATAATGCCCTTGTGGAACACCAATGTTCCTAAAGTAACAAGCATTAGGTGTGTGACCATTAATACCACAATAAAAACATTTTGGACTCTTTTTAGGAAAGCATGGTTTCTTTTGAATAATAATTTTCTTAGAACAAAGATGATTCTTTTGAACAGCTATTACTTTCTCATTTTTGGATTGGTTACTTGCTTTTACAAAGATAGTTTTACAAGTACTTGGTTTATCAAATTTTGAGTAACCAAGTCCACTTTTGTCATTTGAATATCTCTGCTTGCTAAGTATATTTTCCAACCCAAATTGTTCCTTTTCGTACCTTTCTATAACTCTATTCATTTGGACAATTTTAAAAGAAAGTGAATCACATTTAATGCATGTAGAAATCTGTTTTTGTTTTTCAGAATTTTGTTCCATAGTGTCAATCTTTTTATTTAGCGATAAAATATGTTTCTTTTGATTTGACACTACTTTGTACAGAGTTTTACATTCATTAAGTAGTTCTTTAATGGCTTGTTGTGCATCATTATCTTCAACACAAGAATCATTATTATCATAGCAAATAGTATTACTACTAACCTCTTCTTCATTATCAGAATGATGAGATGCCATCAAAGCAACATTAGCGCATTCATCATTATCTGAATTTGATGAAGAACTTACTTCATTATCTTCCCACGTTATGTATGCCATTTTGAACTCCTTCCTTCTGTTAGCATTTTTCTTGATAAGGTTAGGACATTCTACTTTCATATGTCCTTCTTTCCCACATTCAAAGCAAGTGACATTCTGATTTGTAGTGGAGACATCTTTCTTCCTAAAGGTTTTCTTCTTCTTAAATGTTTTATCGTTTTGAAGAAACTTACCGAACTTTTTAACCAGGGAAGTGATGTTTTCATCTGAATCTGAATCTTCTTCATTTTTTAATTCTTTTGATTCTATTCTTAATGCTATATTATTTGTTTTCTTTTCTAAATTTTCATTCTTTTCCAATCTTTCTAATTCTATTTCGTGCTCTATTAACTTTCCAAAAAGTGCTGAGAGTGACATTTTTGACAAACTTTTCGTTTCAGAAATTGCTGTCACTTTAGGCTGCCATGTTCTGGTTAATGATCTTCGAACCTTTAGGTTCAATTCATCATTAGTAAAGCTTTTGCCAAGTGCTGTCAAGTGATTTGTTAAGTGAGAAAAACGTTTCTGCATGTCCAGGATTGCTTCTCCTAGTTGCATTCGAAACATTTTGTATTCTTGAGATAAAGTGTTTAGTTTTGAACGTTTTACCTCAATTGTCCCTTCATGGGTTACTTCAAGAGTATCTCATATCTCTTTTGCTGTTTTGCAGTGGGATATACGAAAGAATTCGTCCATACCTAATGCTGATTGTAACATATTTTTTGCTTTCTTATCAAATAGTACTTTTCTCTTTTCATCGTTTGTCCATGAGGCTTTTATTTTTATTTCCTCTTTATTGTTGATGACTGTTGTTGGAATATATGGACCATTTTCTACAGCCTCCCATATGTCATCTCCTTGAGCCTCAAGGTATGCTTGCATACGTATTTTCCAAAAATCATAATGTTCACCGACAAAGCAGGGTGGTTTGTTACTGCTGCCACCATCTCTAAAAACAGGTTGTGCGAAAGCCATGAATCTAGGAGCAAATTACCAAAAACCTGCTCTGATACCAATTGTAAGAACAGAGTTGCACCTAAGAAGGGGCGGTGAATTAGGTGTTAGACAATTTTTCTGTTTTGAGAGTTTTGGAGATTGTTTAAGTGACTGTTTTAAGTTTGTTTAATCTTGCTGTGTTAGTGAATCAAAGCTGTAAATGAAAGAAGGTAAAAACACACAGAAATTTATCCTGGTTCCCCTTACAACCAAGGGTACATTCAGTCCTCTTGCACCCCACAAGAGATTTTCCACTATCTGTTAGAATAAGTACAACTCTAACCCTAAGACTTCAATTACAAATTCCTAACACTCTTCCTAAGATAGTACACCATTATCTTAGTTTACAACACTTGAAGAAAATACACCACTTTCTTCAAACAATAACTTTAATGATTTTTAACAATGTTCTTAATTAAGAACAACAGGATATGACAGTTTGTACAAGGATATCAATCCAATATACTTTCAAGTACAATAGAGAACCTTTCTCAATGATATGAAAATGTAGAGCATGTACTTGAAGTATGAAAATATAACTTTGAAAAGTTCACAAAATATTTCAGAAAGTTGTTCAAAGTTTGTGGTAGAATTGACTAGTTTTGAACTGAAATTATGAGGTATTTATACTTAACACTTTAGATCAATGGCAATTGTTCCCAAGAGTTTTGATGAACTCATGCAATGTTTCAAAACTGAACAATTGCATTGTTTCGAAGTTGTATTCGGATACAGTCTCAGTGTATTCGAATACACTTCTATAACGTTCTGTTTGTATTTAAAATTTGAACTTCGTATTCGAATACAATACCTTGTAGTCGAATACAAGTATGAGATTTTTGCCACTGACTTGAGTTGTATTCGAATACACAAAGTTGTAGTCGAATACAAATGTTTGAATTTAGCTACTAACTTCGTATTCGAATACAGATATTCAGTTTTGGCTACTGACTTGCAATCTTTATTCGTCTAAGACACTTCGAATTCGAATACAGATTTCCAGTTTTGTAAAAATTTTATTTTCAAACATATGTTTATGTTATTAAATATTTTTATAATATATTTTAATGCATATGCTATCAAGAAGGTTCTCATAATATTGTACTTGAAAAATATTTTCCTAAGTTACTTAATATAAATTTGAAAAATGAGTTGCTTAAAATCCTTTTGCTTTTTGATCAATGATCTTTTTGTCTTCATAAAAAATGTAGATCTTTAAATTTCAGGGAATAGGAGGATCTAGAACGACTGGAATATGAGTAATATCTATAACATCACGTGGTAAGAAAAAGTTGTTAAATTGTGTGTTGTTAACGACTCATCTCTCATGCCTATGCCGACGACTGGTACTAGTGGCAGAGCTATTGCCCCTACATCCTAAGGTCCCTATAGAGGCTTATACCAAGAAGAAATAATGGAACTCAAATGTGTTGATTGCTACAACCACATAGTCATTATTCCAGAAGGAGATGTGTATGTAAACTATTTTCAATTATGTCTGTTAATTATTTCATTATTGTTAATTATTGCATTTTACATTATCTCATTAATTAATTTTTATATTTAATTTGCATGTAAACTTTGAAGATATCTTCCGTTTAAATCATCTGCAAAGGCAATAGCTGAAGTCATACAAGATAAATATAAAAAACCATGGTTGTCTTGGGGTGAGATAAAAGAGGATAAGACACCATAATTTAGTGAAGTTGATCAATTTTCGCATTGTTTTACAGTAAGTGATTAAATTAATTTACTTAATTACTAATTATACATTTGCATGCTTAATTGAACTATATATTTAATATTTTTTTAAATTTAAACAAACAACAGAAAAAATGTACTTGGAAAAGATAGCATAATGTTGCAATTTTGGTTTCTTTTGACCATCATTTCTCTAAGCGTCTATCATATATGTTGGCGTACGACGTAATAAGGGTGAGGAAAAATGGCCAAATTGGATTGGTTAAAATGTTTGAAATGCTTTGTGGAGGAAATGGAACACGGATGTTTACAAACAGAAAAGAGAAAAAGCAAAGACTAATAGAGCATCTGAGAGGGATACCGATACTCACAAGGGAGGTTTCATGTCTGCTGGAGAAATTAAATATTATATGGTAATTACTATTAATATATATCAATTAATTATTAGATTTCACCAATTAAACTTATACATTTAATATTTTAGGAAAAACAACCTAGAAGAGATGTCACTTAGGTCGAGATACATCGCTATATTCATGTTAATCCTGAAACAAATCAGTATACTGATGGATTATAAAAAATGATTCAGGTAAATATATATTTAATTAGTAATTAAATTGATATATATATTTCTTTAACTATATACATACTAATTATAATGAATTAGCTATCTAAATTATTATATATTAATTAACTCTTTTAATTTTATTATTAATTTTATACAGGAAAAACTTCAATAAGTCATGAAAGAATGGGATGATCAGCAAGCTACTCTTCCTCCTGCTCAACGAGTTGGTCTAGTGCAGCGGAAACAATATGAGACCGCAAGCTTTTTGAACATTAGTTGTAGCCAGTACAAAGGGTGTATGTTGGGTGTCGATAGTTTACTATCAACATTTGTAAAAGCTCCAACATGATATATTCAAACCGAGAGTCTTATTTTATGCTAGTGCGGATCGATCTCATCGTCCGTCGACAGACAATGTTGACCAATTAAAGGAGCAATAGATGAGTGAGCAAGAAGAAAAGACACAGTAGCTGATACAAGCAGCAATTGATAAACTAAATGAAGAATAGAAACAGAAGTTTCAAGAGCAACAGCAGCAGTTCAGCAGCAATGGTTTCAACAACAACAAATTTCATTTCCTCTTGCGTTTCATCAGCAGTTCCCGCCTCACCAACAACAATAATATTCAAGGCCTCAATACTTGCATCAACAACCAATGTTCCAGTAGCAGCAACAATACTCTCAATACTCCTAACAACAACAACCGCCTCCAAATTTCCAGCAGCAACAACAAGAGCCTCCAAACTCCTCCTTCCAACAGCAACAACAACCAATGTTTCAGCAACAACAATATTTTAATAATTATTAGCATGTCCCATCATTTTCTCAGCGGCTTCCTCAACCTCAAGCAGATCAAACTCCATACCAACCAAATATGCCAACAATTGACTTGATCAGATCAGATTTAAATCAACCTCAACTAGCTATGGCTCCATCGACTAGTGGTGGTGTATTTGAAGATGAAATGCAATTTCAAACCATGTTGTCTCCAACACCAATTAATAATACTTTTGAACTACTTTTATATTAAGATAGTCATTTATGTTTGTAAAAGTTATAATGTTGAACTACTTTTAGTTCTAACCTTGTTTCAATCATTTTTAGTTAGTGATTTTTAAAATTGTACTATGACTTTTGTTATCAATCATATAAAGAATAACATAATCAATTTCTATGTGATTTCATGACATAGATTGAGAGAATTTTGAATTAATATCAAGAACCTTAAAACTATTTCAATCAAATTTTCTCTTGTTTAATTGTTTTTCTAAAATTTGATTAATGACTTATATTATTTGGATTATTGCAATAAAAACCCTTAAAAATATCGCAAGTTTATTGAAAAAATTAAGAGAATTTTGAATTTTAATTTTGTTGGTTTGAAATTAGGATCATTGGAGTAAACATTTACAAAGATAAAAAACGAACTTCACACCAAATAAAATATAAATGACTAACTTATTACAAAAAAATAAAATAAATGATTAATATGTTATTTTCGTGTAACTTAAAGGTAAAGATTTGTTTTTTTATCCAAACCACCACATATTTTTACTCTCATTCAATTTTATGGATACAAAATATATTTGCAAAATTCTAATTTGAGTTTTACAAAATAAAAAAATTACGCACGTAAAACTTTAAATTGAATTTTATTATTTTCATAAAACTCGTGATTGAATTTAAATAACAAATAATTACTTTTGTTAATGTCAAATTTGAGTTTAACAAATTAAAAATTTGTTTCAATAAAACTAAAATTCAAATTTTATTGAACAAATAACTATTTCTATAAAAGTCAAAGATGTTATTTATATAATAATATTGTGTGTCTAAAAATCAGTTATGTCTCGAATTTGTTTTTTTGGAATTTTTTTATACTTTTATGAAGGTATCTCATTTGATTTGGTTAGCCACCACATGATGTATTCAGTTGCGAAGGAATGTAGTAATGTTCAAAGGAAAAGTTGAAAATTTGAAGGAGATTTTTTACAACATTAAAATGGTGTCTTGGGGTTTGGTTTATTAATAGGGAGGGGTGTAATATAGATTTTGTTCTCTTAGATTTCGTTCTCTACTTTTGTAAAAATTGATGTTAAATTTGACTAAGTTTTATTTTAAAAAAAATTGTTTTGAAAAACTCAACTTCAAATTTATTTAATTAATTTTTGATTCAGTAAAACTTAAATTTTAGTTTTACATAATAAAAATCAATTTCCATCAAACTCAAAGTTGAATTTTATAAAATATTATATGTCTAAAATTCAATTATGAAAAACTCAACATCATGTTTTAAAGAAATAATTATTTGTTCTGTGAGGATCCAAAAATATACTCTGCAAAAAGGCACACACTTAGAATTTAAAATTAAGTTTTATCATTTCTTAAAATTTGAGATTAAGTTTTACATAAAAACACTAATTTTTTATAAAGTCAAAAGTTGAGTTTAAAAATATTTCGTTAAATGTTTTGTCTATATTTATTATTTTTACTCTCATTTAGTTTACAAACCAAAAAATGTATTTCATACAACTTAACATTAAAAAAATTAGGCTAAATAGCACCCGTGATTGACATTAAAAAAATTAGGCTAAATTGCAGTTAACATTTTAGTCCATTATCTTGTTTTTTTCTAATTTGGTCCTTTATTTTAATTTAAGTGACAATTTGATTTTTGATGAATTATGCAGTTCTAATTGCCACAGAATATGATCCATTAGTACCTAGAGAAGAGAAGTCACCTATGGTATTTAAACTTCTCAATTTTCACAAACTTATAAAATTTTCATTTACTTGTTTGTAGGTAGGTGTGTAGAAAATTGACTCTTTGTTTTTTTTTTTTTTTTTGTGT
>JBBPBO010000005.1:54789091-54848678 GCA_037974295.1 Cicer cuneatum | reverse complement strand
TTTTTTTGTGTTTCATAAAACAGCAAATATTTTGTTCCAACCTTAAGTGGAAAAGGATTTTGGTGTTAATGGTTGTTTGGGTTTCTTTCCTACTACTTCAAGTCATTAAGGTAGATTCCTATTTATTTCCTGTTCACATCACAAATCTGTTTAATTTTTATTTTGTTTTTAAAATCTATTTAATTTTGGTTTGGTTTGCAGAATGATGTAAAGGTCTGCAGTGTATGGTATTGGGTCCTTTTCTCCTTACAGGTATGATAATAAACTAACAGCAATTGCATAGCCACTAGCACAACTTGTTACTTATCCTGGTATTAAGTTAAATTTGACTATTTGCATCTGCTTCAGTTTCATAGACATTAATTTCATACATGCTATTTGGCCAGTTTGTTAGTTTTACTAGTATACACTCACTGAAATAAGATGTATATTTCTTCACTTTTTGATGTGTATTTGGACAAGTAACTAGAGAACTCTAAGTCACTGTGTAATTTTTTTAGAAATTACTCCCTCCGGTTTTTTTTATAAGAGATAATTGAGTTAAAATTTAGTCAACAAAAGTTGATGTATATGATCTATATTATGAACTAGATACATCAACTTTTGTTGACCAAATTTTAACCAACTGTCTCTTATAAATAGGACAGGACTAGAGGAAGTATTTTTTTACTGTTAAAATTATGTATGCCTTTCTTTTTGGTACAGAAATTATGTATGCTTCTACAAGATAGAAAAGATATGTCAACAATTTTGATTACACATTTTTTCTCCTTCATGTAATGTTGAATGAAACAATTTGACTGAACGTTCTATTTTAAAGCGACATATACTGGGTTTTGGTATTGATAGTTGTATTTGTAGTTAAAATATAATTGTCTTTAAACCCTTTGGACATTTACTATATTGACGTGATTTTGTTCAGTCTATATATTTGCCTTTATTTATTTACTTATTTTTTGTGTAGATGGTATATGTTTTGTCTGTTTACAACAAGAAAGAAAAGAACCATCGAATTATGGTGAGTGGATTTTTATCAAATGTATATTTATACCGGTCTATCATTAATTGATTTTATGTTATGTTATTTTTATTTAGCCTTTTTATAAAACAATTTCGCTGTTGCTGATATTTTATTACTTGGGTTGTTGTAGCAGATGGCTGATTTTAACATCCAAGAGGCCCTAATTTGGAAGGAAAAGATTGAGTATGTCATTGATCAGGTTTGTTTCAACAGGCCATAATCTATGTTCTTAAGTTTCTGCTTATACCTTATATATCTCTGATGTATATTGGCATGAAAAGAGAAAAAAGAAAAGCATTTATTTTAAAAAAATTGGGGAAGGGGGATTATTATTAATTAAAGTGGCGCTAATGACCATTTTACAACTGTCCTCCAATGAATTTGAACCCTGTCCCTTGAGGTTATAAGGCCAAACTTTTACCACTGAGCTGACATCTCATGGATAAAAAGAGAAAATCATTTTATTTATACATGGATGAAATAATTCCTTGCGATCTTTCTTTTTGTAAATTCATCTTAGTAGGACATGATTTCTTGTATTGTAAGTTGATGATATTGAACTTAAATGCATGCAGCATCAGGGAGAACAACCATCAAATGGTAATAAATATATTTCTTTTGAGTACAAATCTGGGATGGACAATGGGAAGACGGCTCCTCCAAGGGTTATCTTGGGCCTTGTTTGGATTTTACATTCTTGTTTAGGTGTGGTTCTTAGGTCAAGGGTTTCAGAACGTGTTGATTTTAAATACTAAACTGTTTGATTTTGATTCAATTGTCATTGATGTACTGGTTGCATGAAGGTAGAGTTTCTCAACTTTATGAAATTCATATCCTTAGTTGCCTACCTTAGAAGTTTTGTACTTACGCAAACTATAGCATATATTGATGTGGCCTAAATGAATTAAATTAAAAAAAAAACTTAGTTGATTTTCAAATTATATGATAAATACAGAACAAGTGCAAGATCCATAAACTGTTTTGGATTTGGTTATCTTCGTTAATACATAGTAGGAATCATATAATATGTGTGCCTTTTGGTGACCTTGGCTACACTACATTATGTTATTGCACTAATAATATTAGAATGAGTTATTTAATGATATTTTTAATCTCATAATATTTCTGTCTAGTCCTTTCAGTTCTAGTTGCAGCAATACTACTGTTTTTTAATGGCAATACTACTGTTTGGTTCATCTCTGGACCTTACGTGACAGGTTTTTATGGCATTGATTGATTTATGCAGCTGATCTCACCTAATAAGAGAAGTCTTGGTGGTTGTTGTTGTTGTGTTATCTATCCCTTCATCGCTCCTTCCTTGAGGTTTTGATTTATTTTCCAATCATTATGTTTTTGTCTGTGTATGTTAACTGTTAAGTTCGTTTTTCTGTTATCGTTTAAATTGCTAAGGACATATTGTTCAAGAAATATCACGAGCCTTAGCCTCTATCTTTCTTAGACTGATATATTGATTGTGTGTTATCTATGATGTTTAGGTATTAATTAATGATGAATATGTTCTATATTTTGAAATTTGAGGTTTTCATATGCTTTATTTAAAGTATTTGCATATGAGAAATTTAGTTAATTAGTATTTGACAATGTTTATCAAGATTCATTGAGGTTAATGTAATTTTTTTTCCAGGCAACATACATAGAATCGCTAATAGATGGTAGACGTTCATCTGTTTCTAGCCACCAATCTGATGATCGTGGAGCAACATCATTAGGGACTGATTAGATATTTTGATGAACTTTTATCTTTCATGGAGTTGTTTTGTATGTTTAGCCACTCCACTAATGTTTTGAATATTTAAACTACTTTATTTATTATTTTAGTTAAGTTCAATGTATGAATTTGTGTTATTTATTTTGAAAAAATTATATAAATTGAATTTAGCTACAATAGTTATTTAATTGTTTATTTAAATTATGTGGATGATATTAATTTATAAGTATTTTTTATTTTATTTAATAAAAAATCAGAAAAAATTGTATAATAATTTTTTAATTTAAATTATTAGGATTGCGGCGGTTGATAACTGTCGCAATGTTTTGGATTAAATTGTTTAAAATGAATATAGCAACGGTTGATAACTGTCGCGATACTTCAAAAAAAATTTCGAACGTGTTTTGCGACGGTTTGAACCGTCGCAAAAAAATGTAAATTGAGGCGGTTGAAACAATGGTTTTCAGAACCGTCGCAAAAACACCTCGTGGCGCACGAATCTGAAATAGTTGACAAACCGTCGCAATCTAGCATAGGAGGCGGTTGTAACCGCCGTAAAAGACCTCCAAAACCGCTGCAAATTGTTTTTTTTTCTTATAGTGAAGAGACTAGTAGTCATAACAAAATCCTTGTTGGAACGATAATTTTTACTGTACGATAATACCGTGCACCTGCGGTCTTATCAATTTGCGCTCTAACTATTTTGAGTTTTATTGTATTTTACTTTGAGACAGATTTTTATAAATTAACAAGGATCAACCGTGTGCCCATAATAGGTATAAAGACAACTTAAAAACATCAGTTTCATACAGAGTAGTTTCAGTTGAACTATCAAAGTGAGAGACCTACACAAGATAGGCCGACACATTTTAAAGCTAAAAACAAATTTGAAAACGAGGCCTCTTGAAGTTAATAATAAATATTAATAAAACTACTATATTGTTTTTATAGCCGTTTTAGAATGAAAATTTGTTTATAAATTTTAATAATTGTGTTTGATTAATTTTTTAATTAATAATAAAGTAAATTAATTTAATAGTTTTTGAGACATTATTAATAAAATGCAAAAGCACTAAAATCAAAAAACCCTACAATTGCGTCAGGCCCAGCAAAAACCCTAAAATGCAAATAATATGAGAATATTACACTAGATCAAGAGTTCACAAAAGATGAAGTTTTTGCTGCTCTAAAATTCAAAACCCCTACAATTGCGTCAGGCCCAGACGACATGTCGACTAATTTCTTTAAAAAATATTGGCATATTATGGGCGACGATTTCTCTTAAATGGTGCTTAATATCCTAAACTACGAGGGAGATTGTAGCAACATCAACCATACTTTTCTTTGCCTTGTCCCAAAAACAAAGAGGCATGCGAAAACAAGTGAATTTCGCTCAATTTCTCTTTGTAGTGTTTTTAAAATTGTGACCAAAACCATGGCAAATCATGAAATTTATTCTACTAGATATTATTGATATTTTAAAGTACTTTTGTGCTTAATAGATTAATAACAGATAACGGGCTAGTAGCTTTTGACTATTTTCAATATATGAGGAAAAAAACTACAGGAAAAACAGGCTTTGCTGGTTTGAAACTTGAAATGTCAAAGGTTTATGATCGTATCGAGTGGCCATTTCAACGATAACTTTTAAACAATATGGGTTTTCCTCAACATTAGACAACATTTATCATAAAATGTGAATTCCTTATCTGTTTTTTTTTCTTTTTTGCTTTTCTAAATGGTCCCCTTTTGACAAGGCAACCCTTGACCTCTTTACCTTTTTATTCTATGTGTAGAAATTTTTTCAGTTTTCATCAATAAAGCACAAGAGAATGGCTCTATATCCATGGTATCCAGATTGCTTGGGGAGCACCCATTTTATCTCATGTATTTTTTTGCATTTGACAACCTTATTTTCTACAAAGCTACTCAAACTAATGTTGAATACCTAAGATGCATCTGCTCAATTAATTAATCTTGATAAAAATCGATGATCTCTTTCAGCCGAAATGTGCCTTTAAACAGAAAAACTGACCTCCTACGATGGATCCCTTTTAAAGCACCAAAGACTCATTTGAAATATATCAGCTTACCTTATTTTGTTAGCAGATCAAAAAAATTGGTTTTTGATTTTGTTCAAGATCGTGTATGGAAGAAGTTCAAGGGCAGGAAGGAACAATTTATATCCTCTACAGGAACATAGGTGATTATCAAATCATTGTCCCAGTCCATACCCACTTATATCATGAGTCGCTTCTTACTCCCTACAAGTTTGTGGGACCACATTGAATCCATGATAAAAAAGTGTTGGTGAGGGTCAAGACAAGGTAACAAAAAAAATCACCGAATTCATTGGAACAAATGTTGTCAACCAAAGAACAAAACGTGAATTAGTTTTCATAGCTTCAAAACTTTCAAACTTCCTCTCTTTGCAAAACAGGGTTGGCACATCTTAATAGTTCCAATTCTCTGATACGTTAGTGCTTGAAAGTACATTGCTTTCCGAGGACTAACATGAAGATTGAAAAACAAAGAAATGTGAGGTTTGAATGGTGTTTTAAAACTTAAAATATTTTTTCTTTAAAATCAAATAGTTATGAAAATCAAGATGAAGCATAATACAGTGAAGAGGTAAAGAAGATAAACACAAAACCAATTTATCTCTATTTACCATCAACATGGTAGTTACGTCCCATCCATCACTTACTCGAACACCTATTAGTTAACCTGACTTTGTTCAAGTCTTCTCAAACATCTAGCTTAGTTCAGTCAAGCTGTTGAGGATAACAACCATAACTGAGATTTGTTACGATAGAGTAGTTTTAGGTTTTTCATAAATGCTCTCACAAGAGACATAAAAGAGAATTTCAGTTAGTACAATAGTATGTATGTAGTATCTCTGTGCTTGTATTTTCTTATTGCAGATTTTTTTTTGCACTGATGATTAACTACCTTTATATAGAGAACTTTCACAACAATTAGGGTTTCTGATCGTTGCAGTGATTTGCATAAATTCCGTATGTAAAATATGGATCATATCAATCTTCTGAAATCTTAATTCAATATTCAATACTTGTCCATATTTGTCTTCAATGTATCTTGATATAAATTTGATGAGGAGAGGATGTTGAGTTATTGACTTGTTCAAAAATTCTAGCCTCAACATTAACTTTGACCTTAACATTGCCTTTGAGCATAATGTTGACTTTTCTCAGCGTATTTCAGTCCCAGAAGTATTATAATGAGCTTCTGTTAGCCAGATTTAGCAGTGGCGCGTTGATCAAAATCTGACAACTAGTTCGATTACTAGAGTCATAGAGCAATAATGCTTTTGACTTGAAAATTCTCTTGCTTTCTAAGATGGGGGATCCAAAACGGAGTTTCCAAGAACATTTATTCTAGAGAGTATGCACACTTAAACAAATTCATTAAAATACTTATGTTATCATCAAAATAATTTAGGGTCATTGTTCTTCAAACCACCATGGTTCTAACAATCTCCCATTTTTTTATGATAACAACCATCCATTTTTGTGAACAATTTTTCTTAAAAAAGTAGAGTAAAACTTCCCCTAAGCAAGAGAGGGGTTAAAACATATACTTAATTAAAAAAATTTAAAAGTTAAATAGTTTGAGTATATATACTAACACTTTTGTCATCAGACAAAAAGAAATAAAAAAATGAATGCAATGAGACTAAAGAACAAAATTTTCATTAATAATGTTAAGGAGAAGGTTTACACATAACATAAAAAGAAAAAAAGATACATAAAACAAAAGAATCCTAATGGTTTGGGTAGGTCAACCTAGCTAGGATAAGTCCTCCTTCTTCCCAAATTGAGAAGGGTAAAGGTTGGTGCAAATGGGCCTTCAGAGGCAGATGATAACTCTTCATCATATGCATATTTGTCATTGTTTTTAGTCTTACTTATAGGAAAATCATTAGTTAATTTAAGGAGTTATTTAATATATTTTGTTAATTTTAGTATTTAGATTTAACAACATGTTTATGTTCGTTTTTCCTTTATTAAGTAGATATTTTTATGGTTTTATGTTATTTCCTTATTTTCCGTGCAGTGCTGAATTCTGGTGAGAAATCAACATGACCTACATGGAGTATTTCTACCATATCTGGAGTTGTAGATGTCCAATTGGAGTCAAACCAAGTGCAAATGAAAGCTACGATTCATAGCTACAACTTTCATGAAGACACCAAAACCAAATTCAGAGTAGAAAGAGGAGCAAAATGCAATAAACTCCAGACATCAAATGCTGTGCGCTTGAAGCGCGCCAGCTGCGCTCGAAGCGCGTTTTGGCACCACTGCTTCTGTTTTAATGCGCTTGAAGCGCAAGGCATGCGCCTGGGGCGCGTGGCGCGCTACAGATTGCATAAAATCGAGTTTTTCTGATTTTTTAGGGATCTTTTGGTCAATTGAGAAGCTTAGAGACTTGTGCCCTAGCAGAGAAGCTCAAAGACGGCTGTTCTACACCATTGAAGGAGTTTTATCAAGAATCATTCATGAATCTTTCTTGTAATTCTTCTTTAATCTCTATCTCTTTAATCTATATCTCTTTAATCTCTGTAATGAGCAACTAAATCCTATTTGTTAGGGATGAGTGGAACAAGATGAAACCTTTATTTGTCTGAATTGATTTCTGGTTATATGAATAAATTTATTGAATTATTTTTCTCATATCTGTGCTTAATGCTTTTTATTGCCTGATCAACTTTAAAATGTTCTATGATTTGTAATTTGAAACAGAAGTGGACTTTATGAATGCTTGAGATGAGAAATTCATGAGATTGTATTCTAGGGATAGATGCAGGTAATGAAACCAATTGAATTAGCTGCAGAGACAACAATTTAAAAAGAGAATTTTTGTACTGTAAAGCTTAATCCTAATTTTAAATCCACTAAGGAATTAGGGGTTATTTTGGGATTAAAGGTTCTGTCACTAAGACATTAGGGCAAGAATACTAAAGAAAATTCGGTAATAATTCAATAGAGGAATTCAGTAACTAGGATCAAATTAGAAACCAAGGGTGGACTCAAAGTGAAACTCATCCCTGACATTTTTCTCATTATAAAAGTTCAATTTTATTACTGCTGTTATTTTAAATATTACCTCAATCAACTCGGAAACTTTTTGTTCAATTTCAGTAACTAAAGATAATTCGTTAGTAAAACGCAATCCTTGAGTTCGACACTCGGTATTACCGTTTTTATTATTACTTGCATTGATTCAGTACACTTGCTGAAACGCTATCAGCAGACACACTAGAGCTCGATGCAACAACAAAGTTGGGTCTTCTCGAAAAGGAATTACGATTTAAGGAATGACCATATGAAATTTTATTTGCAAAAAGATTTCATCAAGATTTAACACACGAAGATATGAATTATTTACAAGAAGATTTGATCAAGATTTATCTACAAGAAGATATGAATTATTTACAAGATTTGATCATTATTTATCACAAGAAGTAATGAATTATTTACTAGAAGATTTGATCAAGATTTATCTACAAGAAGTTATGAATTATTTACATGAAGTCACAATCAAGAATTGTTTACAAAAAGAAACACTCACAAGAAGATACATTTATTATTTGCAAAGATATGATTCAGATATTGACAAAGGACAAAATACTGAATTGGGCTTAGTCATATTCCTACTTGTGAAAGTTTAAGAACCGGTCCAACACTATGTTCCCGCCCAGATCCAAAGCAAGCAATAGGAAGGAAGTTTCAACATAATTATTAGCAAGAAGATTTCATCAAGATTTATCACAAGAAGATATGAATTATTTACAAGAAGATTTGATCAAGGTTTATCTACAAGAAGATATGAATTATTTACAAGATTTGATCATGATTTATCACAAGAAGATATGAATTATTTACAAGAAGATTTAATCAAGATTTATCTACAAGAAGTCAAGATCAAGAATTGTTTACAAGAAGAAACATTCACAAGAAGATACATTTATTATTTGCAAATATATGATTCAGATATTGACAAAGGACAAAATACTAAATTGGGCTTAGTCATATTCCTACTTGTGAAAGTTTAAGAACCGGTCCAACACTATGTTCCCACCAAGATTCAAAGCAAGCAATAGGAGTGAAGTTTCATCTGAATAATTTGGCAAAAGCAATCTTAACAAAATACGAACAATATCAATCTGAAGAATTTACAAACTCAATCTTAACAAAATACGAATAGTATCAATCTTAAGAATTTACAAACTCAATTTGAACAAAATACGAACTGAATCAATCTAGAAGAACTTCCAATATTGGATTTAGAAATAAAGAATTGGCTAAAGAACATATTATCCAAAAGCATCTTGTTCAGAATTATTTTTAAATAAGATCATTGTTGACCAAGCTTGGTATGAAGATACAATTCAAAATTAAACAAGGACTAAATTGAAGCCCTAATTTTATCTATAAATAGATACTTAAGGCTGAAGAAGATCGTCGAAAATCAGAAAAGAGTAGAAGAACTCAAGCTCAAAGTTCCAAATTTATCTTAGAGTTCATAGAGAGAAATACTTGTTTGAATGAGAAATATTTTCTAAGTGTTTTTCTTAGAGTGTGATTGTCATTGTTATAATCATCTTGTTAGAAGCAACTACTCAAGATCCAAATCTTTGTATTCAAACCCGATTGTGGTGTTAATGTGCCTTCAAAAATTTGGGATTGTCAAATTGTGTGGAGAAGACTTAACTGGTAGAGTCAAGGTATGTGTGAGGTTTCAGGCTGTTTGAGAAGATTGGTTTGGAGGGTCAGGTGCTTTGTAATTCAAGTTGTTGAATTAGTGGATTAAATCCTTCTGAGTGAAGGGACTGAATGTAGCCATGATAGTGGAAAACTAGGATAAATTACTTGTGTCATTTTATTCTTGCACTCCTTAGTTTTGTTATTGCTTCTACTCCAAGTAAACCATCAAGTTTGAACTAGTTTAATCAAATAATGAAAAAAATTATCAACTTATTCAAACACAATTCAACCTCATTTTCTCATATTTGCACTTTCAACATCTTCCTTCGAAGTGCCTTTTGATGTAGCAGTTAGAGTCTTCCATGTTTGATTTTCACGTGCTTTCTGAAAATGCACAACCCAAAGTAGAGGATTTCTACAATATGTTGAAAGGTACTTGAATTCTAAGCTGCCAATTGCCTTCCATACTCCATGTTGTCCCGTAGCCAATTTGTTACAAAGGTTAGAACTTGGTCCCACTGAACTTAGACTTCATGAGGGTCCAAACCGTTGAAAAAGTGTCTCCAAACACAAGAGGGGATAAATTGGGAACTTTGAAAATTACAATAAAATAAAGTGCTTAAAAAAAAATAAAGACGATAAGCAACGATGTTAGAAAAATAAATAACTGAAAATAAAATTAAATGGCTGAAATTAAATTGTGTAATTTAAATTGTACTAAATAAAATTCAGAATAAATAAATGACTAAAAATAAGTTGCTGAAAATAAATAAAAAGAAATACCTTGCAAAGATAAATAAAAGAAACGACACACAAACAATTTATATTGGTTGAACTACTAACAACCTAAGGCATATGTCCAGTTTCACAAACAATAATACTATTAAAACCAAGCTTTTAAAGAGACTAAAAACCAAAAGATATCCCCACTCTTGAAAATCTTGGGATCACAAAAATAAGAAATATAATTGATAAAGAGAACACACTCAATAGTGTAGATAATAAACAAATTGAAGCACACAATAATACAACTCAAACTATGTGGAATACAAACACTACTAGAAATTAACGTTTTACCTGCGGATTTTTCTGCGATTTAAGCTAAAAATCCGTAGGAAACACCATTACCTGCGGATTTACCGGCGGTAGTATTTCCCTACGTAAAAACTTCGTGGATAATTGTTTCATGAAGATTTCTAAAACCGTAGGTACAGTACCTGCGGATTAATCCGCAGAAAAAGTAAATAAAATCCGCAGCTAATATTTAACAAATTTAAGGCATTTTCTTACGCATTTTCATGTGGAACAAATCTGCAATACTATTTCTGCAGGTAATGTGGCATTGATATCCATAGCCAAATCCGCATCAAAAGTGTTTTCGAAGAAAAATCCGCAGGAAATATGGTGCTGTTTTTTATTTTATTTTTGATTGATATGAAAATTTATATTATTATCAATACATTTTTGAATTATTTAATATAAGTTTTTAATTAGAATATTATTACAAATACTCAAACAATTTTATATCATATTCACAAATCGTAACTAAATATTAATAAAACCTTGTTTGGTCACATATCAACCTCCATAATATCATATTAATATTATCATGAATATACAATGGGAAGATGCAAATCAGAAACTGTACATATTTGGTAAAATTACTTTCCATTCATTTCCCCCAATCATGAGATAAAGGATCTACAGAAATCACAATGAACAGAGCAGAGGGTAGATGGCTAGGGATTGCATTAGCAAGAATAGAGTAGGCTGCATTCTCCTTTAGCAGTGACATCCCCTATGTTTTCTCCTTTAGCAAAGACTTTGTAAATTGGTGTCCTAGTTGATGTTGATGTTACAGCAGCAACGCTCTAAGAGCCGAAATAAACTATTTAGCTTGCAGAACTGACATCACATGAAACTGAATCACTCGTCACAAAAAAAAACATCCAACCTTTAATACATTAGCAGCACAAGCCAAAGGAAGAAATAGATGCGACACTGCAGCAGTTGCCAATTCCACCCCAGCACCCAACTCCATCAGAAGATCACCAGCAAACCGCAACTGTAACACAAAAACTTTCAGACAGCAGATTATGGGATAGCTCTGATTTGTATTATCAAATTTACCGGAGCAAACAGCAAGTATATTACTACCTGTTTGAGATCATAATCAAATTTTTTTCCTTGCCAAGCAAAAAGCATCTTTCCCACACCACCAGCCCCATCCTACAATAAGACATATTTATATGAAATCAGATTCAATTCTCAGTGTGTAAACAGACAGATGCTGCTGCTTTCAAGTTTCTAGACAAATATTAGAGGTTTCATTATGGCCCAAGGAGCAAAAATAAAAAGAACAACCAAAATTTCATTTATTTTACTCACAAAAACCAGAAAATAAAAAGAATTTCAAAGATTGAAGACTGAGAAAATCCAAACAATGTTTAAACATTGAACTGTTTTCCCCAGCTAACTTTGCAAATAGCTATCAAAAGATAAGACCATCCATATAATATCAATGGAAGCCCTCAGGACAAGAGGAAGTTTCACTCAACAACAGTATTAAATCTCAAAAATTCAAATAAGATCAGAGGAAAATAAGCATTACATGTTTCTTCCTGATATATTGTTTCTTCCTTTTATCAGTTTATAGCATTATTAGGTGGCTAATTTTACTTGGTTAATAAATTTTTTATCAGGGCCATGAAATTGCCAGTATAGTAGTAATTCATTACGGCAAAAATAAATATTGACACATAAATGATTTGTTTATAGCGGTATAGTGCCAATATAGCAGCTACTTAACAACATTGCATCATGGGTTTGTATATAGCATTAGATAATGATAATTAGAAATATATTGGAAAAGCATTAGATAGTAATAATTAGAAAGTAACAATGCCAAACCTTCAAAAGAATCCCGCCTGTCCCCGGGTTTCAATTGAGAGTCCTATAAAAACAGAGAAATAAAAAACCTATGATAGTTGAAGAGCACAAAACATAATTTACCAAGAGTATCATACAGAAGATACAGTCAATTGAATATCCAACAAACATGAGCAGCACGAGCAAATCTAAACCCTTTTTTATATATCTTCAAATTTCATTACGGCAAAAATAAGTGTTTGTGGACATATTGGCAATATATTAGCAAACTGGCAAGTGTCACAGAACTTACATTCTGAGAATTTGCATCACTTCCTTCACTAGTACCTTCAAAACTTGCACTTTCAGCACTGCAAATCCAAGACTACCTATCAGCATAAATTGCCAGAATTTGCATATGCCAAGCTAACCTACTCAACAGGCTTTGGAAAATAAATCACTGCTCAACTTAATGCTATACTTCTAGTTATTCGAGGAGCAGTACAGCCACAGGATTGATAAAATAAAAAGCAAATCAAGTGACTGCGTAAGGGTCCTCAGGCATCAGAAGATAAATATTAAATGCAGCTTTTTTAATCTAGTATTCAAGTTATTATATTCTAAAATAAGCTCCAATAGTGTATCTAAAAATTGGAATAACAGAAATGAGAGACCACATACTTTCATATGCCATAACCATATGAACCATATACATGCAAAATCTCAATTCAACTTTAAGATTATACAAATTTAAGAGAATGCACAATAGAGAGAAGAAAAGTTGTGCATTCTCTTGAATTCTGTGTTCCTTTAATCATCAGCGCAGTAATCTTAACAGCAATAACTGCAAAAACTGTCATTGTGCATTCTCTTGAATTTATTCTAAAAAATATTAGGAATGCACAAAAACTGCAAAACAATTACCGTGGTTGAATCCAACATGATACGCTCTTGGATGTTATTCAATATGATCACTACCAATGTTATCATCCCCACTATCTTCATCCGTTTCATTGTTGGGTTGTGGTGATGAACTTGGACGAGAAGAAGATCCAACAAATCCCAAATGTTGCATGAGAAAGTTTAAATTTTTGTTGGTCTCGATCATCTCTTTTTCTTGTCGTTGCAATTGTTGCTTCATCAATAACTTTTCTTGCTCTTGTCTTTGCAACGATTCATTCAAAGCATGAACTTGACTTCTCAAATTATCAACCTCTAAATCATCAGAATGCATTGTTGATTGATTTGGAATCAAGGTTTTTGATATAGATCCAAGACCAAATATTCTCCCTTTTTTCTTCCCAACTACATCCACCCATATATCAATATCAGATGGCATGTCCTTGATTGGTTGACTATCAGCTTCATCCTCTCCCGAAACAAAAGTTGAAGCTTCAGACGACAACTCAATCTTTTTGTTTTCGAATTTTTCCTACAAGAAAATATAAATGTGTTTATAAACGTTTTCATATAATTCGAACTATTAATTAATTTTTGGAACCACCTAGTACACAATACATAAAAGAACTTACGTAAGCAGATTGTGCATGAACACCAACCCAGTTGCTTTTATCTTTAGTACAATGAGTACCAAAATAAAAGTCACTAAACGTTGGGTCTTCCCCTTTCGTCTCCTTCTGCAAAAATATAAAGTAAATATTAATTTTATTAAATTTGAAATTTAAAATAGTAAAGTAACCATACCATTCTTTTCCAATGCCCGATGAGGAATTGATCCGCCAGTGTGAAAAGATGCACCATCCATGGAATTGCGATTTCTTTTATTAACGTCAGATTTTTTTTTTGAAATCAATACCTGCCATTCCCACAACAATGACGATAACAGGTTTTCTTTTGAAGTTAGTTGATCCATTCCCAATCCCAGAGGACGATCCTTCAATGCCCAAATTCTTCATAGACTCAGCGAGCTCCTCTTTCTGTTCATCTTTTGCCTTCAACACAAAACCACTCCACAATTCAGATTTCCAAATTAAATTAAACTCGCAAAATTACAACAACCAAAAACACGTCGTTAGGGTTTATCATTTTTCAGAATAACAGTTAACATTCACGCCTTATGAATCTATTACGCATAGTCGCGTGAAGTCAAGTCAGCGGCATAATTTGTTAGGGTTATTCATTTTCTAAATTGAAGAAAGAGATAAGCGAGTTCGGAGGAAGTACTTGAGAATCAGCGGATTCGAGTTCCATGAGCGTGTCATCGGGGTTAACATTCGTTAAACCGTTGTCGGCGTCCATTTTCCGGTAGAAGAAACCCTCCAAGTAATTTTGTTGCGGATAGTATTAAACTGGCTCTAAATGGAAGAAAAGGGGCTTCAAAAGGTGGTTGTTCGGTTGAGCCTTGAAACAGGAAGACTATTCGATAGGTTTTGAAGAGAACGGGGAAATGACGAAGGATGGATGGCGGAGTTATGGCGGGGATTAGCCGACGGCGGCGGTGGCTGTTAGTAAGAAGAATGACCTATACAAAGGGCATGGTGATTTGGAAGAGATCAATAAAAGAGTATTTGTGTTCGATTTTTAATGGGATAGATGGGCCTAGAAATAACAATACTACGAGGTTTATTGTAAAACTAATTTTTTAACAATGGTTCAAATAAATATTAAATTATCATGATGTATTATTTTTTTAAATTAAAAGTTAGTTTTATTTTTCTCTAAAATCAAATTGAATCTCGTAGCTTTTTTGGGCAATTAAAATGAGTTTTCTCTATTTTAATTTTTTAAGTATCTTTAGAGATTTTTATAGTAAATTTAAAAATTAATATGTTTTTATATTATTAAACTAAATCATTAATAATTAAATAACATGTCAATTAGTTTGACTATATTTTAGATTTAATATCCTTAAATTTTTAAATATTATCTGTTGATTATATTTTAAAATAACGTTTTTTGTAATAATTTTAATTAAAAATAAAATTTTAATTATGAAAATAGTTTATTTAATTATCGAGTTCAATATTGAATAAACAAATTTATCAAAACTCTTAATTTAGTTAATTTAATAGATACTATACTATAAAATTTAAAAATTACAATAATCTTACTAACATCGCAGAGTGAATATCAACATTCTGACCATCTTCGCCCCTGAATTTTAATTTCGAAGAAAACCCACATCCACACTCAATCAAAGCGAATTATTTCCTCCAAATCAAAACGGTTTGGATGGATATTACGGTGTAAATTATATTATCATCTCTAATTATAAAACTTGTCTTACTTTTTTAATTTGTTTAAAAAAACAAATCTACATTATTTATATAAAGTATTTACATGTGGAATTTAGGTGAAGTTTGCTGCGGACTCATAACCGCATGCAAATCCGCAGCAAACGAAAGCCCTGTGGGTGTTACCTACGGATATGTTTCCGCAGGAAAAACGCTAATTTCAACTAGTGATAAAGGAGATATGAATGAATCCAAGTATGGAAAACCAGAGGGTAGGGGTGGAACAAATGGTACAAGGTCATGGGGAATGTAATAGTCAGATTTAGAGATGCTATGTGGATGGGATCTACAAGCATGGGATAGTGAGGGTTAGAGGTAAGCGAAGATGGTGAGGTTTCAGTGTTTGCCTGAATAAGTGTTTGAAAAAAGGTTGTTTTGTGGAGCTTGGAGGTGTCACTACTAGTTAGCGTTTTTCCTGCGGAAATATATCCGCAGGTAACACCCAAGGATATTCTAAGAATATTTACGCGGTATCAGATTCCGCAGGTAAAACAGCAGGTAAAGTTTTCGTTTGCTGCGGGTTTACATGCGGTTACGTGTTCGCTGAAAAATTCCCCTTCTTTCAAACTTCCGAAGAAAATATCCACAGCAAATTCCGCAGGTAAATACTTTATTTTTATTTAAATAAAATAATTTTATTTTTATATAAATAAAGTAGATTTTTTTTCAAACAAATTAAAAAAGTAATACAAGTTTTATAGTTAGATATGACAATATAATTTGAACCACAATATCCACCCAAACCGTTTTGATTTGGAGGAAAAAATCCACTTTGATTGAGTATGGATGTGGGTTTTCCTCGAAATTAAAAGTTATGAGCGAAGATGGTTTGAATGTTGATCTTCGCTCTGCGACGCTAGTAAGATTATTGTAATTTTTAAATTTTATAATATAGTATCTATTAAATTAACTAACTTAAGAGTTTTGATAAATTTATTTATTCAATTTTGAACTCGGTAATTAAATAAAATATTTTCATAATTAAAAATTTTATTTTTAATTTAAATTATTACAAAAAACGTTATTTAAAAATAGAATCAACAAATAATATTTAAAAATTTGAAGATATTAAATCTAAAATATAGTTAAACGAAATTAAATGACATGTTATTTAACTATTAATAATTTAGTTTAATAGTATAAAAATATATTAATTTTTAAATTTACTATAAAAGTCTCTAAAAATAAATTTATTATATTTATTTATAATAAAATAAAATAAAATTATGCATTAAAGTTTTTCAATTTTTTAGAAGAAAAAACAAATTCTATCAACAAATTATATCTTATTGTGTTAAAGAAAAGAGAAAGAACTTAAAATGAGTTCATTGAAACACAAACCATTAAACTCATAACCACTCATCATACAAATCAATAGTACCTCTATTATCTATTAATAATTTAAGTTAGTATTTTTATATAATATAAAAAGCTAATAAAAAATATGCATCCAGAAAATTTAATTATTTTTTAACACTTATTATTATTATTAAACCCGTCTAGAAAATTAGTGTACTTGAAGTTAAATTTTCTAAACTTGAGAGAGCTCATTAAATTTTCTAGTCTAAAAAAATTAGGGTACTTGAACTTAAACTTGAAGTTAAAGTTTCACTAGTCTAAAAAAATACTTATTGTAATGAGCTCTTTTATATCATTAATGTTCTAGACGGTTTTAACATTAGTCTAGAAAATATAACTCAAGTTTCAAGTACCCTAAATCCGTCTCTTATATCATTAATGACCTAATTTCCTGCCGTCCCAAGTACCCTAATTCTTAGTTTACAAATGAAACCCTAATAGCGATCACCAGCAGGTAAATTAAAGACCTCTCTTCTTCTTTCTCCCTCGGCGCAAATAGCGATCACCATTTCTTCATCTCCCTTCCTCATTTCGTCGCAAATAGCTATCACCAAGGCCTTCACCGTCCACGAAGGCGCAAACCGAGCCACCAATACCTCAGCCTTCAATTACAGTAAACAATCATCAACTCAACAAGGTATGGTATCACAAAATTACATTGTTTAGGATTTGCTTATCATATTTTCATTTTCTCTCCCACAGATTCTTCACGCTTGCGCTTCTCATTTACGTTGATTTGCGCTTCTCATTCCTCAAATCTTTCTCAGCTTCTCAAGCCGATTTGAGTTTCAATTTATTGAGGTATTTGATTCTATCATTAATGCTACTTTCTCGTTAGTTTGCGACACTAATCTTGGTACATTTCAAATCGATTTTCTGGTTCACTTGATTTTGTGTTTGTTTAGAGCCAGAGATTTGAGTTGAAGCTGATTTTAACTTCGCTTAGGGTTATGAATTTTCAATTTGTTGTTGTGTATGTTTAGGTTTTGCAAAATCTCAATTCAACTTTTAAACACCAAATAGGTTTTCCATCTGATGTCTTGTTTTGTTATCATTATTTGCTTAAATTTGTCTTTATGTATCCTAATGGAATTATGTTGCGTTTTATCCATGGCTGATCATTCTGCAGGCATTTCTAGTGGATGCTTTGCTGAGTTCTTGAAGCATATTCTTATGTCGGTGAGCAATTTAATTCAATTTGTTTTTGTTTTATTAGGATTTTGGTATGGGTTAAAACAGATACTGCTTTTATTCAATGAAATTTTTTCTAGTTTTGGTTGCCTTTTAATCTTTTTAGGTATGTATCTTGGTCCTGCAATTTTTGTAAATATGTTGATGTGTAATTTCTTTCTCATCTTTGTCAGTATCTTGGTCCTGCAAATTTGTTCTATTATGCTTAAACATATGTCTCAAACTCATAATATAATTAGACCTTTATACATTCAAAACCATAGTAATGTTTATGTAGTCCTTAGTTTCTTTTGAAAAATGCTAGTCCGAGTGGTAAGAGACTCAGACACCTTAAGCAACTAGTCAACTATTTGATCTCTGGCTCTTATGTATAAAGAAAATTTTTTTGGGATGAGAGAACTTATTGTGTGTTAATCACTATAAAACGACGGTGAATACTTTGTACTTATAACATGATTATAAAAAAAAGTTTATTTTAAATATGTTTCTTTGTATTTTAAAACTTAAATGTAATGCTTTCTCTATGTTTGCTGCATTGCAGGATCACTGTTTGATTGATTCATTACATGGATGGCAGGATGGAAGACTTCTAGTGGATATCACTTGTGTAATTAGGTGAAATTTCATAAACTATTAAGCTAAATTGTCTTCATGTGTAAATTTAATAGTAACCTAAACATGCTAAATTGATTTTAAAGTTGGTTCAGAATACTGATTTTTTAGTACTTGCAAAGGTATATGTCTTCATGTGTAAATTTCATAGATTAAGGCTATGGTTCTAAATTGCACTTACGGCTGCAGTTGTATTGCAACAAATAGCAAATAAACTTGCAGGTCATTATATTATGCTTAAACCTTATTATGGTTGGTTTTTATGCAATGTTACCCACTATACTTGCATATATGAACTATATGCTTATTTTATTTTTGGTTACAGGAACTGTGTGGAAAGGAAAACATTATTTTCCTTACTCAATCTATCTTGAAGTTAAACATTCAACCATCTTTTCCAACTAGGATTGTGGGTGGAATTTCTAGGCTGAAAGCCAAAATACTATCCATTGTGAGTCGTGTAGAAAATCTGATACATATGCCTGCTTTTTTTAAATTTTACCTAATTCATAATTTGTTCAAATTAGAGGGTAAATCTTGGCACAACTGTTTGGTTGCTGCCATGTTACCTGTTGCTCATAGATTCTAGTGATAGAAACAATCTTCTGTCATGGGGGTAAGTCCGTGTGTTTTTCATGATGGTGGGAACTTTGTGCTGTTTGCAGTATTTTTTTCCCTTCCTATTTTTTAAATTATGCCTATTATAATAAAGTTATTCAACATGTTTCGTATTGTATTGATTATTGAAAACACATATATAACCAATAAGTATATGCTACTATTGCTTGAACTTTTGGTATTACTTCAATAGAGTCGACATTATCTATGACATTTACATATTTGGAATTTGATGTTAGTGCAAAAGTGGTTTATAGCTACAATCCTCTTATAGGTGTTTTGATAAACAATAAGAACAATTATCCTGTAACTATTTCTTAAGTGTGCAAATTAAGTTAGAAGATAAAGACTTATATTAATGACTAACTATTTTAAAGTAACATAAATTACGAGTAAGTTAGAGATAATAATTTAAATATTTTTTACACAAAAAATATTATTACCTAACAAACAAGTAATTATGTTTACTAATAGAGTAAGTCATGATATAGCAATAAGAAGTATTGCAACAAGCATTTGATAATCTACAGTCCGAGTCAAAGTGTTAAAGACCTATAAAATATGAGTCAAGTTTAATCCTTTGATCATAAAGGAAATAAACGTTATAGTTATCATCTGCCTCTGACTAAAGTGAACTAACAGTCAGGACCTTCGTCGATTCCCTAACTCAAGACTAAAGAAGAAAGTTATGAGTGAAGCCTTTGTTATAGTCAATACTCTAGTAAAAGTCAAATCCACTGATGAACAAAGAAATAAGAAATAAAGGCAATACGAAGAATAATCTATTAAAGATGTGTTTGACTCTCATCAACGCGCTCTCAATTTGCCTATGATGAATTTGATCAATCATTTGATGATTATGCGTATAATAATTATGGCAAACTAGTTGATTGTCGGGTCAACCCATCAAGTCAATACCCTATCAAAGTCAATGCTCTAATAAAAAGTCAACTTTCTTATGTCAAACAATTGAATCCAAAACTTTGAAGAAGTCAACATCTTAACTTATCCTATAACAAAAGAAATGCATGACATCCTCTAAAAATGTAATTATCCTCTGATATATATCTGCCCTCTTAAATCAAGATAAGCTAAATCGATTATAAAGATATATATGAACATGGTTTAAAGGCAAATATGTTTTAATTTTTTATTCAAGATCTCCATCAACACTATTTCCAACGAATATACTCTTTAATAATTAAGAAAAATCATTTCTAAAGTAGTGTGTAATCGAAAATAAGAAAATATGCAATGTTCTAAGTAGAGTTGCGTAAAAGCCTATAACACATCTAAAGAAAAAAAATGAATGAAAAATTTTCTCAGTAGAGAGTTATTAGAATTGATGTAAGTCAATCAAATTGTTTGATACACTTGAATTGATATTGGATTTGAAATGTAATATTCTCTCAATGAGAGTTAGAGTTCTAGAAACAAACTTTGTATCAATTCAGACAAAACTGGAACTAATGTAAATCAACCCGATAATGACAACAACTCTTTCATCCATAAGACGTACCTGAGAGGTGTAAGAATACTTATGAACATCAACGACAATTTTCCAAAAAGTTGAGAAGGGTTCTAATGTTGACAACTAGGATGACATAAGAAAATACTCAATGTATGAAGAGAAGGATACATGTATGTATACTAATTGAAATACTTATAAGAAAAATATTCAAAGCCGTAGAAATACTTGTATGCTATTGTTTAAGTAGTGAATTAAGTTCTCGACTACAATGAGGAAAAATCTCTATGTAAGGGAAAGACTAGATGTAGCAACGGTTTATTGTGAACTAGTATAAAAATACTTCTGTCTCTTCTTTGCCTTTGTTCTGTAGTTAATTATGTACTTAGGATTCGATTTTATTTTACTTACACTGTTTTATAATCTTAAGTTGAATGTTTTGATAAAGAACATATATCTTTGTTTAACCAACACAAATAATTTTAGAAATAGCAAAACACAATTCAAATCCTTTGTTCTTGTGTAATATTATATTAACTCTTTTAGAAATAGCAAAACACAATTCAAATCCTTTGTTCTTGTGTAATATTATATTAACTCATATATATTGTGGTAATATTTAGTTTAACCATTATAGTATATTAGCTCATCTAAAACTATAATATCTTTGTTTAACCATTTCAAGACCTTTGCTATATAAGCTTCATAATTCCTGAAAATATCCTTCAAATACTCATTTTGTAATCTCAAACAAATCTTTTTCTTTTCTTGATACTCATCTCAAAATATTTTACTAAACAATCAAATTTCAAATGATGTCATTTCCATAGCCTCATTTAGAAATTATTCACACAAGAATATTACACAATGTCCATCTAGATTGTTTGAGCACATAAAGAGACTTAATGATTTTTGATTCATCATATCTTCAATAGTTTGAATTGTATGTCTCACATAAATAAATCCTTCATGGAGTTTCTAAAGTAGCAATATCAATCACAAGAAAATGAGGGTTTGAATTGTGATCCCTTTTTAAAATGTTAATTCCTCCTTTTATTTAATTTAATTCAAGATCAATATTGATTACAAAAAAAAATTCAGCATGTTCTGCGTAAGTTAAAAATGAATGAAGTAAATTATTTCTTGGTGATATGTGATAGTGAGTGAGAAATAAATAAGGATAGGGATAAGAAGATCACACAATGATGTTGTTGGAACCAAGTTGGTTATTTCAATTAAAGTTTTGATGTTAACAAAAGTATTTTATGAAAATCATATTTTGACTTAGAAGAAGAATGAAAAATCAGAGGATGACATCACCAGAGGATGATGTCAGCAGAAGATACCTCCAGAAGATACAACCAGAAGATACAAATCAGAAGCAGAAGATGTCATCAGAGGATGACGTCACCAGAAGATAAAAACGCCACTAGAAGATACGGCCATAAGATATCACCAAAGGATACATCCAGAGGATACCAGAGGATGCATCCAGATGATACTTGAAGATACCTCCAGAGAATACCAGAAGATACCTCTAGAGGATACCAGAGGATATCACTAGAGGATCCCATCAGAAGCAAGAATCAGATGATGTCATCAAAGGCAAACATTAGAGGATATCATCGGAGGGAAGAAACAATGACATTATCAGAGGATATTATTAATGGCCCAAATCAGAAGGAAGCATAGTCCAGAAGGAGACTTGATCCAGACTAGAAGGAAACATGGTCTAGAAGGAGACTTGGTCCAGACTAGAAGCAAGCATGTCCAGAAGGAGACTTGGTCCAGACTAGAAGGAAACATTGTCCAGAAGAAGACTTGGTAAGACCAGAAGGTAATCTTGTCTAGAAGGAGACTTGGTCAGATCAGAAGGAGACTTGGTCAGACCAGAAGGAAACTGAGTTTAGAAGATAACTCAATCCAAAATAGAAGACATGTTCCAGACTTGGTCCAGAACAGAAGACTTGGTCCAAACTAGAAGATAGCATGGTCCAGAACAGATTACATGGTTCAGATCAAAAGATCACAGGTCCAAATCAAAATATCACATAGTCTATATCAGAAGGTTACACTGTCCAGATCAGGAAATAGAATGGTTCACATCAGATCACATGGTCCAGATCAACAAATCATATGGTCTAGATTTAAATCATGATGCATATCAGTGAAGACTTAATTAAAATTCGAAGAAGACTTGATTGATTTTTTATAGAAATCTAATCAAAGTATTAAGGATATTTGATTCAAAAATCACTGAAGACTTGAAGGAAATTCGAATGAAATCTGAAGCAAGAAGATATGGTTCAAAATTAAAGTAAAACAGGATTCGCCAACAGAATTTTCAAAGGAAACCTGAGCAAGATTTATCTCGAATTTAAGCTTGGACAAAGCCCTAATTGAAGCTATAAAAGGAGGCTTCATGTAGCAGCATTAGGCAATCGAAAATACAAGAACTCAAGCTTAATATTCAAAGTAATCCGAGAGTTCAATAGAGAGAAATACTTGAGTGCAAAAGCAGAATTTCCTAAGTGTTTTCGAGAGTGAAACAGTGCAGCAATCAGCTTATCCAGAAGCAACTTTGCAGAGTTCCAAACCCTTGTAATCAAACCCGCTAGAGGTGTAGATTCCTTCTTCAATTTGGGGTTGTCAGATTGGTAGGAGAAGACTTGCCCCTTAGGGTCAAGGTGTGGAAGTTCCTTCTTCAATCTGGGATTGTCAGATTGGTAGGAGAAGACTTGACTTGTAGGGTCAAGGTGTTCTTATCGTTCCTCAAAAGGTTGAGGTTGTCAGACTGTTTGGGAAGACTGACTTAGAGGGCCAGGTGTTGTAATTCAAAGGTTTTGAATTAGTGGATTAAAGCCTTCAGGATGAAGGGACTGGATGTAGCCAAGTTAATGGTGAACCAGGATAAATCGTTGTGTTCTTATGCTATTATTATCCGCTGCTAAGTTTGATTATTTATACATCAAACAATTCACATCAACATTCGTCAAAACAACAAAAAGAATTCAAGTTTGGCAAACACAATTCAACCCCTCTCTCTCGTGTTTGCACCTTCAAATGTATCCTGGTTAACCTTATATGGGCTACGTCTAGTCCTAACAATCTGTGAGTTTTTCCACTAATGTGTTTGGCACAAGAACGTTCTTGCTTTCACACTATCTTTCTTGATCACTCTTGATTAGTTACATAATTTACCTTTCAACATTGAAAGGAATTTTACAGTTTTTTTAGTCTAGAAAGGATTTTTACGAGTTACCTTTTAATCACTAAAAGGATTTTGCCAACATACTCAAACTATCTTAAGAGATAGACTTGAGTTTCAAATGGTGTGTATGATAAAAGGTTTTAGGATCAGAATCTACTAAACAATTGTTTGAGATTGATTGTTAGTAATAGATCAATAAATAGATCCTTGAATATAGTAAGAGAAAGTTGAAGTTTTTGTTTGATTGAAGAGTTTTGTTTTCTTTAGTATGATTGTTTAAGTATTGGAATGATTGCAATGAAAACTCTTGTGATTGTCTTCATTGTGATGTTCTTTTTATAGGCATGGAGAAGGTTAGGAAAGACTCATTAGAGTCATTACTTATCCTGAGGAAAATTGTTTGTTCAGAGTGAGATGTAATAGGTTTATGTGTTATTTAATCCAGAACGTTCTTCTTCAAAACCAGATAGTTCTTGGTTCTGTGTTGTATGGAAAACGTGGATGAGTGATTTAGTAGCTGTCTAATGCCAGTCCTCTGTCTTAGAGGCATGTTGAGCTTTCTGCAAAAAGTGTAGCAGTAGTGTCCTTTTGTCTTTGTTGTCCTTGCTCACAGCTCATCAATCTGGAGATTGATCTAGTCATTGATCTGGAGACTATTTTACTTCTTTGGACCTTCAACTTGAATTATGGGCTTGATTATAGTTTTCAGTAGTCTTGATGTTCTGTTATCTTGAGATTTGGACTATGGAGAATGATTCGTTTTACTTTTGTCCTTAAAACAAAATAACTAGAATGATCTTGATAAACCAAAATGATTATTTGATAAACTAGAATGATCTTGATTACCCATAATGATCTTGTAATCAATTTCCAGTTCAATTAAGGCATAATGTTCTTTGATTTATATCATGGTGAGATTGTTGATTGTTGTAGGAATGCAATTGATCATCTATCTTTGAATAAATCACTCAAAAACACAAGTTAAATAGCAGCACAATCCGAATCATGATTAGAGATTAATTAACATGTTTGTTTATCTCAAAACTCTTGATTTGGGATTTTGCATCAACAGTTTCTTTTAATCTTCACTATAAAGTGAGCCATAAAAATATTATTATAACACATCTTTCATATAAAATGAGCCTTTGATGGCTACTAACTTTGATGAAGTATGAAAAGGTTCTTGAACTCACTTTAAGAAATATTCACACAAGAATGTTACACAATGTTCATCTAGATTGTTTGAGCACAAAAAGAGACTTACTCATTTTGATTAATCTTCTCTTCCATAGTTTGAATTTTATGTCTTATATAAATTAAATTCTTCATGGAGTTTCTTATAATCCTCACTATAAAGTGAGCCATACAAATATGTTGTAACACATCTTTCATATAAATTGAGCCTTTGATGGTTACTAACTTGATCAAGTATGAGAAGGTTCTTGAATTCACTTTAGGTGAATATGTATTTCCTCCTTCTCATTAAGGTAAATAAAATCTTTTGAATATCTATTTTGTTATGAATCATAGACCTCAACCCGAACACCTTTTCGACTAATCTCATGTAGCTCTAAAAATTTCCTCATTGTTTGATTATATTGTTGTTGTGGTTCGTTTCACATATCTCCATGAAATAGTTGTACTTCCTTATGTAAACAAATAACTTCTTTCTGGTTCATTATGAGAATAATACAAATAACATGCATCTCTTAATATAACAAAGTTCCTTGTTCTAATGTCGTTGTATAACAAAGTTCCTTGTGCTAATATAACAAATAACATGAAATAATTGTACTTCCTTGTTCTAATATCGTTGTATATGTAAAAAAGTTCAACTGCATATTAGATTAACAATAATATTTAACACCAAGAAACTAGCAAGATATAATATCACGTGATTGCACTAAAATATGGTACTTTATGACCAAGTAAAAATCATCATTTTCTCGAGCTTTAAAGAGACATTGTTCACAATTTGTGACCTTAACATAATCAGCGTGCACAACTAATTTTATTTGCTCATGTAGAACCATTGTAGGACCTTTGTTGTATAAGCTTCATAATTCATAAAAATATCCTTCAAATACTCATTTTGTGATACTCATTTTTTTACATATCCTCATTTAGAAAATATTCACACAAGAATATTACACAATTTTCATCTAGATTGTTTGAGCATACAAAGAGACTTATTTTGATTAATCATCTCTTTAATAGTTTGAATTGTATGTCTCACATAAATCAAGTCCTTCATGGAGTTTCTTATAATCCTCACTATAAAGTGAGCCTTTGTTGGCTGCTAACTTTGATCAAGTATTAAAAGTTTCTTGAATTCACTTTAGGTGAATATGTATTTCCTCATTCTCCTTTTTTTGTGGCGCAAAAAATCAACCACTTCTAATTAGCTTTACAACTTCAGATGTGCGAACTACAAGTCCAAAATTCTTTCGTTTTGCGAAGGTCGCTTCATTTAACTTTAATTGCTTCTTTTTATTTTCAAAGCATTTCTTTCTTTGTCATCTATTATAGACTTTAGTTCATGATCTTCATTATTATTGATCACATATAGCACTATATTATATTCCAAAATATTGTGAATGTTAACTTCTTTTCAGGTCCATCATATTCGATTCATGACATAATTTATTGAGATCTCTTTATTTCCATAAGTTTCAGGTACCTGATCGGTTCTTCTGGAACTGAACATCAATTATGTCAAACTTCTCTTTTGGAATTTTTATATCCTCAATTGAACCATCTGATTTTTTAGCCCTTTTACTTTTTCGAGGATTTTTATCTTTGGAACTGAAAGATATATCATGCTTCATTCATGGATTAAACTCATTTGCAATGATACATTGTCGAACATGGACATAAATCTTGATTGGAGCATTTACAACTAATAATTATTTTTCTAAACTTTGCACATGAGTTTCCTTTGGATGTTCTAGTTCACACTAGTTTGTACGAGGATTAAGATGATATAATCATATATTTCAATAATCATTTTTTAGCTGCTTATTCTATCCATCTAATATTTTAAAATTAATTCATCAATTGATAATCCGCCTAATTGGTTGTAAACAAGTTTCCAATTATTTGCTCAAGATACTTTATAATAGATAGATAGAACGAGATTCATATCAAATATATTTTTTCAATATTCTTATAGGACTCATTTTAGTGTATTATATAGCAGTAATTTAAATAAACACAACACATCTAAAAACTTACTAGGATGAGGATTTTAACCTAAAATTAAGGGGATGACTTACATATAGTAATTTGTTGTGTTAATGCAAATCAATATCTCAACATATATGACTGCATATTCCCAAAGTAAAATTTATAAGTTATGATCTCATAAGTATCAGTCATTCAATTAACTTTAGACGTTTAAAGAATGGATCTTCATGTTCATTTTTTGTGTATGAACATATGCTAAAAGATGTTCAATATCAATTTCAATTGACATACAATACTTATTAAATGCTTTCTGTTAAATTTAGTAAATGAGCTCTTAGTCAAATTAATTGAGAAAACAATCTCACAAACTTCTGGTTGTCAGTTGCAATAAACATACATGTGACCATTTCGTTGATGCATCAATTTAAGTCATAAAATATTTAACATGTCTACATGATCATGATTGATGCATTGACTCACAAATGTCACCTTATATATACTCTAGAAATGTGAGACCCATGCCCTCAAATTGCATAATTCTCTTGATAAATCTTTTGCTACTTCAAGAGCATATTCGAGGAACATAAATAATTTCCTCTTAATTTTCTTTGTTCCAAATCATACTAAGATCAAATAGATCTTATATATTTCAATCAAGGGTATAAAAGTCTATTTCTTCAAGGACCCAAGCACTAAACAATTATCAAGAAAATCATTATTTGAGCAATGATACAAGTTTGCTTTAATATGAAATTTTTAGTTCTTCAAGAACTATATAAAAATCTCCACAAATGGTGATCTAAGAAAATCATACTCTTTCAATCCTTTAAGGATACTTCATTGTTAAATTCTTCCGGAATTTATCATCATATATATCATAATTATACAAAAAAAATAAAATTCTCAACAAATTTCTTGTGCAAGAAATATAAAAGATTAACATGCTAAAATAAAATCTATAAGATGAATAAAAGAAATATCAAATATTGATATGAAATATAAAAGATTGACACTAAAGAAAAATAATAAAATTATGAGAAAAATTAGTGACAATAATATAATTAATACGCAATGAAAATATTTCATATTCAAATTATAACGATATAATCAATTGCACTTAATACTCAATCAAAATTCCTAAATTTCTGTTCATAAAATGCTATTATACCGTAACCGAAACATAGAGCAAATTTAATTAATTGTAAATGAATTAAAGGAAAATCGATGTGCTATTTATTTGGAACCATATCAAGATCTTGTATCTCTTTTCCAATTATTAGAAATTATTTGGTGTGAATCACACTATTATTATAAAATCAAGATATTTCTAAAAAAACACAATCATATATGTCACAATTAAGAAAATAAACATGCAGCACTTTCTAGATCGAAACAACATACGTACTTGTGATATATAAGAAAACTAGATGATATATATTGAAAATATTATTTAAATTTCTTTCTCAACTATCAATTGCTATCCATGAATATTATACAACTTTCTCACGGGATAAATCTTATATTAATATGGCATTTGATTATTCTACTGGTTTAAAACAAATGATGCAAAATGCTAAAATTCTCAAAACAAAAGTGAAAATGCAATCCTTCATAGATGCATGAATGTTGAAAACTTCCAGAATTGATAGAGAATATTGAATTTTTTTAAGTTCTTCGAGAACTAGATAACATATGTAAACAGTATAAAAAATAACTCTTTATATGCAATCCTTCAAGGATACATGAATATTGAATTCTTCATAAATTCATAGAGAATAAATATTGATCGAAAATGTATTTTGATTGAGGCCTATGATTCAACACATGTAGGAGACTAATGGATTGTGTTCCATAAATCACTACAAGAGTTCTTTATGAAGATAATATTACAGGTGCAAACACGGGAATGAGGGTTCAATTATGTTTAACTAAGTTGATAACTTTTTCATTCTTTGATTATATTGTTTCAGACTTGATGACTTACTTGGAGTAGAAACAATAACAAAAATAAGGAGTGCATGAATAAAGTGACACAAGTAATTTATTTTGGTTCACCAGTAACTTGGCTACATCTAGTCCCTTCACTCAGAAGGATTTAATCCACTAATTCAACAACTTGAATTACAAAGCACTTGACCTTCCAAGCCAGTCTTCTCAAACAGCCTGACTAGACTTTTGAGGAACACACACACCTTGACTCTACCAGCCAAGTCTTCTCCACACAATCTAACAACCCCAGATTGTTGAAGGCACACTAACACCATTATTGGGTGTGAGTACAATGGTTTGGAACTTGAGTAGTTGCTTTTAACAAGCTGATTATAACAATGACTATCACATTCTAAGAAAAACACTTAGAAAAAATTTCTCGTTTGAACAAGTGTTTCTCTATTTGAACTCTAAGGTGAATTTTGAATTTTGAGCTTCAGTTCTTCTACTCTTTTTTGATTCTTCGATGATCTTCTTCTTCAACCTTGAGTATCTATTTATATATAAAATTAGGGCTTCAAATTAGTCCTTGTTTAATTATGAATTGTGTCTCCATTCCTAGTTTGGTCAACAAAGATCTTATTAAAATATAATTGTGAACAAGATGATTTTTGATAATTTGTTCTTTTGCCCAATTTTATTTTTGAATCCAATCTAAGCAGTTCTTTTAGACTGATTTTGTTTCTATTTTGTTTAGATTGAGTTTCTAAATTCTTCAGATTGATTATGTTCGTATTTTATTTAGATAGAGTTTGTAAATTCTTCAGATTGATTTTGTTGAAGTTTTGTTCAAATTGAGTTTGTAAATTTTCAGATTGGTTCTGTTCGTATTTTGTTCAGATTGAGTTTGTAAGTTCTTCAGATTGATTTTGTTCGTATTTTGTTCAAATTGCGTATGTAAATTCTCATATTGATATTGTTCATATTTTATTGTAGATAAATCTTGATCAAATCTTCTTGTAAATAATTCATATCTTCTTGTGATAAATCATTATTAAATCTTCTTCAAATTTTGACCATATCTTATTTTCAATTTGGTCAAATATTTTCTTCAATCATAAATCAGAATCAAATCTTTTTTTAGATTTTCATCAAAAACATTTGACCATATCTACATTTCAACTTGGTCAAATATTTTCTTCAATCATAAATCTTACTTTCGATTTTCTTCAAAAATATTTGACCATATCTTCTTTCAACTTGGTCAAAGATTTTTTTCAACCATAAATCGAAATCAAATCTAATTTTACATTTTCTTCCAAAACATTTGACCATATCTTCTTTTCAACTTGGTCAAAGATTTTCTTCAATCATAAATCTGAATCAACTTGGTACCAATAATATTCTCTTTTTGATGATGACAAAACCGTATCTTTGATAATAACTTTTGTTTTAAATAGTTTGAATTCTCTTAATTTAAGGCTCCCCCTAAGTCTAAGTATTTTTCTAAGTATTTTTTCCCTACATCATCAAACATCTTTCTCCCCCTTTTGTAATCAGACAAAAAAACATGAAAGTGAAACTTGCCTTTTTTTTTGTTTTTTGGTTTTGTATTTTTTGTTTTTGTATTATTTTTTTATATAATGAAAATAACATAAACATAAAACATAAAATTTATCGTAAGTATGAAACTAAACTACTGTAAGGTTGGAACAACATCAGTTAGGTAAATTTAAATCTATTTCAGCTAGTGGTTTGGTGAATATGCCAGCCCAATTATGTTTGGTGTCTACAAAGTGGATATTAAGCACACCTTTTTGAACAAAGTCCCCAATGAAATTGTGTTTGATATCTATGTGTTTAGTTCTAGAATGAAGTATAGGATTTTTGGTTAGGGAAATGGCAAAAGTGTTGTCACAATAAACTGGAATGTTGGTTTCTAGGATTGTGTAGTCTTCTAGTTGATGTTTCATCCAAAGTAGTTAAAAGCTACAACTAGCTGCTGAAATGTGCTTAGTTTATGCAATTGACATGGCAATTTTGCTTTGCCTCTTACTTAACCAATAGGTTTTTTGGTTAACTTTTTGGCCTGAATCATCTTTTTCAAGTGAATAGGTAGGGTACATTGGTGTAGCCATAGGTTTGCAATCACTCATCTTAAACTTCCTGAGAATCTCTTTTGTATATTTAGTTTGATGAATGTATATACCTTTTTGACTTTGTTAAATTTGTATCCCTAAGAAGTACTTAAGTTCTCCCATCATACTCATTTGAAATTCAAGCTGCATCAATTTAGAAAATTCTTGGCAAAGAGTACCATTAGTAGATCCAAAAATAATGTCATCAACATAAATTTGAATAATAAGAATGTCATCTCCTATTGATTTACTAAAAAGTGTATTATCTACGTGTCATATTTCAAAGTTAATTTTTAAGCAAGAACTTAGTAAGTCTATCATACCATGCCCTAGGTGCTTGTTTTAGACCATACAGAGATTTCCTAAGTTTAAAAACATGATTTGGAAATTTAGAACATTCAAAACCTAGGGGTTGTTTAACATAGACTTCTTCAATTATATAACCAATTAGAAAAACGCTTTTTACATCCATTTGAAATAATATAATGTTATTATTTGCATAAAAAAGAAAGTAGGATACAAATAGCTTCTAACTTGGCCACTAGAGAAAATGCCTCAGGAAAATCAATGCCCTCTTGCTAATTGTAGCATTGCGCGACAACTATTGCCTTATTTCTCACCACTTCACCGTTTTCATTTAGCTTGTTTCTGAAAACCCATTTGGTTCCAATAATGTTATTCTTTGGTCTAGGTATTAGATCCCAAACATCATAACCCTTAAATTCATTTAACTCTTGTTGCATTGCTAGAATCCATCCATCATTTGCCAATGGTTCATCAATAGAGGTAGGCTCAATTGATGAGAGTAAGCCAAACAAAGTGTTATCTTTTAGTGATGATTTGGTCCTCAAATGATCACTTTCACTTCCAATGATTATAGTTTCAGGATGAGATAACTTGTACTTCCGTCCATATCTTCCTTCTGACTTATCTTGACTGTTTTTAACTTGATCAAATTCATCCTTAGAAGATTTTTCATCTTCTTAAATTTGCTTGTATCCTATGAGTTTTAAATTTCTTCTAGTTTTTCTGTATCTGCTTCCTCTGGTTCTGGTAAACATGCACTATCATCATCTTTCTTTGACTTTTCAAGGTCAAGTTGTTTGTCATCAAATTTAACATATATGGATTCTTCCACAATGTGAGTTTCCCTATTAAACACTTTATAATCCTTTGATCTTTCAGTGTTTCCAATGAAGGCACACTTTTGTGATATAGAATCAAATTTACCAAGGTTATCTTTAGTGTTCAACATATAAGAAGTACAACCAAATTGTTTAAAGTAAGAAATGATAGGCTTTTGACCTTTCCACAATTCATATGGTGTTTTATTCAATAAAGACCTAATTAAGTCTCTATTTTGAATATAACTTTCAGTGTTAATTGCTTCAGCCCAAAAGTGTTTCGTAACATTCATTTCATTTAACATTGTTCTAGTCATTTCTTGGAGTGATCTATTCTTTCTTTCTACAACTCCATTTTGTTGGGGTGTTTCAGGAGCGGAAAAGTTGTGAGAGATTCCATTCTATTCACCAAAACATTCAAAGAACTTGTTTTCAAATTCTCCACCATGATCACTTCTAATTGTTAAAATCTTAAGACCCTTTTCATTCATTATTTTTTTGCAAAATGTGATAAACACTTTGTCGGATTTATCCTTACTTCTTATGAATTTTACCTATATCCACCTGGTGTAATCATCTACTATAACATTGCACTTAGAGAGGTTGTTTTCACTGGCACAAAGAGATCTATATGTAAGAGCACAAGGGGCTTTGAGGTAGAGCCTGAGTTCTTAGTGGTAAAGGAGTTCTTTATTTGTTTTCCCTTTTGACAAGCTTCACACATAATTTCATTTTTGTAACTAGGCTTAGGTAGACCGCTAACTAGTTGAAGTTTATTCAGATTTGAAATTAATCTAACGTTTGCATAACCTAATCATTTGTGCGAAATTAGTTTCCCTTCATTTACTAACATAAGAAACTTAACCTCTTGTTTCTCTAGACTAAATAGATTTATCTTATAAATGTTGTTTTGCCTCTAACCTGTAAAGAGTACAAATCCATCCTTCTAACTAATTGCCTTGCATTTTTTTGGTTAAATATAATATCATAGTTATTATAACTTAACTGACTAATACTTAATAAATTATGCTTAAAACCTTTAATAAACAAGACATCTATAATAGAAGGGGAAGTACCATTACCAACTATACCTTGACCAATGATTTGACCTTTTTGCTTTCCTCCAAAAGCCATTATGCCTCATTTGCTCAATGTGAGTTCTTGGACCATAGACTTTTATCCCATCATATGTTGCAAGCATCCACTGTCTAGGTACAATTATTGTTGTTTTAACTTGATTGCAAAGAACATTTGCAACATAGAAAATTTTGTTCTTAGGTACCCAAATTTGGTTGGGTCCTGGTTTGTTAGTCTTTAAAGTTTTCTTGTCTTTCCTTGTCTTTAACATAGGACAAGATAATTTGGAGTGAAATTTCAGAGTGTGTCTCGAATTCAATGGAGTCGCCATAAAAGTTTATTTAAAATAGGAAAAACATTGGGAAACCCTTAAAAAAGAAAAAAAAATGGTCTTTGAAACCAAATTTTGAGTTCGAGAGTCGATTATGTGTAGGGAATGTATTAGCACCCTACGACATCCGTTAACATACGGTTACCTATAATTAATTGTGCAAAACTAGTATTAACTTAAATATATTTATTTTTCTTTATTATTAAATATGAATATCAATTATTTGTTTTTAATGTGATTTGGAAATAAATACGTGTTTAAAGAAAAGAGGAACAAAAAAAAGAATTTTTTTATTAATGTGCTTGATAAGAGTGTGATGTTGCTCCTACATATCTCCCGGTGCGATTGAGAAATCAAAGCTACGTAGTTCCTGTTTAGAAAATGCGGATGTATTGATTATTTTTAAATAAATCGTGTTTAGTTATTAAAAGGTTAATTTTTGATGAAAATAAAAGGAGTTTGTTTGATTTGAATTATTAAAAATGTGAATTTTAAGACGATCAAGTTGTACAACTCGTGTCTCAAAACTCAAGGAGTAAAAAAATGTCGCATCTAATTTAATCCGTTTAAAAATATTTTTATTATTTTTGGTTTTAAAATTGAGGCTTAAAGCCACCAAGTAGTACAACTTGTGTCTTAACAACTCAAAGATTAAAAAGATGTCACATCTAATTAATCTAATATTTAAAAAAGTTAATTTTAGATTCATTTATTTTTTTTAAAAAATAATTTTAAAACTATTAGGTTGTATAATTCGTATTTTTGCTACTTATGGAATAAATGATGTCATTTTTAGATAACATTTAACAATAATTTTTAATTATTAATTTATTTATGAGTTTTAATTTATTAGTTTATTGTGAAAATGAGACTAAAAAAATCTCATTTAATTAATCTTTAATGTAGTATTTGTTTGTATTTTTTATGAAGTTTGCTATATAGTTATAATCAACAACAATTTTTTTTTTATAAAAAACAAATGAATGGGCCGAGCCCAACTTGACTTTAAAAAAAAAAGATTGTGTTTTTTTTAGAGAAAACAAATGAATGGGTCGAGCCCAACTTGTCTTTTAAAAAAAGAAGGGGTTAAACAAAAGGAAACCCTAGGTTTTGCCAAGGGAGGCAGTTGAATCAGGGGAAAAATAAACAGAGAGGCCGCGAGAGAGAGAAGAAAAACAAAGGCCGAGAGAGGGAGAGAAGGAAAACAAAGGCCAAGAGAGGGAGAGAAGGGAAACAAAGGCCGGGAGAGAAGGGAAACAAAGGTCGGGAGAGGGAGAGAAGGGAAAGGACGAGAGAAGAAGAAAGGCCGAGTGAGGGAGAAAGAAGAGAGAATGAGAGAGAGATGGAAGAGGCTGAGAAAGAGAGGAAGGAGACAACGGTGATGACGATGACAACGACAGCGACGATGAAAGCGGCGACGTTAAAGGTTTGATTTTTCTGATTTTTTTACTTTTCAATCACAAGATTATTTAATAAAAAAAAACTTTATTAAAAATTATTATAATGCAAAGAGAGGAAAAAAAATACCTTAAATCACCTTGCTGTTTGTTCTTCCTATTATGCCTGCTTTATTAAGTGTTTTTGTTAGTGTCCGATGTTCTGTTTTGCTAATGGATTTTTCAATTTATAGAGTAAAGTAACGATTCTTTATGTGTATGAGATAATAGTCAGTCCCATTTTTTACATTGTTTTTGCAACAAAGACAAGCAACCTTTGCTAATTATAGAAACCTGTAATGCATCTTTTTGATTGAGTATAAAAGTAGTGAAGATAATAAACTTTTAAGGCAAAAGAAGTATCCTGAAAAAAAAAGAAGGGCAGTAACTCAATTTTCGTTTTCTATTTTAGAGAAGATGTAACTCACCCTTTTGAGTGTAGAATCAGTGAAAATAATAATCTTTTTAAGGCAAGGGAAAGAAACTGAACTAAGGGAATGGCCTATAAAGCTGTAAAACACAATATTTGTCTTTATTTTATTCCATTTATACCTTTTTTATAATATTATTTGTTTATTCAATTGATTAATTTCTTAATGCTGATAACTGATTAGCCATTATGTTTGAATCAATGAGCAAAACAGATTTGAAAGATTTGAAAGAGTTCAAAGAAGCTGAATTAGTGAGCAAAACAGGATTGAAAGATTTGAAAGAGTTCAAAGAAGCTGAATCAATGAGAAAAATAGGATTGAAAGATTTGAAAGAGTTCAAAGAAGCTGCCTGGGCCAGGGCAAAAAAAATTGTTGTCCAGTCATATAGTCAGTAGGAGCAGCTCTGTAACTACTGTAAACTGTAATGTAGTACCTCACTATTCTCTGTTTGTAAGTAAGTAGCCATCAATTGAGTTGCATGTGGTTCTCAAAATGCTGAGTTTCAAAATGCTGAGTTGCATGTGTGCTATGTTGGGTTTATTTTTCTTTGTTAATTTGAATTGATTGAAGTTGAATTTTGTATTTTTATTCTGGTTACTTTAGTATGTATTTTTGGATTATTATTGTTAATTGGAATGGACAAAATTGAGGTGCTACAATTAAGACCTTTAATAAACAAGACATCTATAATAGAAGGGGAAGTACCATTACCAACTATACCTTGACCAATGATTTGACCTTTTTGCTTTCCTCCAAAAGCCATTATGCCTCATTTGCTCAATGTGAGTTCTTGGACCATAGACTTTTATCCCATCATATGTCGCAAGCATCCACTGTCTAGGTACAATTATTGTTGTTTTAACTTGATTGCTAAGGACATTTGCAACATAGACAACTTTGTTCTTAGGTACCCAAATTTGGTTGGGTCCTGGTTTGTTAGTCTTTAAAGTTTTCTTGTCTTTCCTTGTCTTTAACATAGGACAAGATAATTTGGAGTGAAATTTCATAGAGCAAGCAGTACATAACATATCAGAGGGAATAGGTTTAGGTTTAGTTATAGTTTCTTCAAATCCTAGACTTCTTTTACCATTTCTACTAAGTCCATAAGTCATATAAGCATATTTGCTTCTTTCCATAACATTAGCAAGAAAATATTGAAATACTTCTTCATGCTTATTAGAGTTACGTGTGGTATTTTCAACTATGATTACTTTTCAGCCTTAAGTTATGCAATATTAGTTTTCAGAGTTTCATTTTCTGTTTTAACTATATCACTGTGATTCTTTAAAACATTATTTTCTATAGTTAGGTTTGCATTTTCTTTCCTAAGTTCAAGAAGTGATTAGGCTCTTTTTCGTGGGTCAGGAATCTTTCCTCTAATGTTTCCCTTTCTCTAGATTTGGACATTCTGACCTGATATGTTCAGGTTTATTGCATTCATAGCAGATGATGCTTTTCTTGTCAGATTTATCATATTTTCCTCTATTGGACTGCCTAAAATATCTTTGGGGAAATTTCTTCTTTTTGTTGTACCACATCTTCTGAATTTTTCTGGATATGAAAGCCAGTCCCTTTTCCTCTACATCTCATTATGATATTTTGAATCATCATCCTCTAATTCTGCTATTGCCTTCAGAACATTCCTCTGCTTAAAATTTAAAAGCCAAGGTTGGTTGCTTCTTCTTGGGCTCATCCTCTAGAAGTTCAATTTCATGTGATTTGAGATAGTTGATTAATTCTTCCAACTTAAGAGTATTTAGATCCTTTGCTTCTTGAATGGCAGTGATCTTAAGTCTCCACTTGCTTGGCAGACTTCTTTGTATCTTCTTCACATGATCATCAGTAGTATAAATCTTTTCATGTATCTTTAATCCTTATACCAGATCTGGAATCTGGAAAACATTGTTTCAATGCCTTCATTTTCTTCCATCTTAAACAGCTTTTACTTTTTGACTAAGAGGTTGGCCATTCCTTGTTGAACTTGCTTCCTTCATAGGTCATAATCAAACTATCATAAATACTATTTGTTGTCTCGTTGTTAGTGCACTTGTCAAATTCCTTGAAAGTGATTGAATTTATCATGATTGTTCAGGACTTATGATTCATCTTTTACCATCTTCTTCTGACCAACGTCCATCTCTTTCCTTGGAAGCTCAATACAATCCGTAATCTTTGGAGCAGTATAACCATCTTCCACAAAGTCCCAAAGTTCATGATCTTGTGAAATCAAGAAACTTATCAGTTCTCAGCACGCCTTCTAGTACTCAAAACGTTCTCCATCAAACAAAGGTGGTTTGTTGATGTTTCCTCCAACAGCTTCTTCATTGAATCCAGACATGTTAAACACTTGGGTATTTCCTCAAAAACTGTAAAATGCTCAACCTTGAGACTGAGCTCTAATACCAATTGAAGGTGCAAATACGAGAAGGGGGATTGAATTGTGCTTGACTAAGTTGATAACTTTTTCATTCTTTGATTAAACTGGTTGAGACTTGATGATTTACTTGGAATAGAAGCAATAACAAAACTAAGGAGTATAGGAATAAAGTGACACAAGAAATTTTCCTGGTTCACCACTAACTTGGCTACATCTAGTCTCTTCTCACAGAAGGATTTAATCCACTAATTCAACAACTTGAATTACAAAGTACCTGACCCTCTAAGCCAGTCTTCTCAAACAAGCTGACAACCTCAAACTTTTAAGAAACACACACACCTTGACTCTACCAGCCAAGTCTTTTCCAGATAATGTGATAACCCCAAATTATTAATGACACACTAACACCATTATCGGGTTTGAATACAAAGGTTTGGAACTTGAGTAGTTGCTTCTAACAAACTAATTATAACAATGACTATCACACACTAAGAAAAACACTTAGAAAATATTTCTCATATGAATAATTTCTCTCTTTGAACTCCAACATGAATTTGGAATTTTGAGCTTGAATTCTTCTACTCTTTTCTAATTTTTCGATGATATTCTTCTTCAGCCTTGAGTATCTATTTATAGATAAAATTAGGGCATTAATTTAGTTCTTGTTTAACTCTGAATTGTATCTTCATTCATAGCTTGGTCAACAATGATCTTATTCAATATTAATTTTGAACAACATTCTTTTTTATAATATGTTCTTTAGCCGATTCTTTATTTTTGAATCCAATATGAGTAGCTCTTCTAGATTGATTTTGTTCGTATTTTGTTCAGATTTAGTTTGTAAATTCTTCAGATTGATTCTGTTTGTATTTTGTTCAGATTGAGTTTGTAGATTCTTCACATATATTCTGTTCATATTTTGTTCAAATTTAGTTTGTAAATTTTCAGATTGATTTTGTAAATTTCTCATATTGTTTATGTTTGTATCTTGTTCATATTGAGTTCGTAAATTCTTTAGATTGATTTTGTTTATATTTTAATCAGATTGAGTTTGTAAGTTCTTCAGATTGATACAGTTCATATTTTGTTGTAGATAAATCTTGATCAAATCTTCTACTATATAATTCTTATCTTCTTGTGATAAATCTTGATCAAATCTTCTTCAAATCTTGACCATATACTATTTTCAAATTGGTCAAATATTTTCTTCAATCATAAATCAGGATCAAATCTTATTTTAGATTTTCTTCAAAAACATTTGACCATATCTTCTTTTCAAAATGGTCAAAGATTTTCTTCAATCATAAATCTCAGTCAAATCTTATTTTAGATTTTCTAACAAAACATGAATATTCTTTCATACTCTGTGAGGCCAAATATATTGTTCTCATAAAATACTTTTGTTAACATCAAAACTCTAGTATAAAACCAACTTGGTTCCAAAAAATATTGCATGTACTGATCAGTTGAGACAATGACACATTAAAGAAGATAGAACAAGACATATTCTGACAACATATGTAATTGCTTATGATCTTCCACCAAGTTGTGATAAGAACATCAGCAACATCATTTAAAGTATTTCAACAACTTCCACAAAAGATTTATCTTCCTTATTTCAAAAATCATTGTCTTCATGAGGACGAAAAATAAATATATTCTGCACTTTTTTTTCTTCACTATGATTTTGTCTCATTGGATTTTCCTAGTAAGGTTTTTAATTAGAGGCAGTTTCTACAAAAAGGATGTTGTACTTTATTTCCTTCACTAGAGTTTTTTTTCCCACTAGGTCTTTTCTAGTAACATTTTGATGAGGCATATCCTCGACGGATATTCAAAGGGATGTGTTATGAATATTAGGCCTACTAGGCCTAATGAATTTCCATTTACTTATGCTCTATAAATAGGGCTCACATTATAATAGAAAACATACAATAAGAGAAAAATACTATTCAGTCTCTCTTCTTCTCTTTTCTCTCTTTATCTCATCCATCTCTATTCTAATATACCTACTCTTGATTTGATTAGTTTCACAACATATTTCTATTATATGGTTTTATTTGGATAATAGTTTTACAAATTATAATTTTTAAATATTGATTCAAACGAATTAGAATAATTGAAATACATATCATTGTAAATTTGAAGTTTACATATCTTATTACATTTGTTGTTGGCATGAATTGTTGAGCCATCCTGGATATATTATGATACAAAAAATAGTTACAAATATATGTTAATATACACTAATAAACCATAAGATTATTCAATTAAATAACTTTTGTATATTACTAGTTCGCAAAGGAAGTTGACAATTTGAGGCAATTATACTCTCGTGTTTCTAGAATGGATATGAGGTGGTATTTGTGGATCAATAAACCAAAGTGTGTTTTTTATCAACTGACGGCCAGAAGTTTTTTATAATGTGTCAACTAATTTGACTAAGAGTTCATTTTCCTCATTAGTATTATTTTGGAATTGATATTGAACATCATATAGAATATGTTCATACACAAAAATGGAATTGAAGAACTATTCATGATTAGACGTAAAAGGATATTGGGAATACATATTGGATATGAAATCTTCATTCGTAATAGAGTACATTGAGCCAAAAAAAATTGGAGACTTTTTTTCAAATGAGTTTTTAGATTATTATTTGATCAATTAGTATTCCCAATATTAAGGGGAGAGAATAAACAACTAAAAATAGTTATTGAAATATGTTATTATCTCTCTTGATCCACTTACATACTAATTTGAAAATATACTAATTATTGAAATATATCATTATCATTTGCTATAGCCCCAATCAAAATGGATGTCCGTGTTGAGAATCTAATATTGCAAATGAATCTCAACTGCACCTAAAGCGTGGCAGACAAGTCAGTTTTAAGGAAAAAAATCCTGAAACAAAGAAAACGAGCTAAAAAGAAAGATGGTCCAAGTGAGGATATGAAAACTTCAAAAGCGTACTTTGACATAATTTTTTAGTTCCAAAAGAAGTGATCAGGTACTCGAAATTTGTGAAAATAAAGAGATCTTAATAAATTATGTCAATAATGGAGTATGATGGAACCGAAATGAAGTCAATGTTGACAATAAGTTTGCATATAATTTTGCGCTATATGTGATAAATAATAACTAAGATGATAAATTAAAGTCTATTAAAGATTATAGACAAAGAAAAAATTAGAAAATAGAAAGAAGCAATAGATTGGAATTAATCTTGCTTTGCAAAGAGAAAGGTTTTTGGACTTGAAGTCTACACATCTGAAGATGTGAAACTAATTAAATATGACTGATTTTTTGTGCGAAAATAAAATGAGGGTGTTAAAATACGTATATTCGAGAGTATTAGTAAAATATTATCATTGATTTTGAAGAGAAATATTCACCTTAAGTGAATTCAAAAACTTTTTCACACTTGATTAAGTTTAGTAACACCTGAAATGCTCAATTTACATATGAAAGATGTGTTACATTGTATTTGTATAGATCATTTTATAGTGATAATTATGTGGCAATCCCTTAAGGATTTAATTTTTGTGAGACGTACAATTTGGGCTCTTGAAGAGATTACTTAATAAAAAAGAATAAGTATTTATGTTCTCAAAGAATCTAGATGCATGTTGTATCCTATTCTTAGTGAACATTATCTAATGAGGGATATGAGGTGTACAATATATGTCCATTTTTAAGAAATATATTAAGAAATGAATTTGATATAAATATTATCAGAACTCTCAAAGAGCTTCCGAAATCAGTTTGATTAACAAAGATCAAAGTTGGAGATAATCTAGAGACTTGCTAATTATACATACTTTGATATATTATTTGTTGTCAATCTATTAATATATAGTTCTTCACCATACGAAGACATTAGAGTAAAGTCAAATATATATTTTGTTACTTTAGATATACAAGTTATTTGTCTAATCCTCATAACGACATTTTATCAGTTACATGAGGCAAGTCAAATATGCAGTTTTCTTGAGATACATAATTCTACAAATACAAGAAAATTGTGGTTTTTCTTTTAAAAAGGGGTTAGTGTAACAATTCAATGTGAAAATTGTTGGAACCAAGTTGGTTCTAAGTACTTAGGATTTTGATGTTTACAAAAGCACTCCATGTAATCTTATTTTGTACCTTGAATTATTACATTAAATACCACCAGAAGATTAAGTTTGCAGAGGCAGAAGATGAAGACACCAGATAATGCATCCAGAAGGTACCAGAGGATGCATCCTGGAATTACCAAAGGATATCTTTGCTGGCCCAGATCAGAAGGAAGCAAAGTCAGAAGGAGATCTGGACCAGACCAGAAGGAAGCCTGCTAGAGGGAGACTTGATCAAGACCAGAAGGAATCATAATTCCGACATAGTCCAGAAGTTATTCAAACCAGAAGATGGCTTGGCAATGAAACGATAAACAGCCCAGACTTGATCCAGACTTAATCAGGGGATAAATTAATGGGTCCAGAACAAGAGATTCAATCCAGATTTGACCCAGACCAGAAGATAGCATCGTTCAGGATATGAAACTACGTCCAGACTAGATGAAATGATGTCCAGATTTGATCCAGACCTGATCCAGATCAAGAGGTAAATGTTCAGAATTAAATATCCTTTGTCCAGATTTAATTTCACTTCAATCCAGACCCAGTTCAGAATTGTTTCAGATTAGAGGGAAAAGGTTCAGTCAATGGTCAAGATTTAAGTATATGGCCCAGTGTTGGCCGAAATCAGTTTGCAAGTCCAGGATGGCCGAGATTAGAAGATCAGAAAGTGTGGTCCATGGTCGGCCGAAATTAGAGGATCACAGTAGATCACTTAGTATGGTCCAGATGTGGACGAGAGCAGAAGATCAAAGGGTTCAGATTTAATCATGATGATTATCTGTGGAGATTTGATTAAATTTGATCAAAGTATTAAAAAGGATTTGATACAAAAATAAATTGAAGTCTTGTGGAATTCAGAAGCTATCGGCGGGAAGAAAATTTGTTCATGAATTAGTTAAAGTCAGAATTGGTCAAAGTTATTTTTGAAAGGCAATCTGGAGCAGAAAAAGATATGTTTTTTATTTAAATGAAACCCGATTGGTCAAGATATTTTTGCAAGAGAATCTAGCAAGATACAACTTGAAATTAAGCTTGGAAGAGACCCTAATCTGCATCTATAAAAGGAGGCTCAAGGCAGAAGACTTAGCATCGAAAATCACAAAAGAGTCATACACTTCTAGAAGCAAACACTCAAGTTTTCAGTGAGGTTAATTGTGAGTTCCAGCTTTCCAAAAGCAAGCACTCGTGTTATTTTCTTTCCCTTGTGTTAGATCTAAGTTGTTGAAGTAGAGTCTACAATCTGGGGGAGTCAGAAGGGGTAGCAAATTACTTGGAAATTAGATTCAAGGAATTGTAATTCCTTCTACAATCCGGGGTTGTCAGATTGGTAGGAGAAGACTTGACTTAGGAAGTCAAGGTGCTGTATTCTTCAAGAGTTTAGGATTGTTAGACTGTTTGAGAAGACTGACTTAGAGGGTTAGTGGAACTGTTGTAATTCAAGGTTTGAATTAGTGAAATCCTTCAAGGTGAAGGGACTGGACGTAGCCTCGTTAACAGTGAACCAATATAAAATTCTGTGTTTTTATTTTTACTTTATATCCGCTGCTAACTCTGTTTTATTCATACATCAAGTTTTTTTTTAAAACTGCAAAAACAAAAAAAATATTCAAGTTAGTCAAACACAATTCAACCCTTCTTCTCGTGTTTCCACCTTCAATTGGCATCAGAGCTCGGTCTCAAGGCTGAGCACTTAATAGTGTTTGAGGAAAGGTCCAAGGGGTTCAACATGGCAGAATCCAAAGATGAATTGGGAGGAAACATCAACAGACCACCACTATTTGATGGAGAGAGATTTGAGTATTGGAAAGACAGAATGAGAAGTTTTGTCATATCTCAAGATCCTGAATTATGGAAGATGGTAGTCAAAGGATACACTGCATCTACTGTTCCAGAAGATCCAACTAAAGAACTGGACATGGATGATATGAAACCAGACCTGAGCATATTATACAAACTTCATCACAAGTCCAGAAACATCATGAATAGTGCCATCACATTCAAGGAATTTGACAGATGCACAAACAAAGAAACAGCAAAGAGCATATTCGACAGTCTGGTTCTAACCTATGAAGGAAGCCAGCAGGTTCAAGAAGCAAGGGCTAACATACTGGTCAAACAGTATGAGATGTTCAAGATGGAAGATGATGAAAACATTGATGGAATGTTTTGCAGATTCCAGACTCTGATATCTGGATTGAAGGTCTTGAAGAAAAGTTACACAACAGCAGATCATGTCAAGAAGATTCTAAGAAGCTTACCAACCAAGTGGAGACCAATGGTTACTGCAGTTCAGCAAACCAAATATCTGAACAACTTAAAACTTGAAGATCTGATCAGCTCAATCAGGTCTCATGAAATAGAACTAGAAGCAGATGAACCAAAGAAGAAGAAGAATCTGGCCCTGAAGTCGAAACAGAAGAAAGCTGCAATGGCAGCATCAGAATCAGAGGATAGCGACAGTGACTGTGATGATATGGCCTTCTTAACCAAACAGATGGTTAAGATCTGGGAAAACAGGGAGAGGAAAAGCTTCAAGAAGAAACATAACAACAAAGGAAAGGAAGAATCTGACAAGAAGAGTATTGTTTGTTATGGATGCAATGAACCTGGACATATCAAGTCAGAATGTCCAAATCTGGAAAAAGGCAAACAACACAAGAAGAGTTCCAGATTGAGAAAGAAGGGTTTGATGGCAGCCTGGGATGTATCAGAATTAGAAGAAGAATAGTCTGATGAAGAAGAGGAAAAAACAGAAAAGATGGCACACATCAGGTCTGCCTCTAGACTTCATAAAGGCACGATTTCAGGAAGGAAAGCAGGAAGAAGGAAGAATGATCGAAGCAATCATTCAAGCAAGTCTCGAAGCACATCAGAGGGAGCAATTCTGGCTCTGATGGCTCATACCAACTCAAGCTCTGGATACAGCTCAGGCTCTGGAACAGAATCAGAAGATGAAGACAGTGAGGTATTTTCTGATCTCACTAGATCTGAATTAATTGAGACTTTAAAAGACTTTTTAAATGCAAACAATAAGATGTCTTTAAAACTGAAAACTCTTAGGGAAGATAAGAAAAATCTAACCAAAGAAGACCATGTTTTAAAGAATCGAAATTCTGAGTATGCAACTGAAAACAAGGATTTTAAAACTGAAGTTGCAAGACTCAAATCTGAAAACCAAACTCTCAAAAGTAATATTTGTTCCACTTCCAAAACTATTTGTGAATCTGATATGCATGAGCAATTTTTTCAAAACTTTGTTTTCAATGGAATGGAAAGAAGCAAATATGCATCTATGATTTATGGAAACAGTAACACTGGAAAGAGATGTCTTGGTTTTACAGAACCGATTGCTGAAAGTAAAGTTGTTCATTATGATGTTTTATGTATTGTTTGTGCTAAGAAAGGTCACTCTGAACTATCTTGTTATGACTAACAAACCTGGAATCAATCAGTTATGGGTATTAAAAGATCAAATTGTCTATGTTGTAGATATTCTGAGCAACTAGAAAGAGACACCAACAATGGTGCCTGGATAATGGATGTTGGCAATGAACAAACAGAAGAAGGTTTATGTTCCTGCTACAACAAGACATAGGCAATCTGAGTCTGATGGAAAAAGGTCTGGTCAACTCAACTAGAACCGGAATCAGAATCAGAATCAGAACTGGAACCGGAATCAAAACTGGAACCAGAACCAGAAATGGAACTAGTATCAGAAGCACAGAAACTGGAACTAGAACCAACACTGGAACTAGAACCAGAATCAGAACAGGAATTACCAGAATTACCAAATTCATCAAAACCACCAGATTCACCCAAATCACCAGAATCACCAGAATCATCAAGGTTATCAGAATCACAGGATTCACGAAAATTACCAAAACCAAAACATGTTCCAAAGTCATCAAAGGAACATGGTTTATCAACCAAAGCAGAATCAAGGAAACTGCTCAAACAGCCAGAAGAAGAACTGTCTCTAATGGCTCAAACAGAAGCTAAGTCTGACTCTGACTCTGATTCTGACAGAGAAAAGGCAAGGTCTGATCAGCAACACAAAGCTTGGTATCTTGACAATGGATGCTCCAAACACATGACAGGAGACAAATCTATGTTTCTGGATCTGACTATGAGGAATGGAGGCAAAGTTTCCTTTGGAGGAAACCAGAAAGGTCAGATTATTGGTACAGGAACTGTTGGTAACACTTCTTCTTCCCTGTCTATTAAAAATGTTCTGCTAGTTAAAGGGCTAAAACATAATCTTCTGAGCATAAGTCAATTAAGTGATTGCAATTATGATGTTATCTTTAATCAAAAAACTTGCAAAGCTGTTAGTCAACTTGATGGGTCGGTTTTATTTACTAGCACTAGGAAGGATAATGTTTATAAAATTGATATGTTCAGTTTTGCTAAGCAACAAGTTAAATGCTTATTGTCTATGAGTGAGCAGAATTTGATTTGGCACAAAAGGTTAGGGCATGCAAACCCTAGGCTTATATCCCAATTGAGCAAACTCCAGTTGGTAAGAGTGCTTCCCAAGGTAAGTTCCAAAACTGAGATTCTGTGTGAAGCATGTCAAAGAGGTAAACAAGTTAAATGCTTATTGTCTATGAGTGAACAGAATTTGATTTGGCACAAAAGGTTAGGGCATGCAAACCCTAGGCTTATATCCCAATTGAGCAAACTCCAGTTGGTAAGAGTGCTTCCCAAGGTAAGTTCCAAAACTGAGATTCTGTGTGAAGCATGTCAAAGAGGTAAACAAACTAAAAGCTCTTTTAAAACTAAAAAATATATTTCTACCTCTCAACCACTTGAACTACTTCACTTAGATCTGTTTGGTCCTGTTCAAACAGCTTCTCTCGGTGGTAAGAAATATGGTTTTGTGATTGTTGATGATTACTTAAGGTGGACTTGGGTAAAATTTTTAAAGAACAAAGATGAATCTCACAGAGTATTGATTTCTTTTTGTAAGCAAGTTATGAATGAACAGGGTATTAAGATCATAACCATCAGAAGTGATCATGGAGGTGAATTCGAGAAAAAGTATTTTGAAGAATTCTGTGATGAGAATGGCATCTCTCACAACTTCTCATCCCCCAGAACACCTCAACAGAATGGAGTGGTAGAAAGGAAGAATAGATCACTACAGGAGATGGCCAGAACCATGCTGAATGATATGAAGGTTGCCACCTACCTTTGGGCAGAAGCTGTCAACACAACTTGCTACATTCAGAATAGAGTCTACATGAGGTCCATCTTAAATAAAACTCCCTATGAACTGTGGAAAGGTATGAAACCTAATATTTCATACTTTAAGCAATTTGGCTGCATCTTTTTTATGTTGAACACTAAAGATAACCTAGATAAGTTTGATTCTAGATCTCAAAAGTGTATCTTTATTGGTTACTCTGAGAGATCAAAAGCTTATAGAGTGTTTAACAAAGAAACTAACACTGTGGAAGAATCAATCCACATTAAGTTTGACGATAAAGAGCTTGACTCTGAAAAGGCAAAGCAAGATGAGGAAATTGCAGGTGAACCAGAGGCACATGAACCAGAAGCTGGACCAGCAGCAGAATCTGAGAAAGATCAAGATGAAGAAGAACATGTGGACTCTAAAGACAAGTCAGAGGGAAAGAATGGATGGAAGTACAAGTCTTCCCATCCAGAATCTCTCATTATTGGCAGTGCAGCAGAACCTTTAAAGACCAGATCATCAAGTAGAGAAACCAGTCTGTTTGGTTTACTCTCAACAATTGAACCAAGCAATGTTGATGAGGCTTTGGCAGAGGAAGGTTGGATACTTGCAATGCAAGAAGAGCTGAATGAATTCCAAAGGAATGATGTTTGGGATCTGGTATCCAGACCAAACAAAAACATTATTGGAACCAAGTGGGTTTTCAGGAAGAAACTCAATGAAAAAAGTGAAGTGGTAAGGAACAAAGCTAGATTAGTAGCTCAAGGATACAGTCAACAGGAAGGTATAGATTACACTGAGACTTTTGCTCCAGTGGCCAGGTTAGAAGCAATTAGAATTCTTTTATCATTTGCTGCTAATCATGATATAATACTGTATCAAATGGATGTTAAAAGTGCACTCTTAAATGGCTATATAAGTGAGGAAGTCTATGTCAAACAGCCCCCTAGATTTGAAAATCTAGATTTTCCAAACCATGTTTTTAAACTTAAAAAATATTTATATGGTTTAAAACAAGCACCAAGGGCATGGTATGACAGACTTAGCAATTTTCTGCTTAAGAAAGAATTTGATAGAGGCCAGATTGATAATACTCTATTTAGGAAATCCATTAAAAATGATATTTTAATTATTCAAGTTTATGTTGATGATATCATATTTGGATCCACTAATGGCACTTTGTGCAAAGAGTTTTCCAACCTAATGCAGAAAGAGTTCCAAATGAGCATGATGGGAGAACTTAAGTTCTTCCTGTGAATTCAGATTCACCAAGGTAAATCAGGTATACTCATTCACCAATCTAAATACACTAAAGAACTTCTTAAAAAGTTCAAAATGAGTGAATGTAAGCCTATGGCCACCCCCATGCACCCAACCTGCTCACTTGAGAAAGATGAAACCAGCCAAAAGGTAGACCAGAAAACATACAGAGGTATTATTGGATCCCTTCTTTATTTAACTGCTTCTAGACCTGACATTTTGTTTAGTGTTTGTGTCTGTGCCCGTTCTCAAGCTGACCCTAGGGAATCCCATTTAACTGCTGTCAAACGAATTTTGAGATACCTTAAAGGAACCACCAACCTTACCTTGTTATACAAGAAAATCCCCACCTACAAACTAAAAGGTTTCTGTGATTCCGACTATGATGGAGACAAGCTGGAAAGGAAAAGTAGAAGTGGCAACTGCACTTTCTTAGGTGATAATTTGATCTCTTGGTCAAGCAAAAGACAAAACACCCTTGCCATGTCAACAGTTGAAGCTGAGTATATATCACCAGCAGGATGCAGTTCACAGTTACTCTGGATGAAACATCAACTTGAAGATTACAACATCTTTGAAACCAATATCCCTTTGTTCTGTGATAAAACTTCAGCCATAAACCTAACCAAGAACCCTATCTTACACTCTAGAGCCAAACACATTGAAATAAAACACCATTTCATTAGGGACCATGTTCAAAAAGGGACTTTAAGCATCCAGTTTGTGGACACTGATCATCAATGGGCTGACATCTTCACCAAAGCACTACCTGAAGATAGGTTCGAGTTCATCAAGAAGATAGGTGTAAGACCCTTAAATTTAATATTAATTCTGGAATTAATATTAAGGGTATTTTGGGAATATTTGTAAAATATTTAATATATGTATGTTTTGAGTGAATATATATATATATATAAATATTTATTTTGGAAGATGAATTAAAATGATTGGATGAAGATTAAATTAATTTAATTACGAGTAATTAAATTAATCGGACAAGTTACATGAGGATTAGTGGCTAATTACAAGATAATTAAGTGCTGAAGGATTCAGCATTATTTTAACATTAATTTTGGTGAGGTGGCACCTAAGTGGCTCTATAAGTACATGTGAGGAGGCAGAGAAAAATCAGAACTCTATACCTCCCCATTCTGCATGTAATAGTGTTGCATGTAACAGTACCCTTTCTCCCATTCTGCCCCCTGTTTTCTGAAAACTATTTCACGGTTTCAAAGGAAAAAGAAAAAGAGGGAACTCTTCAAAGTGCCATTACTTGAACATACAAGAAAACCCCCAGTATTAAAGTTAATCCCCACCTCATTACGGAGCTAAAGAACCCAGTTTCTTAGCAGCAAACGCAAGCTGCAGTTTCACCGGTTTTAAACGCGCAAACGGGAGCAGAATCAGAAACGAGAGAAGTAGCAAAACACGCAACAAGGGTAAGGGCACCTTCCACTTTCTAGTTGCATTAGGGCTGTAAATGCATATTGTTATGACATGCACGTTGTTCCATTTCTGTTTTTCAAGAAAAACTGTTTTGCATGTCATTTTGAAGAATGAGAAATGCATTATGTGATGTTGGCTGTTTTTGCTGATATAACATGCTGTTTTGCTTATGTTGTGAAAGTTGAAATGCTTGCATGTTATTCTGATGTTTGAGAAAGTTAAAATGTCTTGCATGTTATTTTAAACATGATTAAAATGCATGTTCATAAAACTGTTTTGAAAAATGGTTTTGAAATGCACGAATGCGTTCTGTTTCGCTACTCTGTGATGCTGCATGTTATTCTGAGGTTTGTGAAAGCTGAAATGCTTGCATGTTATTCTGTTGTGTTGTGAAAGCTGAAATGCTTGCATGATGTTCCGATGGTTTGAAAATCTGGATGATTCTGATGATTGAACAATCTGTTTATGGTTCTGGATGATTTGGTGTGGATTCTGATTCTGTTTCTGTTTTGAGTGATTCTGGTGATGTTGATGATTTAAAAAGAAAAGGGATTTTTAATGAGGAAAGTATTGTCTGGAAAAAAAATGCTGAATCTGTTTTGATGTTGGTTGTTTGTTTTTAAAAGAAAACTGTTTGAAAAGGGTTGAAATCTCAGAAGAATTTCACTGTTTTTCGAAGGTGTATTCGAATACCACATGTGTGTATTCGACTACAACCTGTCATGTTTCTGTTTTACTTAAGTTTTCAAACTAGTATTCGAATACGAGCCCCTGTATTCGAATACAGAGGAAGGATTTTTGCCTTTCATGATTCCGATGTTAATCATTCTGTTTCTGCTTCTGATAATTTTGATGTTAATCATTCTGTTTCTGCTTCTGATGATTTTGATGTTAATTATCCTGTTTCTGCTTCTGATGATTCTGATGTTAATCATTCTGTTTCTGCTTATGATGATTCTGATGTTAATCATCGTGTTTCTGCTTCTGATGATTCTTGTGTGAATCATCCTGTTGTACTTCTGATGATTCTTGTGTGAATCGTTATGTTTTGCTTCTGATGATTCTAGAGTGAGTCACTCTGTTTTTCTTCTGATGATTCTGGTGTGAGTCATTCTGTTTTGCTTCTGATAATTCTTGTGTGAATCATTCTATTTTGCTGATGATGATTCTAGTGTGAATCATTATGTTTTGCTTCTGATGATTCTAGTGTGAATCATTCTGTTTTGCTTCTGATGATTCTAGTGTGAATCATTCTGTTTTGCTTCTAATGATTCTGGTGTGAGTCATTCTGTTTTGCTTCTGATGATTCTTGTGTGAATCATTCTATTTTGCTTCTGATGATTCTAGTATGAATCATTCTGTTTTGCTTCTAATGATTCTAGTGTGAATCATTTTGTTTTCCTTCTGATGATTCTTGTGTGAATCATTATGTTTTGCTTCTGATGATTCTGGAGTGAGTCATTCTGTTTTGCTTCTGATGATTCTGGTGTCATTCATTCTATTTTGCTTCTGATTATTCTTGTGTGAATCATTCTATTTTGCTTCTGATGATTCTAGTGTGAATCATTCTGTTATGCTTCTGATGATTCTAGTGTGAATCATTCTGTTTTGCTTCTAACGATTCTTGTGTGAATCATTCTGTTTTGCTTCTGATGATTCTAGTGTGAATCATTCTATCTTGCTTCTAATGATTCTGATTCTGGTTCTGTTCCTGATGTTCTGATTTTAATCATTCTGATTCTGGTCCTGTTTCTGATGTTCTAGTGTTGATTATTCTGATTCTGATTCTGATTCTGGTTCTGTTCTTGATGTTATGATTTTAGTCATTCTAATTATGGTTCTGTTTCTGATGTTCTGGTGTTGATGATTTTGATTCTGGTTCTGTTCTGGATGTTCTGATTTTAATCATTCTGATTCTGGTTCTGTTTCTAATGTTCTGGTGTTGATGATTCTGATTCTGGTTCTGTTTCTGATGTTCTTATGTTAACCATTCTGATTCTGGTTCTGTTTCTAATGTTTTGATGTTAATCATTCTGATTCTGGTTCTGTTCCTGATGTTCTGATGTTAATCATTATTATTCTGGTTCTTTTCCTGATGTTTTGATGTTAATCATTCTGATTCTGGTTCTGTTCCTGATATTCTGATGTTAATCATTCTGATTCTGGTTCTGTTCATGATGTTCTGATTTTAATCATTCTGATTCTGGTTCTGTTTCTGATGTTCTGATGTTGATCATTGTGGTTTTGTCTTCTGTATTCAACTACTGGCATGCTGTATTCGAATACAGAATGTTAAAATTGCAGATTTTCACTAGTTTCAGCTTCTGTATTCGAATACAAGGAATCTGTATTCGAATACAGATTCGTGTTTTTCCAGAAACTCAGTTTTTAGCTTCTGTATTTGAATACAAGGAAGCTGTATTCGAATACAGATTCGTGTTTTCCATAAAATCAAGTTTTAAACTCTGCCTTGTGAATTTTAAAGTGTTGGGAAACTTTTAGAAGGATTAAAATGATTTAAAATGGAGTCCTTGATATAGTTTTGAAGAGGAGAGGAGGATGTTTTGAAAACGTTTAATGATGTAGTGAAAAATGTTGATTTGTGCACTGAGACTGCCTCTGTATTCGAATACCATAGGGCTGTATTCAAATACAGAGTATTAATTCTGCACTGTTTTGGCTCCTGTATTCGAATACAGAGAGGCTGTATTCGAATACAGATTCGTATTTTCCAGAAATCTCAGTTTTAAACACTATTTTGTGAGTTTTAAGAGTTTGGGGAACAATGGAAAGACTTGAGATGATTAAGTATGGAATTTGTGAGATAATATGAATTGTTAATGATTGCTTGACTATTTAATCATTGATGTGTTGATGATGATATTGATTATGTTGAGATGTTTTGAAATATGGTGGGATGGCATGAATTTTTATGATTTTGCATACTATTTTCAGTGAAGAGAAAACATTGCATATTCATGCATTGCATAGTCAGGTGGTGACCGCGATGGGCCACAGAGTTGATGCGGTGACCGTGATGGGCCGCGAAGTTAAGTAGTAACCATGGGTTATAGAATAGTTTTGTCTTCTGTATTCAACTACAGGCATGCTGTATTCGAATACAGAATGTTAAAATTGCAGATTTTCACTAGTTTCAGCTTCTGTATTCAAATACAAGGGATCTGTATTCGAATACAGATTCGTGTTTTTCCAGAAACTCAGTTTTTAGCTTCTGTATTTGAATACAAGGAAGCTGTATTCGAATACAGATTCGTGTTTTCCATAAAATCAAGTTTTAAACTCTGCCTTGTGAATTTTAAAGTGTTGGGAAACTTTTAGAAGGATTAAAATGATTTAAAATGGAGTCCTTGATATAGTTTTGAAGAGGAGAGGAGGATGTTTTGAAAACGTTTAATGATGTAGTGAAAAATGTTGATTTGTGCACTGAGACTGCCTCTGTATTCGAATACCATAGGGCTGTATTCGAATACAGAGTATTAATTCTACACTATTTTGGCTCATGTATTCGAATACAGAGAGGCTGTATTCGAATACAGATTCGTATTTTCCCGAAATCTCAGTTTTAAACACTATTTTGTGAATTTTAAGAGTTTGTGGAACAATGGAAAGACTTGAGATGATTAAGTATGGAATTTGTGAGATAATATGAATTGTTAATGATTGCTTGACTGTTTAATCATTGATGTGTTGATGATGATATTGATTATGTTGAGATGTTTTGAAATATGGTGGGATGGCATGAATTTTTATGATTTTGCATACTATTTTCAGTGAAGAGAAAACATTGCATATTCATGCATTGCATAGTCAGGTGGTGACCGCGATGGGCCATAGAGTTGATGCGGTGACCGTGATGGGCCGCGAAGTTAAGTAGTAACCATGGGTTATAGAATAGTTTTGTCTTCTGTATTCAACTACAGACATGCTGTATTCGAATACAGAATGTTAAAATTGCAGATTTTCACTAGTTTCAGCTTCTGTATTCGAATACAAGGGATCTGTATTCGAATACATATTCGTGTTTTTCCAGAAACTCAGTTTTTAGCTTCTGTATTTGAATACAAGGAAGCTGTATTCGAATACAGATTCGTGTTTTCCAGAAAATCAAGTTTTAAACTCTGCCTTGTGAATTTTAAAGTGTTGGGAAACTTTTAGAAGGATTAAAATGATTTAAAATGGAGTCCTTGATATAGTTTTGAAGAGCAGAGGAGGATGTTTTGAAAACGTTTAATGATGTAGTGAAAAATGTTGATTTGTGCACTGAGACTGCCTCTTTATTCGAATACGATAGGGCTGTATTTGAATACAGTGTATTAATTCTGCACTGTTTTGGCTCTTGTATTCGAATACAGAGAGGCTGTATTCGAATACAGAGAGGCTGTATTCGAATACAGATTCGTATTTTCCAGAAATCTCAGTTTTAAACACTATTTTCTGAATTTTAAGAGTTTGGGGAACAATGGAAAGACTTGAGATGATTAAGTATGGAATTTGTGAGATAATATGAATTGTTAATGATTGCTTGACTGTTTAATCATTGATGTGTTGATGATGATATTGATTATGTTGAGATGTTTTGAAATATGGTGGGATGGCATGAATTTTTATGATTTTGCATACTATTTTCAGTGAAGAGAAAACATTGCATATTCATGCATTGCATAGTCAAGTGGTGAACGCGATGGGCCACAGAGTTGATGCGGTGACCGTGATGGGCCGCGAAGTTAAGTAGTAACCATGGGTTATAGAATAGTTCCGCGTGTATTAGACGGTCTGTTCTATCTGGGGTCAGAGTAGTTTCGCGTGTATTAGACGGTCTATTCTACTCGGGCTACGGAGTGGTTCCGCGTGTATTAGACGGTCCATTCTATCCGTGCGAGGATTTAACTTCTGTGTATTTGGCCTGTGAGAGGCTAATACATGTAATTGTAGTGACCATGATGGTTATAGAATAGTTCTGCGTGTATTAGACGATCTATTCTATCCGAGTTTAGAGTAGTTCCGCGTGTATTAGACGGTCTATTCTATCCGGGCTACTGGATGGTTCCGCGTGTATTGGACGGTCCATTCCATTTGTAAAATGTGCTGGTCTGTTGAGCGACTGCACGAGTGCTAGTCTGTTGAGTGACTGCACTAGGTGCTGATCTGTTGAGAGATTGCACCCTGGTCTTGAGGGCCGTTAAAGTCTGACATATATAAATCGTGCTAGTCCGTGAGAGACTGCACGTGTGCTGGTCTGTGAGCGACTGCACCTTGGTAATTCCAAGAAGTTGAGTACATGAGGATATACATATTGCATCGGGGGATTGACCAGTGGGTCACAATTGATTATATGATGAATGGTTGGAAATTGATGTGTGCGAGTACTGTACAGAATCTGAATTTCTGATTTAATGATTGTGATTTGCTGAGGCGTTGTTTGTACTTACCACATATTTCATAATAATTGGCTACTATTTTTGAAAAGGCATATATGTCATTAAATTTCAAATGAGCATTATTATTTTCCTCATCATCATATGATATGCCATGTATATATTTGTTGCTGTGAAATGTATGCTATGTGATTATTTGTTAATTTCGGTCGGTGACCCTTGCTATTATTGTGGACTTTGGGCTTTGCCCTCAGATGTTACCCGAACCCGTCCGACCGACGGGTACACTAATGACGGAAACGTCGTTAGTTTCCCCTGATTTTCACGTACGGAGTCTACGTGGACAATGCAGAGGGACGGACAGCTGGTTGAAGACGAGACTTATAGAGGATACGGTGGAGACCGTGCTACTGTAGCTTAGTGCATGATCAGACTTGACTTTTGTATAGGGTCTTGAAATTTTGGGAAATGTAATTTTATTTTGGGGAATTAATGTATGACTTTTCCGCTGTATTATTCTGCACTCTGATGCTATTTAGTGGCCACAGGCCGGGTGTTCTCTTTTGAAATGAACTGATGAAAATTTTATTTTAATTCCCTTGACATTAATTTTGGAAAACTCATTTTAATCATTTATTGACAAAAAAAAAAATACACCCGCGCTGTATTTTAAACTCGGGGTGTTACAATTGTGGTATCAGAGCATTGAGTTAAAGTTTTGGGTTAAAGCTCTGATTTAAGTATCTGTTTTGAGTTATTAGCTGATCATGCATAAGAGCAAGTAGTTAAAGTGTCAAGTCTTGTGTAAGTTGTGGTGTGACTGAAGTGATGATGGTTTTGTGGGAAACAATGCCTCCACGAAAAGACGACACCACAAGAGCCAATGTCAGCCGGGAAGAAAGGATGGCTGAAGCAATGAACAACATGGCTGCGTCTATTGCTGCACAGACGGTTGCCAAAACTCAACGCGATCTGGAGAAGAGAGAAAGAGAGATTTGCGCTGCCGAATCTAGAGGACTAGAGGATTTTCGTCGCCATAATCCTCCCAAGTTCAAGGGTGATGAGGGTCCAGAAAGAGCGGACCAATGGATCCAAGAGATGGAGAAAATTTTCGAGATGATTAACTGTCAGGCAGCGGTGAAAGTCAATTATGCCACGTACCTGTTGATAGGGGATGCAGAGTATTGGTGGAGAAGTACGAGACTACTGATAGGGTCAGCTCACGAGGAAGTGAACTGGGAGTCGTTCAAGAAGAAGTTTTTGGACAAGTACTTCCCGATGAGCACTAGAACCAAGTTGGGTGACGATTTTCTGAAATTGCACCAGGGAAGCATGACAGTGGGAGAATACCCAACTAAGTTGGAATCGATGTCCAGACATTTCAGATTCTTCCAGGAAGAAGTTGATGAACAGTTTATGTGTCATCGCTTTCAGAATGGACTGGAATATGAGATTCAAGACTCGGTCTTGCCATTGGGAATTCAACGTTTCCAAGTGTTAGTGGAGAAGTGTAGAGAGGTCGAAGAGATGAAGAACAAGAGGGCCAACATAGGAGGGAACTTTAATTCTGGAAGGCCTAGTCGGATGCACAATCAGAACAATAGAGGAAAGCAGGTTGCTAAGCCGTATAACCGACCCCAGAACAACAACAGGGGCCAGAATCGCCCGGGGAACCAAACTTTTGGACGACAATTAGGGCAAGGAGTTCGGTGTTTCCAATGTGGAAAAGAGGGACATTATGCTACGACTTGTACCACTACGGGTCCTTCATGCTACAATTGCCAAAAGCCAGGACACTTTGCAAGGGATTGCAAGGTTCCGAAGGTGGAACCAACAGTGAACGCAACTAGGGCTACTCGTCCTGTTGCTAGAGGACGCGACTTGGGAACTGGAAAGTAAGATAAGGGAACAATATCCTCAGTTGTTATCAACATGTAGTTTCGAGGACGAAACTAATTTAAGGGGGGTGGTAATGTAAGACCCTTAAATTTAATATTAATTCTGGAATTAATATTAAGGGTATTTTGGGAATATTTGTAAAATATTTAATATATGTATGTTTTGAGTGAATATATATATATATATATAAATATTTATTTTGGAAGATGAATTAAAATTATTGGATGAAGATTAAATTAATTTAATTACGAGTAATTAAATTAATCGGACAAGTTAAATGAGGATTAGTGGCTAATTACAAGACAATTAAGTGCTGAAGGATTCAGCATTATTTTAACATTAATTTTGGTGAGGTGGCACCTAAGTGGCTCTATAAGTACATGTGAGGAGGCAGAGAAAAATCAGAACTCCATACCTCCCCATTCTGCATGTAATAGTGTTGCATGTAACAGTACCCTTTCTCCCATTCTGCCCCCTGTTTTCTGAAAACTGTTTCACGGTTTCAAAGGAAAAAGAAAAAGAGGGAACTCTTCAAAGTGCCATTACTTGAACATACAAACACCAAACCAGAAAATCCCCAGTATTAAAGTTAATCCCCACCTCATTACGGAGCTAAAGAACCCAGTTTCGTAGCAGCAAACGCAAGCTGCAGTTTCACCGGTTTTGGACGCGCAAACGGGAGCAGAATCAGAAACGAGAGAAGTAGCAGAACACGCAACAAGGGTAAGGGCACCTTCCACTTTCTAGTTGCATTTGGGCTGTAAATGCATATTGTTATGACATGCACATTGTTCCATTTCTGTTTTTGAAGAAAAACTGTTTTGCATGTCATTTTGAAGAATGACAAATGCATTTTGTGATGTTGATGATTTTGTGACGTTGGCTGCTTTTGCTAATATAACATGTTGTTTTGCTTATGTTGTGAAAGCTGAAATGCTTGCATGTTATTCTGATGTTTGAGAAAGTTAAAATGTCTTGCATGTTATTTTAAACATGATTAAAATGCATGTTCATAAAATTGTTTTGAAAAATGGTTTTGAAATGCAAGAATGCGTTCTGTTTCGCTGCTCTGTGATGTTGCATGTTATTCTGAGGTGTGTGAAAGCTGAAATGCTTGCATGTTATTCTGTTGTATTGTGAAAGTCGAAATGCTTGCATGATGTTTTGATGGTTTGAAAATCTGGATGATTCTGATGATTGAACAATCTATTTCTGGTTCTGGATGATTTGGTGTTAATTCTGATTTTGTTTCTGTTTTGAGTGATTCTTGTGATGTTGATGATTTAAAAAGAAAAAGGATTTTTAATGAGGAAAGTATTGTCTGGAAAAAAAAATGCTGAATCTATTTTGATGTTGGTAGTTTGTTTTTAAAAGAAAACTGTTTGAAAAGGGTTGAAATCTCAGGAAAATTTCACCGGTTTTCGAAGATGTATTCGAATACAACATGTGTGTATTCGACTACAACCTATCATGTTTCTGTTTTACTTAAGTTTTCAAACTAGTATTCGAATACGAGCCCTTGTATTCAAATACAGAGGAAGGATTTTTGCCTTTGCTGATTCTGATGTTAATCATTCTATTTCTGCTTATGATAATTTTGATGTTAATCATTCTGTTTCTGCTTCTGATGATTCCGATGTTAATAATCCTGTTTCCGCTTCTGATGATTCTGATGTTAATCATCCTGTTTCTGCTTCTGATGATTCTGATGTTAATCATCTTGTTTCTGCTTCTGATGATTCTTGTGTGAATCATCCTGTTTTACTTCTGATGATTCTTGTGTGAATCATTATGTTTTGCTTCTAATGATTCTGGAGTGAGTCATTCTGTTTTGCTTCTAATGATTCTGGTGTGAGTCATTCTGTTTTGCTTCTGATGATTCTTGTGTGAATCATTCTGTTTTACTTCTGATGATTCTAGTGTGAATCATTCTGTTTTGCTTCTAATGATTCTAGTGTGAATCATACTATTTTGCTTATGATGATTCTAGTGTGAATCATTCAGTTTTGCTTTTGATGATTCTGGTGTGAGTCATTCTGTTTTGCTTCTGATCATTCTTATGTGAATCATTCTGTTTTGCTTCTGATGATTCTAGTGTGAATCATTCTGTTTTTCTTCTGATGATTCTAGTGTGAATCATTCTGTTTTACTTCTGATGATTCTTGTGTGAATCATTATGT
>JBBPBO010000005.1:54454986-54788443 GCA_037974295.1 Cicer cuneatum | reverse complement strand
TCTGGTGTGTGTCATTCTGTTTTGCTTCTGATGATTCTGGTGTGAATCATTCTGTTTTGCTTCTAATGATTCTCGTGTGAATCATTCTGTTTTGCTTCTGATGATTCTAGTGTGAATCATTCTGTTTAGCTTCTGATGATTCTGGTGTGACTTATTCTGTTTTGCTTCTGATGATTCTAGTGTGAATCATTCTGTTTTGCTTCTGATGATTCTAGTGTATATCATTCTGTTTTGCTTCTGATGATTCTGGTGTGAGTCATTATGTTTTGCTTCTGATGATTCTAGTGTGAATCATTTTGTTTTGCTGCTAATGAATCCGGTGTGAATCATTCTGTTTTGCTTCTGATGATTCTGGTGTTTGTCATTCTGTTTTGCTTCTGATGATTCTGGTGTGAATCATTCTGTTTTGCTTCTGATGATTCTCGTGTGAATCATTCTGTTTCGCTTATGATGATTCTAGTGTGAATCATTCTATTTTGCTTCTGATGATTTTGGTGTGAGTCATTATGTTTTGCTTCTGATGATTCTAGTGTGAATCATTTTGTTTTGCTTCTAATGAATCTGGTGTGAATCATTCTATTTTGCTTCTGATGATTCTGGTGTTTGTCATTCTGTTTTGCTTCTGATGATTCTGGTGTGAATCATTCTGTTTTGCTTATGATGATTCTCGTGTGAGTCATTCTGTTTTGCTGCTGATGATTCTAGTGTGAATCATTCTGTTTTGCTTCTGATGATTCTGGTGTGAATCATTCTATTTTGCTTCTGATGATTCTGGGGGGAGTCATTCTGTTTTTCTTCTGATGATTCTAGTGTCAATCATTCTGTTTTGCTTCTTATGATTCTAGTGTGAATCATTCTGTTTTGCTTCTGATGATTCTGGTGTGAGTCATTATGTTTTGCTTCTGATGATTCTAGTGTGAATCATTTTGTTTTGCTTCTAATGAATCTGGTGTGAATCATTCTGTTTTGCTTCTGATGATTCTGGTGTTTGTCATTCTGTTTTGCTTCTGATGATTCTGGTGTGAATCATTCTGTTTTGCTTCTAATGATTCTCGTGTGAATCATTCTGTTTTGCTTCTGATGATTCTAGTGTGAATCATCCTGTTTTGCTTCTGATGATTCTGGTGTGAGTTATTCTGTTTTGCTTCTGATGATTCTAGTGTGAATCATTCTGTTTTGCTTCTGATGATTCTAGTGTATATCATTCTGTTTTGCTTCTGATGATTCTTGTGTGAATCATTCTGTTTTGCTTCTGATGTTTCTGGTGTGAATCATTCTGTTTTGCTTCTGATGATTCTCGTGTGAATCATTCTGTTTTGCTTCTGATGATTCTAGTGTGAATCATTCTTTTTTGCTTCTGATGATTCTGGTGTGAGTCATTCTGTTTTGCTTCTGATGATTCTAGTGTGAATCATTCTGTTTTGCTACTGATGATTCTAGTGTGAATCATTCTGTTTTGCTTCTGATGATTCTAGTGTGATTCATAATGTTTTGCTTCTGATGATTCTAGTGTGAATCATTTTGTTTTGCTTCTAATGAATCTGGTGTGAATCATTCTGTTTTGCTTCTAATGATTCTGGTGTTTGTCATTCTGTTTTGCTTCTGATGATTCTGGTGTGAATCATTCTATTTTGCTTCTGATGATTCTCGTGTGAATCATTCTGTTTTGCTTCTGATGATTCTAGTGTGAATCATTCTGTTTTGCTTCTGATGATTCTGGTGTTTGTCATTCTGTTTTGCTTCTGATGATTCTGGTGTGAATCATTCTGTTTTGCTTCTGATGATTCTCGTGTGAATCATTCTATTTTGCTTCTGATGATTCTAGTGTGAATCATTCTGTTTTGCTTCTGATGATTCTGGTGTGACTCATTATGTTTTGCTTCTGATGATTCTAGTGTGAATCATTTTGTTTTGCTTCTAATGAATCTGGTGTGAATCATTCTGTTTTGCTTCTGATGATTCTGGTGTTTGTCATTCTGTTTTGCTTCTAATGATTCTGGTGTGAATCATTCTGTTTAGCTTCTGATGATTCTAGAGTGAGTTATTCTGTTTTGCTTTTGATGATTCTGGTTTGGGTCATTCTGTTTTGCTTCTGATGATTCTTGTGTGAATCATTCTGTTTTGATTATGATGATTCTAGTGTGAATCATTCTATTTTGCTTTTGATGATACTCGTGTGAATCATTCTGTTTTGCTTCTGATGATTCTAGTGTGAATCATTCTGTTTTGCTTCTGATGATTATGGTGCGAGTCATTCTGTTTTGCTTCTGATGATTCTTGTGTGAATCATTCTGTTTTGCTTATGACGATTCTAGTGAGAATCATTTTGTTTTGCTTATGATGATTCTAGTGTGAATCATTCTGTTTTGCTTCTGATGATTCTGGTGTGAGTCATTATGTTTTGCTTCTGATGATTCTAGTGTGAATCATTTTGTTTTACTTCTAATGATTCTGGTGTGAATCATTCTGTTTTGCTTCTGATGATTCTTGTGTTTGTCATTCTGTTTTGCTTCTGATGATTCTGGTGTGTATCATTCTGTTTTGCTTCTGATGATTCTTGTGTGAATCATTCTGTTTTGCTTCTAACGAATCTGGTGTGAATCATTCTGTTTTGCTTCTGATGATTCTCGTGTGAATCATTCTGTTTTGCTTTTGATGATTCTAGTTTGAATCATTCTGTTTTGCTTCTGATGATTCTGGTGTGAGTCATTCTATTTTGCTTCTGATGATTCTAGTGTGAATCATTCTGTTTTGCTTCGTATGATTCTAGTGTGAATCATTCTGTTTTGCTTCTGATGATTCTGGTGTGAGTCATTATGTTTTGCTTCTGATGATTCTAGTGTGAATCATTTTGTTTTGCTCCTAATGAATCTGGTGTGAATCATTCTGTTTTGCTTCTGATGATTCTGGTGTTTGTCATTCTGTTTTGCTTCTGATGATTCTGGTGTGAATCATTCTGTTTTGCTTCTGATGATTCTCGTGTGAATCATTCTATTTTGCTTCTGATGATTCTAGTGTGAATCATTCTGTTTTGCTTCTGATGATTCTGGTGTGAGTCATTATGTTTTGCTTCTGATGATTCTAGTGTGAATCATTTTGTTTTGCTTCTAATGAATCTGGTGTGAATCATTCTATTTTGCTTCTGATGATTCTGGTGTTTGTCATTCTGTTTTGCTTCTGATGATTCTGGTGTGAATCATTCTGTTTTGCTTCTGATGATTCTTGTGTGAATCATTCTGTTTTGCTTCTGATGATTCTTGTGTGAATCATTCTGTTTTGCTTCTAATGATTCTGGTTCTGTTCCTGATGTTCTGATTTTAATCATTCTGGTTCTTGTTCTGTTTCTGATGTTCTGGTGTTGATGATTTTGATTCTGGTTCTGTTCCTGATGTTCTGATTTTAATCATTCTCATTCTGGTTCTGTTTCTAATGTTCTGGTGTTGATGATTCTGATTCTGGTTCTATTTCTGATGTTTTGATGTTAACCATTCTGATTCTGGTTCTGTTTCTAATGTTCTGATGTTAGTCATTCTGATTCTGGTTCTGTTCCTGATGTTCTGATGTTAATCATTCTGATTCTGGTTCTGTTCCTGATGTTCTGATGTTAATCATTCTGATTCTGGTTCTGTTCCTAATATTCTGATGTTAATCATTCTATTCTGGTTCTGTTCCTGATGTTCTGATGTTAATCATTCTGATTCTGGTTCTGTTTCTGATGTTCTAATGTTGATCATTCTGGTTTTGTCATCTGTATTCGACTACAGGCATGATGTATTCGAATACAGAATGTTAAAATTGCAGATTTTCACTAGTTTCAGCTTATGTATTCGAATACAAGGGATCTGTATTCGAATACAGATTCGTGTTTTTCCAGAAACTCAGTTTTTAGCTTCTGTATTCGAATACAAGGAAGCTGTATTCAAATACATATTCGTGTTTTCTAGAAAATCAAGTTTTAAACTCTGCCTTGTGAATTTTAAAGTGTTGGGCAACTTTGAGAAGGATTAAAATGATTTAAAATGGAGTCCTTGATATAGTTTTGAAGAGGAGAGGAGGATGTTTTGAAAACCTTTAATGATGTAGTGAAAAATGTTGATTTGTGCACTGCGACTGCCTCTGTATTCGAATACAGCCCTATGCTATTCGAATACAGAGTATTAATTCTGCACTGTTTTGGCTCGTGTATTCAAATACAGATTCGTATTTTCCATAAATCTTAGTTTTAAACACTATTTTGTGAATTTCTAGAGTTTGGGGAACAATGGAAAGACTTGAGATGATTAAGTATGGAATTTGTGAGATAATGTGAATTGTTAATGATTGCTTGACTGTTTAATCATTGATGTGTTGATGATGATATTGATTATGTTGAGATGTTTTGAAATATGGTGGGATGGCATGAATTTTTATGATTTTGCATACTGTTTTCAGTGAAGAGAAAACATTGCATATTCATGCATTGCATAGTCAGGTGGTGACCGCGATGGGCCACAGAGTTGATGCGGTGACCGTGATGGGCCGCGAAGTTAAGTAGTAACCATGGGTTATAGAATAGTTCCGCGTGTATTAGACGGTCTGTTCTATTCGGGGTCAGAGTAGTTCCGCGTGTATTAGACGGTCTATTCTACTCGGGCTACGGAGTGGTTCTGCGTATATTAGACGGTCCATTCTATCCGTGCGAGGATTTAACTTCTGTGTATTTGGCCTGTGAGAGGCTAATACATGTAATTGTAGTGACCATGATGGTTATAGAATAGTTCTGCGTGTATTAGACGGTCTATTCTATCCGGGTTTAGAGTAGTTCCGCGTGTATTAGACGGTCTATTCTATCCGGGCTACGGGATTGTTCCGCGTGTATTGGACGGTCCATTCCATTTGTAAAACGTGCTGGTCTGTTGAGCGACTGCACGAGTGCTAGTCTGTTGAGCGACTGCACTAGGTGCTGATCTGTTGAGAGATTGCACCCTGGTCTTGAGGGCCGTTAAAGTCTGACATATATAAATCGTGTTGGTCCGTGAGAGACTGCACGTGTGCTGGTCTGTGAGCGATTGCACCTTGGTAATTCCAAGAAGTTGAGTACATGAGCATATACATATTGCATCAGGGGATTGACCGGTGGGTCACGATTGATTATATGATGAATGGTTGGAAATTGATGTGTGGGAGTACTGTACAGAATCTGAATTTCTGATTTAATGATTGTGATTTGCTGAGGTGTTGTTTGTACTTACCACATATTTCATAATAATTGGCTGCTGTTTTTGAAAAGGCATATATGTCATTAAATTTCAAATGAGCATTATTATTTTCCTCATCATCATATGATATGCCATGTATATATTTGTTGCTGTGAAATGTATGCTATGTGATTATTTGTTAATTTCGGTCGGTGACCTTTGCTATTATTGTGGACTTTGGGCTTTGCCCTCAGATGTTACCCGAACCCGTCCGATCAACGGGTACACTAATGACGGAAATGTCGTTAGTTTCCCCTGATTTTCACGTACGGAGTCTACGTGGACAATGCAGAGGGACGGACAGCTGGTTGAAGACGAGACTTATAGAGGATACAGTGGAGACCGTGCTACTGTAGCTTAGTGCATGATCAGACTAGACTTTTGTATAGGGTCTTGAGTTTTTGGGAAATGTAATTTTATTTTGCGGAATTAATGTATGACTTTTCCGCTGTATTATTCTGCACTCTGATGCTATTTAGTGGCTACAGGCCGGGTGTTCTCTTTTGAAATGAACTGATGTAAATCAGAAAGAGATGAAAAGAGAAGAAGTTGAAAAGGAGAGGAGAAGAGAAGAAAAGAAAGAGTGATTCAAGGAGGAGTTGAAAAGGAGAAGACAAAGTCAATATCAGACTTAGGGGGAGAGATTGGTCTGAGGGGGAGTAATTCAAGTACTTCGGGTTACAAGCTAGCAAAATAAGTTAAGGTTTTGTCATCATAAAAAAGGGGAGATTGTTGGAACCAAGTTGGTTCTAAGTACTTAGGATTTTGATGTTTACAAAAGAACTCCATGTAATCTTATTTTGTACCTTGAATTATTACATTAAATACCACCAGAAGATGAAGTCTCCAGAGGCAGAAGATGAAGACACCAGATAATGCATCCAGAAGGTACCAGAGAATGCATCCTGAAATCACCAGAGGATATCTTTGCTGGCCCAGATCAGAAGGAAGCAAAGTCGGAAGGAGACCTGGACCAGACCAGAAGGAAGCCTGCCAGAGGGAGAGTTGATCCAGACCAGAAGGAATCATAATTCAGACTTAGTTCAGAAGTTATTCTGACCAGAAGATGGCCTGGCAATGAAACGATAAACAGCCCAGACTTGATCCAGACTTAATCAGAGGATAAATTAATGGGTCCAGAACAAGAGATTTAATCCAGATTTTGACCCAGACCAGAAGATAGCATGGTTCAAGATATGAAACTAATTCCAGACCAGAAGAAATGATGTCCATATTTGATCCAGACTTGATCCAGATCAAGAGGTAAATGTTCAGAATTAAATATCCTTTGTCCAGATTTAATTTCAGTTCAATCCAGACCCAGTTCAGAATTGGTCCAGATCAGAGGGAAAAGGTTTAGATCAATGGTCAAGATTTAAGTATATGGCCCAATGTTGGCCGAGATCAGAAGATCAGACCATGGCCCAGTGTTGGCCAAAATCAGAAGGACAGAATGTGTGGTCCATCATTGTCCGAGATCAGAGGATCACAACAGATCAGTTTGCAAGTCCAGGATGGCCGAGATTAGAAGATCAGAAGATCAGAAAGTGTGGTCCATGGTTGGCCGAAATCAAAGGATCGCAGCAGATCACTTAGTATGGTCCAGGTGTGGACGAGAGTAGAAGATCAAAGGGTTCAAATTTAATCATGATGATTATCGGTGGAGATTTGATTAAATTTGATCAAAGTATTAAAAAGGATTTGATACAAAAATAAATTGAAGTCTTGTGGAATTCAGAAGCTATTGGCGAGAAGAAAGATTTGTTCGGAAATTAATTAAAGTCAGAATTGGTCAAAGTTATTTTTGAAAGGCAATCTGGAGCAAAAAAAGATATGTTTTTTATTTAAATGAAACCCGATTGGTCAAGAGATTTTTGCAAGAGAATCCAGCAAGATACAGCTCGAAACTAAGCTTGGAAGAGACCCTAATCTGCATCTATAAAAGAAGGCTCAAGGCAGAAGACTTAGCATCGAAAATCACAAAAGATTCATACACTTCCACAAGCAAACACTCAAGTTTTCAGTGAGGTTAATTGTGAGTTCCTGTTTTCCAGAAGCAAGCACTCGTGTTATTTTCTTTCCCTTGTGTTAGATCTCAGTTGTTGAAGTAGAGTCTACAATGTGAGGGAATCAGAAGGGGTAGCAGATTACTTGGCAATTAAATTCAAGGCGTTGTAATTCCTTCTACAATCTGGGGTTGTCAGATTGGTAGAAGAAGACTTGACTTAGGAAGTCAAGGTGCTATATTCCTCAAGAGTCTAGGATTGTTATACTATTTGAGAAGACTGACTTGGAGGGTCAGTGGAACTATTGTAATTCAAGGTTTGAATGAGTGAAATCTTTCAAGGTGAAGGGACTGGACATAGCCTCGTTAACGGTGAACCAATATAAAATTCTGTGTTTTTATTTTTACTTTATATCCGTTGCTAACTTTGTTTTATTCATACATCAAGTTTTGTTTTAAAAGTGCAAAAACAGAAAAAGTATTCAAGTTAGTCAAACACAATTCAACCCCCCCTTCTCGTGTTTGCACCTTCAGTAGGAAATCAAAAACTAAAACACACACTTTCATAACTTCTAACAACCTTTAAATACAAGAAATTGATAATAAGAAATTAATAAAAATAAAACTACCCATCAATTTGTAAGAGTCTATTACTAATTTATAACAATCCATTACCACCCATAATTCCTATAATTATAATTCATAACCATAGACATTCTACAATAAACTCTAATAATTGGTATAAATCAATATCATTATTAACACTCCTTGTTGGATCAGTAGTTATTGACACCAACTTTCTTTCTCAAGTTGTCAAACCTTCCTTTTGAAAGAGCCTTTTTATAGATGTATGTCAATGTCTCTTCTATCTTGCAATTTCATAACAAAACTTCTCCTTCCTTTTGGAATTCTTCTATGAAAATAGAGCTTAATATTGAAATGCTTAGTCTTCCCATGAAATATTGAATAATTAGAGATTGCAATTGCTACTTGATTATCTACAAACACCTTAGTTGATTCTTCTTGAGTCATATGTAGATAAACCATAATTTTTCTCAACCACAAACCTTGATTAACAGTTGTGCTACAATATCTTGATTCTTTGAAGACCAAGAGAACAAACCATAAACAAATGTAAAACAATAGCATGAAGTGCTTTACATATCATTCAATGATCCTTCTTAATTATTGTCAGAAAAACCATGAAATTTGAATTTTTTATTATACTTGAACTATACTCCGTAATCAAGACTTCCTTCGATATATCTAAGCACACATTTTGCAGCTTGAAGATGCACTTCTTTAGCACAATGTAAGAACCTTGAGAGAACACTTACCACATGCAAAATATCAAGTCTCGTTTTTGTAAGGTACATAAGGCAATCAATAAGGCTTATAAAATCAGCCTCATTAACCTTTTCTACACTGTCTTCCTTGCCTAGCTTCAATTTTAAAACATTAGGGTACCCACATGTTTATAGTTCTCCATTTGAAACTTCTTCGGAATCTCATTTGCATATTTCTTCTGATTGATGAAAATTCCTTTTTCATTTTGTTTGACTTCCATTTTGAGAAGGAAAATCATTTCTCCACAATTGGCTAATTCAAAGATCATCATATTTTGCTTAAACTCCTCAACAAACAAAATACTGCTTCCTGTTACCAAATAATCATTGACATACAAAGAAACAATTAGAATATCATAATTCAAGCATTTCACATAAAATGTTGACTCATTGATACTCTTTGTAAAACCAATACTCGACAAGTACTTATCAATCTTGTTGTATCAGCACCTTAGAGCCTGCTTCAAAGTGTACAAGGCCTTTTTTAGAAAATAAACCTTATCTTTTTGCCCTTTAACTGCAAATCCTTCATGTTTCTCAACATGTTTCTCAACATGTATCTCATCCTGCAAATAACCATTGAGAAAAGTAGATTTCGCATCTAGTTGAAACACCTTCCAACCCTTTTGAGCAACCAAAACATAGACCAATCTGATTGTATCAAGTTGAGCTACTCGAGCAAATGTTTTAGAAAAATCAACTCTAAATACTTGATAATAGCCCTTCACTAAAAGTCTTGTCTTGTGTTTATTAATGGAGCCATCTGCATCGAGTTTGGTTCTAAACACCCATTAAACACCAGTAACACTTTCGTGTTGGGGGTCTAGAAACCAATTCCCAAGTTTCATTCTTCTCGATCATGTTAAGCTCCTCATGCATTGCAACTATGCACTTTGGATCTTTTTCTGCTGTTGTAAAATTTTCCGGCTCTAAAACAGTAGCATTACATTTTTCATAAATATCGTAAAGTAATTTATTTCCTCTAATAGGGAGATCATCAACATTTTCATCTTCTTTGATTAAAGGTAAATCTGAAAATTGATTTTGTTCTTCTTTCTCCCAACTCCATTGTTTATTTTCAATAAAATGAACATCTATACTTATTAGAATCTTACTAGTTTGTGGTTGACTATAAGCCTTTGAAGGCAATGTAATATTGATCCACACTCTCACTAAAATAGAAAATAAATTCTTACAAGACTTATGAAAATGAAAACTAAAATCCACATTTTCATTGCTTCTAACAACCTTTAATGGTTTCGGGACTTTCAAGTTTAGAATAATTCACACTTTCAGTACTTAATGGTTTAGAATAATTCTTAGGGTCTAGAATTTGGTTGGGGAACACCCTATTATTAGAGGAACAATCATAATTATGTCCTAATTAAATTTAGTAGAATGAAATTAAGAGAAATGTTATTTGAACACATTTTTTTGACACAAATACACTATGACCCACATTTATGGAAAAAGATAGAGAGATGGAGGGAGTATGGCCCACATTTATGTCATCATAGTATGTATAAAAAGTAAGTATTGTATTTGTGTTTCTATTTGTGTCAAAAAATGTGTTCAAATAACATTTCTCTGAAATTAAAGTTGTTTACTTTCAAAATATAGTATCCTATTGCATTCCATATTTCCATATACACAAGCAAGTAATTATACATCTTTAAACATATACAAAGTGTAAAATATATTACAAGTATTTCACATTATAATGCAAGGCAATACAACAAACACACCAAGAAAATAGTAGATTATGAATCCATAGAACTTGAACTCAACAAGAAAATTATCCATCTCCCTCTGGATTCTTAAATCCAATGTTCTCAATGGCACCAACAGTTTTAGCCATCCTTCTCTTTTGCATCTCCTCCATCAGTGTTCTTTGCAGTTGTTGTCTTCTAACATCAACATAGGAATTAATCTTAGGTAGCTTATGACATCTATTCCTTGGTCCATGATGATGTTTATGAGTGTGAGTATGAGAATCCATTCTCATGTCGCAAAACTGTTTGGTGATTCCAGCCTCAACTTCCTCTTCTGGAGGGTAGAATCTTGTCCACTTGTTGCTACATTTTGGATTGCAACAAAGGGGTTCTTCTCCTTTTGCAAAAGTTGAACCTTGTTGCTCATCTTCATTGCATGAGTCGTTGGAATGGAAATTGAAATAATTGTAGGAGTTCATTGAGCTTTGAGAACTTGCATCATCATTCATAAATAGATCATCTACAAATAGTTCTAAGTCTTAAATTTGATCCAATTAATAGCAACAATCACTTTTAAAATTGCCTCAAGAAGGTTTAAATACAATTATAGCCTGTTTTTTTTAGTTTTAATCTATGCATATTTTTTGTTTGGATTCAATACTTTCAAATTCAAAAACTGTTATTTTTAGTTTTTGACGTAGCACATGGTCTAATAGAAACTAAAAGTAACAATTTTTGAATTTATAAGGATTGAATCCACAAAAAAAAAAAAAAACTTATATGACTAAAACCATTAAACGTTATAATTGCATCGACTAAAAATCATATTTAAAACTTTCCAGAGTTATAGTGGAATTTCCAAATACAATGACTAAAATAATCTACCGCTGCAATTTAATATGTAAATTGGTGATGTCTTTCTTTTGAATGTTTTAAACAACACTTTAACTATATCTAGTAATCAAAGTAATTTGCATCATAAGTTTAAAGAAGAGAAGTACCTTGTGCAAAAGGGTATTGATTATCATAAAGGTAGGAATTGTTGTAGGAAGCACAAAACATTGGGAGAGAAGCATGAGAGGAAGAGCGAGGAGACGATGAGAAGAAAGGATGGTGGTTATTGATATCATCCTCTTCTTCATATTGAAAACTATGTTGTCTTTGATACTTATATGTGTCACAATCCCTCCATGTTGGAACTATAGTTGATATCTCTTCTTCTATCATCTCAGCAATTTCTAATGGTTGCAAGTCACTAATTTCTAGTTCTTTGACCATTTCATTTGCAACCTCAATGGCAGTGTCCTTTATGGTGTCAAATGGGAAATATATATTCCTTGTGTTCCCTGTATTTAAAGTAAAATATCTTTAAAAACCCACTTGCGATGTAACAATACAAGACCAAAAGGGACTAATGAACATACATGTAAATATTTTTACACTGACAGCAAATATAAGTCGTTGATTGAGTGGTTATATGATGATGAAAATTATAACTAGATAATGAAATGATGAAATCAATTGTTACCATATTTACACTCTGTTTTCTCAAAAAGTAAATGGTAATATTGGATTAAAGAAAAGAGAATTAGATTTATTGCAGTTACAGCAAGACGCTGTATCCAATCTCAACTGTTCAATTTCAAATCAACGATTGAGATCGTTTTAACTTAAAAGACACAATTTTCAGTCTAAACCGTTCGGTCTCAGGTTATCGGCCATGATTAAAACTGTGTAAGTGTGTGAATCTATTTACTGTAGAGAATCCGAGTCCAACGTACATTTTTCACTATTGAAAATATGTACCAATTTAAAATTTCAAATATTGGTTAAATAGGTCATTTCAAAATATTTTTTAGGAATAATTTAGGTTTTTAAATGACTATTTTTACCACCATTTGAGATTGTAAAGAACCAAAATTTGATACATTTTATCTCTTATAAGTCAAATAGGTCTTAATATTTTTTCTCAAACACCATTTTACTTATGTTAAAAAATATAATATCTACGGACAAAAAAATACATATAATATCGTGAAACAATACATACCATTTTTATTAGAAATTTTTACTTTAAGGAAAACAGTGTCATCCTCTTCATTCATAGTCCCTGTGATTGTCATATGTGTGGTCTTTGTTTGATCATTCAATGAATGTTTGTCTTTGGGATTTGGTGATGTGAAATTGAGTTTACTAAGTGAAGTTGGAGTTGGCAGTAATGAGTCAAGTTGGTCCGTGGCTAAAAAGGGGTCCAACAAGAGCTCCTTTGCTGACAACCTCTCTGGGACATTTGCCAAACATTTTCCAACAAACTTTTGGGCTTCTATATCTTGGATCCTGTAAAATGCTTCTGGTAGCTTCCCCTGTAATATCAAATCAACCAATGTTTGAAAAATGAGTTATATGGTATTAAGGTCATAGACCAATTATTCAATTAACATGATTTCATTTTTTGTGTAGATTTTATTTGGTTAAAATGGTTTGAAGTCAAGTCATTATCCAAATGTTTTTAAACAAGTTTAGAAACAATTGTTGGGGGAGTCTGGAGGAAGGCATGAGCAACAATATATTAAATATTTTATGAATCAAGGGATTTTAACGGCACATCTCAAACAAAATATTAATGCATTAAATAAATGAGTTGAGTCTTAAATATTTAACATTTAGTTCATCTTTAGTGGATAGTGGGACGTAACTACTCACTTAAATTCAACAATAATAATTAAATATTTAATTATATATTTACAAAAACATGTTTGTTGGTCAAAATCTTGTTTGACATGAGATTAGATGAAATCAATTTTGATACTTTTCAATTTGACACAAAACAAATATCTAAATATTGATACTCCTTTTAGAATGAATATAAGCAAAAATGATTCTAATGAATCTTGTAATTTTGATGTTCAAATATATTTTAAAATAATTTTTTATTTATTTATATTTCATTTCAGATATAATAAATTTCATAAAAAAAGTCAAAATATGTCAGAAAAAACAGTTGTCCGTTTTGCATTGAAAAGAATCTCAACCAAAGGATTAACTTTGACACCTACCCTCTAATTATAATATGATATACATTGTAAAACCAAATGGATTGATAAAAGTTTTTCCAATAAAACTTACAGAAGTAACTTTCTTGTATATTTGTGCAGGGTTAGAGCACTCGTTGTATGGGAACTCCGAAGTAAACAACTCTATCATACACATACCAAAAGAGTATATGTCTACCAGCTCATTATAGTCCTCTTCATACAATTCTGGTGCCATAAATTCAGGTGTACCTAAAATATCATACCAAATACACATAAATTCAATTTTATACACATAGTAATGTTTGGATTACTAACCATTACAATTTCAATTTCAATTTCAATTTCAATGCTTAAATATTTAATCAAGTACGAAAAAGTACCTATGACACTGTGTGCATGTTGGGAGCCACTAAGAATTGCTGCAAGGCCTAAATCACCAATCTTGACCTTCCCCATATGACCATTGACAAAGATATTATCACACTTTAGGTCTCTATGAATCACTGGCGGATCATAGCTGTGCAAATACTCCAAACCACTTAGAATTTGGCGAGCCCAATTCTTTATTGCTCTGATATCTACCCGAGGGTACTTCTTTCTATACCTAAATTATATATACATACGGATGGATGTAAATATCACAGATACAAAATATAAGAGAACATATATTATATTATATTTATATTTTTTTTCCTTGTTCTTGGAAATATACGACATTTTAGTCTTTGCTGTTTCATTTTAGTATATTCAAAATTTGTTTATATTGGAGTTGGTTCTTGTAATATATGTGTAATATTTATTTATTTATTTTTTAGTTCATATTGGAGGGACAAAATTTAAATATTTCACAACCAATTTTAACATGAACAAAATGTGCAAGTATTCAAATTAAACAACAATGATCAAAAGAAAAATGTGATATATTTGCAAGAGTGAAAAACAAAACCAAATTTTTTAGAGGGGTTAAATAAAAGGTCAGCAAACGCAATCTTATCACAACATCAAAGTTTTGTGTATATTATTGACTTTAATATGATTGTGACTTTTTATAATACCATTGCAATGTTATTGTGATAGTGACCATGGTTTGTGACAGTGACCATGATTTTAAATTGTAGGAAGCAATTACAATTGTAGTTGCATCAACTATATATGTCTTTATTTTCTTGCAATAGTGAGAATCATACTACAACTTCAATTGCAATTTAAAACTGCAATTGCGAATGTCATTTAAAACTTTGCTAAAGTATTAAAAAAACATATAAAAGTAAACAATTACTCTCTTAGGGTGCCGGAGGTGAACAATTCAGTGATAAAGTTGAAAGTTCTACAATGCACATCGATCCAAGTATCATGAAAGGTAATGATAGAGTCATGATCCAAGTTCTTTAGAAGATGAACCTCTGAATAGAGGCGTTGAAGTTGATCCGGTGAATGAAAGACATCATCAAGCATGACTTGGTTCCAAGCCACTTCTATTCCTAGGACTTCATCAAATGCCCTATACACTACCTTCATGGCTCCTTTGCCAAGGACATCCCTCAACTACACTCACCAATAATCATAATTTAGTAATAATTTAATGTTAACACCAACTAGGCAACTAGATTAATTAGATGTCTAGAAAAAATCATATTAGATTATATTTTATAAGCCAAGGTCTCTCGCATGAGAGTAAAGACGACTAATTTATGAGATATTGATATTAATTTAAGAGACTGATATGTCTCATTATATATTTTTTTATACACACTAGAGTCAAATATCGAACTTTTAATCAAATTATTAAAGAACCAAACTATATATCTACCATATGTTAGTTTTACGTAAACTCTCTCCGGTCCATTTCATAAAAAACAATTAACTCAACAAAAAATGATGTATTAACTAAATACATAAGTTTTTATTAATCCAATTGTCTCTTATAAAAAATAATCTCTGATAAAAAATAATAGATGTAATACTTGTTTAACAATTTTCTTTAAAAGTCAGACATATCTATGTGGTGTAATAACATTTTTTAGCAAGTATGGTGCAATAAAATATCAAGTGAGTTTTAATAATTCAATTTGATACATTATGAGTGACCCTTGAGTGTATGAGAGAGCTAACCATGTGTGATCAAGGTTGTTGGACACGGTAACAAGCCAAGACTTAGTAAACGGATAAAACAGAGCACATATACTTAATTTCATTTATTTTCCCTTTGTAACCAAAAAATATATGCTAATTTCTTTATACTATATTGAATCAATCATAGATGGCAATTGAAAAATAATTAAGATAAGAAAATCTGTCCTTTTTTATGATAAAAAAACAAACATTACGGAATTGCTCTAAATTGGACGATAAGAGAAACTAGCCTTAGAGTAAAATCATATGTCTTAAAATATGTAAATTAAATACCATCCTTAGCAAATATAAAGAAAGAATTTCAATCCATACTTACATTTGATTAATGAATTAATAAGTTATTAATTTTCAATTGAAGTACTAAAAAAAACTTTATGAATTTATCATTTCATATGCCTCTGACTTAACCATATGAATATGAGAGGTGTATGAATAATTCAACTGGTTTGACCTAAGGGTTAAAAAATTCGAAGACTCAAATTCAAATTCTAGAAAGAAAAAAATAAACATAACAACTAATTAGAGACTGTTCTTAAAAAAAAAATTATACAAATATGAGAATCAATTTTAGAAATACTTACACGTCCATATCGACCTGAAGGGTCAGTTTCAACATATCCAAGCTGAGCTTTGCCTCCTATTCCCCCCTTATACATGGCTCTAACAAATATTTTGACTTAATTTATAGATATAGTAATAAAATATTTATTTATGTAATAGCTTATAAGATTCAAGTAAAGGTGGTGCTAGATAATCCGAGGCTTCCACTCGTGATTTTCATATGAAAAAACACCAAATAATTGCCATAAGAGCCTTGAGTAGTCAACACTTAGCATAATCCAAGCCATTTCAACAAATCCACATGAAAATTCGTAAATATTTTTGGTAACCATTGGTGTCAAGAAAGTAAGAAATTAGAGGAAGATATGTAAGGACAAGGGAACTATTTTGTATAGAAAATTTATGTTTGTGTTGTCCCACACTAAAGTTAAACCATTAATTGTGTGTTATGAGCCAAAAGGGTAATAAGTATTTTTGTTGAAGATATTTGTGGTTGAAGAGATTTTGAAAAGAATTAAAATGCTATCTTATAAATTGAAAAGACCACAGATATGGCATAGAAAGGAAAAAGGGCTTCTAAATTTGAAGAATTTTGGGCCATGCCTTGATAGAAACATTTGTGGTTGTGAGAGATACAGACAAACCAAATCAATTTGGATCAGTGGATGAGAGAATCTAAGTAGAAAAGGGTGTTAGAGATTTTGATTTTGGAGTTCAAAGAACAAAGAAAAAATTTCAATAGCTTTAAGGATTTGGTTAATTTTGTGGATTGTAGAATGTGAAAAAGAGTTGTGGATTGTAGAATGTGAAAAAGAGTTGTGGATGGAGTCTAATACGGAATAGTCTAAGTAGGGAAATATATTTCTGTATTATAAATTTTATATTGCACAGTTAACATTTATTTAATTAATAATTATAACAATAATGTGTATGTACACAATAAAAAATATATATAAGTTACGCCTTAAAAAGGATAGATTTGGAGTTCTCTTAATATATGTACAAGTAACTTATATTATTTAATTGATGTTTAAATATTAAATTTCATTAATACAAAGGTTGAGTTGAAAATTCTTAATGTTGATTATGTCACTTATTTTTTAATTAATTTCATTAACATGACAAGTTGTTCAGATAATTTTTTTTTTGAGAACAATTTAGTCCTTCTCACACAAAAAACAGAAAAAAAAGACGTGTACTCATATATATATATATATATATATATAGTCATATATGAATTTGTCAATGCATCGTATAATGACTGTTGTGGTTGAAATTTGAGGAATAGTTTTTTTAAGGGTAATTTGAGGAGTTATCATTTGGAGCTAACATATTCAACGGACTCACGCCACATAAAACTACATTTTTTAATGAAGCCAAAATATTAAAAACGATTAATCCAAATACAACGTGTGTCAACAAAAACAGTCACATCAAACAACCAAACAAAATCTTCAGTGGTTAACAGTTGCGGACCTATGTATAATGGTATGGGGGCTCTTGCCCCCACAAAGAAAATGCTCTTTTACATAAAAATGTCTAAAACATTATATTGCACCTATAAAAAGTATAACTGTTATCTCTAAAAAAATTATAAAAGATAAAACAAAATAACTGGTAGTAATTTTAAGCATTATTCTTCTAATATTTATCATTCTTTTAACACTAAACACACACAATAATATATAACTAGATGTATATCCACGTAATTGCGAAATTAATTTTTTTTTAAATTGTGTGGTGATTTAAAAGTGTTAATTTTGAGTAAAAGATTATTTTTTAAATAGATATATTGTAAAATATCAGTATGTTAGATGTTGAATTCGGAGATATATAAAATTATTTTGATCTTGTAGAACTAAGATTTAGTAAAATAATTAATTTTTTATCAATGTATTTTACTAATAGATTGAAAAGTTTAAAATTGTGAAAATTATTTACAAAGATTCAAATGACAATTGACACTCGAAAACATTAAAAGTTTAATAAAATTGTGTTATGACAATGAAATATATTCCATAATCATATTTAATGTGTCTATGATTGTACAAATTGCATATAAATTTTTTTTTAGTCTTAGAGTAGTACCTTCTAGTATTTGTGGTCTAATGAAGACGCTTTTGTGGTTCTAACCAACATCAGTTACTTAAACTATCTCTAGATTTACACAGCAACTAATCGATACAATATAGTCATATAGAAAATATGTTAGACTTGTCAAATATAAAATGTGGACTTATCAAATATGAAATGTAGAAGCACAATCAAATCATAATACAAAACCGCAAAAAATAATTAATTCAAAAATGAGATAATGTTACTATGGTAGCTACCCATTATTGTTGGTTTTTTTTTTATAATTGAAGAAAACGCCAATTTTACTTCTTCATTTTAGCATAAATTATAAACGATTATGCAACATCAAAATATAGAAAAACACATTGATTTGGGAAAAATAAATAAGTAAGAAAAGAAATGGAAGAATAGAGACTTCAAATTAAAAATTGTAAACAAATTTGATTCATGTAATAAATTACAAAGAATCTTAATGCAAGCTCTTTTAAACTGCGTCGTAATTATATATAAGATTGATGCAATAATTTGCATATTGTGGCCATTGCAACATGGTAAAAATTGATGTCTACAATAAACAATAATGCAATACTATTGTTGAGGGTTTGTAAACGACTACACAACATCAAAATATAGAAAAACACACTTGATTTGAGAAAAAGAAACAAGTAAGAAAAGAAATGGAAGAATAGAAACTTCAAATTGAAAATCGCAACTCTAAACTGACAAATTTGATCCATGTAAGAAATTACATAGAATCTCAAATGAAAACTCTTCTAAACTATAATCATGATATATAAGATCAATGCAATATTTTGTGTGGCAAACTAGCAATGCAAATTGTGGTCATTGCAACATGGTAGATATTGATATTTACAATAAACAATAATTTAGTACTATTGCTAAGTGTTGTTGTTGTTTGATAGGTATATTGGTTTATAATAAACAATAGTTCGGTTCCCAACTTACCAAAAAGGATGAATGAATTCATTATTTAAAATTTATGTTACAAATTGACTGATGATAATAGATTGACGTTAACAAGTTGATTGAAGAAGAATGAGTGACTTAAAAGTTAATTAGTAGATATGTTTAAGTTTAGAAGACAAAAAAGTTTAGAGAGACCCAAAAAGTTATTTTACAAAGAAAAAAGTTTAGTAATAGAAAAGGTGAAAACAATAGTCATATGCATTGATGGATTACGTAACGGAAAATGACGAAAATGAATTGCATTTAGAGATATGAATGATATCGTATTACAATGAAGTAATAGAAGATATAATTTAGAAATGGTGAATGATTGTAGACAGTGACACATAAGATTTTTTATGATGTGGAACAAATTTGTGTAGGTGGCACACAAATAGATGACATGTCAATAGAAAAAATTGGAAGTTATTTTAATATATTATAATAGATATGTCTTGTCATATCTTAAAAGGAAACACTTTCCTACATATTGTTGTTGTTCTCGGAGATTTTGTCTAACAATTTTATTTTGTAAAACTTAAAATAATTTATTTGATGAATATTATTATAATTATATCTTTGCCTCCGCTATGAAAATATTTTGGATTTGCGAATTCTGATTAACAACACCACCCAATAAGCCCATCAGACACCTAAACTTATAAATACAAAGCAAAAGAGTTAAAGCAAAAAGTATTCTAAATCAAGAGAAGCCATCATATCTATCAATGACCTACTACAATCAGACATAAAGTTTTGTCATTAGATATAAGCCACCATCAAGAAAGAAGTTTCACGCGGTCTACTAATTAACTAAATATAACATTAACCTATTTAAACACTACATCATTTGGAATCTTTCAAATTGTCCATAGACACATAATCCAAATAACCTAAACTTTTTGACACATTTTATTACCACCAAAGAGCCCTTCAAATTAACTAATACGTTGAGATGCATAATTGAAAAGTACAGTTTGAAACCCCAACCATGCACAAACATCAATCCACACACGACCAAACACAGCAAACTAAAATAAATAAACCTTGTAATGATTCAACCTGTTCACACTCACCAACATACAAATGTGGTTGATACACTAACAAACCACACCTAACCAAATCATCTCTAATGGACGCCCTATTATTTATGAGCTTCCATTGAAACAACGACACTTTAAGAGGAATGAAGTTGCTCCAAATGGTTTCACTCCAAGGATCAATTTCAAGTATTCGTTAATGGAGTATAAACAGCTTTATTCGAGTATGTGTCCCCTAGGTTTTTGTTTCTAGATCCATTTGTCGACTACATTTTCCTCCACAAAAAATGGTTTCAACAAAGAAATGCATTCCAAAACTAAATAATCCTCCTAAAGAATAAACTCCTTCTCCATCTCCACCCCCCACAAACACCCCAACCAAGTCTAAATATCTTCACAACCAAAATTGATTTGTCCACCACTAGACCATACAACCGATTAAAATGCCCACATAAATTAGTAACGTGACTAAGACAACATTAACAAGGACAAGGCGATCGCCCATATATAAATTATGGCTCTTCCATGTAAAAAGTCTTAGTATAATTTTCTTCGTCAATGTATACCAGAACGAGAACCTGTGTGAGTTAACACCAATAGATAGATCCAAATATTTGAGAGGTATTTCGCCAACTTTGCAGTTGAGAAAAAATTATGCTTATTCTAACTATGTGTGACTCACATTAACATCTACCAACAAACTTTTGTAAACGTTCACCTTCATATCTGAAACCATCTCCAAAAAAAGTAAATTGGCCTTAATGGCTCTAACATTAGACCAACTCTTATAACCCAATAACTAGCATGTCAAACTATAATTGAAATAATATGAACTCCACCCCAGAGCAAACTTGATAACCCCTAAACAAACCTACATTTACTAATGCAGACAACATAGAGTTTAAACCACCATGCGCAAGCAAGAACAAAAATAAGGGTAAAGGGTCTCATTGCGTTAGTCCTTGACCAAAATAGAACTCATTAATCGGGCTACCATTCAACAACATTTAAGTTGAGGTCGTAGATATACATTCCTTAATCCATTTACTCCACCTTGTAAGAAGATTCATTTTAACCATTATTGCCTCTAAATAGCTCCAGTCTATGAAATCATATGCTTACTCAAAATAAACCTTAAACATAATAAGCTCATTCTTTCTTTTTCTAACATCATCAACCATTTCATTAGCAATCAAAATGACATATAAAATATTTCTACCATGCTCTAGAGCAGTATGACCGTCCAAAATCACCCGACTAATAACCTTTTTCATCCCTTTTAGCTTGCACCTTATAAATATAGCCTGCAAAAAATAGGTCAAAAATTGCATAACCTTTGTGTATTATCATTCTTGTGTGTCAGAAAAATAAAATAATAATTCTGCCTTTAACCAATTTATGCTTAACATGAAACTCTAACATAAACCTCATAAAAGACTCATTTCATTTATTTCCAAAAATCCTTTAGGAAACTAAATGTTGGAACCAAGTTTGTTTTATACTTAGAGTTTTGATGATAATAAAAGTATTTTATGAGAACAATAAGATTCGTATTTTTGAATAAAATGTAAAATAAGATTTGATTCCAATTTATAAGTTATAGAAAATCTAAAATAAGATTTGATTCAAATTTATAATTGAAGAAATTCTTTGACCTAGTTGAAAAAAAGATATAATCAAGATTTGTAGAAGATTTGAAGAAGATTTGATCAAGATTTATCTACAACAAAATATGAACAGAATCAATCTAACGAATTTAGAAACTCAATCTGAACAAAATACGAACAAAATCAATATGAAGAAATTACAAGCTCAATCTGAAGAAGATACAATTCAGAATTAAACAACAACTAAATTGAAGCCCAAATTTAACTACAATTAGATACTCAAGGCTGAAGAAGAAGAGTTTCGAAAATCATAAAAGAGTAGAAGAAGTCATAAGCTCAAAATTTCAAATTCATCTTGGACTTTAAGGAGAGAAACACTTGTTCAAGTTAGAAATATTTTCTGGGTGTTCTTTTCTTAGAGTGTGAGAGTTATTATTATTATCAGCTTTGTTAGAAGCAAACACTTAAAGTTCCAATCTATTGTATCCAACCCGATAGTGGTTTAGTTCCTTCTTCAATCTGGGGTTGTCAGGTTGTTAGGAGAAGACTTGGCTTGTAGTGTCAAAGTGGTTAGTTCCTCAAAAGTTAGGGGTTGTTAGGTTGTTTGGGAAGACTGGCTTTGAGGCCCGGGTACTTTATAATTCAAGGTGTTTAAATTAGTGAATTAAAGCCTTCTGAATGAGGGGATTGGATGTAGCCAAGTTAGTGGTGAACCAGGATAAATCTATGTGTTGAATTATTTATGTCTTCATTGTTAGCTACCTATGAACCCAATTGTTTCTTATCTAAGTAATTCATAAAAACCTGTTGGAACCAAGTTGGTTCTTACAATTAAATTTTGATGTTAACAAAAGTATTTTATTAAGATAACGTATTTGACTTTGAAGAAAAATGCAAAAATCAGAGGATGACATCACTAGAAGCAGAAATTAGAAGATGGCGTCACCAGAAGCAGAAATCAGAGGATGACGTCACAAGAGGATGTCACCAGAAGCAGCAATCAGAGGATGACGTCACCAGAGGATGCTATTAGAGGATGACGTCACCAGATGATGTTATTAGAGGATGACGTCACCAGAGGATACCTCCAGAAGATACAGCCAGTAAATTATACCAGAAGATACGGATAGAAGACAAAGCCAGAGGATACCTCCAGAGGATCCCACGAGAAGCAAGAATTAGAAGATGTCATCAAAGGAAAAATCAGAGGATATGATAAGAGGGAAGAAACAATGACATAATCAGAGGGAAGAAACAATGACAAGGTCCAGACTAGAAGGAAGCATGTCCAAAAGGAGACTTGGTCCAGACCAGAAGGAAGCTGTCCAGAAGGAGACTTGGTCCATACCAGAAGGAAACATAAGTCAGACTTGGTCCAGACTAGAAGATAGCATGGTCCACAACAGAAAACTTGGTCCAGACTAGAAGATAGCATGGTTCAGAACATAAGACTAGGTCCAGACTAGAAGATAGCATGGTTCAGAACATAAGACTAGGTCCAGAACATAAGACTTAGTCCAGACTTGGTCTAGATCAGAAGATCAATAGTCCAGATCAGAAGATCACATAATGGTAAAGATCAGATCACATGGTCCAGAGTTGGTCGAGATCAGCAGATCATACGGTCCAGAATTTAAATCATGATGCAGATCAGTGAAGACTTGATTAAAATTTGAAGAAGACTTGATTGAATTTTCATAGAAATTAGATCAAAGTATTAAGGGGATTTGATTCAACAATCACTGAAGACATGAAGGAAATTCGAATGAAATCTGAAGCTAAAAAAAAAGATACGATATAAAATAAGGAGAAACAAGACTGGTCAACAGAATTTTCAAATGAAATGTGAAGCTAATTTTCAAAGGAAATCTGAAATTAAGAGAAACAAGATTTCATATATAAGTAGCAAAGGAAATCTGAGCAAGATTCATCTTGAAAATAAGCTTGGACAAAGCCCAAATTTCAGCTATAAAAGAAGGCTCCAGGCAGCAGTAATATGTATCGAAAAACACAGAACTAGAGCTTCAAATTCAAAGTTATCCGAGAGTTCAATAGAGAGAAATTCTTGAGTGCAAAAGCAATATTTTCTAAGTGTTTTCGAGAGATAAATTCAGTGCAACAATCAGCTTTCTAGAAGCAACAAAAGAATGTAAGAATCAGTGCATCAATCAGCTTTCCAGAAGCAACTTTGCAGAGTTCCAAACCGTTGTAATCTAACCCAATAGTGGTGTAGATTCCTTCTTCAATCTGAGGTTGTTAGATTGGTAGGAGAAGACTTGACTTGTAGAGTGAAGGTGTTGTTATCATTCCTCAAAAGTCTGGGGTTGTCAGGCTATTTGAGAAGACTTGGCTTGTAGAGTCAAGGTGTTGTTATCATTCCTCAAAAGTCTGGGGTTGTCAGGCTGTTTGAGAAGACTTAGCTTCGAGGGTCAGGTGCTGTAATTCAAAGGTTTTGAATTAGTGGATTAAAGCCTTTGAAGTGAAGGGACTGGATGTAGCCAAGTTAATGTTGAACCAGGATAAATCGCTGTGTTCTTATATTGTCATTATCCGCTACTGAGTTTGATTAATTATTCATGAAATAATTCACATCAACATTCAACAAAAGAGCGAACAGAATTCAAGTTTGACAAACACAATTCAACCCCCCTTCTCGTGTTTGCACCTTTAATTGGCATCGAAGCTCGGTCTCAAGACTAAGCACTTTACACTGTTTGAGAAAAGATCCATGGGTTAAACATGTTTGGATTCAACGAAGAAGCTGTTGGAGGAAACATCAACAGACCACCTTTGTTTGATGGGGAACGGTTCGAGTACTGGAAGGAGAGGCTGAGGAGTTTCTTTATCTCACAAGATCCTGAACTTTGGGACTTGGTGGAAGATGGGTATACTGCTCTAGAAGATGTTGATGGTGTTGAAATTCCCAGAAAAGAGATAGATGCTGACCAGAAGAAGATGTACAAGATGCATCACAAATCCAGAACGTTCATGATCAATGCAATCACATTCAAGGAATTCGACAAGTGCACCAACAAAGAGACGGCAAAAAGCATTTATGATAGTCTAACTCCGACATATGAAGGAAGCAAGCGGGTTCAAGAAGCGAAGGCAAACATCCTAGTCAAGAAGTACGAGCTGTTCAAGATGGAAGAAGATGAAGACATTGAATCAATGTTTTCCAGATTCCAAACTCTGGTTTCGGGATTAAAGGTACTCAAGAAGAGCTACACGACTGCTGATCACGTGAAGAAAATTCTTAGAAGCTTGCTAACCAAGTGGAGACCAAAGATCACTACAATCTAGGAAGCAAAGGATTCGAACACTCTAAAGCTAGAAGAATTAATCAGTTCCCTCAAATCACATGAAATTGAGCTTGAAGAAGATGAGCCCAAGAAGAAGAATAAAACCCTAGCTTTGAAATCCAAGCTGAAGAAGGTCCTAAGAGCAGAAGCAGAATCAGAAGATAGTGATTCTGATGATCAGAAACTAGAGGAAGAGGAAATTGTGTTCATAACCAGAAAGGTTTTAAAGATGTGGCACAACAGAAATAAGAAATTTCCCCAAAGGCATTCTAATAGAGGAAAGGATGAACATGACAAGAAGAGCATCATCTGCTATGGATGCAATGAACCTGGGCACATCGAGTCAGAATGCACAAACCTGGAGAAAGGAAAACACCAGAAGAAAGACACCAGACTGAAGAAGAAAAATCTGATGGCAACATCGGATGATTCTGATGAATCTTCTAATGATGAAGAAGTAGAATTAGCAATGATGTCTCACATCAATTCTGCCCCTGGATCCAACATAAAATCTGACTGTGGAAGTGAATCAGAAGAAGCAGAATTGGCTCTGAATGCTCGCATTCATTCTGCCTCTGGATCCAACTCTAGAAGTAAATCAGAAGAAGCAGAATTGGCTCTGATGGCTCACATTCATTCTGCCTTTGGATCTAACCCAGACTCTGATTCTGGAAGTGAATCAGAAACAGAAATGGCTCTAATGGCTCACATAAGCTCTACCTCTGGATCCGATACATACTCTGATCCTGGAAGTGAATCATCAGAAGATGAAAAAGAGGTATTTTCAGAACTTACCCGATCTGATTTAATCACTGCAATGAATGATATTTTAAATGTCAATAATAAAATGTCTTTAAAACTGAAAGTACATAGGAAAGAGAATACAATTCTAACTAAAGAATTAAATGTTTTAAAGAATCAAAATGCAGAAAGTAAAACAGAAAATACAGATCTTAAAACTGAAATTGTTGGGTTTAAATATGAAAATCTAACTCTAAAAAGTAATCTTTGTTCAACATCAAATACTGTACGTAATTTTGATATGCATGAACAAGTGTTACAAGATTTTATTGCTAAAGGTATGGAAAGAAGCAAATATGCTTCTATGATCTATGAGGTTAGTAACAATGGTAAAAGAGGCTTAGGATTTGATGAATCTGTAATTGCAACTAAACCTATTCCTTCTAATGTTTTATGTGCTGTTTGTGCTAAGAATGGTCACTCAAAATTGTCTTGTCCCATGATACAATCAAGGAAAGATAAGAAACCTTTCAAGACTAACAAACTTGGACCCAACCAGATTTGGGTACCAAAAGATAAAATTGTTTATGTTGCAGTTGTTCTAAGCAACCAAAGTGAAACACCAGTCATGGTGCCTGGTCAATGGATGCTGACAATACATGAAGGGAAAAAGGTCTATGTTCCAGCACTTACCAAGTAGAAGCAAAGTGACTCTAGTGGAAGAAGAATTGCTAAATACAACGCCTATCAGAACCAAAACTATATGAAGAATAGGAAATATCAAAACAGACAGAGGAAGCACACATATCAACAAAATTGGAACTACCAGAAGAATCAAAATTATCATCAGTTCCAGAACTATCAGAGGAACCTGATATATCAGCAGAAAGAGAAGAATCAAAATCAGGAGAGTTCTTCAAACACTCCAGTAAAATTCATCAAGACTACAAACCAGGAAGGGAATTCAAAGCCCTTCATCCAAACCATCTAATCACAGAACATATAGATTCAAAATCTGAAAATAAAAAACAAGAGGATTTTCAGAGTAAAACTAAAACTGTTGACATAGAGGTTACATCTTGCTGTAAATGCTATTATTGTTTAATGTGATAACAAGAAGCTTGATCTTAAAAATCAAAGCTAGATAAGTATTATGCAGGCTTTCAAACTGTTAGAGGAACCAAGTGATCCATGTGATGTAACACTTCAACAGAAACAATATTTCAGTGGTTTCAAAAACAAGCAGAAACCACAAGAAGTAGAATTAATGGTTTAGCTGTATTGAGTTCATTTTCAAATTATTTGATTTGTATTATGTTATATGACAAATAGCTTGACTTGAAAATTGAAAGCAAGATGAAGCTGATGGAGGTTAACCAGAACTAGAGGAAACTGATGCTGCTTTACTAGAACCAGAGGAAACCGAAGCTGGTTTACTAGAACCAGAGGAAACTGATGCTGCTTTACCAGAACTAGAGGAAACCGAAGCTGGTTTACCAGAACCAGAGGAAACTAATGCATGTTTACCAGAACCAGAGGAAGCTGATGCAGGTTTATTAGAACTAGAAGCTAATGCAGATTTACTAGAACTAGAAGCTAATGCAGATTTACCAGAACCAGAAGCTGATGCAGATTTACAAGAACCAGAAGCTAATACATTTTTACCAGAACCAGAAGCTGATGCAGTCAAAAGAACTTGAATAAGACAAAAGGAAGATACAGATGGATCCTTGCAATGCAAGAAGAATTAAATGCATTTGAAAGGAATGCTATTTGGTATCTAGTACCAAGACCAGAAAAGAACATTATTGGCACCAAAGTTGGTTCTCAGAAACAAGCAAAATGAAAAAGGAGTTGTCGGAAAGAAGGCACGACTTGTTGCACAAGGATACAATCAGCAAGAAGGTATTGACTACACTGAGACTTTTGCTCCAGTGGCCAGGTTAGAAGCTTTTCGTATCCTACTTTCTTTTGCTGCTTATAATAACATTTTATTATTTCAAATGGATGTTAAAAGTGCATTTTTAAATGGTTATATAAGTGAAGAAGTCTATGTTAAACAACCCCCAGGTTTTTAAAAGTTTTGAATTTCCAAACCATGTTTTTAAACTTAAAAAATCATTGTATGGTTTAAAACAAGCACCTAGGGCATGGTATGATAGACTTAGTAACTTCTTACTTAAAAATGACTTTTGAAGAGGACAAGTAGACAATACACTTTTTAGAAAATCTATAAAAGATGATATTCTAATTATTCAAGTTTATGTTGATGATATTATCTTTGGATCTACTAATGGCACTCTTTGCCAAGAATTTTCTAAATTGACGCAACAGGAATTTCAAATGAGCATGATGGGAGAACTTAAGTTCTTCCTAAGAATACAAATTTAGCAAAGTCAAAATGGTATATACATTCATCAATCAAAATAAACAAAAGAGCTTCTCAAGAAGTTTAAGATGAGTGACTGCAAACCTATGGCTACCCCAATGCACCCTACCTGTTTACTTGAAAAGCATGACTCAGACCAAAAAGTTGATCAAAAATCCTACAGAGGTATGATAGGATCTCTCCTTTACCTCACTGCTTCTAGACCTGACATTATGTTTAATGTATGTGCATGTGCACGATTTTAGTCTAACCCTAGGGAATCCCATTGAATTGCCGCTAAAAGAATCCTTAGATACCTAAAAGGAACTACCAACCTCACCTTGTTCTACAAGAAAAATCCTACATACAAACTGAGTGGATACTGTGACTTTGATTATGCCGGAGACAAATTTGAGAGAAAGAGCACAAGTGGAAACTGCACATTCTTAAGAGATAATTTAATATCCTAGTCAAGCAAGAGACAAAGCACCATTGCCATGTCAACAGCAGAAGCTGAATACATTTCAGCAGCCGGATGCAGTTCTCAACTCATTTGGATGAAACATCATTTGGAAGACTACAACATCATGGAAACCAACATCCGTTTATACTATGACAACACTTCAGCCATCAACCTAACGTTTTGAAATTAAGAGAAACAAGATTGGCCAACAGAATTTTCAAAGGAAATCTGAGCAAGATTCATCTTGAAAATAAGCTTGGACAAAGCCCAAATTTCAGCTATAAAAGAAGGCTCCAGGCAGCAGTAATATGTATCGAAAAACACAGAACTAGAGCTTCAAATTCAAAGTTATCCGAGAGTTCAATAGAGAGAAATTCTTGAGTGCAAAAGCAATATTTTCTAAGTGTTTTCGAGAGATAAATTCAGTGCAACAATCAGCTTTCTAGAAGCAACAAAAGAATGTAAGAATCAGTGCATCAATCAGCTTTCCAGAAGCAACTTTGCAGAGTTCCAAACCGTTGTAATCTAACCCAATAGTGGTGTAGATTCCTTCTTCAATCTGAGGTTGTTAGATTGGTAGGAGAAGACTTGACTTGTAGAGTGAAGGTGTTGTTATCATTCCTCAAAAGTCTGGGGTTGTCAGGCTATTTGAGAAGACTTGGCTTGTAGAGTCAAGGTGTTGTTATCATTCTAGAGCCAAACACATAGAGATCAAACACCACTTCATCAGAGATTATGTTCAAAAAGGGGTACTTAACATTCAATTTGTAGACACTGGCCATCAATGGCCTGACATATTCACAAAACCACTACCTGAAGATAGGTTTGATGCATCAAGGAAAACCTAAACCTTACCTTCATCCCTGACCAGTAGCTTAGTAAGTTTTTATCTTATTTTATTATATTGTTATATGTATTTTATTATTTTCGTGTACTTTTATTAAAAAAAAAAAGATGACATAAAAAAAAGATGACAAAAAAAAAAGATGACAAAAAAAACAGAAGATGAAAAAAAAATTCAGAGGATCTCCTTCATTCCTTTTTGTCTGATGAGAAAGGGGAGAAGATGTATTTGATAAAGAAGTAGAATAATCTGGGGCATTAGACTTAGGGGGAGAAAAAAATCAAAGTGAAGCATAATCTTAGCGAAAGTCCAACAAGAAATAAAAAGAAAAATAGTTATAAAAAATATAAGTTTTGTCATCATCAAAAAGGGGGAGATTGTTGGAACCGAGTTGGTTCTTACAAAAATCAGAAGATGTCATCAAAGGGAAAATCAGAGGATATCATCATAGGGAAGAAACAATGACATAATTAGAGGATATCATCAGAGGGAAGAAACAATGACATTATCAGAGGATATTACTCATGGCCCATATCAGAAGGAAGCATAGCCTAGAAGGAAGCATGTCCAGAAGGAGACATGGTCCAGACTAGAAGGAAGCTGTCCAGAAGGAGACTTGGTCCAGACCAGAAGGAAACATAAGTAATACACTGTCCAAACTTGCTCTAGACCAGAAGATAGCAAGGTCTAGAACAAGAGACGTGGTCCAGACTTGGTTCAGACCAGAAGACAGCATGGTTCAGAAAATAAGACTTGGTCCAGAGAAGAAGATAACATTGTCCAGAACAAAAGACTTAGACCAGACTTGGTCCAAATCAGAAGATCAATGGTCCAGATCAGAAGATCACAAAATGGTACAAATCAGATCACATGGTCCAGAGTTGGTCGAGATCAACAGATCATACGGTCCATAATTTAAATCATGATGCAAATTAGTGAAAACTTGATTAAAATTCGAAGAAGACTTGATTGAATTTTGATAGAAATTTGATCAAAGTATTAAGGGGATTTGATTCAAAAATCACTAAAGACTTGAAGGAAATTCGAATGAAATCTAAAGCTAAAAAGATACGTTTTGAAATTAAGAGAAACAGGGTTGGCCAACAGAATTTTCAAAGGAAATCTGAGCAAGAATCATCTTGAAAATAAGCTTGGACAAAGCCCAAATTTCAATTATAAAAGAAGGCTCCAGGCAGCAGTAATATGTATCGAAAAACACAAAACTCAAGCTTCAAATTCAAAAGTTATCCGAGAGTTCAATAGAGATAAATTCTTGAGTGCAAAAGCAATATTTTCTAAATGTTTTCGAGAGGGAAATTTAGTGCAACAATCAGCTTTCCAGAAGCAACAAAAGAGTGCAAGAATCAGTGCAGCAATCAGCTTTCCAGAATAAACTTTGCAGAAGTTCCAAACCCTTGTAATCTAACCCGATTGTGGTGTAAATTCCTTCTTCAATCTGGGGTTGTCAGATTGGTAGGAGAAGACTTGACTTGTAAAGTCAAGGTGTTGTTATCGTTCCTCAAAAGTCTGGGGTTGTCAGGCTGTTTGAGAAGACTTGGCTTGTAGAGTCAAGGTGTTGTTATCGTTCCTCAAAAGTCTGGGGTTGTCAGGCTGTTTGAGAAGACTTGGCTTGGAGGGTTAGGTGCTGTAATTCAAAGGTTTTGAATTCGTGGATTAAAGCCCTTGGAGTGAAGGGACTGGATGTAGCCATGTTAATGGTGAGCCAGAATAAATCGCTCTGTTTTTATGTTGTTATTATCCGCTGCTGAGTCTGATTAATTATTCATCAAATAATTCACATCAACATTTAACAAAACAGCGAAAAGAATTCAAGTTTGACAAACACAATTCAACCCCTCTTCTCGTGTTTGCACCTTCAAAACCAACCAACCTTTATCAAATTAGCAAAAAGTTGTCAAGTTTGGCAAACACATTTAAATCCCCTTCTCGTGTTTGCACCTTCAATTGGCATCTCGATTTCATGGCTGAGCACGTTACAATGTTTGAGAAAAGATCCAATGGTTCAACATGCGAGATTCGGTGACGATGCTGCTGGTGAAAACATCAACAAACCACCTCTGTTTGATGGATAACGTTTTGAGTACTGGAAGGACAGGTTGAGAAGTTTCTATATTTCACAAGATCTTGAACTTTGGGGCTTTGTGGAAGATGGTTATATTGTTTCAAAGAATCCTTATGGTATTGAAGGTCCAAGAAAGATGATGAATGTTGATCAGGAGAAGATGTACAAGGTGCATCATAAGTCCAAAATATTCATGATAAATGCAATCACCTTATAGGAGTTTGACAAGTGCACCAACAAGGAGACATCAAATAGTATATATGATAATCTGATTATGATCTATGAAGGAAGTAAGCAAGTTCAAGAAGCAAAAGCCAACCTCTTAGTCAAAAAGTATGAGTTGTTCAAGATGACGAAGATGGACACATTGAAACAATGTTTTCTAGATTCCAGAACCCGGTCTCTGGATTAAAGGTACTTGAGAATAGTTATACTACAACTGATCATGTGTAGAAAATCCTTAGGAGTCTGACAAGCAAGTGGAGACCTAAGATCACTTCCATTCAGGAAACAAAGGGTCTGAATATTCTAAAGCTGGAAGAATTAACCAACTCTCTCAGATCACATGAAATTGAGCTTGAAAAAGATGAGCCCAAGAAGAACAACAGGACTCTGGCCTTGAAATCCAAGCATATGAAGGTTCTAAAGGCAACATCAGAATCAAAGGATAGTGATTCAGATGATTAGAATATGAACTCAGAGGAAGAGGAGATTGCCTTCATATCTAGAAAAATTCAGAAGATATGGCACAAAGAAAGAAGAAATTTCCCCAAAGATATTCCAAGTAGTCCAGTAGAGGAAATGATGATAAATATGACAAGAAAAGCACCATCTTCTATGGATGCAATGAACCCGAACATATCAAGTCAGAATGTTCTAATATGGAGAAAGGAAAACACCAGAGGAAAGATTCCAGACCTCTGATGGCTACATGGGATGATTCTGATGAATCCTCTGACGATGAACAAGCAGATTTGGCTATGATGGCTCATACCAACTTTACCTCTGGATCTAACACAGATTCCGACTCTAGTAGTGAATCAGCAAATGCAGAAATTGAGGTATTTTCTAACTTTACTCAATCTAATTTAATTACTGCTATAAATGAATTTTTAAATAATAATCACAAATTGTCTTTAAAACTGAAAACAGTTAAGAAAGAAAATACTAATCTAACTGAAAAAGTTAATGCTTTAAAGAATAAAAGTGCTGAATTTAAAACAGAAAATGCAATTCTAAAAACTGATATTACTGAACTTAAAACAGAGAATGCAAATTTGAAAACTGATATTGCTGAACTTATGGCTGAAAATCTAACTCTGAAAAGTAATTATAGTTCGACATAAATTGAAAATACCACATGTAGCTCTGATAAGAATGAAGAAGTATTTAAACATTTTCTTGATAATGGTATGGAAAGAAGCAAGTATGCTTATATGATTTATGGTGTTAGTAGGAATGGTAAAAGAGGAATAGGATTTCAAGAAAAAGTAATTGAACTTAAGTTTGTTTCCTCTGATGATTTATGTACTATTTTCTATATGAAAGGTCACACTAAAATATCTTGTTCTATCCTAACAACATGAAAAGACAATAAATCTTTAAGAACTAACAAACCATGACCCAACCAGATTTGGGTACACAAGGATAAAATTGTTTATTTTGAAGTTGTTCTAAGTAACCAAATATGAAACACAAGTCATGGTGTCTAGTCAATGGATGCTTGCAATATATGAACGGAAAAAGGTCTATGTTCCAATACTTAACAAATAGAAACCAACTAACTCTGGTGGAAGAAAAACTAGTCAGCACAATACCTGTAACATACTCTAAATTTATTATTTAAAATAATTAAGACTTATAAATATATATATTTCATTATTAATTTAGGTGTGATAATTATTTGTCTTGTTCGACTTATTGTAGTTGATAAAATTATTAGTAAGAATTATTTAATCAATGGAGAAGTTTTATATAATTATATATATATATATATATATATATGTTTTTTAGTACAAGAAGAATTTGAGCTAAGGGTTTGTGGCTAGGTGTGACCCAACCCGTAATAGAAATTTGGGCTTGGAGTTGGTGGCTTAGTTTTTGTATGATCAAGGTTAAGAAAAAAAAAAAAAATAATATTTTCTCCCTTCTTTTCTTTATTTGGGCCCAACACTATCTACCCAATAATCTCCACTTTAAATTTTCCCTAAAGTCCACAATATTTCGATACTAAGTAATAGTAAGCAGAAAAAAATACCGAAACCCTAGCCGTCATCTCCTTCACACCTCATCTCCTTCGTGCGGCAAACTTTTCGTGTGAACAACTTCGTGGGGGCTTAGAGTTTCGTACTAGGAAGAAAAGCGGCCAAGGTAAGGGCTTTTCCCCACACAAATTTGAGTTAGACCGTTAGTTTGATGACATAGAACTAATAATTGTAATTGCTTGCTTTTGAAAGAAATAACTGTAGACTAATAAAATAAAATAATGGAATATGAAATCCTTTACGTTGAGTTCGATATGTAATGTATGTCTTTTTAAGAAGTAAAGTATGAATTTTTATATTATACATGATAGAGTTTTAATTTTTATGATGGATATGAAGCAAAATATGATTTTTCTTATGTTATATATATGATAAAGTTTTGATTTTGATGATGTATTATGAGTTGGAGTTTGAAGTTTCTTGTTATATATAAAGTTTTAATCTTTATGGTGTAAATGAAGTCAAGTCCCGATTTTTATGCGTACGTGGTGAAAATTATTATTGAATGATTATTTGTCTATGAATATATGATTCTCATGATAAGGATGTGTGATATGTGATCTTTGTGATGTGAATAAGATGATGGTTTTAAAAAGGTAATTTTTTGAATGTATATGACATGATTCTTAGTGGGCTGTGTGCGGGTATAATTGTGATAATATATCGTCATATCATGGCATATGCATCTTCGTGGGAGTTGCCTTAGTGGCAGGTTTATTTTCCCCATTGGTATGGGTGATCTTTCTGTGTGGAAGTTGCCTTAGTGGCAGGTTTATATCCGGATTATATAGTTTTAGGAGCATGCATTATGCATATTTTTTATATACGATTTACTGTTTGCGCATTTTTTTTCTTTTAAATTACTTGTTTTTACCTTTATATGTTTTGTGTTATTCTTCTATATGTTTAGCTTTGGTTTGATGTGGATGATGGAAAAAATTGACCCTTACAACAACATTTTAGGTACTAATGAGTTCGAGGAGATTCAAGAGTAATTGATGAGTATTAACGTGCGGCGAACGTGGGGTAAAAATGGGGTTTTCAAGACAATTTTGTAATAATAAGTATTGCCGCAAAATTTCTATGTTTATTTATTTTTTTAATTTTTGTCACTAAACTTTTAAATGCATTCGAATTCTATAAATACGGAAGTGGATTTTTGCTTCCGTTAGGAATAATTGATTTTTCCTTTATTTTAGCTTGAATAAACCTTTTTTTATAATATTAAACAAATGTGATTGTTACTAATTATTTAAAAGTATAAATGTAGATATTCTTACCAAAAAAACATTATCGTAAATTTTTTTAAAAGTATTTTTTTTTAGTAACGTTTTGGACCAAAAATCCGGGGCGTTACATTATGGTATCAGAGCAATAATCCTCGGAATATTTTTGGGGGGACGATTATGTATGACGCATGCCTTGATTTATGTGTGATGTTTGACCTTGGTATATTTTATTCTATGATTTATTACTAATTTGGTTATATATATTCATATAGGGAAAATTTACATTTTGCATTGATTATTTGGTCTCTTTTAATACTGATAGTTTTTTTTTCTTCTTCTCAAAAATAGAAATTTTTCCTTCAATTAATTGCAATTATGATATGCCTTAAATTCTTAATCGTATGATTTGAAATAGTTTTAATTTAATTCAATGCAATAATTAATTACGATTTTATGATGATATAAATTATGAATTTATTGCATTATAATTTGAAATTATCTCGATTTAATTTGATTCAATCCAATAATAACTTTTAATTTTATGACGTTATGAATTTAATATTATGATGTTATGAATTTACTCTCGTGATTTAAATTTTTTTTTTAATTATTGTTTGTATGTTATGAATTTATTATTTGTGAATTAATGACGTTATGAATTTAATATTATGATGTTATGAATTTACTCTCGTGATTTAAAATTTTTTTTTAATTATTGTTTGTATGTTATGAATTTATTATTCGTGAATTAATGACGTTATGAATTTAATATTATGATGTTATGAATTTACTACTCGTGATTTGAATTTTTAATAATTGTTTGTATGTTATGGATTTAATAATCGTGATTTAATGACATTATGACGTTATGAATGTACTATTATGACATTATCAATTAGTTGAAACTGATTGATGTTTTTTTTAAAAAACTATAAATGATTAGTTGTTATTTTGTTATACAGTAAATTATTGCGTAATAAATTAGATTGATTTGATTTGAAAACGAGATTTAATTGGTCTCCACCTTAATTATGACACTAATTAGGCCAATTGAATTTATAATGATTATGAATGTTCCTTAATTATTTAATTTTGTGTTATGATCTAAAATTTTATAATAAAGACAATGCGGTAAATCTCTAACTGGTATAAAATTGTATGATTCCCACAATATAAGTGAAGGGTAACACCGTAAAAAGTTGTATTAGTGGAATTCTGGCTAAGGAAAAACTTGGTTATTAAGTGGTCCATTGACCCACCTCTCTTTCCTGGGAACTCCACTAGTACACGACTTATCGTGTGACCTAAAGCTATTGTCCCCATAATAGAAGGGAAGGGTAATACCGTAAAAAGTTGTAGTAGTGGGATTCTGGCTAAGGAAAGACTTGGTTATTAAGTGGTCCGTAGACCCACCTCTCTTTCCTGGGAACCCCCCTAGTACACAATTTATTGTGTGACCCGAACCTACTATATAGTCATGAATAAAATATTCCTTACGACCCTAAGGCTACAATGAGATCGTAGTGTCATCCTGATTAGATAACTTGTAGGAAGTATGGCTCGTCGCGTGAATCGACCAGTGCCCCAGGGAGAAAGTGACATGACTGAAGCTATCGAAGCCATGATGCAATGGCTGCCACAATGGCCCAACAAGCTGCAGTTCAAGCTCAACAGGCTGCAGACCAGGCTCAACGTAATGCGCAGAGGGACCTGAGGGAGGAAGCAGCTATGGCAACAAGAGGACTGACCGAATTCCTTAGGCAAGATCCGCCAAAATTTAAAGGGGAGCATGACCCTGACAAGGCCGACCTCTGGCTGCAGGAGATCGAGAAGATCCTTGAGATCCTTCACTACCCAGATGACACGAAGGTGGAGTATGCCACCTATTTGTTGATTGGTGAAGCTGAAAACTGGTGGCGAGGGGCGAGGCAAATGAAGGAAGGAAATCATGAAGAGGTGACCTGGGAAGTTTTCAAGAGAAAGTTCTTGGAAAAATATTTTCCAAAGAGTGCCAGGGCTGAGAAGGAGGCCCAATTCCTGAGACTATATCAAGGAAGTCTCACAGTGTTCGAGTATGCAGCAAAGTTTGAGTCCCTAGCAAAACATTTTCGCTACTTTCGTAACCAAATGGATGAAGAGTACATGTGTGAGAGGTTAGAAAGCGGGCTCAGATATGAAATTAAGGAGTCTGTGGGACCTCTAGAGATACGTCAGTATCAGGTGCTGGTGGAGAAGTGCAAAAAGGTGGAGATCATGAAATGAGGCCGCCTGAACAGAGGTGCTATTGGGGGACCAACGTGACATCAGGTAGGAAATCAAACACAACCTTACCATTTAATTATGGGGTTCTATCTCTAAATATTACCTTCAAATAGGGAAACGGTGACCAACAAAACAAAGGCAGTCAGTTCCAACAGAAAAAGCCATATGCCCGCCCACAGGGGACTACTGGAGATCGACCGGGACCCCAAAATGGGGGAGATCAGAGGCATCAGAACCCAACAACACAAAACCAGGCACATATTGTTCGACGCTATCACTGTGACAGGAGGGACATAGGCTAACTGAGTGTCCAAAAAGAACCAGGATATGTTATGCTTGTCAGAAACCAGGTCATATGGCAAAAGATTGTCCGGAGAAGGATACTATCAACAACAAGGATGTGGCCTGCCCTACTGCTCGAGGACGTGTTTATCACATTAGAGAAGAAGCACCATGTTCCTCAGAACTTATCCATGGTGAGTGTTTTATTGCTGGAAAAATACTTTCTGTGATATATGATTCTGGGGCAACACACTCGTTCATTTCATTAGATTGGGTGGAATCGCTCCAACTAGATGTCACTAGCTTACCATTTGATTTTATGGTTACCTTTCCCTCTGCTGAACCAGTAAAATGTAATTTGGCGTGTTTGCAATGCTCGCTGACTGTGTTTAAAATGAATTTTAAGATCGATTTAATTTGTATTCCTCTGAAACATCTTGGAGTAATTTTGGGAATGGATTGGTTGTCTAGCAACTACATCATGTTAGACTGTGCTCGATGGAACATGATATTTCCAGATCCCGATATTTCGAAGTTCCTTTTAGCCAACAAATTGAAGTTTTCTCTGGAGGGAGGAGTCCAGAAATATGTGTTTCTCAACTCAGTAAGCATGAGTCCAGAGGTTGTTGTCGATGAGATCCCAGTAGTGAAGGATTTCTTTGAGGTTTTCCCACCAGACGTACCAGGACTACCCCCAGTCCGTAATGTCGAATTTGCTATCGATGTTATTCCAGGTGCTGGTACCATCTCTATCACTCCTTACAGAATGTCCCCCTTAGAGCTATCAGAACTAAAGAACCAATTGGAAGACCTTCTGTCTAAGAAATTCATTCGGCCTAGTGTATCACCATGGGGAGCCCCCGTGTTATTGGTCAAGAAGAAGGATGGAAAGTCGAGATTGTGTGTTGATTATCGACAGCTCAACAAAGTCACAATAAAAAATAGATACCCTTTACCTCGCATTGATGATTTAATGGACCAACTCAGAGGGGCAGAGGTGTTTTCTAAGATTGATCTAAAGTCGGGATACCACCAGATTCGAGTGAAAGAAGATGATATATCCAAGACATCCTTTAGAACGTGATATAGGCACTATGAGTACTTGGTGATGCCTTTTGGAGTAACCAATGCGCCGGCTATCTTCATGGATTATATGAACCGTATCTTTCGTCCGTTCTTAGACAAGTTTGTGGTGATCTTTATTGATGACATCTTGATCTATTCCAAGAGTAGGGAGGAACATGAGGAACATTTGCGTCAAGTTCTGCAAGTACTGAAAGAGCAACAACTATATACCAATCTAGGAAAATGTGAATTTTGGTTGGAAGAAGTGAAGTTCTTGGGACACGTAATTTCTAAGGAAGGGATCGTTGTCGACCCATCCAAGGTAGAAGCCGTGATGGCATGGAAACAACCGCAGACAGTCACAGAGATTAGGAGTTTTCTAGGCTTGGTTGGGTACTATAGGAGATTTATTGAGGGATTTGCCAAGATTGCTGCTCCGTTGACACACCTTACGAAGAAGAACCAGATTTATGCTTGGACTGAGGAATGTGAGAAAAATTTCCAACTGATGAAAGAGAAACTAACTACATCTCCAGTGTTAGTGTTGCCACAACCAGAAGAGCCTTACGAAGTTTATTGTGATGCCTCATACCAAGGATTGGGTTGTGTACTGATGCAAAACAAACAAGTAGTGGCCTATGCTTCGAGGCAATTGAAGGTGCATGAAAAAAATTATCCCACTCATGACTTGGAGTTAGCTGCAATTGTCTTTGCATTGAAAATTTGGAGACATTATCTGTATGGGTGTAGTTTTGATGTATTTAGTGACCATAAGAGTTTGAAATACTTGTTTGATCAAAAGGAGCTTAACATTAGGAAGAGCAGATGGATGGAGTTTATTAAAGATTATGAGTTCACATTGCATTACCATCCAGGGAAAGCGAACGTGGTGGCTGATGCCCTCAGTAGGAAGCGCGTTCATCTCTCGTTTGCAACAATGAAGGGGTTGGAGTTGTTAGAGAAGTTCTGTGACTTGAATCTTAATTTGGAATCTCCATTGGGGAAATTGCACTGTGGAGTCATCATTATAGATAGTCAACTGATGAATGAGATTAAAGTTCTCCAAGTTACAGATGTGTTGATTCAAGAGAAAAGGAAGTTGATCAAAGTTGGCAGGGCACCTGAATTCAAGGTGGGCCCAGATGATATTTTGAGATGTAATGGACGTGTTTGTATACCTGAAAATACCGAATTAAGGAGGACTATCTTGGATGAGGCCCACAAAAGCAAGCTGAGTATTCACTCTGGTACCACCAAAATGTATAAAGACGTTAAGCAGAAGTTTTGGTGGACATGAATGAAGAAACAAGTAGCAGAATACGTGGCTTCGTGTTTGACTTGTTAGAAAGCTAAGGTATAACATCAAAAGCCAGGGGGACTATTAAGGCCATTAGACATACCAGTATGGAAATGGGATAGTATATCCATGGATTTTGTGGTAGCATTGCCTAAGACTCAACGGAAGTTTGACTCCATTTGGGTGATTGTCGACAAGTTAACCAAATCTGCCCATTTCATACCCGTGAGGACTAATTATGATGTGACTAAGCTTGCAGAGATATACATTGCAGAGATTGTCAGACTACATGGAGTACCTTCTAGCATTGTGTCAGATAGAGATCCGAAGTTCATTTCTCGTTTGTGGGGAGCATTACATGAGGCGTTGGGTACTAAGTTGAGATTGAGTTCGGCCTATCACCCTCAAACCGACGGACAAACAGAAAGAACTATTCAGACCTTGGAGGATTTACTGAGAGCGTGTGTGCTGGATGAGCGAGGAAGTTGGGATAATATATTGCCTCTCATTGAGTTCACCTATAACAACAGCTATCATGCAAGCATTGGGATGGCACCGTACGAGGCTCTATATGGGCGTAAGTGCCAAACCCCCTTGTGTTGGTATCAAGATGGTGAGAACTTAATTGTGGGGCCATAATTGGTACAACAGACCACAGATAAGGTCCGTCTGATCCAAGAAAGGATGAAGGCAGCACAAAGCAGACAAAAGAGTTATGCCGACCAACGGAGGAAACCGCTTGAGTTTCAAGAGGGTGAACATGTATTTTTGAGAGTGACGCCTACTACTGGAGTTGGTAGGGCACTGAAGTCTAAGAAGTGAACTCCTAAATTCATCGGCCCATACCAAATCCTCCGACGTGTGGGTCTAGTAGTTTATCAAATTGCCTTGCCTTCGAGTTTGGCCAAGCTACATGATGTGTTCCACGTGTCACAATTGAGGAAGTACATGGCTGATCCTTCCCATATTATCGTGCCAGATGATATCCAGTTGAAAGACAACCTTTCTTTTGCAGTTCCACCATTGAGCATTGGAGACAAGACTACTAAGCACCTACGAGGTAAGGAGATCACATTGGTCAAGGTAATTTGGGACCAAACAACTGGAGATGCAACTTGGGAATTAGAGGAAAAAATGAGAGAGCTCTACCCTAACCTTTTCATGTTAGACTAGTTTCGAGGACGAAACTGTTTTTAAGGGGGTGAGTATTGTAACATCCTCTAAATTTATTATTTAAAATAATTAAGACTTATAAATATATATATTTCATTATTAATTTAGGTGTGATAATTATTTGTCTTGTTCGACTTATTGTAGTTGATAAAATTATTAGTAAGAATTATTTAATCAATGGAGAAGTTTTATATAATTATATATATATATATATATATATATATATATATATATATATCTGTTTTTTAGTACAAGAAGAATTTGAACTAAGGGTTTATGGCTAGGTGTGACCCAACCCGTAATAGAAATTTGGGCTTGGAGTTGGTGGCTTAGTTTTTGTATGATCAAGGTTAAGAAAAAAAATAATAATAAATAAATCAAATAATATTTTCTCCCTTTTTTTCTTTATTTGGGCCTAACACTATCTACCCAATAATCTCCACTTTAAATTTTCCCTAAAGTCCACAATATTTCGATACTAAGTAATAGTAAGCAGAAAAAAATACCGAAACCCTAGCCGTCATCTCCTTAACACCTCATCTCCTTCGTGCGGCAAAATTTTCGTGTGAACAACTTCGTGGGGGCTTAGAGTTTCGTACTAGGAAGAAATGCGGCCAAGGTAAGGGCTTTTCCCCACACAAAATTGAGTTAGACCTTTAGTTGGATGACATAGAACTAATAATTGTAATTGCTTGCTTTTGAAAGAAATAAATGTAGACTAATAAAATAAAATAATGGAATATGAAATCCTTTACGTTGAGTTCGATATGTAATGTATGTCTTTTTAAGAAGTAAAGTATGAATTTTTATATTATACATGATAGAGTTTTAATTTTTATGATGGATATGAAGCAAAATATGATTTTTCTTATGTTATATATATGATAAAGTTTTGATTTTGATGATGTATTATGAGTTGGAGTTTGAAGTTTCTTGTTATATATAAAGTTTTAATCTTTATGGTGTAAATGAAGTCAAGTCCCGATTTTTATGCGTACGTGGTGAAAATTATTATTGAATGATTATTTGTCTATGAATATATGATTCTCATGATAAGGATGTGTGATATGTGATCTTTGTGATGTGAATAAGATGATGGTTTTCAAAAGGTGATTTTTTGAATGTATATGACATGATTCTTAGTGGGTTGTGTGCGGGTATAATTGTGATAATATATCGTCATATCATGGCATATGCATCTTCGTGGGAGTTGCCTTAGTGGCAGGTTTATTTTCCCCATTGGTATGAGTGATCTTTCTGTGTGGAAGTTGCCTTAGTGGCAGGTTTATATCCGGATTATATAGTTTTAGGAGCATGCATTATGCATATTTTTTATATACGATTTACTGTTTGCGCATTTTTTTCTTTTAAATTACTTGTTTTTACCTTTATATGTTTTGTGTTATTCTTCTATATGTTTAGCTTTGGTTTGATGTGGATGATGGAAAAAATTGACCCTTACAACAACATTTTAGGTACTAATGAGTTCGAGGAGATTCAAGAGTAATTGATGAGTATTAACGTGCGGCGAACGTGGGGCAAACATGGGGTTTTCAAGACAATTTTGTAATAATAAGTATTGCCGCAAAATTTCTATGTTTTTTTATTTTTTTTTAATTTTTGTCACTAAACTTTTAAATGCATTCGAATTCTATAAATACGGAAGTGGATTTTTGCTTCCGTTAGGAATAATTGATTTTTCCTTTATTTTAGCTTGAATAAACCTTTTTTTATAATATTAAACAAATGTGATTGTTACTAATTATTTAAAAGCATAAATGTGATTGTTACTAATTATTTAAAAGTATAATTGTAGATATTCTTACCAAAAAAACAAATTATCGTAAATTTTTCTAAAAGTATTTTTTTAGTAACGTTTTGGACCAAAAATCCGGGGCGTTACAATACCTATCAAAACCAGAACCATATGATGAACCAGAAATATCAGAAAAATATGTAGTATCAACAGAATCAAAACTGGTAGAGAAATCACACATATCAATAAAATCAAAACTGGAAGAGAAATCCCACATATCAACAGAACTGGAACTACTAGAAGAATCAGAGTTAGCATCAGATCCAAAATTACTAGAGGAACCTGATACATCAGCACAAACAAAAGTGTTAGGTTAACAATCAGAATTGGGAGACTTCTTTGAACACTCCAATCAAATTCATCAAGACTACAAACCTGGATGGGAATTCAAATCCCTTCATCCAGACCCTCTAATAAGAGAATATACAAATTCGAAATCTGAAAACTAGAAAAGAAGAAATAAGAGGGTTTTTAGAGTTAAACTAAAATTGTTGGCATATAGGTTATATCTTTCTTTAAATATAATTATTGTTTGATATTATGTTTACTGTGATAACAAGAAGCTTGATCTTAAGAGGTATGATGTTTGAGATCTAGTACCTAGACCAAAGAAAAATATTATTGGAACCAAGTGGGTTGTCTGAAACAAGCTAAATGAAAAAGGTGAAGTAGTCAGAAACACGACAAGACTTGTCGCACAAGGCTATAGTCAGCAAGAGGGCATTGATTACACTGAGACATTTGCTCTAGTGGCCAGGTTAGAAGCTATTCGTATCCTACTTTCTTTTGCTGCAAATAATAACATTACATTATTTGAAATGGATGTTAAATATGTTTTTCTAAATGGTTATATAAGATAAAAAGTCTGTGTTAAACAAACCTCGGGTTTTGAAAGTTCTGAATTTCCAAATCATGTTTTTAAACTTAGGAAGTCTCTGTATGATCTAAAACAAGCACCTAGAGCATGGTATGATAGACTTAGTAACTTCTTGCTTAAAAATAACTTTGAAAGAGGACAAATAGATAATACACTTTTTAGAAAATTAATAAGAGATGACATTCTTATTATTCAAATTTATGTTGATGACATTATTTTTGGATCTACTAATGGTACTCTTTTCCAAGAATTTTCCAAATTGATGCAGCATGAATTTCATATAAGTATGATGGGAGAACTTAAGTTCTTCTTAGGGATACAAATTCAACAAAGTCAAAAAGGTATATACATTCATCAAACTAAATATACAAAAGAGCTTCTCAGGAAGTTTAAGATCAGTGATTGCAAACATATGGCTACACCAATGCACCTTACTTGTTCACTTGAAAAAGATGATTCATGCAAAAAAGTTGACCAAAAAACCTATAGAGGAATGATGGGATCCCTACTGTACCTTACCGCTTTAAGACCTGACATCATGTTTATTGTATGTGAAAGATTTCAAGCTGGCCCTAGGGAATCGCATTTAATTGTCGTTAAGAGAATCCTCATATGCCTAAAAGGCACTACCAACCTTACTTTATTCTACAAGAAATATCCAAAGTACAAACTGAGTGGATACTGTGATTTGGATTTTGTTGGAGATAAACTTGAGAGAAAGAGCACTAGTGGCAACCGAAGCTTTCTAGGTGACAACTTAATATCTTGGTCAAGCAAGGGACAAAACACCAATGCAATATCAACAGACGAGGCTGAGTACATTTCAACAGCTAGTTACAGTTCTCAACTACTTTGGATGGAACATCAACTAGAAGACTACAAAATCCTAGAAACCAACAATCCTATCTATTGTGATAACACTTCTGCCATTTATCCTACCAAAAACCCTATCCTACATTCTAGAGCTAAACACATAGAGATAAAAGACCACTTTATTAGGGACTTTGTTCAAAAAGGGGTACTAAACATTAAGTTTATAGACACTGAACTCCATTGAGCTGACATATTCACCAAAACACTATCTAAAGATAGGTTTGACTTCATCAAAAAAACCTAAACCTTACCTTCATACCTAACTAATGTTGTGATAACTTCAAAGTAGTTTAGTTTTAAATTAATTTTTATATTTTCTTGTAATATATTTATGTTATTAAAAAAAACATAGAGAGAAAAAGAGAAAAACAAAACAAAAGAAAATGAGAAGAAAAAAAGAGAAAAAAAAAGGAAAAAAAATGAAAAAGAGAAAAAATAAAGAAAGAAAAAAAGAAAAAAAAGAGAAAGTTTCACTTTTAAGTATTTTTGTCTGATGACAAAAATGGGAGAAAATATATTTGATAAATTGAGAAGAAAATGATGCTTAGACTTAGGAGGAGCCTGAAGTTAGAGGGAGTCAAAGAAATATAAAGAAAAATTGTTATAAAAATTACAAGTTTTGTCATATTTAAAAAAGGGGAGATTGTTGGAACCAAGTTGATTTTATATTTAGAGTTTTGATGATGATAAAAGTATTTTTTGAGAACAATATATTTGACTTCAAATAGTATGAAAGAAGATTCATATTTTTGAAGAAAATCTAAAATAAGAATTGATTCAGATTTATAAATTGAAGAAAATTTAAAATAAGATTTGATTCAAATTTATAATTGAAGAAAATCTAAAATATGTTTTGTTTCAGATTTATAATTGAAGTAATTCTTGAAGGTGCAAACAAGAGAAGGGGGGGTTGAATTGTGTTTGACTTAACTTGAATACTTTTCCTGTTTTTTCACTTTTAAAACAAAACTTGATGTATGATTAAAAACAGAGTTAGCAGCGAATATAAAATAAAAATAAAACTCAGAATTCTTATACTGGTTCCCCGTTAACGAGGCTACGTCCAATCCCTTCACCTTGAAGGATTTCACTAATTCAAACCTTGAATTACAACCGTTCTACTGACCGTCCAAGTCAGTCATCTCAAACAGTCTAACAATCCTAGACTCTTGAGGAATACAACTCCTGTCTTCAGCCAATCTGACAATCCCAGATTGTAGAAGAAATTTCAACACTATGAATCTAATTGCCAAGTAACCTGCTAACCCTACTGACTCCCTCAGATTGTAGACTCTACTTCAACAACTTAGATTTGACACAATGGAAAGAAAATAACACGAGTACTTGCTTCTTGAAAGCTGGAACTCACAATTGACCTCTCTGAAAATTTGAGTGTTTGCTTTGAAAGTGTATGACTCTTTTGTGATTTTCGATGAATAGTATTCTGCCTTGAGCCTCCTTTTATAGATGCAGATTTGGGCCTCTTCCAAGCTTAATTTCGAGTTGAATCTTGCTGGATTCTCTTGCAAAAATAACTTGACCAATTGGGCTTTATTTAAATAAAATATATATCTTTTTTAAGCTTCAGATTTCTTTCAAAAAATAACTGGTCAATCAAAACTTTAGTTGCTTCCCGCCACAGCTCCTGAATTCCACAATACCTCACTTTTATTTTTGTAACAAATCTTTTTAATACTTTGATTAAAATAAATTAAAATCTCCACTGTTAATCCTCCTGATTAAATCTGGACCATTGGATTCTTCTGCGCTAGTCCACATCTGGACCAACCTAATTGATATGCGGTGATCCTTTGATTTCGGCCATCCCTGGACCACACTTCCTAACCCTCTAATCTTCTAATTTCGGCCATCCTGGACTTGCACCTGATATGCTACAATCCTATGATCTCGGCCATTGCTGGACCACACATCCTGACCCTCTGATTTCGGCCAACATTGGGCCATGGTCTGATCTTCTGATCTCCGCCAACACTGGGCCAAATAATTAATTCTGAACCATTGATCTGGAAATCTTCCCTCTGATCTGGACCAATTCTGGACTTGGTCTGGATTAAACTGAAATTAAATCTGGATAAGTAATATTTCAATCGGGACATTTTACCTTTGATTTTGGATCAGGTCTGGATCAATTCTGGAAATAATTTCTTCTGGTCTGGACTTAGTTTCATACCATGAACCATGCTATCTTCTGATCTGGGTTAAATCTGGATTGATTGTCTTGTTTTGGACTCATTAACTTATCTTCTGGTTGAGTCTGGAACAAGTCTGGGCTGTTTTAATTTCTCACTGCCAGGCCATCTTCTGGTCAGAATAACTTCTGGAATAAATTTGATATTTGATTCCTCTTGGTCTAGACAAACTCTCCCTCTGGCATGCTTTCCTATGGTATGGTCCAAGTCTTCTGCTGACATTGCTTCCTTCTGATCTGGGCAAGCAAAGATGTCTTCTAGTGATCCTGGAGTATCTTCTGGTAATTCCAGGATGCATTCTGGATGCATCTTCTGCCTTTGCAAACTTCATTTTCTGTTTGTATTTAATGTAATAATTCAAGGTACAAAATAAGATTACATTGAGTCCTTTTGTAAACATCAAAATCCTAAGACATAGAACTAACTTGGTTACAACAATCTCCCCCTTTTTGATGATGACAAAACCTTAACTTATTTTGCTAGCTTGTAACTCGAAGACTTGAATTACTCCCCCTCAGACCAATCTCTCCCCCTAAGTCTGATACTCTCCTTTTCAACTCCTTCTCTTTTCACTCTTTCTTTTCTTCTCTTCTCTTCTCCTCTCCTTTTCAACTCATTCTTTATTCTCTCTTCATTTTTCCTCTCGTTTTCAACTCCTTCTCTTTTCACTCTTTCTTTTTTTCTCTCCCTGATTCCTCTCCTTTTGAACTTCTTCTTTTTCACTATTTCTTTTTCTTTCTCCCTGATTCTTCTCCTTTTCAACTCCTTCCCTTTTCATCTATTTCTTTTTCGCTCCTCCTTTCTTTTTATCTCTCATTTTATACTTATTTCTCCTTTCTCTCTCTCGCTCTCCCCCTTTTTGTCATCAGCCAAAAAGTGGTCCTACTATTTTTGTATTTTTTTGTTTTTCTCTTTACAAATTACAGAAAGTAAGACAAAAAATAAAATTACAAGATATTTAAAAACTCCTAAGATTACTATCTGAGCTAGTCAGATATGGAGGTAATGCTAAGATGCTTCTTGATGAACTCGAACCTATCTTCTGGTAATGCTTTGGTGAAGATGTCAGCCCATTGATGATCAGTGTCCCCAAACTGGATGCTTAAATTCCCTTTTTGAACATGGTCCCTAATGAAATGGTGTTTTATTTCAATGTGTTTGGCTCTGGAGTGTAAGATAGGGGTCTTGGTTAGGTTTATGGCTGAAGTGTTATCACAGAACAAAGGGATATTGGTTTCAAAGATGTTGTAGTCTTCAAGTTGATGTTTCATCCAGAGTAACTGTGAACTGCATCCTGCTGCTGATATATACTCAGCTTCAGCTGTTGACATGGCAATTGTGCTTTGTCTTTTGCTTGACCAATAGATCAAATTATCACCTAAGAAAGTGCAGTTGCCACTTGTACTTTTTCTTTCCAGCTTGTCTCCAGCATAGTCGGAATAACAAAAATATGTGAGTTTGTAGGTGAGGGTTTTCTTGTATAACAGGGTAAGGTTGGTGGTTCCTTTAAGGTATCTTAAAATTCGTTTGACAGCAGTTAAATGGGATTCCCTAGGGTCAGCTTGAAAACGGGCACAGACACAAACACTAAACAAGATGTCAGGTCTAGAAGCAGTTAAATAAAGAAGGGATCCAATCATACCTCTGTATGTTTTCTGGTCTACCTTTTGGCTGGTTTCATCTTTCTCAAGTGAGCAGGTTGGGTGCATGGGGGTGGCCATAGGCTTACATTCACTCATTTTGAACATTTTAAGAAGTTCTTTAGTATATTTAGATTGGTGAATGAGTATACCTGATTTACCTTGGTGAATCTGAATTCCCAAGAAGAACTTGAGTTCTCCCATCATGCTCATTTGGAACTCTTTCTGCATTAGGTCAGAAAACTCTTTGCACAAAGTGCCATTAGTCGATCCAAATATGATATCATCAACATAAACTTGAATAATCAAAATATCATTTTTAATGGATTTCCTAAATAGAGTATTATCAATCTGGCCTCTATTAAATTCATTCTTAAGCAGAAAGTTATTCAGTCTGTCATACCATGCCCTTGGTGATTGTTTTAAACCATATAAAGATTTTTTTAGGTTTGAAAACATGGTCTGGAAAATCAGAATTTTCAAATCCAGGGGGCTGTTTGACATTGACTTCCTCACTTATATAGCCATTTAAGAATGCACTTTTAACATCCATTTGATACAGCATTATATCATGATTAGCAGCAAATGATAAAAGAATTCTAATTGCTTCTAACCTGGCCACTGGAGCAAAAGTCTCAGTGTAATCAATACCTTTCTGTTGACTGTATCCTTGAGCTACAATTCTAGCTTTGTTCCTTACAACTTCACCCTTTTCATTGAATTTGTTTCTGAACACCTACTTGGTTCGAATAATGTTTTTGTTTGGTCTGGATACCAGATCCCAAACATCATTCCTTTGGAATTCATTCAGTTCTTCTTGCATTGCAAGTATCCAACCTTCCTCTACCAAAGCTTCATCAACATTGGTTGGTTTGCATCAGCTTCTGGTTCTGGATGATCTGTAACAGCTTCTGATTCTGATAAATCAGCTTCTAGTTCTGGTGAATCTGTAACAGCTTCAGATTCTGGTAAATATCCAGATTTCTCTTCTGACTTGATCAGATTTATCTTTTGAAGATTTGTCATGTGTTGCTGACTTGCTTGTATCCTCTACCTTTCCAGGTACTTCTGTTTCTTCTGCTTCTGCTCTCTTTGGTTCTGGTGAACCTGCACTATTTTTATCTTGCTTTGATTTGTCAAGATCAAGCAGTTTGTCATATTACATAATGCAAATCAAATAATTTAAAATTTAACTCAATACAGCCAAACCATTAATTCTGCTTCTGGTGGTTTCTGCTTGTTTTTGAAACCACTGGAATGCTATTTCTGCTGAGGTGTTCAATTCGTGTGAATCACTTGGTTCCTCTGACAGTTTGAAAACCAACAAAATACTTATCTAGCTTTGATTTGTTATGATCAAGCTTCTTGTTATCACAGTAAACATAAATATCAAATAATAATAGTATTTACAGCAAGATGTAACCTGTCTGTGAACAGTTTCAGTTTTACTCTGAAAATCCTCTTGCTTCTGATTTTCAAATTCTTAATCTCTATGTTCTGTGATTACATAGTTTGGTTGAGGGGATTTGAATTCCCTTCCAGGTTTGTAGTCTTGATGAATCTCACTGGAGTGTTTGAAGAACTCTCCTGATTTTGATTATTCTCTTTCTGCTTTGGCTGATACACCATGTTTCTCTGGTGATTCTGGAACTTATGGTGATTTTGGTAATTATACTGATTCTGATAATTAGAGTAATTCTGATGATCATACCTGAACCTTTGATACTGATACCTGTTCAGGTTCTGGTTCTGGTACTGATTCTGATTCCAGTGTTGATTCTGGTTCCAGTGTTGATTCTGGTTCCAGTGTTGATTCTGGTTCATGTGCCTGTGATACTGGTTCCAGTTCTTGTACCTGTGATACTGGTTCTGGTTCCAGTTCCTGTTCCTTTGATACTGGTTCCAATTCTGATTCTGGTTCCAGTTCCTGTTCTGATTCGTGTGATATCTTTGATATTTCCTGTTCCTCCTATGATTCTGGTTATGGTTCTGATAGGTATTGTGTTGACCAGTTCTTCTTCTACCAGAGTCACTTGGCTTCTGTTTGGTAGATGTTGGAACATAAACCTTCTTCTGCTTGTGCATTGCAACCATCCATTATCCAGGCATCATTGTTGGTGTCTCCTTCTGGTTGCTCAGAATATTTGCAACATAAACAATTTGATCTTTTGGTACCCAGAACTGATTGGGTCCAGGTTTGTTAGTTGTAACAGCTCTCTGATCTTGTTCAGATTTTACCATCGGACAAGATAATTCAGAGTGACCATTCTTAGCACAAACAATACATAAAACATCAGAATGAACAGTTTTAGTTTCATTAATCGTTTCTGTAAAACCAAGACCGCTCTTTCCAGAGTTACTGTTTCCATAAATCATAGATGCATATTTACTTCTTTCCATTCCATTAGAAATAAAGTTTTGAAAGAATTGTTCATGCATATCAGATTCACAAATAGTTTTGGAAGTGGAACATATATTACTTTTGAGTGTTTGGTTTTCAGACTCGAGTCTTGCAACTTCAGTTTTAAAATCTTTGTTTTCAGTTGCATACTCAGAATTTTGATTCTTTAAAACTTGGACTTCTTTGGTTAGACTTTTCTTATCTTCCCTAAGAGTTTTTAGTTTTAAAGACATCTTATTGTTTGCATTTAACAAGTCTTTTAAAGTCTCAATTAATTCAGAATTAGAGAGATCAGAAAATACCTCACTGTCTTCATCTTTTGATTCTGTTCCAGAGCCTGAGCTGTATCCAGAACTTGAGTTGGAATGAGCCATTAGAGACAGAATTGCTTCCTCTGATGTGCTTCCAGAAGCAGACCTGATGTGTGCCATCTTTGCTGTTTCTGCCTCTTCTTCATCAGACAATTCTTCTTCTGATTCTGATACATCCCAGGCAGCCATCAGACCCTTCTTTCTGTATCTGGAACTCTTCTTGTGCTGTTTGCCTTTTTCCAGATTTGGACATTCTGACTTGATATGTCCAGGGTCATTGCATCCATAACAGATGATATTCTTGTCAAATTCTTCCTTATCTTTGCTGTTATGTTTTTTCTTGAAGCTTCTTCTCTTCCTGTTTTCCTATATCTTAACCATCCTTTTGGTTAAGTAAGCCATATCATCACAGTCACTGTCACTATCTTCTGATTCTGATGCTGCCTTTGCAGCATTCTTCTGTTTCGACTTCAGAGCCAGATTCTTCTTCTTCTTTGGTTCATCTTCTTCTAGTTCTATTTCATGAGACCTGAGTGAGCTGATTAGGTCTTCAAGTCTTAAGTTATTCAGATCATTGGCTTGCTGAACTGCAGTAACCATTGGTCTCCACTTTTTTGGTAAACTTCTTAGAATCTTCTTGACATGATCTGCTGTTGTGTAGCTTTTCTTTAAGACCTTCAGTCTAGATATCAGAGTCTGGAATCTGCAGAACATTCCATCAATGTTTTCATCATCTTCCATCTTGAACATCTCATACTGTTTGACTAGTATGTTAGCCCTTGCTTCTTGAACCTACTGGGTTCCTTCATAGGTTAGAACCAGACTGTCGAATATGCTCTTTGCTGTTTCTTTATTTGTGCATCTGTCAAATTCCTTGAATGTGATGGCACTGATCATGATGTTTCTGGACTTGTGATGAAGTTTGTGTAATCTGCTCTGATCTGGTTTCATATAATCCATGTCTAGTTTTTTAGTTGGATCTTCTCGATCAGTAGGTGCAGTGTATCCTTTGACTATCATCTTCCGTAGTTCAGGATCTTGAGATATGACGAAACTTCTCATTCTGTCCTTCCAATACTCAAACCTTTCTCCATCAAACAGTGGTGATCTTTGATGTTGCCTCCCAATTCTTCTCTGGATTCTGCCATGTTGAACCCCTTGGACCTTTCCTCAAACACTGTTAAGTGCTCAGCCTTGAGACCGAGCTCTGATGCTAATTGAAGGTGCAAACACAAGAAGGGGGGTTGAATTGTGTTTGACTTAACTTGAATACTTTTCCTGTTTTTACACTTTTAAAACAAAACTTGATGTATGATTAAAAACAGAGTTAGCAGCGGATATAAAATAAAAATAAAACTCAGAATTCTTATACTGGTTCACTGTTAACGAGGCTACGTCCAGTCCCTTCACCTTGAAGGATTTCACTAATTCAAACCTTGAATTACAACCGTTCTACTGACCCTCCAAGTCAGTCTTCTCAAACAGTCTAACAATCGTAGACTCTTGAGGAATACAACTCCTGTCTTCAGCCAATCTGACAATCCCATATTGTAGAAGAAATTTCAACCCTATGAATCTAATTGCCAAGTAACCTGCTACCCCTTGTGACTCCCTCAGATTGTAGACTCTACTTCAACAACTTAGATTTGACACAATGGAAAGAAAATAACACGAGTACTTGCTTCTTGAAAGTTAGAACTCACAATTGACCTCTTTGAAAATTTGAGTGTGTGCTTTGGAAGTGTATGACTCTTTTGTGATTTTTGATGATGAGTATTCTGCCTTGAGCCTCATTTTATAGATGCAGATTTGGGCCTCTTCCAAGCTTAATTTCGAGCTGAATCTTGCTGGATTCTCTTGCAAAAATAACTTGACCAATTGGGCTTTATTTAAATAAAAACATAACTTTTTTAAGCTTCAGATTTCTTTCAAAAAATAACTGGTCAATCAAAACTTTAGGTACTTCCCGCCACAGCTCCTGAATTCCACAATACCTCACTTTTATTTTTGTAACAAATCTTTTTAATACTTTGATTAAAATAAATTAAAATCTCCAATGTTAATCCTCCTGATTAAATCTGACCATTGGATTCTTCTGCGCTAGTCCACATCTGGACCAACCTAACTGATATGTTGTGATCCTCTAATTTCGGCCATCCCTGGACCACACTTCCTAACCCTCTAATCTTCTGATTTTGGCCATCCTGGACTTGCACCTGATATGCTACAATCCTATGATCTCGGCCATTACTGGACCACTCATCCTGACCCTCTGATTTCGGCCAACATTGGGCCATGGTCTGATCTTCTGATCTCCGCCAACACTGGGCCAAATAATTAATTCTGAACCATTGATCTGGAAATCTTCCCTCTGATCTGGAACAATTCTTGACTTGGTTTGGATTAAACTGAAATTAAATCTGGATAAGTAATATTTCAGTCTGGACATTTTACCTTTGATTTTGGATCAGGTCTGGATCAATTCTGGAAATCATTTCTTCTGGTCTGGACTTAGTTTCATACCATGAACCATGCTATCTTCTGATCTGGGTTAAATCTGGATTGATTCTCTTGTTATGGACTCATTAACTTATCTTCTGGTTGAGTCTGGAACAAGTCTGGGCTGTTTTAATTTCTCACTGCCAGGCCATCTTTTGGTCAGAATAACTTCTAGAATAAATCTTATATTTGATTCCTCTTGGTCTGGAGAAACTCTCCCTCTGGCAGGCTTTCCTTTGGTATGGTCCAGGTCTTCTTCTGACATTGCTTCCTTCTGATCTGGGCAAGCAAAAATATCTTCTGGTGATCCTGGAGTATCTTCTGGTAATTCCAGGATGCATTCTGGATGCATCTTCTGCCTCTGCAAACTTTATTTTCTGTTTGTATTTAATGTAATAATTCAAGGTACAAAATAAGATTACATTGAGTCCTTTTGTAAACATCAAAATCCTAAGACTTAGAACCAACTTGGTTCCAACAATTCTAAAATGAGATTTGATTTGGATTTATAATTGAAGAAAATTTAAAATATGATTTGATTCAAATTTATAATTGAAGAAAATGTAAAATAAGATTTGATTCAAATTTATAATTGAAGAAATTTTTTGACCAAGTTGAAAAGAAGATATGGTCAAGATTTGAAGATGATTTGATCAAGGTTTATTTACAAGAAAATATGAACACAATCAATCTGGCAAATTTACAAACTCTATCTGAAAAAAATACAAACATAATCAATCTGAAGAATTTACAAACTAAATATGAAGAGGATGCAATTCAAAATTAAACAAGGACTAGATTGAAGCCCAAATTTTAACTCTAAATAGATACTCAAGGATGAAGAAGAAGAGCATTGAAAATCAGAAAAGAGTAGAAGAACTCATAAGCTCAAAATTTCAAATTCATCTGGGAGTTCAATGAGAGAAACACTTGTTCAAGTTAGAATAATTTTCCCAGTGTTCTTTTCTTAGAGTGTGAAAGTTATTATTATCAGCTTTGTTAGAAGCAAACACTTAAAGTTCCAATCTATTGTATCCAACCCGATAGTGGTTTAATTCATTTTTCAATATGGGGTTGTCAGGTCGTTAGGAGAAGACTTGGCTTGTAGGGTCAAGGTGGCTAGTTCCTCAAAAGTATGGGGTTGTTAAGTTGTTTGGGAAGACTGGCTTGGAGGGTCATGTACTTTGTAATTTAAGGTATTTGAATTAGTGGATTAAAGCCTTCTGAATGAGGGGACTGGATTTAGTCAAGTTAGTGGTGAACTAGGATAAATCTATGTGTCCAATTATTTATGTCTTCATTGTTTGCTGCCTCTGAACTCGATTGCTTTTTATATAAGTAATTCATAAAAACCAACCAATCTTCATCAAATTAACAAAAAGTCATCAACTTTGGCAAACACAATTTAACTTGCCCTTCTTGTGTTTGCTTCTTCACTAAATTTTACACAATCTGGTCTCGAACTTTTGAAACTGACACAATCCCACACTGCCTATTTTCAGGTTCATCTTAAATATGTTTGAGGTCTTGTGCTAATATTAAAATTTGGGTCTATAATAAATAAAGTGCAATTTTAATAATTATAAAAAGGGGGTAAAATAAATTTTAGTCCCTATAAAATTTCAAAATTTTATTTTTAGTTCCTATAGAAAAATTCTCAACTTTTTAGTTCTTAAAATTATTTTATTGACTTTTAGTCTCTATTTTGTAAAGATTTTTTGTTAAAAAATGATATTTTTAGTCACTTTAAAGTCAAAATAGTGACTAGAAATGAAGGAAAAAAATTTAGGGACTCAACATGAAAAGTCTTAATTTTATAGAGATTAAAAATATATTTAACAAAAAAGAAATCACCCTCATTTTATTGTATTATAAAAAAAATAAAAATTAGGGTCCTATGCTACTAGGTTGGTGCTTGAACAACCCAATAGCTGGCACTCCCTATTTCACCTTTTCAATAGAAAAGATTGCTTTCGAGCACGATAGCCTCCTGATCACAAATAAACTTGAAATGCATATTCTTAAATCCTTGTTCTAGGTAAAGTGATTGGTTTAAAATGATTTGTAAAATGGTCAAAAATTGCCTCCCTTATCCCACTAAATCTTCCTTTTTGCAGACCATTTACATCAATACTCAAAATCTTGTTAAGTCTCCTTGTGTGTGCAATCACACCATGAAAGAATTTAGAATTTGCACCACCCTTATATAGCCATATTAAGTAAGACTTGTGCCACTAAACACTACAAATAAGCTGTGATAAAGACTGCAACTGAAAATATATATAATGAAGTTATGAAACCTCATCCTCCAATAGATTATATAATTCACCCTAACATCCAACAAGTTTAGGCGCTCCTTGTCCTCTACAATTCTACTGTCAAAATTTCTCCTACAATCTTTATGCCACGGACAAGGACGAAATTTAATTGATTTGAATTATTCTTTTAATACAAAACCATCCCATCCACTAACATCCATATGAGCTCACTTTTCTCTTTATAACGAGAAAAATTAGACCAATATTTCAACGTACAACATGGGCATAGTACCCAATTAAGAACTTTCACTAACAAAAATAGGGTAATGATCATACATCCATCTATCAATAGCTCTTTTATTGCAATTCGGCCATACCGCACACCATTCCTCGAGAACAAGAACTTATCCAAACGACTCATTGTTAGCCTACACCCAATAAACATGTGATAATTTAATGGGCTATCTACTAGCGTAAATTCTTCAATAAAAGAATTAAGACATCTTTCATCCTCCTATCAAAAACTCTATTTTAATTTTTTAAAATTTAAAAATTTGTTTGAATTACTTGTTTTTAAAAACTATTTTTAATATTATACTCTTTAAAACTAAAAAAATAAAACAGTTAAATGGTGTTTTACTTCTCAATTTTCAGTTTTTTTAATTCTCTAGTCAAAATCAGTTTTCAAAATTTAGATTACCAAATAAGTTTTTTCTTTTTCCCCATCTCTAAAATTGTTTTTAAAAATATGTACCTTAAACAAGTTTTTTCTTTAATTCTATTCTTTAAAACAATTTTCAAAATCAAATTTATAAAACATTTTTTAAAAACTAAAATGCAAAAGTGTTTCAATCAGGCCTTAGATTTTGACATATCCTCTAATCGTGCTATTTCACATCTAATTTTTCTTTCTTCTACAAAACAAATATAATTAATGAAAATCCCCTCAAATACACCATATACCTCTATTCTGGGTTGTTATAAACTGCTCCAAATATAACCATAACTCTTGTTTACCCCTATTATCACAAGGAGTGTAAACATTTACCATTGATTTTTCCACATTATTTTTTTAATGTTAGAGCATTAAATTGTGCCCATAAACAATTTTGTTATCGTCAAGAAAAGTGAAGGACATATTTCTTCAAATCAACTTGGTTCTGACATACTTATCTTTATACTATCAAGTTTTTTCTTTTGGTTCTTTAGAGGGAGACTTTGTCGATTCCTCTAATCTTTGTGGTTCTTCACATATCTTAAATCTGCAAAATCTTCATCTAGTTTTTGAAGGTGCAAACACGAGAAGGGGGATTGAATTGTGTTTGACTAACTTGAATACTTTTTCTATTTTTGCAATTTTAAAACAAAACTTGATGTATGAATAAAACAGACTTAGCAGTGGATATAAAGTAAAAATAAAAACACATAATTTTATATTGGTTCACCATTAACGAGGCTACGTCCAGTCCCTTCACTTTGAAGGATTTCACTAATTCAAAACCTTGAATTACAACAATACCACTAACCCTCCAAGTCAGTCTTTCAAACAGTCTAACAATCCTAGACTTTTGAGGAATACAACACATTGACTTCTCAAGTCAAGCCTTCTCCTACCAATCTAACAACCCCAGATTGTAGAAGGAATTACAACGCATTGAATCTAATTGCCATATAACGTGATCTGCTGTGATCCTCTGATTTCGGCCAACCCTGGACCACACTTTCTGATCTTTTGATCTTCTGATCTCGGCCAACCTGGATTAGCAAACTGATCTACTGTGATCCTCTAATCTTGGCCAACGCTGGACCATACATTATGACCTTTTGATTTCGGCCAACACTGGGCCATGGTCTGATCTTCTGATCTCGGCCAACATTAGGCAATATTCTTAAATCTGGACCATTTATCTGAACCTTTTCCCTCTGATCTGGACCAATTCTGAACTGGGTCTGGATTGAACTGAAATTAAATCTAGACAAATGATATTTCAGTATGGACATTTTACCTTCTAATTTGGATCAGGTCTGGATCAAATCTGGACATCATTTCTTTTGGTTCGGACTTAGTTTCATACCCTGAACCATGCTATCTTCTGGTATGGGTCAAATCTGGATTGAATCTCTTGTTCTGGACCCATTTATTTATCCTCTGATTAAGTCTAGATCAAGTCTGGACTGTTTATCATTTCACTGCCAGACCATCTTCTGGACTAAGTCTGACTAATGATTCCTTCTAGTCTGGATCAAGTCTCCCTCTGGCAGGCTTCCTTCTGGTCTGGTCCAGGTCTCCTTCTGACTTTGCTTCCTTCTAATCTGGGCCAACAAAGATATCCTCTGGTAATTTGAGGATGCATCCTTTGGTACCTTCTAGATGCATTATCTGATGTCTTCATCTTCTGCCTCTGGAAACTTCATCTTCTAGTGGCATTTAATGTAATAATTCAAGGTACAAAATAAGATTACATGGAGTGCTTTTGTAAACATCAAAATCCTAAGTACTTAGAACCAACTTGGTTCCAACAATCTCCCACTTTTTGATGATGACAAAACCTTAACTTATTTTGCTAGCTTGTAACTGGAAGTACTTGAAATACTCCCCCTCAGACCAATCTCTCCCCATAAGTCTGATACTGACTTTTTCTTGTCCTTTTCAACTCCTTCTTGAATCACTCTTTCTTTTCTTCTCTTCTCCTCTCCTTTTCAACTCCTTCTCTTTTCATCTCTTTTTGATTGATTTTTCTCTCTCCTTGATTCTTCTCCTTCTCAACTCTTTATTTTTTCATCTCTTTCTTTTTCGCTCCTCCTTTCTTTTTCTCTCCTTTTCTACTTATTTCTCCTTTTTCTCTCTCTCTCCCCCTTTTTGTCATCAGCCAAAAAGAGGTCCTACTATTTTGGTATTTTTGTTTTTTTCTTTACAAAGTACAAAAATTAAAAACAAAAAAATAAAAGACATAAAATTAAAATTACAAGAAAATTAAAAACTCCTAAGAAGACTACTTGAGCTAGTCAGATATGGAGACAATGTTGAGATGCTTCTTGATGAACTCGAACCTGTCTTCAGGTAGTGCTTTGGTGAAAATGTCAGCGCATTGATGATAAATGTCCACAAATTGGATGCGTAAAGTCCCTTTTTGAACATGGTCCCTAATGAAATGGTGTTTTATTTCAATGTGTTTGGCTCTAGAGTGTAAGATAGGGTTCTTAGTTAGGTTTATGGCTGAAGTGTTATCACAGAACAAAGGGATATTGGTTTCAAAGATGTTGTAATCTTCAAGTTGATGTTTCATCCAGAGTAACTATGAGCTGCATCCTGCTGTTGATATATACTCAGCTTCAACTGTTGACATAGCAATGGTGCTTTGTCTTTTGCTTGACCAAGAGATCAAATTATCACCTAAGAAAGTGCAGTTGCCGCTTGTACTTTTCCTTTCCAGCTTGTCTCCAGCATAGTCGGAATCACAAAAACCTCTGAGTTTGTAGGTGGGGGATTTCTTGTATAACAGGGTAAGGTTGGTGGTTCCTTTAAGGTGTCTCAGAATTCGTTTGACAGTAGTTAAATGGAATTCCCTAAGGTCAGCTTGAAAACGGGCATAGACACAAAAACTAAACAGGATGTCAGGTCTAGAAGCAGTTACATAATGAAGGGATCCAATCATACCTCTGTATCTTTTCTGGTCTACCTTTTGGCTGGTTTCATCTTTCTTAAGTGAGCCGGTTGGGTGCACGGGGGTGGCCATAGGCGAACATTCACTCATTGTGAACTTTTTAAGAAGTTCTTTAGTGTATTTAGATTGGTGAATGAGTATACCTGATTTACCTTGATGAATCTGAATTCCCAAGAAGAACTTAAGTTCTCCCATCATGCTCATTTGGAACTCTTTCTGCATTAGGTCAGAAAACTCTTTGCACAAAGTGCCATTAGTCGATCCAAAGTAGATATCGTCAACATACACTTGAATAATTAAAATATCATTTTTAATGGATTTCCTAAATAGAGTATTATCAATCTGGCCTCTATCAAATTCATTCTTAAGCAGAAAGGTACTGAGTCTATCATACCATGCCCTTGGTGCTTGTTTTAAACCATATAAAGATTTTTTAAGTTTTAAAACATGGTCTGGAAAATCAGAATTATCAAATCTAGGGGGCTGTTTGACACAGACTTCCTCACTTATATAGCCATTTAAGAATGCACTTTTAACATCCATTTGATACAGCATTATATCGTGATTAGCAGCAAATGATAAAAGAATTCTAATTGCTTCTAACCTGGCCACTGGAGCAAATGTCTCAGTGTAATCGATACCTTCTTGTTGATTGTATCCTTGAGCTACTAATCTGGCTTTGTTCCTTACCACTTCACCTTTTTCATTGAGTTTCTTCCTGAAAACCCACTTGGTTCTAATAATGTTTTTGTTTGGTCTGGATACCAGATCCCAAACATCATTCCTTTGGAATTCATTCAGCTCTTCTTGCATTGCAAGTATCCAACCTTCCTCTGCCAAAGCCTCATCAACATTGCTTGGTTCAATTGTTGAGAGTAAACCAAACAGACTGGTTTCTCTACTTGATGATCTGGTCTTTAAAGGTTCTGCTGCACTGCCAATAATGAGAGATTCTGGATGGGAAGACTTGTACTTCCATCCATTCTTTCCCTCTGACTTGTCTTTAGAGTCCACATGTTCTTCTTCATCTTGATCTTTCTCAGATTCTGCTGCTGGTCCAGCTTCTGGTTCATGTGCCTCTGGTTCACCTGCAATTTCCCCATCTTGCTTTGACTTTTCAGAGTCAAGCTCTTTATCGTCAAACTTAATGTGGATTGATTCTTCCACAGTGTTAGTTTCTTTGTTAAACACTCTATAAGCTTTTGATCTCTCAGAGTAACCAATAAAGATACACTTTTGAGATCTAGAATCAAACTTATCTAGGTTATCTTTAGTGTTCAACATAAAAAAGATGCAGCCAAATTGCTTAAAGTATGAAATATTAGGTTTCATACCTTTCCACAGTTCATAGGGAGTTTTATTTAAGATGGACCTCATGTAGACTCTATTCTGAATGTAGCAAGTTGTGTTGACAGCTTCTGCCCAAAGGTAGGTGGCAACCTTCATATCATTCAGCATGGTTCTGGCCATCTCCTGTAGTGATCTATTCTTCGTTTCTACCACTCCATTCTGTTGAGGTGTTCTGGGGGATGAGAAGTTGTGAGAGATGCCATTCTCATCACAGAATTCTTCAAAATACTTGTTCTCGAATTCACCTCCATGATCACTTCTGATGGTTATGATCTTAATACCTTGTTCATTCCTAACTTGCTTACAAAAAAAGAAATAAATACTGTGTGAGATTCATCTTTGTTCTTTAAAATTTTTACCCAAGTCCACCTTGAGTAATCATCAATAATCACAAAACCATATTTCTTACCACCGAGATAAGCTGTTTGAACAGGACCAAACAGATCTAAGTGAAGCAGTTCAAGTGGTTGAGAGGTAGAAACATATTTTTTAGTTTTAAAAGAGCTTTTAGTTTGTTTACCTCTTTGACATGCTTCACACAGAATCTCAGTTTTGGAACTTACCTTGGGAAGCTCTCTTACCAACTGGAGTTTACTCAATTCGCATATAAGCCTAGGGTTTGCATGCCCTAACCTTTTGTGCCAAATCAGATTCTGCTCACTCACAGACAATAAGCATTTAACCTGTTGCTTAGCAAGACTGAACATATCAATTTTATAAACATTATCCTTCCTAGTGCCAGTAAATCAATTGACCCATCAAGTTGACTAACAGCTTTGCAAGTTTTTTGATTAAAGATAACATCATTATTGCAATCACTTAATTGACTTATGCTCAGAAGATTATGTTTTAACCCTTTAACTAATAGAACGTTTTTAATAGACAGGGAAGAAGAAGTGTTACCAACAGTTCCTGTACCAATAATCTAACCTTTCTGGTTTCCTCCAAAGGAAACTTTGCCTCCATTCTTCATAGTCAGATTTAGAAACATGGATTTGTCTCCTGTCATGTGTTTGGAACATCCACTGTCAAGATACCAAGCTTTGTGTTGCTGATCAGTCCTTGCTTTTTCTCTGTCAGAATTAGAGTCAGACTCAGCTTTTGTTCGAGCCATCAGAGCCAGTTCAGCTTCTGGTCTGTTTGAGCAGTTTCCTTGATTCTGCTTTGGTCGATAAACCATGTTCCTCTGATGATTCTAGAACATGTTTTGATTCTGGTAATTTTGGTGAGTCTTGTGATTCAAATAAGCTTGATGATTCTGGTAATTCCTGTTCTGATTCTGGTTCTTGTTCCAGTGTTAATTCTGATTCTGGTTCCAGTACTGATTCTGATTCTGGTTCAAGAGTTGATTCTTGTTCCAATTCCTGTGCTTCTGATACTGGTTCCAGTTTATGTGCTTCTGATACTGGTTCCAGTTCCTGTTTTGATTCTGGTTCCAGTTTTGATTCTGGTTCCAATGTTGGTTATGATTCTGGTTCTGGTTGAGTTAACCAGACCTTCTTCCATCAGACTCAGATTGCCTCTGTCTTGTTGTAGCAGGAACTTAAACCTTCTTCTGTTTGTGCATTGCCAACATCCATTGTCCAGGCACCATTGTTGGTGTCTCCTTCTGGTTGCTTAGAATATCTGCAACATAGACAATTTGATCTCTTGGTATCCAAAACTGATTGGGTCCAGGTTTGTTTGTCTTAACAGCTCTCTGATCTTGTTCAGATTTTACCATTAGACAAGATAGTTCAGAGTGACCTTTCTTAGCACAAACAATGCATAAAACATCAGAATGAACAGCTTTACTTTCAGCAATCGTTTCTGTAAAACCAAGATATCTCTTTCGAGTGTTACTGTTTCCATAAATCATATATGCATATTTACTTCTTTCCATTCCATTGGAAATAAAGTTTTGAAAAAATTGCTCATGCATATTAGATTCACAAACAGTTTTGGAAGTGGAACACATATTACTTTTGAGAGTTTGGTTTTCAGATTTGAGTCTTGCAACTTCAGTTTTAAAATCCTTGTTTTCAGTTGCATACTAAGAATTTCGATTCTTTAAAACTTGGACTTCTTTGGTTATATTTTTCTTATCTTCCCTAAGAGTTTTCAGTTTTAAAGACATCTTATTGTTTGCATTTAAAAAGTCTTTTAAAGCCTCAATTAATTCAGATCTAGTGAGATCAGAAAATACGTCACTATCTTCATCTTCTGATTCTAATCCAGAGCCTGAGCCATATCCAGAGCTTGATTTGGTATGAGCCACCAGAGCAAGAATTGCTCCCTCTGATGTGCTTCCAGACTTGCTTGAATGATTGCTTCGATCATTCATCCTTCTGCCTGTTTTCCTTCCAAAAATCGTGCGTTTATGAATTCTAGAGGTAGACTTGATGTGTGCCATCTTTGTTGTTTCTGCCTCTTCTTGATTAGACGATTCTTCCTCTGATTCTGATGCATCCCAGGCTTCCATCAAACCCTTCTTTCTGAATCTGGAACTCTTCTTTTGCTGTTTGCCTTTTTCCAAATTTGGACATTCTAACTTGATATGTCCAGGTTCATTGCATCCATAACAAACAATACTCTTCTTGTCAGATTCTTCCTTTCCTTTGTTGTTATGTTTCTTCTTGAAGCTTTTCCTCTCCCTGTTTTCCCAGATCTTAACCATCTGTTTGGTTAAGAAGGCCATATCATCACAGTCACTGTCGCTATCCTCTGATTCTAATGCTGCCATTGCAGCTTTCTTCTGTTTCGACCTGAGGGCCAGATTCTTCTTCTTCTTTGGTTCATCTCCTTCTAGTTCTATTTCATGAGATCTGAGTGAGCTGATCAGATCTTCAAGTCTTAAGTTATTCAGATCTTTGGCTTGCTGAACTGCAGTAACCATTGGTCTCCACTTGGTTGGTAAACTTCTTCCAATCTTCTTGACATGATCTGTTGTTGTGTAGCTTTTCTTCAAGATCTTCAGTCCAGATATCAGAGTTTGGAATCTACAGAACATTCCATCGATGTCTTCATTATCTTCCATCTTGAACATCTCATACTGTGTGACCAGTATGTTAGCCTTTGCTCCTTCAACCTGCTGGCTTTCTTCATAGGTTAGAACCAAACAGTCAAAAATGCTCTTTGTTGTTTCTTTATTTGTGCATTTGTCAAATTCCTTGATGTGATGGCACTAATCATGATGTTTCTGGACTTGTGATGCAGTTTGAATAATTTGCTCTGGTCTGGTTTCATATCATCCATGTCCAGTTCTTTAGTTGGATCTCCTGGAACAGTAGGTGTAGTGTATCCTTTGACTACCATCTTCCAAAATTCAGAATCTTGAGATATGAAAAAACTTCTCATTCTGTCCTTCCAATACTCAAATCTTTCTCCATCAAATAGTGGTGGTCTGTTGATGTTGCCTCCCAAATCATCTTTGGATTCTGCCATATTGTTGACCCCTTGGACCTTTCCTCAAACAATGTTAAGTGCTAAGCCTTGAGACCGAGCTCTGATGCCAATTGAAGGTGCAAACACGGGAAGCGGGGTTTGAATTGTGTTTGACTAACTTGAATACAACGCCTTGAATCTAATTGCTAAGTAATCTGCTACCCCTTTTGACTCCCTCAAATTGTAGACTCTACTTCAACAACTTAGATTTAACACAAGGGAATGAAAAACACGAGTGCTTTCTTCTGGAAAGCTGGAACTAACAATTAACCTCACTGAAAACTTGAGTGTTTGCTTTGGAAGTGTATGACTCTTTTGTGATTTTTCGATACTAAGTATTCTTCCTGGAGCCTCCTTTTATAGATGTGAATAAGGGTCTCTTCCAAGCTGAATTTTAATACTTCACTTTATTTTTGTAACTAATACTTTTAATACTTTGATCAAATTTAATTAAATCTAGACCGTTTGATCTTCTGAGCTAGTCTACATCTGGACCATACTAAGTGATCTGCTATGATCCTCTGATTTTGGCCAACCCTGGACCACACTTTCTGATCTTCTGATCTCGGCCAACATAGACTAGCAAATTGATCTGTTGTGATCCTCTGTTCTCGACCAATGCTGGACCATACATTTTGACCTTCAGATTTCGGCCAACACTGGGCCATGGTCTGATCTTCTAATCTCGGCCAACACTGGGCCATGGTCTGATCTTTTGATCTCGGCCAACACTGGGCCATATTCTTAAATCTGGACCATTAATCTGAACCTTTTCCCTCTGATCTGGACCAATTCTAAACTGGGTCTTGATTGAACTGAAATTAAATCTGGACAAATGATATTTCAGTCTGGACATTTTACCTTCTGATTTGGATCAGATCTTGATCAAATCTGGACATCATTTCTTTTGGTCTGGACTTAGTTTCATACCCTGAACCATGCTATCTTCTGGTCTGGGTCAAATCTGGATTGAATCTCTTGTTGTGGACCCATTAATTTATCCTTTAATTAAGTCTGGATCAAGTCTGGACTTTTTATCATTTCACTTTTACGCCATCTTCTGGTCAAAATAACTTCTTGACTAAGTCTGACTAATGATTCCTTCTGGTTTGGATTAAGTCTCTCTCTGGCAAGCTTCCTTCTGGTCTGGTCCAGGTCTCCTTCTGACTTTGCTTCCCTCTGATCTGGGCCAGCAAAGATATCATCTGGTAATTTCAGGATGCATTATCTGATGTCTTCATCTTCTGGTGGCATTTAATGTAATAATTCAAGGTACAAAATAAGATTACATGGAGTGCTTTTGTAAACATCAAAATCCTAAGTACTTAGAACCAACTTGGTTCCAACAGTTTTGACTTTTTATGGTCAACCTCTTCGTCATCAAACTTAACATGAATTGATTCTTCAACCGTCAGAGTCTCTCTGTTGTATACTTTATAGTCTTTAGACCTTTTAGAATATCCCCAAAAAAAGAAATTAGCCTTAATCGAAAATGTTCTATTTGAAGGTGCAAACACGAGAAGGGGGTTGAATTGTGTTTGTAATACTTGAATTCTTTTTCTGTTTTTCATGATTATTTAAAATCTGATATATAAGCAAGTAGAATTAGCACCGGATAAAGTAAAATAATCAACACAAAGATTTATCCTGGTTCACCATTAACTAGGCTACATCCAATCCCTTCACCTTGAAGGATTTTTCCACTAATTCAAAACCTCTGAATTACAACAGCACTACTGACCCTCCAAGTCAGTCTTCCCAAACAGTCTAACAATCCTAGACTTTTGAGGAACACAGCACCTTGACTTCACAAGTCAAGCCTTCTCCTACCAATCTGACAACCCCAGATTGCAGAAGGGATTTCAACACCTTGAATCTAATTGCTAAGTCACCTGCTACTTCTTCTGACTCTTCAGATTGTAGAATCTACTTCAACAATATAGATCTGACACAAGGGAACAAAAAACAAGAGTACTTTCTTTTGGAAAGCTGATACTCACAATTAACCTTACTGAAAACTCGAGTGTTTGCTTCTAGAATTTTATGACTCTTTTACTGATTTTCGATGACTAAGTCTTCTGCCTTGAGCCTCCTTTTATAGATGAAAATTAGGGTTTCTTCCATGATCTAATTCGAGCTGTATCTATCTAGATTCTCTTGCAAAAATAACTTGGCCAATCAGGTTTCACTTAAATAAAAACCATATCTTTTTAACTTCAGATTGCACTTGAAAATTCTGTTGACCAATCTTGTTTCTTTTAATTTCAAACCATATCTTTTTAAGCTTCAGATTGCATTCGAATTTCTTCAAGTCTTCAATGAATTTTTTAATCAAATCCCCTTAATACTTTGATCAAATTTCTATCAAAATTTAATCAAGTGTTCTTCGAATTTTAATCAAGTCTTCACTGATTTTCATCAAGATTAAAATCTGGACCATTTTCCCTCTCATATGGACCAAGTCTGGACTGAGTCTGGATTGAATCTGAATTAAATAGGGACTTTTAATGTGGACCATTGATCTTTTAATCTGGACATTTATCTTCTGATCTGGATCAAATCTGGACTGAGTTTGGATTGAATCTGAATTAAATCTGCACTTATGATATTTTAATCTGGACCATTGATCTTTTAATCTGGACATTAATCCTCTGATTTAGATTGAGTTTTATGTTCTGGATCATGCTATCTTCTGGTCTGGACCAAGTTATTTGTTCTAGACCAGTTATCTTCTGCTTTGGACCAAGTCCAGATTAAGTCTGGACTGATTCTTATATTCACGACCAAGCTATCTTCTGGTCAGGATTAAGTCTGGACCAAGTCTGACTTATGTTTCCTTCTGGTTTGGACCTAGTCTCCCTTTGACAAGCTTCCTTCTGGTCTGTACCAGGTCTCCTTCTTGACCTTAAGTTATCTGTCCTTTGATGTTGCCTTTGATGACATCCTCTAATATCCTCTGGAGGTGTATCCTCTGGTACCTTCAGGATGCATCCTCTGGTACCCTTCTGGATGTATACAAATAATAACATTAAAACTCAATTACGACCCAAAGTTTAGAAACATGCTAACACACTAATCTAGGCTCTAAAGAGTAATCAAAATGTCAAAGTACAAATCTAAAAACATGTGTCAAAATGAATTGATCAAATTCCCCAACACTTAAGCTTTTGCACTCAAAGCAAAGCAATGCACGCAATTCAAAAGATTCTTAAGAATGCAAATGGTGCACAAATTTAATCCCAAGTTTCAAAGAATATGACAATCAAGAATAGCTTTTCATCACCACCGAAGCAAACAAGTGGATAAATTAACTAAAAAATGCATCATAAGTGATAAAGTCCTCACGGGATATAGAATTCTTCCAACCTCTCAAGTGTTTAGGCTACTGTTTACACTCAAAGCACATCATGAAGCTAGCACTGCCATAGGCTTGACAAGCCTCTAACATCTATACTTGAATGGCATGCACATAATGATCAAAAGGTTTTTATTAAGGTTGTATCGGGGCCAAGGTAAGGGTGAGATAATCTTAAGGAGACTAGGGCTAACAATCAAAGAGGATAAAAGTAACATTTAAAGGTAACTCAACAAAAATACCAAAAATACCAATGACTTTTATTCTCACACTCACCAAACACTCACTTTGTTCACAACCATTTTCCTCATTTATTCATTTTTTTTAAACATTAATTTTTTTTTGTTTTTCTATTTTTACTACTACTCATATTTTGTTTTTCTGTTTTTACTACTACTCATATTTAGTAAAAAGATATCTTCAAAAAACCAAGAATGTTCATGCTCATAAGGAAAAAGTCGTTTCTGATGTATTCAATCATTCTCTAGAAAGATACCAAAAGTATACAAGGATCACATCAGTAAAAGAATTATTCCAAAGAACAAAGGCAAAAACTATGCATCATAATCAAACAAGCAAGATCATTCTCCAAATTTGAGCAAGTAGCAGTATGATTCTGACAGACTTGATCGGACACTGCAGTTGCCTCTAAACAGCCTACACATGTGACAAAAAGCAAGGCAATACTTCAAGAAAATTATCGAAGAAACATAACCTCAGCACCCCTCAAAACAGCAACAAAGATCGTTTTGGTTTTGCAATAACATTCCTGCTTTAAGACAACACTTATCCACTTAAACTAACTCAAGACAACTGGATCTTCTTCAACGCATAGATGGGTTGTCATAAGCCTTCTTGAAGCCTATAAAAGGAACCTCAAGATCAAGGATAAGGCAGAGCTTCAAGTGCAAAACAATTTATCACTGACACTATCTTAATCGGAAGCTCATAAGCTATTCAAGCAAAAGCAAAGGTTCAATTATGTTTTCCATCTAGATATCAAAATAATTCTACTGAGTCCATAAGCTAAGAGTCTAAACTCAAACAAGGGTTGAGTACACTCAGATTCTACAAAATCCTTAAATCATCACTTTGCAACTTAAGAATATTGTGTTGAATATAGTTTGAGTAAATTGTAAAAATCCTTTTATGATTAAATGGTAATCTATAAAATTCCTCTCTAAAGATTGAAAGATAACATGTGGAAATCCTTTCTAGGTTGAAAGGTAACTTATTGTAAAAGATCAAGATTGATCTAAAGAGGCTGTGTGAAAACCAAGAATGATCTTGTTTTGAACACTTAATGAAAAATCTCACAATTGTGAGGATTGGACATAACCCACTTTGAGTGAACCAGAATATATCCTTGTGTGATATTCTTTCTTTTATCTCTATTTGTTTATAATCAACTAACCATATATCTTATAGATAAGTTAATTTTATGATTTCACTAACCAAGAACGTTATGCAATTATTATGTTTTCATAACCAAGATTAATCTTGAGTTAAATACTTTGAGATTAAACAGGAAATTTTAAAAAAGGGGGAAATTACAATTCAAACTCCCCTTCCTTGTAATTGACATTGTCACTTCAGAACTGTTTTATCCCCAAGATTGGGTCAATTCATTGTTTTTCACTTTTAGGCTTATATTAGCTATATAACAAAGAATGAGATAAATAGGCTCAAAGGGGCTTAAACAACAGATAATTGCAGGGTAGGCTTATTTGGCCAGTAGCTTAATAAGAAGCAAATGCCTAGATCATTTCAATATATGCAGGCAGACAAGAGTCAAGTCAAGTTCTAGCGTAACTAGCAATCATGAGTGAGATCACACATAAGAAAAAAATATTGAAAAAAATGTGTTCCATCCATAATAAGGCTGAAAATCTCACAAAGGTTAATGACCTATCACAAATGATACACAATTTAGTGTTCTAATCCAACTTCATGGTACCAAGAATGCATAGATACTATTCAATCATGCCACAAACCCAAAATAAATCACCACATTTGCAACCCCAAAATATGATGAAAACTCATGCAGTGCAATGCACATTTTTTTTTTGTATTTTGAATAAAAGAAAATCGTACAACGAATAAAATCCTAAATAATACCCCCACACTTAAATTACACATTTTCCTGAATGAAAGTAACAAATATAAAATAAGAGTAAGGAAAGGGAACTCTCTGTTCAATCTGCAGTCTAGGTGGGTTTTTCTAAATAGCGTTATTCTATGGTAGAATCTTCAAGCACATAGCTCTCATGGAATAGCTTGAGGCGTTGTCCATTCACTTTAAACACTTTATTTGTGTTTTCCCTTTTTATTTCAATTGCACCATGAGGGAAAGTGTCAGTAACAACAAAAGGGCCAATCCACTTGGATTGATGTTTCTCGACCATAATTTTAAGGCGGGAGTTGAACAATAAAAATTTTTGGCCAATGGAAAATTCCTTCCTATAAATCATCTTATCATGAAAATGCTTATTTTCTCCTTATAGATCTGGGAGTTCTCATAGGCTTCCAGCCTAAGCTCTTCAAGTTGTTGCAATTAAAGCTTTCTCTCCAAACTTGTTTTCTCCATCTCAAGGTTATAGCTCTTGACAGCCCAATAAGGACGGTGCTCTATTTCTATTGGGAGGTGGCATGCCTTACCAAACACAAGTCGATAAGGGGACATCCCTATTAGTGTTTCGTAGGCTGTTCAATGAGCCCAAATAGCTTCTTCTAGCCGGTAGCTCCAATCCTTCTTGTTTGTCTGCACCATCTTTTCTAAAATCTGTTTGATTTTCCTATTTGAGATTTTAGCTTTACCCATTAGTCTGGGAATGATAAGGTGTAGAAACTCTATGCGCAAGCCCATACTTCGAAACATAATCAATAGCAAGTAAAATGTAGACAAAACTAAAAGATATAGGGAAAGGGCCCATAAAGTGAATGCCCCACACGTCAAACATTTCACATAAAAGCATAGATTGTTGAGGCATCTCACTCCTATGAGTGATTGTTGTTCCTGCTATTTGGCACTATTCACAAGTTTGGTAAGTCTCAAAAGTATCCTTAAACAAGGTGGGCCAAAAAAAACCTGAGTCTAAGACTTTTCTTGTTATCCGTTGAGGACCAAAATTTCCCCCCTACTTGAGAGGCATGACAAAAATGAATGAGGGTGGGAGACACATCGCCTATCACCTGGTCACTACAAAATATCCACAAATATAAAACATCCCACACATAGTGTTTGACATCACTTTTGAGTTTATGGACTTGTGCTCTAGATGCATCTGCAGGAAGAACTCCAACAACTATATAATTAACTAAATCAGAAAACCAAGGAGTTACCTCACGCAACTGTAACAGTTGCTCATCAAGGAAGTCATCCTAAATGGGGGTGGGGTCCTCATCCATTTCTATTCTACTAAACTGATCTGCCACCAGATTCTCAGCTCCATTTTTATCTTTACTCTCCAAATCAAATTCTTGGAGTAACAATATCCACCACATCAATCTCGGTTTTGCTTCTGGTTTCTTCAGCAAGAACTTCAAAGATGCATGGTCAATAAAAACAACTACCTTGGAACCTAGCAAATACGATCCAAACTTATCAAGAGCAAAAAGAATAGCTAAAAGTTCCTTTTTAGGGGTAGTATAATTAGCTTGTGCATAATCTAAAGTCCTAGAAGCATAATAAATAACATGGGCAGCCATGTTGATCCTTTGCGCAAGGAATGCTCCCACCGCATAATTGGATGCATAACACATTATCAAAGGGGAGGGTCCAATTGGGCAGTTGAATGATGAGAGTAGAGGTCAACGTTTTCATTAAGCAATAAATCGCCTTCTTGCATTTGTCAACAAATGTGAAAGTGACATCTTTTTGCAGCAAATTTGACAGCGAAAGATCTATCTTGTTGAAATCGTTGATAAAGCGCTTGTAAAAACTTGCATGGCCAAGGAAAGAACGAATCTCGCAAACTCAAGATGTCTAAGGAAAATCAGAAATCACATTAATCTTGGCAGGATCCACTTCCATCCCTTTTTTAGAGATCACATTTCCTAAATCTATGCCTTGTTCAACCATAAAATGACATTTTTCATAATGTAGCGCAAGGTTAGTTTCAATGCACTTATGCAAAACTTTATCTAAACTATTCAAGCATGCATCATTTGAGGAACCGTATACAGTAAAGTCATCCACGAAAACTTCTATACAATTTTCTGTGAAATCAGCAAAGATACTAATCATGCACCATTGCAAAGTTCCGGGAGCATTGCATAGGCCAAAGGGGATCCTCCTACAGGCAAACGTGTCGAAGGGGCAAGTGAACATGGTCTTTTCTTGGTCCACTAGTACAATATGGATATGAAAATAACTTGAAAAACCATCAAGAAAACAATAATGTGATTTACCAGCCAACCGTTCAAGCATATCATCAATGAACGGTAAACGAAAATGATATTTTCTGGTTTCCTGGTTTAATCTCTTGTAATTGATGCATACTCTCCAGCTGTTCTGCACTCGTGTGGGGATAAGTTCATTATTCTCATTTTTAACCACCGTGAGTCCAATTTTCATAGGGACTACCTACATCGAACTCACCCATTGACTATCAGAGATGGGGTATATGATGCCAGCTTGTAAGAGCTTGGTCACTTCTTTTTTTACAAAATCCATAATTAAGGGGTTATGTCGCCTTCGGGGCTGCCTAACTGATTTTATCCCATCCTCTAGTAGTATCCTAAGCATACACATGTACTAGCTAATACCATGAATATCAGCCAAGGTCCATCCGATTGCCTTCTTGTGTTTTCTCAAAATTTGCAACTACTTTTCTTCCTATTCATCTTCAAGTTCGGCTAAAATAATCACATGTAACTTTCCACTCCCTTCTAAATATGCATATTTCAAATTTTCAGGAAGTGGTTCAAGCTCTAAAGTCGGTGGCTGCTAAACGGAGGTTAGAACACTTGTGGCCGAAGCTAAGTCTGCAAAATCAATTGTGTTAGTAGAAATATCAGAAAAATGATCAACATGCAAAGCAGCTTCGACCTCAGCACACGTAGAGCACAACTGAATATTTGTGCAAAAATCACAAGTATAAGTATCATCAAAACCAGAAAGTGAATGAAAATCAGTAGCAAACATATCAGGGTATGTTTCATTAGTCAAATCAACAGGCAATTCAATTTGAATAATACAATGTTCTTCCATGGGGTGTTTCATAGCATCAAATATAGTAACACCAAATTCCATGGATAGAGTTCCATCATTTTCACCAATTTTTGTTTTAGAAGTTTTCAAGAATGGTCTGCCTAAGATAATAGGCGCCCTGTTGGACTTAGTCTCTCCCTCCATGTCTAGAATGTAAAAATATGCAGGAAATACCAAGTCATTAACTCGACCAAGTACATTCTCCACTAGTTAAGCAAGGCGAGCATTGCTTTTGTTCGCCAGTTGAATGGTAACACCTGTATTTTGTAAAGGTCCAAGGGTAAGAGAGTTAAAAATAGATGTAGGCATAACATTAATGGAAGCTCGTATAGTACATGGAATGGAAAAAGTCGCTAGATCTTTGCATTTTTATAGCATAGGCTGAATTAGGGCTGAAACATTGTGCCCCATGTTAACTCATTCATTACCTTTTAACCTTCTTTTGTGTGTGCACAACTCTTTTCAAAATTTGGCATATCTTGGAATCTGCTTAATTGCTTCAAGGAGGCGAATGTTTACTTCCACCTTCCTGAATGTAAACAAGATCTCCTTGTCCCTATCTTCGTCATCCATTGTTTTAGTCTTCACTGCCCTCTAAGGGAAAGGAAGTGGTATATCGTGCTCAACATCAAAAGGTTCAAGCACCAAAGTTGCCTCAGCATCCTTGTTATTATTCACAGCAACAGTTTCAAGTACCTTTGATATTTCTACAACTTTGCCAGACCTCAACGTGATTTCACTAATATTAGGAACATTTGGATTTACTACTTATTGGGAAGGTACTTGGTTTGATCACTGAGTATGCATAATTAATTGATGTGGCCAGTTGGCCAATCTTTGTCTCCAAATTCTGAATGGTGGAACCTATTCTTTGTTGAAATTGGAGATTCTGGACAACCATTTGTTTGACAAGGTCCTCCAATGTAGGTTTGTTATTCTGCTACTGCGCCTTGTTCTACTATTGCGTAATGTTTTGTTGCTGCTTAGGTTTTTGTTATGCACATGAATTCCCCCATTTCAGGTTGGGATGGTTTCTCTAACCAGGATTGTACCTGTTAGATGACAGATCATAGTTGACTTGAGGATTGTATATGTTTGCTGCATATGCTTGAGGAGCATCAGCAATTGGATCTTCCTACAATGTAGGACATGAATTTGTAGGATGCTCAGCAGTAGTGCAAATACCACAAACCTTTGCTGCTTGGGCTTTACCTACTACCAATTTTTTATCTAAAGACGTAAGCTCATCAAGTATGCTCTCTAGATTCTTGTGGGAAGAAGCTAGAATTTTGTTCACTCCCGTTTCAACACTGTTGAATTGTTTCTGGTTGTAAACTACTAAGAATTAATGGACATGTTCTCAATCAATGCTTTTTCCGCATCTACGATCTTATCAACAAGTGATCCCCCACTAGCAGCATCCAGGATTCTTATATCCAAAGGTAGCAAGCCTTCATAAAAATATTGGATGAGCAATTGTTCATAAATCTAGTGATGAGAGCAGCTAGCCACTAATTTCTTATATCTCTTCCAATACTCATGCAAGGATTCTTTGTTTATCTACCTAATGCCAAATATTTCTTTTCTGATTGAAGTAACTTTGGAGGCAGGGAAGAAATTTTCTAGGAACAACTTCTTCATATCATTCCAACTTGTAATAGAACCTGGTTGAAGGTAGTACAACTAGTCCTTGGCAGCATCTTGAAGTGAGAATGGGAAGGCTCTTAACTTGATATCGTCCTCTGTGACTCCTTGAGGCTTCACGGTAGAACACACAACATGAAACTCCTTCAAGTGTTTGTGTGGATCCTCACATGCAAGACCATTAAACTTTGGAAGCAAGTGTATTAAACCAGATTTGAGTTCAAATGGTACAGTAACTTCAGGATATTCGATACACAACGCATTATAACTGACATTAGGTGCAGCAAGTTGTCTTAAGGTTCTATTATCCATATCATCCATATTATGATTAGTGAACTCACACTCATAATCAGAGTTAAATAAGGTATGACTGAACACTGAATCACTTTCACTACCTAACTTTTTAGCACTAGTAGCTCTATTAAGTCTACAAAGTAAATAAAAAGGCCTAGTCATGCATCATGAGAGTATAACAATGCAATGCAACAACACAATTTTGAAAATTCCAACAATGTCCCTATCTCTAAAATTAAAGTGGAAAATAAAAAATCCTATCAAATAAAAATAAAAAAATATAAAAATACCACCAAAGAAATTCTAAAAATCAAATAAAGATAATGCAAAAAATTTTGGAGTTTTTTTAGAATATGAAAAATTCAAAAAATTAAAGTGGTATAAACGAAGGAATTTGGGATTTTGAGGGTCGGAATCCCATAAGAAGTCCTTTCAACGGGACTCATGTTCGTTATTTTTTGTGATGGTTTGACAAACGTTCGGGGCAATCCGAGACAATCGCCAGAAAATTGAATTTTTTAACTGGCAAAGTGCCTACACATGCTAGCAACAAGCCTACACGACCTGTATGTAACTACAGACGCACACCTAAGAAGGGGGTGAATTAGGTGTTTTAAAAATTTTCTGGTTTTTAGAGTTTTTGTGAATTAATTTTCTGATTGTGACTGAGTATGAAAACTTGTAAGTGACAGAAAGTAAAGCATGCAGAAATTTGTCCTGATTTCCCTACAATCAAGGGTACATCCAGTCCTCTTGTACACCACAAGAGATTTTTCCACTATTTTGTTAGAATCAATACAAGTCTAACACTAAGACTTCTATTACAAATTTCTAATACTTTACCTAAGATAGTACACCACTATCTTAGTTTACAACACTTGAAGAAAATATACTACTTTCTTCAAATAGTACAATGACTTTAAATGATTTTACAAGAATGTTCTTTACTAAGAACAAGAAGGTATAACAGTTGGTATAATGATAACAATCCAAATTTATTTCAAGTACAACAGAGAACCTCTCTCAATGATGAGAAAATGTAGTGCAAGTACTTGAAATATGAAAATTTAACTTTGAGAAAACAAATATTTCGAAAAGTTATCTTAAGTTTTGTAGTGGGATTGTTTAGTTAGAACTAAAGCTATGAGGTATTTATACTCCATAGACAACACTGCAGATCAGTGGCAATTGTTCCCAGAAGTTTTGATGAACTTATGCAATGATCCAGATGAGATCTGAACTGAAAAATTGCATTGATTCGCAGATGTATTCAAATACAACCAAAGCGTATTCGAAAATGATACCCCGTAGTCGAATACAAGTGTGTGAATTTTGCCACTGACTTGAGTTGTATTCGAATACGAGATGATCTAGTCGAATAAAAAATTCCAATTCTAGCTATTGACTTGTTATCTGTATTTGGCTACGACATTCCGTATTCAAATACAAAACTTCAGTTTTAGCTACTGACTTGATATCTATATTCGGCTATGCCATTTCGTATTCAAATACAGAACTTCAGTTTTAGCTACTGCCTTGATATATGTATCCGGCTACAACATGATGGTGCAAACACGAGAAGGGGGGTTGAATTGTGTTTGACTAACTTGAATACTATTTCTGTTTTTGTAGTTTTATTACAAAACCTGATGTATGAATCAAACAGAGTTAGCAGCGGATATAATATAAAATAAAACACAGAATTTAATACTGGTTCACCGTTAACGAAGCTACGTCCAGTCCCTTCACTTTGAAGAATTTCACTAATTCAAAACCTTGAATTACAATAATACCACTGACCCTCCAAGTTTGTCTTCTCAAACAGTCTAACAATCCTAGACTTTTGAGGAATACAACACCTTGACTTCTTAAGTCAAGTCTTCTCCTACCAATCTGACAACCCCAAATTGTAGAAGGAATTACAACGCTTGAATCTAATTGCCAAGTAATCCTACCCCTTCTGACTCCCTCAGATTGTAGACTCTACTTCAACAACTTAGATCTAACATAAGGAAAAGAAAATAACACGAGTGCTTGCTTCTGGAAAGCTGGAACTCATAATTAACCTCACTGAAAACTTGGGTGTTTGCAGATTAGGGTCTCTTTAAAGCTTAATTTCGAGCTGTATCTTGCTGGATTCTCTTGCAAAAATATCTTGACCAATTGGGCTTCACTTAAAAAAAAAAGAATATCTTTTTAAGCTTCAGATTTGCTTTCAAAAATAACTGGCCAATCCTGTCTTTAATTAATTCTGGAAAAAATCTTTTCTTCACGCCAATAGCTTCTGAACTCCAATACGACTTCAACTTAATTTGAATTAAATCCTTTAATCAAATTTAATTCAATCTCCACCGTTAATCATCATGATTAAATCTGGATCGTATGATCTTCTGCGCTAGTCCACATCGAGACCATACTGAGTGTTATGCTGTGATCCTCTTATTTCGGCCAGCCCTAGACCACACTTTCTGATCTTCTGATCTTCTTATCTCGACCAACTTGGACTTGCAAACTGATCTGCTGTGATCCTCTAATCTCGGCCAATGCTGGACCACACATTATGACCTTCTGATATCGGCCAACATTGGGCCATGGTCTGATCTTTTGATCTCGGCCAACACTGGGCCATATACTTAAATCTTGACCATTGATCTGGACCTTTTCCCTCTGATCTGGACCAATTTTGAACTGGGTCTAGATTGAACTAAAATTAAATCTGGACAAATAATATTTCAGTCTGGACATTTTACCTTCTGATTTGGATCAGGTCTGGATCAAATCTAGAAATCATTTCTTCTGGTCTGGACTTAGTTTCATACCCTAAACCATGCTATCTTCTGGTCTGGGTTAAATCTAGATTGAATCTCTTGTTCTGGACCCATTAATTTATCCTCTGATTAAGTCTGGAACAAGTCTGGGCTGTTTATCATTTCACTGCCAGGCCATCTTCTGGTCAGAATAACTTCTGGACTAAGTCTGACTTATGATTCCTTTTGGTCTGGATCAAGTCTCCCTCTGGCAGGCTTCCTTCTGGTCTGGTCCAGGTCTCCTGCTGACTTTGTTTCCTTCTGATCTGGGCCAGCAAAGATATCCTCTAGTAATTTCAGGATGCATCCTCTGGTACCTTCTTGATGCATTATCTGGTGTCTTCATCTTCTGCCTCTACAAACTTCATCTTCTGGTGGCATTTAATGTAATAATTCAAGGTACAAAATAAGATTACATGGAGTGCTTTTGTAAACATCAAAATCCTAAGTACTTAGAACCAACTTGGTTCCAACAATCTCCCCTTTATTGATGATGACAAAACCTTAACTTATTTTGCTAGCTTATAACTCGAAGTACTTGAATTACTCCCTCTCAGACCAATCTCTCCCCCTAAGTCTGATACTGACTTTTTCTTCTCCTTTTCAACTCATTCTCTTTTCACTCTTTCTTTTCTTCTCTTCTCCTCTCCTTTTCAACTCCTTCTTTATTCTCTGTTTCTTTTCTCCCTTCACATTGCCTCTCATTTTCAACTCCTTCTCTTTCTCATCTCTTTCTTATTCTCTCTTTATTTTTCTCCCTTCACATTGTTCTTGGTTAGGTTTATGGCTGAAGTGTTATCAAAGAACAAAGGGATATTGGTTTCGAAGATGTTGTAATCTTCAAGTTGATGTTTCATCCAGATTAACTGTGAGCTGCATCCTGCTGCTGATATATACTCAGCTTTGGCTGTTGACATAGCAATGGTGCTTTCTCTTTTGCTTGTCCAAGAGATCAAATTATCACTTAAGAAAGTGCAGTTGCCACTTGTACTTTTCCTTTCCAACTTGTCTCCAGCATAGTCCGAATCACAAAAACCTCTAAGTTTGTAGGTGGAGGTTTTCTTGTATAAAAGGGTAAGGTTGGTGGTTCCTTTAAGGTATCTCAAAATTCTTTTGACAGCAGTTAAATGGGATTCCCTAGGGTCAGCTTGAAAACGGGCACAGACACAAATACTAAACAAAATGTTAGGTCCTGAAGCAGTTAAACAAAGAAGGGATCTAATCATACCTCTATATATTTTCTGGTCTACCTTTTGGCTGGTTTCATCTTTCTCAAGTGAGCAGGTTGGGTGCATGGCGGTGGTCATAGGCTTACATTTACTCATTTTGAACTTTTTAAGAAGTTTTTTAGTGTATTTAGATTGGTGAATGAGTATACCTGATTTACAATGGTGAATCTGAATTCCCAGGAAGAACATAAGTTCTCCCATCATGCTCATTTAGAACTCTTTCTGCATTAGGTCAGAAAACTCTTTGCACAAAGTGCCATTAGTCGATCCAAAGATGATATCATCAACATAAACTTGAATAATTAAAATATCATTTTTAATGGATTTCCTAAATAGAGTATTATCAATCTGGCCTCTATCAAATTCATTCTTAAGCAGAAAGTTACTAAGTCTGTCATACCATGCCCTTGGTGCTTGTTTTAAACCATATAAAGATTTTTTAGGTTTAAAAACATGGTTTGGAAAATTAGAATTTTCAAATCCAGGGGGCTGTTTGACATAGACTTCCTCACTTATATAGCCATTTAAGAATGCACTTTTAACATCCATTTGATACAGAACTATATCATGATTAGCAGCAAATGATAAGAGAATTCTAATTGCTTCTAACCTGGCCGCTGGAGAAAAAGTCTCTGTGTTATCTATACCTTCCTCTTGACTGTATCCTTGAGCTACTAATTTGGCTTTGTTCCTTACCACTTCACCTTTTTCATTGAGTTTATTCCTAAACACCCACTTGGTTCCAATAATGTTTTTGTTTGGTTTGGATACCAGATACTAAACATCATTCCTTTGGAATTCATTCAGCTCTTCTTGCATTGCTAGTATCCAACGTTCTTCTGCCAAATCTTCATCAACATTGGTTGGTCTGCATCAACTTCTGATTCTGGTAAATCTGTAATAGCTTCTGATTCTGATAAATCAGCTTCTGGTTTTGGTAAATCACTAACAGCTTCTGATTCTATTAAATCAGCTTCTGGTTTTGGTAAATCTGTAACAACTTCTGATTCTGGTAAATATCCTGATTTCTCTTCTGACTTATCTTGGCTGTTTCTGACTTGATCAGATTTATCTTTTGGAAATTTGTCCTGTGTTGCTGGCTTGCTTGTATCGTCTACCTTTCTAGGTACTTCTGTTTCTTCTACTTCTGCTTCTGCTCCCTTTGGTTCTGGTGAACCTGCACTATCTTTATCTTGCTTTGATTTGTCAAGATCAAGCAATTTGTCATATAACATAATATAGATCAAATAATTTAAAAATGAACTCAATACAACAAAACCATTAATTCTGCTTCTGGTGGTTTCTGCTTGTTTTTGAAACCACTAGAATGTTGTTTCTGCTGAAGTGTTCAATTCGTGTGAATTACCTGATTCTTCTGACAGTTTGATAACTTGCAGAATACTTATCTAGCTTTGATTTTTAAGATCAAGCTTCTTGTTATCACAGTAAACATAAATATGAAACAATAATAGTATTTACAGCAAGATGTACCTTCTAGGTCAGCAGTTTCAGTTTTCCTCTGAAAATGCTCTTGCTTCTAATTTTTAGATTTCGAATCTGTATGTTCTGTGATTACATGGATTGGATTAAGGGATTTGAATTCTCTTCCAGGTTTGTAGTCTTGATGAATTTCACTGGAATGTTTGAAGAACTCTCCTAATTCTGATTCTTCTCACTCTGCTTTGGCTGATACACCATGATCCTCTAGTGATTCTGGATCATGTTTTGGTTCTGGTAACTTTGGTAACTCTGGTGATTCTGATAACATTGATGGTTCTGGTGATTCTGGTAGTTCTTATTCTGGTTTTGGTTCTGATTCCAATACCAATTCTGGTTCCAGTGTTGGTTCTGGTTCCAGTTCCTGTGCCTTTGATACTGGTTCTAGTTCTGGTTCTGGTTCCAGTTCATGATCTGATTTTGGTTCCAGCGTTGGTTCTAGTTCAAGTTCATGTACCTCTGATACAGGAACTAGAACCAACGCTGGAACCAAAATCAGATTGTGGTTTCAGTTCCTGTTCTGATTCGTGTGATATCTTTGATATTTCCTATTTCCTCCTATGATTTTGGTTCTGGTTCTGATAAGTATTGTGTTGACCAGTATGTCTTCTACCAGAGTCACTTGGCTTCTGTTTGGTAGATGTTGGAACATAAACTTTCTTCTGCTTGTGCATTGCCAACATCCATTGTCCAGGCGCCATTGTTGGTGTCTCCTTCTGGTTGCTCAGAATATCTCCAACATAGACAATTTGATCTTTTGGTACCCAGAACAGATTGGGTCCAAGTTTGTTAGTTTTAACTGTTCTCTGATCTTGTTCATATTTTACCATTGGACAAGATAATTCAGAGTGACCTTCCTTAGCACAAACAATACATAGAACATCAGAATGAACATTTTTAGTTTCAGCAACAATTTTTGTAAAACCAAGACCTATCTTTCCAATGTTACTGTTTCCATAAATCATATATGCATATTTACTTCTTTCCATTCCATTAGAAATAAAGTTTTGAAAAAATTACTCATGCATATCAGATTCACAAACAGTTTTGGAAGTGGAACAAATATTACTTTTGAGAGTTTGGTTTTCATATTTGAGTCTTGCAACTTCAGTTTTAAAATTCTTGTTTTCAGTTGCATACTCAGAATTTTGATTCTTTAAAACTTGGATTTCTTTGGTCAGATTTTTCTTATCTTCCCTAAGAGTTTTCAGTTTTAAAGACATCTTATTGTTTGCATTTAGAATGTCTTTTACAGCCTCAATTAATTCAAACTTAGAGAGATCAGAAAATACCTCATTGTCTTCATCATCTGAATCTGCTCCACAGCCTGAGCTGTATCCAGAGCTTGAGTTGGTATGAGCCATCAGAGCCAAAATTGCTTCCTCCAGATGTGCTTCCAGACTTGCCTGAATGACTGCTTCGATCATTCTTCCTTCTTCCTATTTTCCTTCCTGATATTGTTCCTTTATGAGCTCCAGACGCAGACCTGATGTGTGCCATCATTGCTGTTTCTACCTCTTCTTCATCAGATGATTCTTCTTCTGATTCTGATACATCCCAGGCAGCCATCAGACCCTTCTTTCTGAATCTAGAACTCTTCTTGTGTTGTTTGCCTTTTCCGAGATTTGGACATTCTGACTTGATTTGTCTAGGTTCATTGCATCCATAACAGATGATGTTCTTCTTGTCAGATTCTTCCTTATCTTTGATGTTATGTTTCTTCTTGGAACCTCTCCTCTTCCTGTTTTCCCATATCTTAACCATCTGTTTGGTTAAGTAAGCCATATCATCACTGTCACTTTTGCTATCCTCTGATTCTGGTGCTGCCTTTGCAGCTTTCTTCTGTTTCGACTTTAGGGCCAGATTCTTCTTCTTCTTTGGTTCATCTGCTTCTAGTTCTATTTCATGAGACCTGAGTGAGGTGATCAGATCTTCAAGTTTTAAGTTGTTCAGAACTTTAGCTTGCTGAACTGCAGTAACCATTGGTCTCCACTTGGTTGGTAAGCTTTTTAGAATCTTCTTGACATGATTTGTTGTTGTGTAGGTTTTTTTTCAAGACCTTCAGTCCAGATATCGGAGTCTGGACTCTACAGAACATTCCATCAATGTCTTCATCATCTTCCATCTTGAACATCTCATACTGCTTGACCCGTATGTTAGCCCTTGCTTCTTGAACCTGCTGGCTTCCTTCATAGGTCAGAACCAGACTGTCGAATATGCTCTTTGTTGTTTCTTTATCTGCGCATCTATCAAATACTTTGAATGTGATGGCACTGATCATGATGTTTCTGGACTTGTGATGCAGCTTGTATAATTTGCTCTGATTTGGTTTCATATCTTCCATGTCCAGCTCTTCAGTTGGATCTCTTGGAACAGTAGGTGCAGTATATCGTTTGACTACTAGCTTCCATAATTCAGGATCTTGAGATATGAAGAAACTTCTCATTCTGTCCTTCCAATACTCAAACCTTTCTCCATGAAACAATGGTGGTCTTTTGATGTTGCCTCCCAATTCTTCTGACATGTTGAACCCTTGGACCTTTGCTCAAACACTGTCAAATGCTCAGCCTTGAGACCGAGCTCTGATGCCAATTGAAAGTGCAAACACGAGAAGGGGGGTTGAATTGTGTTTGACTAAATTGAATACTTTTTCTATTTTTGCAGTTTCAAAACAAACTTGATGTATGAATCAAACAGAGTTAGCAGCGGATATAAATGAAAAAATAAAAACAAAGAATTTTATACTGGTTCACCGTTAACGAGGCTAGGTCCAGTACCTTCACCTTGAAGGGTTTCACTAATTCAAAACCTTGAATTACAACAATACCACTGACCCTCCGAGTCAGTCTTCTCAAACAGTCTAACAATCCTAGACTTTTGAGGAATACAGCACCTTGACTTCTTAAGTCAAGTCTTCTCCTACCAATCTGACAACCCCAGATTGTAGAAGGAATTACAACGCTTGAATCTAATTGCCAAGTAATCTGCTACCCCTTCTGACTCCCTCAGATTGTAGACTCTACTTCAACAACTTAGATCTAACACAAGGGAAAGAAAATAACACGAGTGCTTGCTTCTGGAAAGCTGGAACTCACAATTAACCTCACTGAAAACTTGGGTGTTTGCAGATTAGGGTCTTTTTCAAGCTTAGTTTCGAGCTGTATCTTGCTGGATTCTCTTGCAAAAATAACTTGACCAATCGGGCTACACTTAAAAAAAAAAGAATATCTTTTTAAGCTTCAGATTTGCTTTCAAAAATAACTGGCCAATCCTGTCTTTAATTAATTCTGGAACAAATCTTTTCTTCACGCCAATAGCTTTTGAACTCCCATACGACTTCAACTTAATTTGAATCAAATCCTTTAATCAAATTTAATTAAATCTCCACCGTTAATCATCATGATTAAATCTGGACCGTTTGATCTTCTACACTAGTCCACATCGGGACCATACTTAGTGTTCTGCTATGATCCTCTGATTTCGGCTAGCCCTGGACCACACTTTCTGATCTTCTGATCTTCTGATCTTGACCAACTTGGACTTGCAAACTAATCTGTTGTGATCCTCTGATCTCGGCCAATGCTGGACCACACATTCTGACCTTCTGATATCGGCCAACATTGGGCCATGGTCTAATCCTCTGATCTCGGCCAACACTGGGCCATATACTCGAATCTTGACCATTGATCTGAACCTTTTCCCTCAAATCTGGACCAATTCTGAACTGGGTCTGGATTGAACTGAAATTAAATCTGGACAAATAATATTTCAGTCTGGACATTTTACTTTCTGATTTGGATCAGGTCTTGATCAAATCTGGAGATCATTTCTTCTGGTCTGGACTTAGTTTCATACCCTGAAACATGCTATCTTCTGGTATGGGTTAAATCTGGATTGAATGTCTTATTCTGGACCTATTAATTTATCCTCTGATTAAGTCTTTATCAAGTCTGGGCTGTTTATCATTTCACTGCCAGGCCATCTTCTTGTCAGAATAACTTCTGGACTTAGTCTGACTTATGATTCCTTCTGGTCTGGATCAAGTCTCCCTCTGGCAGGCTTCCTTTTGGTCTGGTCGAGGTCTCCTTCTGACTTTGCTTCCTTCTGATCTGGGCCAGCAAAGATATCCTCTGGTAATTTCAGGATGCATCCTTTGGTACCTTCTGGATGCATTATTTGGTGTCTTCAACTTCTGCCTCTGCAAACTTCATCTTTTGGTGGCATTTAATGTAATAATTCAAGGTACAAAATAAGATTACATGGAGTGCTTTTGTAAACATCAAAATCCAAAGTTCTTAGAACCAACTTGGTTCCAACACAACATCCTCTAGAAGAATATAGATTTGAAGATTTTGCTACTAACTTAGTGTTTGTATTCGGCTATGAGATGGTGTAGTCGAATACAACATTGATTTTTGTCAAAAAGTTAATTTTTAAATATTTGTTTATGTATTTTGACACTTTGAAAATACTTTTGATGCATATGCTAAAATAAGAAGGTTCTCATATTATTGTATTTGAAATGTAATTGAATTTTATCAAGTACCTTAAATTCTAAGTTTCCTAATAGTTGACTTGATTGTTGATTTCACTTTGAGCTTGCAACTTGATCTTTATTCATAGACTTTTGTCTTCATCAAAAACATAGATCTTATACATTTTCACTGTAGAGCAACAAAACACAAAAACAAAATTATTAGGATGGTTAGTAGTACTCTAAAATTGGCTAATGTTGTTATTAGAGAGTCCCCGGCTCAACGAGTCTAAAAAGACTTGGACTCTAAAATAACATTTTTTTTAAAGTCCACATTGTTTTCACTTTGATCAATCTACGCCTTGAGAGCTTTCAATTTAGTCAATTCCGAAAGAGTCAATTGATCCCCCAAATTAGTCATGGGCAAATAGAATTCCTAAATGGTGATATTGTTCTACTTAAGAGCACTAACATCACTTTCCTCCTGATACCATTTTGCAAAATTAGACTGAACATACATTTTTTTTCAAATGATCTGAAATCTCTTTAGTTGTATCACATTTTGCTAGTTGCAAATCGATTGAGTGATCAACATAATTATTAATCCAAGTAATGATTTTTGAACTACTAATATGAAGGTGCAAACACGAGAAGGGGAGGTTGAATTGTGTTTGACTAACTTGAATACTTTTTCTGTTTTTGCAGTTTTATAACAAAACCTGATGTATGAATCAAACAGAGTTAGGAACGGATATAAAGTAAAAATAAAACACAGAATTTTATATTGGTAAACCATTAACGAGGCTACGTCCAGTCCCTTCACTTTGAAGGATTTCACTAATTCAAAACCTTGAATTACAACAATACCACTGACCCTCCAAGTCAGTCTTCTCAAACAGTCTAACAATCCTAGACTTTTGAGGAATACAGCACCTTGACTTCTTAAGTCAAGTATTCTCCTACCAATCTGACAACCCCAGATTGTAGAAGGAATTACAACGCCTTGAATATAATTGCCAAGTAATCTGCTACCCCTTCTGACTCCCTCAGATTGTAGACTCTACTTCAACAACTTAGATCTAACACAAGGGAAAGAAAATAACACGAGTGCTTGCTTCTGGAAAGCTAAAACTCATAATTAACCTCCTAAAATCTCGAATGTTTGCTTTTGGAAATGTATGACTCTTTTGTGATTTTTGATTCTAAGTCTTGTACCTTGAGCTTCTTTTTATAGATGCAGATTAGGGTATCTTCCAAGCATAAATTCGAGTTGTATCTTGCTGGATTCTCTTGGAAAAATAACTTGGCCAATCGGGTTTCTCTTAAGTAAAAAACATATCATTTTAGCTCCAGATTTGCTTTCAAAAATAACTCATGCCAATGCTGTCTTTAATTAATTCTGAACCAAATCTTTCTTCCCGCCAATACTTTCTGAACTCCCATACGACTTCAATTTATTTTTGTATCAAATCCTTATAATACTTTGATCAAATTTAATCAAGTCTCTGAAGGTGCAAAAACGAGAAGGGGGGTTGAATTGTGTTTGACTAACTTGAATACTTTTTCTGTTTTTGCAGTTTTAAAACAAAACTTGATGCATGAATAAAATAGAGTTAGCAGCGGATATAAAGTAAAGATAAAAACACAGAATTTTATATTGGTTCACCGTTAACGAGGCTACGTCCAGTCCCTTCACTTTGAAGGATTTCACTAATTCAAAACCTTGAATTACAACAGTTCCACTAACCCTCCAAGTCAGTCTTCTCAAACAGTTTAACAATCCTAGACTTTTGAGGAATATAGCACCTTGACTTCTCAAGTCAAGTCTTCTCCTGCCAATCTGACAACCCCAGATTGTAAAAGGAATTACAACGCCTTGAATCTAATTGCCAAGTAATCTGTTACCCCTTCTAACTCCCTCAGATTGTAGACTCTACTTCAACAACTTAGATCTAACACAAGGGAAAGAAAATAACACGAGTGCTTGCTTCTGGAAAGCTGGAACTCACAATTAACCTCATTGAAAACTCGAGTGTTTGCTTTTGGAAGTGTATGACTCTTTTGTGATTTTCGATTCTAAGTCTTCTGCCTTGAGCCTCCTTTTATAGATGCAGATTAGGGTCTCTTCCTAGCTTAAATTCGAGTTGTATCTTGCTGGATTGTCTTGCAAAAATAACTTGGCCAATCGGGTTTCTCTTAAATAAAAAACATGTCTTTTTAGCTCCTGATTTGCTTTCAAAAATAACTCTGGCCAATCCTACCTTTAATTAAATCTGAACCAAATCTTTCTTCCCGCCAATACTTTCTTAACTCCCATACGACTTCAATTTATTTTTGTATCAAGTCCTTATAATACTTTGATCAAATTTAATCAAGTCTCCACTGATTATCATCATGATTAAATCTAGACCTTTTGATCTTCTAATCTCGTCCACATCTGGACCATACTATCTGATCTGCTGTGATCCTTTGATCTCGACCACTCTGGACCTGTAATCTGATCTGCTGTGATCCTCTGATCTCGTCCAATGCTGGACCACACGTTCTGATCCTCTGATCTCGGCCAACACTGGGCCATATACTTAAATCTTGACCATTGATCTGAAACTTTTCCCTCTGATCGGGACCAATTCTAGACTAGGTCTGAACTGAAATTAATTCTAGACATAGGATATTTTAATCTGGATAATTACCTGTTGATCTGGATCAGGTCTGGAATGAATCAGGACATCATTTCTTCTGGTCTGGACTTAGTTTCATACTCTAAACCATGCTATCTTCTGGTCTAGGTCAAATATGGATTAAGTCACTTGTTCTGGACCACTTATCTGAAGCTCTGGTTAAGTCTGGATCATGTCTGGATTGTTTATCATTTCACTGCCAAGCTATCTTCTGGTCAGAATAACTTTTGGACCAAGTCTGACTTATGAATCCTTCTAGTCTGGAACAAGTCTCCCTCTGGCAGGCTTCCTTCTGGTTTGGTCCAGGTCTCCTTCTGGACTTTGCTTCCTTTTGATCTGGGCCAGGAAAGATATCCTCTGATGGTATTTTGACATCGTGGAGTATCCTCTGGTGCTTTCAGGATGTATCCTCTGGTACCTTCTAGATGCATTATCTAGTGACTTCCGGAGGTGTATCCTCTAGTCTGATTTTACCTTCTGATTACTCATTCCCTGCCTCTGGTGACTTCAGCTTCTGCCTCTGATAACTTCATCTTCTGGTGGCATTTAATATAGTAATTCAAGGTACAAAATAAGATTACATGGAGTGCTTTTGTAAACATCAAAATCCTAAATACTTAGAACCAACTTGGTTCCTACATAGTCTAGAACCAAACGAAATCATGCAAAAACAAAAGAGCAGAACAACAATTTAAACAGAGAAGCATGACCGTGTAAAAATCGTAAACAGAGGGAGGAAACTGAACCCCGAATAGAGGGAGAAAATTGGTATCAGGTCGCAAAATAGGTCCTCTGCAAAGTTGTGGATTACTTTACAATGGATCTCAAAATCAACCAAAGCTCTTTCATATCATGTCAACAATGGTAAGTATATAGAAAGACAGAGGAGAAAGAAGAACAAAAGAGAAAAACAAGAACCCTTAGGTTAAGGTTTCTAGAGAAAATGAACAAACTAGATAATATCAAGGAAAAAATTACCCTTAATTACTACTAACAACTAATAATATTATCTAACATTGAATACGCATTTTTTTTCTTTTTTATATTGAATTTAATTGTTATGCACTGTTAGTGTAAAAAGTTTTGCATTGTCAACACACCAAAACTATTTATTGACAAAATTTAAAGGTAGTTATGGAAAAAGTCAAAAAAATTTAATGATCTAATGGTTGTGATTGACTGACAGTGTATATAATTATTTTTTTTTTCATAATTCTAATTGTAACTTAATGAATATATGAAGACATTGAGAAATCGTTGCAATAGCTAATCGAAATTGCATTCTTTTTTATTTTATTAAAAACTAAAGGCAATTACATTTTTAATATAAGCCACAATGATTAATTAGTTTAATTAAGTCATAAAATGTGGAAGAAAACAATTCTTTTTGGACTAAAAACAAGAGGATGAATTAATATTAATTTCCTACCCAAATGACGACTCGACAGGTGTTGCTGAGTGATCTTTGGACACCACACCATGTGTCTTGACACTTCCCATGCCACTATTGACATTTGTGCAAGCTATATATTAAAGAACATTTCTTTTCATGAGAGAACCTTTATTTATCTTCTCTATGATCCCACTTTGAGGACATAACAACCTGATCATAATAAGAACCTTATTTATATATAGATGCTAAAATATTTATATATAGAAGGTGGGTTGCACCTGTTTACTATGATGATAGGTCCAATTGGTCTCCATTATGATTCCTATACTTCCTTGATCCCTTATTATGAGAATCCATCATGACAAAAATCCGTGTATTAAGAAAATCAATTTATTAAAAATATATGTTACTTTTACATATTCATCTTTATAATTATTATTATCATAATAGAGAGAAGTTATTAAAGATTTTCAATAGCCATTTTAATAGGGACGCTTTTATAAATAAATTATTAATGCATGTTGAAATTTGCAAATGATCTTATATCAAAGGGACAAACAAAAAGTGAAAATAAATCTTATAACTAGAGATAGGGGACTATACAGTACACACCAAATATAGATGTTAACAATAGCAATAGTTAGTTACAAAAAAGTTATAGAATTTAGTTAATTTTTTTTTCTTAATTACAGTTTTGGTCTATTTATTTTCACCAATTCACAGAAATGATTTTTTAATTTTAAAAATACACAGTTTTGGTCCATCTTTTATATTTTTGAACTAAAAAATGACGATTTAACATATTTTAAATGATATCATATACAATTTCATGATATAAAATAATGTAGATGTATTAAATATTCATATGTCATTAATTAAATTACGAAAATGAAAAAATTTTCCAAAGTTGAAAGTTAAATATTTAAAGGATTTTATTACAATTTCATAAATTTTAATCATTCGTATTATATGTCAGATTATTTAAAGTATGTCACATCGCCATATTTTAGTTAAAATATTAAAATAAGATTAAAACTGTCAAATTAAACATTTTGTTTTTGCAAAGAAAGAAGCAACTAGTTTGAGAAGATTAGTGTTTACTTTTTTTAAGTGGCATTGAGATTTTATCTCTCGAATCGGATAGAAAATTTAGTGCATACTTACCATATAATTACGAGTATTATTGTATTTTTATTTAACTAAATTTATTTTTATTATTTTTTAAAATACATTATTTATAATTAACATTTGATATTATCTCCATCATAATAATTTACTTTAAAAGACATTCATCTTATTTTTAAAATGGATACAAACTTTAAAAAATACCAACAGTTTTCACATATTAAACAAGACTTTTTATATATTTATTTATTTTTGGCAATTTTTTTTATATTTAGTATAGACACTATATATTGTGAAACACAATGAAAATAAGTTCGAGATTCCTCGTATAAATGTTTAGAAAAAATGTGATTTCAATTTTATAAATAAAAAAGATTGATTGGATAAAGTGTTAGTTTTCATTCCATTTTATAATTATATGTAAGTGACATTTTTCTCTAGGGAAAATGCTTTTTTGAATTTTCGTTATCTTCAAATGAAGATCTTCATAGTTTGTTGTCTATATTGAGACATGCAACTTCAAACCAGCACTTCTTCATGTCTTTGCATGGACAAAAGACTTTATTCGTGATTCGGTGAAGACTATTAATATTCAAAGTTGTATCTGAATATATGATTCGGTGAAGAATGCTAATATTGGCATCTATATATTACTTTTTCAATTGCTTTAGATATTGACGAAGCCATTAAATCCAAGACTATGAGACACTTTGCACGAGTTTTAATCAATATCTATGTGACTCTTGATCTTTCATTACTTATAGGATTTTAGTAGATTATTTATCTTTTATTTTATTTTATTTTATAATTTTGATGCTATATTATTTTTGTTTATTCTTTATATTTACAGTTTCATCGTTAGATAATAAACGAATGTAAATTGGTTAAATTTAATGACTTTTCAGTGCAAAAATATGCAAGATCTTAAAATATATATTTACATATATTATAAAATATAAAAATTTATTAAATATTTATTAAATATTTGTGTAATATATATTTGTGGGCCGGAGGACAAATAGGTAAGTCGGTTTGTTACAATTTTAAAGGAAGTGGAATATATATATATATATATATATATATATATATATATATATATATATATATATATTTTAAAAGGGAGAGCTGAACTTGAAGGAGATGGAGGCAGCAAATAACAAATAAAAACAACGCAAGCAAACTGCATTATTGTTGGAAACGGAGAACGTTCTCTATTTCAAGAGTTGTGTAATTCAAGTTTAATATTGATTGTTTGTAATCACTAACTAATTAATCACTTAAGTAGTTAGTTAGTTAGTTAAAATGAATTTAATAAAAAGAAATGTATATAGAGCATAGCTACATCAATGAAAGTTTAATAAGTCCATTCATTCACATTGATTATATCCTTCTATTTTTGCACTTGAAGTAATAGTTTGAAAGCTAACAATTGGTATCAAAGCAAGGTTTCGATCCTAGAGGCACTACAAGAAAAAAAATTGATTTGCGGCGGTTTTTAAGGACATCTGCAGTGGTTACAACCGCCTCAAATGGAAGATTGCGACGGTTCTTCAACTGTCGCAGATTCGTGCGTCGCGAAGCCATTTTGCGACGGTTTCGAAAACTGTCGGCAACTTTTGCGACTGTTCCTAACCACCTCAATATACGTTTTTTGCGACAGTTCGAACTGTCGCAAAACACGTTCATTTATTTTTTTTGAAACATTGCGACAGTTATCAACTATCGCTATATTCATTTTGGACAATTTGATCCAAAACATTGCAACAGTTATCAACCGTCGCTATATTCATTTTGATACAATTTGAACCGTCGCAATCCTAATAATTTAAATTAAAAAAATATGATACAATTTTTTCTGATTTTTTATTAATTAAAATAAAAAATATTCAGAAATTAATATCATCCACATAATTTAAATACACAATTAAATAACTATTATAACTAAATTCAATTTATATAATTTTTTCAAAATAAATAACACCAATTCATACATTGAACTTAACTAAAATAATAAATAAAGTAGTTTAAATATTCAAAACATTAGTGGAGTGGCTAAACATACAAAACAACTCCATGAAAGATAAAAGTTCATCAAAATATATAATCAGTCCCTAATGATGTTGCTCCACGATCATCAGGTTGGTAGCTAGAAACAGATGAACGTCTACCATCTATTAGTGATTCTATGTATGTTGCCTGGAAAAAAAAATTATATTAACCTCAATGAATCTTGATAAACATTGTCAAATACTAATTAACTTAATTTCTCATATAGCAAACATTAATTGTTACACAATTGATATTTTTAACCAAAGACAAACATTTCTCATGGGAATTTATAAACAGGTTTCCTAAGAAAACAATTTTACCTTTTTTTCTCTAGAATTTTACATTTGCAACAAGAAAGCAATTTGCTCCTTCAACATATCAAATTCAGAATCCCTTTTCTTAAGCCTATCGATTTCAGCTTGCATTTTCTCCATCTTCTCATTAGCTTCGGAGGAAGACATTGATCTTACAGAGTGAGAAGTAGATGTAGTGATTTGAGACGGTGTTATTCCAAGTCCCATACAACGAACATATCCTAGATGTTCTTTTCCAAACACATTAACAAATGCTTTATTCGAAGAATAAGTCTTCCCAATTTCATATTGCAATTGTTCCTGCACAAGCAAAGGAAGCAAACTAAATTCCTCTATGTAACAGAAAGGTCTAGAATTCTCAACCATTTCAACAGAAAAACACCATGTAGTACATTCAAGTATATGTTGCAAAAGAACAATAAATTTGATATCATCTAAGACAATAAATAGATGAACTATATTGGTACAAGCACCAAAAGTAACTACATCCAACCATAATGCACCAAATCAAGCCTATGTAACATTGAAGCAAGCACATCAAAAACTTCTATATCTACGGAAAATTACCTATGGACCTTAGTCCGCGAGTAAATTATTAATTACCCACGGAAAAACCGTAAGTAAATTCATTATTTTGAAATTTTTTTTAACACTATACCACGGTTAGTCCGTGGGTAATGTTAAAAAAATGAAACTGAATTTAATTTTTCAAAATATTTTCGTATTTTATGTTCCCACGGATTGTCCGTGGGTAAATTTCATATGTAATTTTTTTTAAAATTGTTTAATTTTTTAAAACTGATAAAATGTAAAAAAAAAAACATAATGAGATAACTTACACTTCGACCTTAACCTTACCTACCTCAACCTTACCTACCTAAGCTCAACCTCAAGCTTACCTTACCTACCGTTACACCTCGTCGATATCGACACAACTTTGTCGTCTTCGTAACTCTCGCGTACGAGCTTCAGCGCCATTCTCGCGACGTCTTCAGCGCCGTTCTTGCGACCTTCAGCGGCATTTTCGACCTTCTCTTCAGCGCCGTTTTCGACTTTCTCTTAAGCGCCGTTCAGTTTCTTATATCTTCGATTAGGTTAGTTTCCATTGCTTTGATTTTATATTTGTTAGAATCTCAAGAAATTTGAATGTGATCTATTGTGAGCTTTGTGTATTCCTGTCTCCATTTTAATTTGGTGCTATTTTGTTGTCTGCTGCTCATTTAGATTAAAAATAAAAATAAATTTACTACACAGTTGTAAAAAAGAAATTTACAACACGGTTATTATATTTGATTTTGATTAATTGAAATGACAAGTTTGCTGAGGAACTGAGTTCAACATACCATGTAGTGAGATCTGATAAAAAAAATAAGTACTAAAGAGGCAGATAAGGAGTTCTCGTAGCACAACCAGAAAATAAGAAAACAGAGTTGTAAAAATGCGTTTTCTCTAGATGGATTCAATCTCTTGAAAGAGAACTCTACCACAAAAGATGAAAGGATGAAGCACTAAATACATACTTAAGTCACCATCAATTTAGGTCCTTCTGGTTTCCATAAAAGAATTGTATAAAAAAATGTACATCACTTTTATTATATATATAAGAACACTATTTTGCATTTTTAGTTACAGTGATTAGTAATACTTTTTTTGGTTTGACTGTCCAGTAAGAATGTTTATTTTTCCAGCTTAGTGGTGCTGTTTTAGTTTTTAAGGAATGCTGTTAGTAAACATGTTACATAATTAATTTCATACTGGTGTGAAGTGGTGACAACTATTAGAGATCATTATCAGATATCTATAATATCGATGATCTGAACTCTGAAGAATGACATAAGTCATGCTGGCTTGATTCTTGTTCCTGATTGTTAGATTCCAAAGATTTGCGTATATTTATATCATAATGTGGAAAACAAAATATTTCAAAATATGGTACATTCTGATAAATGAAATCATTTAAGTAATTGCTCTACTGGATAAATTTTGGGGAGTCAACTTAACAATGAAAAGCATGGATTGCTCTGAAGAAATGACATTCAGAGTTTATGGATGGGCCTCATTGTTAGTGTTCTAAAATATAGATGATCTGAACTATGAAGAATGACGCAAGACGTTGGCTTTGTTCCTGATTGTTAGATTCCAATGATTTGGTTACAATTCTACCATAATGCAAAAAAAGCCTAGATATTTAAATTATGGTACATTCGGACAAACATAAATGGTTCCACTGTATGGTTTTATTCGAATTTCTTTTATGTCAAGCAATAGTGTATCAATACGTTTATCTACCTAGGTCCAATAACTTCTATAGATATTATTCACAAGTACAATGAGAGTTACCTTGAGCAGAAGAGCATTGCATGCTTTTGAATCAATTGCCTTCTGAACCCTATGTGGACAAAATGCAAAAAGCAACATGTCAATGGACAGTCTTTCTAGTCTCTCAATAGAAGAAAAAAAACATTTTAGAGGGGAGCGGTAGGAGTTATGTATAATATGCAGACCTTGGGGTTGGTAACCAAGAGATCATCACCAACAATTTGTAGAATATCTTAAGCTGCATATGAAATTAAAAAACTAAAAGAAAATAACCTTAAGAATTGCATGTCTTGCTTGCTTATTGCAAATTTTCTCTCATTTGATTTTCTTGATATAGCAAATTATAACATAAGTACCTTAGAAAACCATAGACAAAGGTTACACAAGAAAGCAAAAAAGCATTCATATTAACCAATTTTACTAAGAACATCATTCAGAGTAGATACAGCTATAGCATAGTACTATTCTGCTTCTGGGGCACTCTTAACTTTTGCTGCATGATCCAGCTGTGGACAAAAAATTAAACTCTCAATTAGTCCTATTAATCTTTAACAATCCTAAATTGATAGAGCTAGGAGATTAAGTTTTTTTATATAGGACACAATATCGTTGTGACCACAATTGAAACAACAATAGTTGCATTTGACTCTGATTCTCTACATTTAGGATTCTCTACATTATTTATGAACTTACATTGGTGAACCTGGAAGAGCTTTCCAGTAAGTTCCTTGAGAGACTTTTTCTGATCCTTAGGCTTTGCAGAGATGACAGTGTCAAGATCATACCTAAGATAGCTAGCCCTTAGACGAAGATCATTTTGAAGATATGGCCAAGCTTTCTAGTCAATGAACTTGTTAACACCAACTATTTCCTTAGCTGATTCTTTAGCCCTTTGTGCTGCCTCACTTGGTGTCAATGGTTGAAGGTAAAACCTTTCTTTCAATGGTAACTGAAGGTTTGTTGCTTCATTTGAGTTCAGTGTTCCAGCTGCCAAATACCATTCTCATGGTTATTATAAATTCATTATTGTTAACTTAATTCCATTTTTTATGCCACTAAACTAAGAGTTAATTAACAACCCAATTTCTTGTTTTTTTGAGCTAAATTTACTACTAGTTATAAGAAATGAAATTTACACTTACTGCAATCTGCTAACTTCCCATCTTGACCAGCCCGCCCAGCTTCTTGGTAGTAGGCTTCCAAACTCTAATAAAATTACATACACAATTATTTGAGGTATCTTCAAAGCAAAAAAAAATTAAAACTCAAGAAGTGAAAGTATAAATCATGGAATGAACAATAAAATAAAGATAAAATTCAATTATAATTGATTATGTCAGGAAAAAATGTATATGAAAAAAAAAAGACATGCGGCCAACCATAGTGGATGATTTTTCTAACATTTGATTTGTCAATTCCCATTCCAAATGCTATTGTTGCAACAACAACCTGAAGACGATAAAACACAAGCATAACACATGTAACCTAAACACCAGATCCATACATCTAAAGTATTTTCATGAAACTCTTTGTGAGTCTTTCTTAGATGCAACTTGGGCAGCTGAAGAAAGAAATTGAGCTCATAAATTTGTTTCACACTTAACAATGCTATAAATCAAATGGTGGAAGGAGAATGTGCTGCAAACATTTCTTATATCATAATGCAAAGGTAACTATTGAGCTAGGTTCAATGAAATCTATAGTGGAGCATGCCAGAATAGTTTCAAATAAAAACAGAAAGAAACATAACAAGTTTCAAATTCTTCTGCTTCCTAGTAATTCATGGTATTTTAGAATTGAAGATTCTCTTGTCAAGACATGATCATCCTGATAAATATTACTAGTAATTCATGAAAAATATAAACAACCATGTAACTAAACAAGCTTGAATAAAATTAAATATAGTGCATACCCCGGCATTATAAGCAGCAGCCTTTACACAAAACTTGCATAGATACTTTGCAATTCTCACTGTTTGTTTTCTAGTAGGTACGTATATGATTGTTGGTCCTTGTTCCAAAGGCTCCTTAAGCATTTTGAGTATTTTTTATGGTCTTGTAGGTGGATCAATTGTCTCAGATAACTCACATTGCTTGGGAGGAGATTGTACACAAAATTCACCACAGGTAACTAAAAAGTACCCAAAATAAATAAATATGAATCTTATATTTTATGTTACTACTGCTAGCACTGAAATTGCTTTCAGTTTCTAAACTAAATATGACCAATTATTTCTAAACTACCTTGTATATGGTAATGCTGAAAATCTATTCCGCAAACTGTCCATGAGAACCAGGGAAACTATACAAAAGTATATTTTCTTCCAAATTTGATGATCAAATCAAAATCCAAAATTCTACATAAACAAATTTTTTTTTGATTATTTATTGGGGAATTACTGTTAGATTGTAATAATATATGTTTTGTGTATTGTTGTTGTTTTGTATTGTTGTTTTTCTGTGTATTGCTGTTGTTTTGTTATATATTGGTATAAATTTTAATTTAGTAGGATTTTGCTATCCTATTTGATATGTAAAATTACATTTTGTTAATCAGTTCATCGCTCCTCTGTTATTTGTTTGTCCTTCAAAAATGGATGGCTACCACCCATATCGTAGTTGGGTATATGATAGACTTTATGTTCAACGAGGGGGGTTGAAACCAGCCTTCGCAAAAGGTGTTGAAGATTTTATAACAAAGGCAATAAGTCGAAATCAGTTTGTGAAAGATGGTGGCATCAAATGTCCTTGTCACAATTGCATGTGTAGCGGTGTATTATCTGCAAGTGAAGTCAAAGTTCACTTGTATAGGTTTGGGTTCCAACCAAATTATTGGTATTGGACTGAGCATGGTGAAGAATTCCCACAAATTGACACAGAAAATGTTCCAAGTAGTAGTGGATATATTGATAACAATGATCCATTTACCTTAATGCAACATATGGTCGATGATGCATTCGGTCCTACGTATGAATTCCAAAATTTGAGTGATGAGGGCAACGAGGAACAGATTAATGAAGAGCCCCCAAATGATGATGCTCAAGACTTTTATGATTTGTTAACTTCTTCAAACAAACCCTTATATGAGGGGGCTTCTGATTCAAAACTTTCAATATGCGTGAAACTTTTAGCTTGCAAATCAAATTGGAATGTCCCGCAGAAATGTCTTGATTTCTTTGCAAGCATGCTTGTAGATGTGTGTCCTTTTAAGAATTCACTTCCCAAACAAATTTACCAAGCGAAAAAATTTGTGTCCATGCTAGGTTTGAAGTTTGAGAAAATTGATTGTTGTGTTAAAGGGTGCATGTTGTACTACAAAGATAATAGTGCAGATCTAGAGTGTAGGTTTTGTCATGAACCCCGATATGTTCCTCGTAAGCCTGGGATAGGTAACCACAAAGACATTCCATTTAAGAGGATGCTCTATGTGCCAATCACTCCTAGGTTAAAAAGATTGTATGCATCAATGGAAATTGCTGCCCAAATGAGATGGCATCAACATAATAGATCGGGTTCAGGCATTTTACGTCATCCGTCTGATGGAGAAGCTTGGAAGCATTTTGATGCAAGGTATCCAAACTTTTCAAATGAACCGAGAAATGTAAGACTTGGTTTATGTTCTGATGGCTTCACGCCATACATTCAAGCATCTTCATCCCCATATTCTTGTTGGCCTGTTGTTGTGACCCCGTATAATCTGGCGCCTGAAATGTGCATGACTAAACCATTCAAGTTTTTGACTTGTCTCATACCTGGACCATCTAACCCAAAAGCAAACATTGATGTGTATTTACAACCGTTAATAGACAAGCTTCAACAGTTGTGGAGTGAAGGAGCTTTGACTTATGATATTTCCATGAAACAAAACTTTGTAATGAGGGCAGCCTTAATGCGGACAATTAACGATTTTCCTGCTTATGGCATGTTATCTAGATGGAGTACTCAAGGTAAGTTGGCATGTCCGCTGTGTATCGACGGAAATAAGGCTTTTACCTTGAAATATGGTGGCTAAAATTCATGGTTCGATTGTCATCGTCGTTTCTTACCTCCTAATCATCCCTTTAGAAGAAGTAAAAAAGGGTTCACTAAAAATAGGGTTGTTAAGGATGAACCTCCTCCAATATTGACCGGTGAAGAAGTATGGAGTTGGGTTCATAATATTCCACGAGTGATAGATAATGCAGTTTCTAAATTATTTGGATATGGAGTTAGTCATAATTGGACTAAACGAAGCATTTTTTGGGATCTTCCATACTGGAAAGATAATTTATTAAGGCGTAACTTAGATGTCATGCACATACAAAAAAATTTCTTTGATAATGTGTTTAACACTGTCATGAATGTTAAGAACAAGACTAAGGACAATGAAAAAGCAAGAATGGACTTGGCCATCATTTGCCAACGTAGCGACTTGGAGTTGGTTCCACATAACAATGGAAAAATGACAAAACCTAAGGCAAATTATTGCCTTACGTCTAATGAGGCAAAGAATGTTTGTAAATGGATAAAGTGAAGGTGCAAACACGAGAAGGGGGGTTGAATTGTGTTTGACTAACTTGAATACTTTTTCTGTTTTTGCAGTTTTATAATAAAACCTGATGTATGAATCAATTAGAGTTAGCAGCAGATATAAAGTAAATATAAAACACATAATTTTATATTGGTTCACCGTTAACAATGCTACGTCCAGTCCTTTCACTTTGAAGGATTTCACTAATTCAAAACATTGAATTACAACAATACCACTAACCCTCCAAGCCAGTCTTCTCAAACAGTCTAACAATCCTAGACTTTTGAGGAACACAGCACCTTGACTTCTCAAGTCAAGTCTTCTCCTGCCAATCTGAATACCCCATATTGTAGAAGGAATTACAATGCCTTGAATCTAATTGCTAAGTAATCTGCTACCCCTTATGACTCCCTCATATTGTAGACTCTACTTCAATAACTTAGATATAACAGAAGGGAACGAAAACTTAGAGTGCTTGCTTCTGGAAAGCTGATACTCACAATTAACCTCATTGAAAACTCGAGTGTTTGCTTCTGGAAGTGTATGACTCTTTTTGATTTTCGATGCTAAGTCTTCTGCCTTGAGCCTCCTTTTATAGATGCAGATTAGGGTCTCTTCCAAGTTTACATTCGAGCTGTATCTTGTTGGATTCTCTTGAAAAAATAACTTGGCCAATCGGGTTTCTCTTAAATAATAAACAGATCTTTTTAGCTCCAGATATGCCTTCCAAAATAACTTTGACCAATCCTATCTTTAATTAATTCTAGATCAAATCATTCTTCCCGCCAATAGCTTCTAAACTCCTAAGACTTCACTTTTTTTTTGTATCAAATCAGTTTAATACTTTGATTAATTATAATCACAACTCCACTGATCATGATTCAATCTGGACCGCTTGATCTTCTGCTCTCGTCCACATCTGGACCATACTAAGTGATCTGCTGTGATTCTCTGATTTCGGCCAACCCTGGACCACACTTTATGATCTTCTGATCTCGGCCAACCTGGACTTGCAAACTTATCTGATGTGATCATCTGATCTTGGCCAATGCTGGACCACACGTTCTGACCTTTTGATTTCAGCCAACATTGGGCCATGGTCTGATCTTCTGATCTCAGCCAACACTGGGCCATATACTTAAATCTTGACCATTGATCTTAACATCTTCCCTCTGATCTGAACCAATTCTGAACTGGATCTGGATTGAACTAAAATAAAATATGGACAAAGGATATTTAATTCTGGACATTTACCTCTTGATCTGGATCAGGTCTGGATTAAATATGGACATCATTTCTTCTGATCTTCACTGAGTTTCATACTCTAAACCATGCTATCTTCTAGTCTGAGTCAAATCTGGATTAAATCTCTTGTTCTGGACCCATTAATTTATCCTCTGATTAAGTCTGGATCAAGTCTGAACTGTTTATCATTTCACTTCCAGGCTATTTTCTGGTCAGAATAACTTCTGGACTAAGTCTGACTTATGATATCTTCTAGTCTGGAACAAGTCTCCCACTGGCAGGCTTCCTTCTAGTCTGGTCTAGGCCTCCTTCTGGACTTTGCTTCCTTCTGATCTGGGCCAGTAAAGTTATCTTCTGGTGGTGTTTTGACATCTTGGTGTATCCTCTGGTAATTTCAGGATGCATTATCTAGTGACTTCTGGAGGTGTATCCTCTGATAACTTCATCTTCTGGTGGCATTTTAATATAGTAATTCAAGGTACAAAATAAGATTACATGGAGTGCTTTTGTAAACATCAAAATCCTAAGTACTTAGAACCAACTTGGTTCCAACATAAAGAGCTTAAGATGCTAGATGGGTATGCTTCTAACTTGGCAAGATGTGCAGATGTTAATAAAGGACAAATGAATGGGATGAAAAGCCACGATTGTCACATATTTATAAAGTGTTTGCTTCCATTTGCATTTAGTTCATTGCCTGACCATGTGTGGAAACCACTAACAGAATTATGTCAATTCTTTAAGGGCTTATGCAGCAATACCTTAAGACATGATGAATTGGTCAAATTGGGTGAAAATATTCCATTCATCATATGCCAACTTGAAAGAATCTTCCCACCAGGATTCTATGATTCAATGGAGCATCTTCCAATTCACCTCCCGTATAAGGCAAAACTTGGTGGTCTAGTTCAATATGATGGATGTATCCATTTGAAAGGTATTTTATATTCACTATTAAGGATTTCATCTTTTTTCTAGATATTTCCACATTTATTAATTTATTGGTCTCCTTTTTCCATAATGATGGGTGATTTTAAGCGCACAGTAAAAAAAAAAGCTAGAGTGGAAGGATCAATATGTATGTCATACTTACATCGAGAGACAACAAATTTTTGTTCCCACTATTTCAAAACAATCTCTTTGTTTGATAGAAGCCAGCGTAATGAAGCTGCAAAATTAAATGATGTCGTCACAACAACACTGTCAATTAGCAATCAATTAGGACGTCCTAGTGGGAAGGCCCAAACACATTGGTTGAGTGATGCTAAAAGAAGATCTGCTCATGTACACATCCTCATCAATTGCAACGTGGTCAAACCATATATTGAGTAAGAAGCCTTAAAACACACACCCCACATATTTATCAAATATATGTAATAACAATTTTATCATTATTGCCAGCGCCTTTTTGCACTCTAATTCCATTGTTGAAGAAGACCCTATATCTCAAACTCGTATACATGGAGAATTCCTAAAATGGTTTCATGCGTATGTAAGTGCTTTATTGAAGTTTGTTGATAATAAATAAGAACTTCTCAATTAACTATTGTGAGTATCATGTTTGTATACACCAGTGACAAGGCAAATGGTGTGACTGACCCTAACTTGTTATCATTAGCTTGGGGTCTTGAGTCAATGATCAAAAGTTGGCACAAGTATTACATTAATGGGTACAAATTTCACACCAAAGATTGGTCTCATGGTAAGAAAACCATAAATAGTGGAGTTTATGTAAAATGGGTTACTGGAGGAGGAGAAGATGATTTCTACGGAGTCATCCAACATATCTACGAGTTAGAGTATTACAAATTGCCTCACAAGGTAGCCTTGTTTTATTGCCAATGGTTTGATCCTAGACGGAACCGAGGAACCAAAGTTAATCCACAGTATGATATTGTAGATGTCAAGATGAATCGGAAATATGATCTCTATGATCCCTTCATAATTGCACAAAAAGCTAGACAAGTGTATTGTATGTTATCCTAAAATGCGAACCGATAAGCGTCACTGGTCTGTAGTTATCAAAACAAAGCCTATGGGTCATGTAGAGGTGGACGGCCTCGATGAGGACATACCATATCAAGATGAAGATATGACTCATGTTGAACAATTAACTGAAATTGAAGAATTGGTTGGCTTGCATGATGAAACACATAGTGATGAAGAAGTCAATGTGACGTTTGTTCCAAATATTCCAATTGATAATGATAGTGATATGGACGATGAAGATGGGGATGATTCTTCAATTGACGTTTGAATTTTTAGTAAGTATATATCTTAGTATTTGTGCTTTTAGTACTGTTCATCCTTCTATTTATTGCTTTTAATGCCATTCTCATTCTACCATTATGCTATCTGCAATGTGTTTTGCTGTTTTGCTGTTTTTCTTATTTTCTGTTTTGCTGTTTTGCTATCTGGTAATGTGCATTTCTTTATTATTCTGTTGTTTTGCTATCTGCAATGTGCATTTTTTTTTATTATTTTGCATTTCTTTAATATTCATACAAACTATTGCGTGTGCTAATTGTTTTTATTCATCTTATTTTTTTATAGATGGCTCCAAAAGAAAAGATTAGACTCAAGCTTCATTTGAAGAAAAATCGCATGATTTTATCGCATAAGGTAACTCGAGCAGCTCAGCAGGTACAAGCAACAATTGATCAATTGCCACTAGATGCCAATGTCACTACACCAACCTCACAATATGTGGGACATGCCACCCAACAACACGTGGAGCCTCCAACCCAACAAGTTGCAGTGCTTCCACCCCCACCTAGTAAGATGAATCAATCTAAACCAATTATAGTGATGATGCCCACACCGGGTTTTGTCCCAGAAGACATCATTTCCCCGACTGTTGGCCATTCCCTGTCACAATCATTAACATCTGTTGCCTCACGACATACTTCAATTTCTGCTAATCCACCACCTTTAATACCTGTTGCTATTGGTATAACACTCAAGGCTCACAATGCTCCAATTCTAGTCATGAGGTTGCGCCTAATGAGAACAATGATATGGCCGGATGGTCGAGGGTATGTAACTAGTTCCGATTAACTTTTCATTACAACATGAGGTTTATGGTTCATTTCAAATTATTTTTTAAAATTTTATGTTGTTTGAAAATTCTTTGCAGTTGGTTACTGTAAGACCCTTAGTTTTTAAATTAAAATTATGGAATTAATATTAAGTGTATTTTGGGGATATTGTAAAACATATAATATATGTATGTTTGAGTAAATATATATATATATATATAAATTTATTTTTGAAGATATATTAAGATTATTGGATGAAGAATAAATTAATTTAATTACGAGTAATTAAATTAACAGACAGTTAATTAAGGGATTAGCGGCTAATTGCGACGAGACTGGTTAAGTGCTGAGGATCAGACAAGTGTCGAGTGAGGTGGCACCCACACAAGCCTATAAATAGGAGTGAGAAGGATGGGTGAAATCAGAACACCATTCCTCCTCCTTCACTGCCCATACTGCATGTAACAATATCCCTTCCCTCCAATTCTGTTTTCTGTTCCAGTCCGTTCAAAAGAAGAAAAGAGGAAGTTCCTCAAAAGTGACATTAATTGGAAATCTAAGCACCAAACCAGAAAACCCCCAGTACAAAAGTTGTTCCCCTCATCATTCCGAAGCAAGAGAACCTATTTTCGTAGCAGCAAACGCAAGCGGGAGTTTCGCCGAGTTTTGATGCAGAAACGTGAGAAGTAGCAGAAACGAAACAAGGGTAAGGACACCTTCCACTTTCTAGTGGCATTAGGGCTGTAAATGCATAGCTATCATGACATTACTGATGTTTTCATCATTGTTGAAAAAGAAAACTATTTTGCAATGACATTTTAAAGAAATGAAGAAAATGCATTCTGTTGGTGGTTTTAATAATCTGTGATGTGTGCTGCTCTGGTTGTTGCTTCAAGGCTGTTTTGTTCATGTGGGAAAGTTAAAAAATGTCTTGCATATTATTTTGAAGATGATTAAAATACATATTTTCAAAACTGTTGTGCTGGTTGTATAAAATGCAAAATTACACTCTGTTGGTGTTTTGGTGTATGTGATGCTTGCTGTTTGGCTGAAATGTACTAATGTTGTTCTGTTTGTGTGAGAAAGATGGAAATGCTTTGCATGTTGTTCTATTTGTGTGAAAAAGCTGAAATGCTTTGCATGTTGTTCTGTTTGTGTGAGAAAGCTGGAAATGCTTTGCATATATTTTGAGAAATGATCAGAATGTAAATGGTTAAAAATGTCTTTTGCTGTGGTTGACATTCTGTTTGAATTGTTTGAGAAAAACTGTGATGAATGATCTGGTGTTTCTGATGTTTTCAAAAGAAAATGGATTTTAAATGATGAAAGTGTTTTCTGGAAAAGTTGCATTGATGAAAAAGTCTGAGTTTTGTGGTTTGCAAAAGAGTGGTAAAACTATTTTGGGGTTGTTCGTTTTCCAAAGGAAAAAGTTTGAAAATGTGTTGAGATCTCAAGAAATTTTCATTGAATTCGAAGGTGTATTCGAATACAACATGAGTGTATTCGAATACAGCGTGCCAAGCTTCTGTTTTACTCAAGTTTTCAAACTTGTATTCGAATACGGGCCTCTGTATTCGAATACAAAGGAAGGATTTTTGCTTCAGACTTAGCATCTGTATTCGACTACGACCCTGTCGTATTCGAATACATAAGTGAAATTTTAACACTGTATTCGCATCTGTATTCGACTACTGCTAACTTTCACAATTTTTGCTTCTGTAGTCGAATTCAAGGGAGCTGTATTTGAATACAGATTCGTGTTTTTCCAGAAACTCAAGTTTTAGCTTCTGTATTCGAATACAATGAAGCTGTATTCAAATACAGATTCATGTTTTTCAGTAAATCAGGTTTTAAACACTGCCATGGGAACTTTAAAGTGTTGGGAAACATTGGAAAGGTTTGAAATGATTTAAAATGGAGTTTTTGAAATAGTTTTGACGAAGAAATGATGAAGTTCTTCAAAACCTTAAATGATGTTGGGGGAAGGCTGAATTTACACATGTTCTATCTTCTGTATTCGACTACAGGTATGCTGTATTCGAATAGAGAGTGTTGAAATTGCAGTTTTCAGCTTCTGTATTCGAATACAAGGGGTCTGTATTCGAATACAGATTTGGGTTTTTCCAGAAAATCAAAGTTTTAAACATTGTTTACAAACTTTAAGTGTTAGGGAGTATTTGGGAAGGTTTTATGAAAAATTAAAATGAAGTCTGTAATAATTTGAAGTGGTAATGATGAAGCTTTTGAGACTTCTCCTGAAGTTGTGAAAATACTAATTTTTACACTGTGACAACCTCTGTATTCGAATACAAGAAGATTGTATTCTAATACAGAGTGTTGATTCTGCACTAATTTGGCTTCTGTATTCGAATACAAGGAAGCTGTATTCGAATACAAATTCGTATTTTCCAGAAATCTCAAGTTTAAACACTGTTTTATGAATTTTAAGAGTTAGGGGAAAGACTTATGATAATTAAGAATGGAAATTTGAGATAATGTAAAGTGATAATGATTACTTGAATGTTTAATCATTGATGTGTTGATAATGAAATTATTTGTGTTGAGATGCTTTGGGGGAATGCTGGAAAGGCTGAGTTTTTCTAATATTGCATACTGTTTTCAGTGAAGAGAAAACATTGTATGTCCATGCATTTCATAGTCAAGTGGTGACCGCGATGGGCCACAGAGTAATGCGGTAACCGTGATGGTCCGGGAAGTTAAGTAGTAACCACATTAGTGGGCTACGGAATGGCCGCGTGTTCGTGGCGGTCCATTCTATCCGTACGAGGATTTAAATTCTGTGTATTTGGCCTGTGAGAGGCTAATACACGTGAAAGTAGTAACCGTGATGGGTTGTAGAGTGGCTGCGTGTTCGTGGTGGTCCATTCAAATACGTAAAACGTGCTGGTCTGTTGAGCGACTGCACTGGTGCTGATCTGTTGAGCGATTGCACCTGGTCTTGAGGGCCGTTCAAGTCAAACATATTTAAATTGTGCTGGTCTGTTGAGCGACAGCACTGGTGCTGATCTGTTGAGCGATTGCACCTGGTCTTGAGGGCCGTTAAAGTCAAACATATTTAAATTGTGCTGGTCTGTTGAGCGACTGCACCTTGGAAATTCCAAGAAGTTGAATACATGAGCATATACATATTGCATCGGGGTGATTGACCGGTGGGTCACAATTTGGGTATATGTTGGTAATTGGAAATTGATGTGTGTGAGTACTTTTGCAAATCTGAAATTCTGATAAATGATTGTGATTACTCAAGTGTTGGCTGTACTTACAACATATTTTCCATATTAATTGGTTGCTGTTTTGAAAAGGCATACACGTCATGAAATTTCAAAATGAGCATCTTTATTCTTCATCATTGTTATATGATATGCCATGGATGCATTTGTTCTGTGATATAAATGCTATGTGTTTATTTGTTAATTTCTGTCGGTGACCCTTTACTATTATTGTGGAAAATTGGGTTTTGCCCTCATATGAACCCCAAACCCGTTCCACCGACGGTTACACTAACGACAGAAACATCGTTAGTTTTCCTTGATATTCGTATACGGAGTCTATGTGGACAACGCAGAGGGACGAACAGCTGGCTGAAGACGAGACTTGTAGAGGATGCGGCGAAGACCGTGCTACTGTAGCTTAGTGCATGATCAGTTAGAGTTGATGTATAGGATTTTGAACTGGAAAATGTAATTGGTTATTTTGGGAATTATTGTATAACTTTTCCGCTAATATTTTTCCGCACTTTGATAATATTTTGGTGGGTTCAGGATATTTTCTTTTGGGATGATATGACAATGATCTTTTGAAATGTATTAATATTTATTATTATTTTCCAAAGATAAGTACTTAGTGATATTTATGATGAAACTAATTAATTACGTTCATCGATTAAATTACAACGTACCATTTTATAAAATGAATTAAAGGAAATTTTATTCCAATTCTTTGAAGTAATAATTGGGAAAATCATTTTAATTATTTATTTAAAAAAAAATACACTCGTGCTGTCTTTTAAACTTGGTGTGTTACAATTGTGGTATCAGAGCATTTGGTTAAAGTTTTAGGTTAAAGCTCTGATTAAAGTAATTGTTTTGAGTTATTAGCTGATCATGCATAGGAGCAAGTAGTTAAAGTGTCAAGTGTTGTGTAAGTTGTGGTGTGACTGAAGTGATGATGGTTTTGTAGGAAACAATGCCTCCACGAAGAGACGACACCACAAGAGCCAATGTCAGCCAGGAAGATAGGATGGCTGAGGCGATGAATAACATGGTTGTGTCTGTTGCTGCACAGACGGCTGCAAAGACTCAGCGAGATCTGGAGAAGAGAGAAAGAGAGATTCGCGCTGCTGAATCTAGAGGACTAGAGGATTTTTGTCGCCATAATCCTCCCAAGTTCAAGGGTGATGAGGGTCTAGAAAGAGCGGACCAGTGGATTCAAGAGATGGAGAAAATCTTTGAGATGATTAATTGTCGGGCAGCGGTGAAAGTCAACTATGCCACGTATCTGCTGATAGGGGATGCAGAGTATTGGTGGAGAAGCACAAGACTACTGATGGGGTCAGCCAAAGAGGAGGTGAAATGGGAGTCGTTCAAAAAGAAGTTTTTGGACAAATACTTCCCGATGAGCACTAGGACCAAGTTGGGTGACGATTTTCTGAAATTGCACCAGGGAAACATGATAGTGGGAGAATATGCGGCTAAGTTTGAATTACTATCAAGGCATTTCAGATTTTTCCGGGAAGAAGTTGATGAACAGTTTATGTGTCATCGCTTTCAAAATGGACTGAAGTATGAGATTCAAGACTCGGTCTTACCTTTGGGAATTCAATGTTTCCAAGTGTTAGTGGAGAAGTGTAGAGAGGTTGAAGAGATGAAGAACAAGAGGGCCAACAGAGGAGGGAACTTGAATTCTGGAGGGCCTAGTCGGATGCACAGGCAGGACAATAGAGGAAAGCAAGTGGCTAAGCCGTATAACCGGCCACAAAACAACAAGAGAGGCCAGAATCGGCCGGGAAATCAGAATTTTGGACGGCAATTAGGACAAGGGGTTCGTTGTTTTCGATGTGGGGAAGAAGGACACTACGCTACTGCTTGTACCGTAAAGGATTCTCCCTGTTTCAATTTCCATAAACCAGGACACTTTGCAAGGGATTGCAAGGCTCCGAAGGTGGAACCAACTGTGAACGCAACTAGAGCTACTCGTCCTACTGCTAGAGGCCGCGTTTATCACATGGGAGTTGAAGCTAGGAGTTAAACCCCTAATTTAATCCAACAAGATTGTGAGATTGCAGGTAACACCCTAACTGCACTTTTTGATTCGCGGGAAACCCACTCTTTCATTGCTAGGGACTGTGTGAATCGTTTGAGGTTATCTGTGTCTGCTTTACCTTTTGATTTGATTGTTTCCACACCTGCTAAGACTTTGACTGTAAACTCTGCATGTTTACACTGTACTATAACGATTCAGAATAGAGATTTCTTGGTTAATTTAATATGTCTACCCCTACAATCACTCGAGATCATTCTCAGCATGGATTGGATGACATATAATTACGTAGTCTTGGATTGCGCTCGAAAATTAGTTCTTTTCCCCGAACCTAGAGTCGTTCGATATTTGGATGCTAACAAACTCGAAGTATCTCTGAGAGAAGGAACTCAGGAATTTTATCATTGGCTAACGTGGAGACCAAGATGGATGTAAACATAGAAGATGTGGTGTTAGTCAAAGAATATCCGGACATATTTCCAACAGAAATTCCAGGATTACCCCTGGTAAGAGAGGTGGAGTTCTTCATTGACTTGCACCCAGGAACTGGACCTATTTCAATTGCACCGTACCGGATGTCGCCATTGGAATTAAGCGAGCTTAAGGGTCAAATTGAAGGTTTATTTGAGAAAGGATTTATCAGACCAAGTGTGTCGCCGTGGGGAGCTCCGGTGTTGTTGGTTAAGAAGAAGGATGGAAGTTTGCGCTTATGCGTGGATTATCGGCAGCTTAACAAGGTAGCTATCAAGAATCGTTATCCTTTACCACGCATCGATGATTTGATGGATCAATTGAGCGGAGCCGCGGTGTTTTCAAAGATTGACTTGAAATCAGGATATCATCAGATTCGGGTAAGAGAAGGAGATATTCAAAAGACTGCTTTTAGAACCCGTTACGGACATTATGAATATCTCGTTATGCCGTTTGGAGTTACGAATGCACCAGCAATCTTCATGGACTATATGAATAGAATCTTCAGCTTATTCTTGGATAAATTTGTGGTGGTGTTCATCGATGATATATTGGTTTATTCAAAGGATGAAGAAGAACATGGAGAACACCTACGCCAAGTTCTTGAAGTCTTGCGCGAGAAGCAATTGTATGCCAATTTATCGAAGTGCGAGTTTTGGCTAGATAAAGTGAACTTCTTAGGACATGTGATATCAAAAGAAGGAATCGCTGTAGATCCAGCAAAGATTGAGACAACTCTTGCCTGGAAACAGCCTTAAACTATCATAGACATACGAAGTTTTGTCGGACTAGCAGCATACTACAGGAGATTTATTGAAGGATTTGCTAAGATTGTAGCTCCTTTGACACAACTCACCAGAAAGAATCAGCCGTTTGCATGGACAGAGAAGTGTGAGGAAAGTTTTCAGTTGCTTAAGGAAAAGTTGACAACCTCACCAGTATTGGTTTTGCAACAACCAGAAGAACCTTATGAAGTTTACTGTGATGCATCTCACCAAGGTCTGGGATGTGTTTTGATGCAACACAAGAAAGCTGTAGCCTACGCCTCTAGGCAGTTGAAAACTCACGAACGAAACTATCCTACTCATGATTTAGAGCTTGCTGCAGTAGTGTTTGCGTTAAAGGTCTGGAGGCACTACTTATATGGATGCATGTTCACGGTGTTCAGTGACCATAAAAGTTTGAAGTATGTGTTCGATCAGAAATAATTGAACATGCGTCAGAGAAGATGGATGGAGACTCTCAAGGATTTTGACTTTTCATTGCAGTACCACCCTGGAAAAGCCAATGAGGTGGCTGATGCATTAAGTCAGAAAAGTGTGTCAGTATCTTCAATGATAATGGCCAGACAACAAGAGTTGTGGGAAGCATTTAGAGATCTACACTTGGACGTAAAGCTTGCACCAGGAATTTTAAAGTGTGGAATGATAACAATTATGAGTGGTCTACTTGAGGAGATTGCAAACTTGCAAGATGACGCATTGATCCAAGAAAAGAGGAATTTGATAGTGCAAGGACAGACAACTGAGTTCAGGGTCGGACCAAATAATATTCTAAGATGTAATGGAAGAGTTTGTGTACCGAAAGTTGCAGATATGAGAAGAATGATTTTGGAAGAAGCTCATAAGAGTAAATTGAGTATTCATCCTGGAGCGACCAAGATGTACCAGGATTTAAGACAGAATTACTGGTGGCCAGGAATGAAGAGGGACGTAGCGGAGTACGTATCGGCTTGTTTAACTTGTCAGAAAGCAAAAGTGGAACATAAACGACCTAGTGGAATGTTGCAGCCTTTGGATATACCGGAATGGAAGTGGGACAGTATTTCCATGGATTTTATAACAGGATTGCCCAAGACAAGGAAAAAGAATGATTCAATTTAGGTAATAGTGGATCGATTGACAAAGTCCGCACATTTCTTACCAGTAAGGACCACTTACAAAGTAGATAAGCTGACGGAAATCTACATCGCTGAGATTATAAGGTTACACGGCGTTCCATCGAGCATAGTATCGGACCGTGACCCAAAGTTCACATCTCACTTTTGGGGAGCGCTGCATGAGCTTTGGGAACGAAACTGAAATTGAGTTCAGCTTACCATTCGCAAACAGACGGATAGACTGAGAGAACAAACCAGTCCTTGGAAGATCTGTTGAGAGCGTGTGTGTTGGATGATAGAGGAAACTGGGATGAGGTGTTGCCATTAATTGAGTTTACTTACAACAACAGTTTTCACGCAATTATTGGAATGACACCCTATGAGGCTTTATATGGACGCAAGTGTCAGACGCCTTTATGCTGGTATAAGGACGGAGAAAGTATGATTGTTGGACCTAAGATGGTGGAACAAACCATAGTGAAAATCAAGAGGATACAAGAGAAAATGAAGATTTCATAGGATCGTCAAAAGAATTATGCGGACAAGCGTCGCAGACCTTTGGAATTCGAGCAGGGTGAGCATGTATTTCTAAGGGTCACGCCTACAACGAAGTTGGCAGAGCTATTAAGTCAAGAAAGTTGACTCCGAAATTTATTGGACCATACCAGATCACCGCACGTATTGGACCATTGGCTTATCGGATCGCTTTACCTCCTATACTGTCCAATATTCACGACGTATTTCACGTGTCGCAGTTAAGGAAATACATTGCAGACCCGTCACATGTGATCGAACCAGATACAATTCAGCTGAAGGATAACCTATCATTTGAAGTATTCCCTGTAAGGATTGAAGACAGGAAGATTAAACAGTTGAGGAACAAGGAAGTCCCACTAGTCAAAGTGATTTGGAATCCGACTACTGGAGACGCGACTTGGGAACTGGAGAGTAAGATGAGGGAACAATATCCTCAGTTGTTTATTAACATGTAGTTTCGAGGACGAAACTAATTTAAGGGGGGTAGTAATGTAAGACCCTTAATTTTTAAATTAAAATTATGGAATTAATATTAAGTGTATTTTGGGGATATTGTAAAACATATAATATATGTATGTTTGAGTAAATATATATATATATAAATATTTATTTTTGAAGATATATTAAGATTATTGGATGAAGAATAAATTAATTTAATTACGAGTAATTAAATTAACAGACAGTTAATTAAGGGATTAACGGCTAATCGCGACGAGACTGGTTAAGTGCTGAGGATCAGACAAGTGTCGGGTGAGGTGGCACCCACACAAGCCTATAAATAGGAGTGAGAAGGATGGGTGAAATTAGAACACCATTCCTCCTCCTTCACTGCCCATACTGCATGTAACAGTATCCCTTCCCTCCAATTCTGTTTTCTGTTCCAGTCCGTTCAAAAGAAGAAAAGAGGAAGTTCCTCAAAAGTGACATTAATTGGAAATCTAAGTACCAAACCAGAAAACCCCCAGTACAAAAGTTGTTCCCCTCATCATTCCGAAGCAAGAGAACCTATTTTCGTAGCAGCAAACGCAAGCGAGAGTTTCGCCGAGTTTTGACGCAGAAACGTGAGAAGTAGCAGAAACGCAACAAGGGTAAGGGCACCTTCCACTTTCTAGTTGCATTAGGGCTGTAAATGCATAGCTATCATGACATTAATGATGTTTTCATCATTGTTTAAAAAGAAAACTATTTTGCAATGACATTTTAAAGAAATGAAGAAAATGCATTCTGTTGGTGGTTTTAATAATCTGTGATGTGTGCTGTTCTGGTTGTTGCTTCAAGGCTGTTTTGTTCATGTGGGAAAGTTGAAAAATGTCTTGCATATTATTTTGAAGATGATTAAAATGCATATTTTCAAAACTGTTGTGCTGGTTGTATAAAATGCAAAAATACACTCTGTTGGTGTTTTGGTGTATGTGATGCTTGCTGTTTGGCTGAAATGTACTAATGTTGTTCTGTTTGTGTGAGAAAGATGGAAATGCTTTGCATGTTGTTCTGTTTGTGTGAGAAAGCTGAAATGCTTTGCATGTTGTTCTATTTGTGTGAGAAAGCTAGAAATGCTTTGCATGTGTTTTGAGAAATGATCAGAATGTAAATGGTTAAAAATGTCTTTTGCTGTGGTTGACATTCTGTTTGAATGGTTTGAGAAAAACTGTGATGAATGATCTGGTGTTTCTGATGTTTTCAAAAGAAAATGGATTTTAAATGATGAAAGTGTTTTCTGGAAAAGTTGCATTGATGAAAAAGTCTGAGTTTTGTGGTTTGCAAAAGAGTGGTAAAACTATTTTGGGGTTGTTCATTTTCCAAAGGAAAAAGTTTGAAAATGTGTTGAGATCTCAAGAAATTTCCATTGAATTCGAAGGTGTATTCGAATACAACATGAGTGTATTCAAATACAGCCAGCCAAGCTTCTGTTTTACTCAGGTTTTCAAACTTGTATTCGAATACGGGCCTCTGTATTCGAATACAGAGGAAGGATTTTTGCTTCAGACTTAGCATATGTATTCAACTACGACCCTGTCGTATTCGAATACAGAAGTGAAATTTTAACACTGTATTCGCATCTGTATTCGACTACGACAGCTTCGTATTCGAATACAGGATGCTAACTTTCACAATTTTTGCTTCTGTAGTCGAATTCAAGGGAGCTGTATTTGAATACAGATTCGTGTTTTTCTAGAAACTCAAGTTTTAGCTTCTGTATTCGAATACAAGGAAGCTGTATTCGAATACAGATTCGTGTTTTTCAGTAAATCAGGTTTTAAACACTGCCATGGGAACTTTAAAGTGTTAGGAAACATTGGAAAGGTTTGAAATGATTTAAAATGGAGTTTTTGAAATAGTTTTGAAGAAGAGATGATGAAGTTCTTCAAAACCTTAAATGATGTTGGGGGAATGCTGAATTTACACATGTTCTATCTTCTGTATTCGACTACAGGTATGCTGTATTCGAATACAGAGTGTTGAAATAGCAGTTTTCAGCTTCTGTATTCGAATACAAGGGGTCTGTATTCGAATACAGATTTGGGTTTTTCCAGAAAATCAAAGTTTTAAACATTGTTTACAAACTTTAAGTGTTGGGGAGTATTTGGGAAGGTTTTGTGAAAAATTAAAATGAAGTATGTAATAATTTGAAGTGGTAATGATGAAGCTTTTGAGACTTCTCCTGAAGTTGTGAAAATACTGATTTTTACACTGTGACAACATCTGTATTCGAATACAAGAAGACTGTATTCTAATACAGAGTGTTGATTCTACACTAATTTGGCTTCTGTATTCGAAAACAAGGAAGCTGTATTCGAATACAAATTCGTATTTTCCAGAAATCTCAAGTTTAAACACTGTTTTATGAATTTTAAGAGTTGGGGGAAAGACTTGTGATAATTAAGAATGGAAATTTGAGATAATGTAAAGTGATAATGATTACTTGAATGTTTAATCATTGATGTGTTGATAATGAAATTATTTGTGTTGAGATACTTTGGGGGAATGCCGGAAAGGCTGAGTTTTTCTGATATTGCATACTGTTTTCAGTGAAGAGACAACATTGTCTGTCCATGCATTTCATAGTCAAGTGGTGACCGCGATGGGCCACAGAGTAATGCGGTAACCGTGATGGTCCGCGAAGTTAAGTAGTAACCACATTAGTGGGCTACGGAATGGCCGCGTGTTCGTGGTGGTCCATTCTATCCGTACGAGGATTTAAATTCTGTGTATTTGGCCTGTGAGAGGCTAATACACGTGAAAGTAATAACCGTGATGGGTTGTAGAGTGGCCGCGTGTTCGTGGTGGTCCATTCAAATACGTAAAACGTGTTGGTTTGTTGAGCGACTGCACTGGTGCTGATCTGTTGAGCGATTGCACCTGGTCTTGAGGCCCGTTCAAGTCAAACATATTTAAATTGTGCTAGTCTGTTGAGCGACAGCACTAGTGCTGATCTGTTGAGCGATTGCACCTGGTCTTGAGGGCCGTTAAAGTCAAACATATTTAAATTGTGCTGGTCTGTTGAGCGACTGCACCTTGGTAATTCCAAGAAGTTGAATACATGAGCATATACATATTGCATCGGGGTGATTGACCAGTAGGTCACGATTTGGGTATATGTTGATAATTGGAAATTGATGTGTGTGAGTACTTTTGCAAATATGAAATTATGATAAATGATTGTGATTGCTGAAGTGTTGGCTGTACTTACAACATATTTTCCATATTAATTGGTTGCTGTTTTGAAAAGACATACACGTCATGAAATTTCAAAATGAGCATCTTTATTCTTCATCATTGTTATATGATATGCCATGGATGCATTTGTTCTGTGATATAAATGCTATGTGTTTATTTGTTAATTTCGGTCGGTGACCCTTTACTATTATTGTGGAAAATTGGGTTTTGCCCTCATATGAACCTCAAACCCGTCCCACCAACGGTTACACTAACGACAGAAACGTCGTTAGTTTTTCTTGATATTCGTATACGGAGTCTATGTGGACAACACAGAGGGACGGACAGCTGGCTGAAGACAAGACTTGTAGAGGATGCGGCGGAGACCGTGCTACTATAGCTTAGTGCATGATCAGTTAGAGTTGATGTATAGGATTTTGAACTGGAAAATGTAATTGGTTATTTTGGGAATTATTGTATAACTTTTCCGCTAAAATTTTTCCGCACTCTGATAATATTTTGGTGGGTTCAGGATTTTTTGTTTTGGGATGATATGATAGTGATCTTTTGAAATGTATTAATGTTTATTATTATTTTCCAAAGATAAGTACTTAGTGATATTTATGATGAAACTAATTAATTACGTTCATCGATTAAATTACAGTGTACCATTTTATAAAATGAATTAAAGAAAATTTTATTCCAATTCTTTGAAGTAATAATTCGGAAAATCATTTTAATTATCTATTTAAAAAAACAATACACTCGCGCTGTCTTTTAAACTCGGGGTGTTACAGTTACCATGTAGGGTGGCATCGAGGGCCCTCACCTTAGTCATCACATCACAATATGTTGATTCGTATCCTACATGGGGAGCAATCCTATAATTAATTTTGGAATGTTAGTTCGACAAATTCGGTGTAAGATTATGTTATATATCTTGTTAATGAGTTCAACTATTGTGTAGATACTAATTAGTACATTATAACTTATTTGTAATGTAATGTTGCAAGAGAAAATTGCTTGGTTGCCTGAGCACAATTTTCAGATTAAGAATATCTTCAATACAAAAGGATCAATGCGTCTTTCTAATATGTTGATGCAAGTAAGAAAGAAACGCAAGTGTCCAAATTGGATGGGAGAAACTGTTTGGAATGATCTTCAGAAGATATGGATGGATCCATCATATAAGGAGATATCAAATCGAGCTAAGAAAAACCGTGCTTCTTCTAAAGGAGGAGCTGTCCATACTGGTGGATCTATATCTGTTGCTGAACATACCAATCGAATGGTACGTTTTCTATGTCAAAGTCTTCACTATATAATCATTTAATGTTTGGCTCAAGGACATGCCTAATATTTACTAAGAAGAAGTTATAATGTTTTCACTGTTGCTGTTTTTTATTTTTTGTAAGGCTGAAGAGTTAGGTAGAGACCCCACATTGGATGAGGTCTTTTTAAAAACTCACACTAAGAAGAAGGACAACTCTTGGGTTATTTAAAGAGCAAAAAAAACATATGTAAGAAATATTAAATCATTTGTTATTTCATTTGTATTTCTTGTAAAAGTAGTTTGATTATGTTACATTATTTTCTATTTGAGCAGAAAACATTTCAAGGTAAGTTGAGCTTCACACCAAAGGTGGGGAAACATCTAGTAGTTGTAGCCAAATGATTAATGCAGAAGCTCGCTTAGACATGTGGGTCCAATCTGTTGGGGGAAAGAATAAAGGGCGCATTTATGGTGCTGGAGATAGATCCTCCCTTTATAGACCAGGTGTCGCAAGTCTGGTCTCAGATTCTCGTCCATCTAGAGGTTGCACCAATGTCTTGTCTCAGCACTCTAACGAGATAGCTGCACAGATAGCAGCATTTGAGGAGCGAGTAAAAGCAGCAGAACAAGAGGCACGAGAGGCGCAAGAGGAGCTAAGGAAAGTAGAGCAACGTCGACAAGAGGAGATTCAACAAATAGAGTAGCGGACTACAGAGTTCTAGATGCAGCTAGCAACATTGGCAAAAAGTGTTGCTTCCATACAGGACGAGTCCTCCCGTCGTCGTCATCCAGATTATGAAGAGGATGACGACGTCGAGTAGTAATACTGATTTGAGTGTCAATTTTATTTAGTAGTTATGACTACATATTTTGCTTAGACTTGTTGGCATTATCTATATATATTCTTACGACAGTGTCGTTATGTGTATTTTTACACTTATGGTAGTGACAGTGTGCTTATTTTGAGACTTGTGGTAGTCACGATGTGTATTTTGAAAACACTATTTATATAAAACTTCACTTTGTTTTGACAATGATGTTTTAATATGCTTACAATTTATTTTAAAAATACATTTAAAAAAAATACAGGAATCAGTAGGATATAAAATAGAATGTAAATCATATTTTCATTACCCACGAACATTCAATGAGTAAATGATAATTTACCCACGGAAAATATGTGGGTAATTTTATCTACAGAAAATCAGTTACTCATATTACCCACGGAAAATCTGTGGGTATTTTTCCACGGAACATGGTAATTTACCAACAGAAAATCTGTCGGTAAATTACCCACGGACATTCCTTAGGTAACCATATCCTACTGATTGTCCGTGGGTAAATATTAACCTACAAGCGAAATAGCTACGGACCCGTGTCCGTGGGTAATTTTAGGTTACCTAAGGACTTGTCGTGGGTAAAGATAAAATTTGTCGTAGGTAATAACACTTTTTCTTGTAGTGAATACAATCAGTGTATTCAATGATGAAATTGGAACTAAACTAACTACATCTATTCCCATATAAGTAATGTTATAGTTGCATCTTGGATTTATAAAGTGGTCAATAAGAAATAATTACAATTACATAATTAACACTTCTATTCTCTACACTTACATATTTTTCCTTGGCCTCGTCATTGACAAATGACCCATCAAACTTTTTATGACAAATTGAATACATTTCACCCCTGATGTATTTTCGAACATCTCTCAGTTCCTACACATAAACATATGTAATAAGTAGTTGTTCAATTAAGTATGCAATAAAAAGTAGACTGAGTGAATCCTACCAACTCATCCCTCTTCCTTGCAAGCGTCTTAAAGCCTAATGTATGAAGGATCGTTAGCTTTTCTCTATTTGCAGCATTTTTATCAACCTTCTCCTATAGTGAAAACAAATGACATCAGAAAACATAATAGTAGACAACACATGACAAAGGAACAGAAGAATGGTTACCATTGTTTCTGTCTTACGCCTATATTGGACAAAAATAGTCCAATGGTCTTGATTAATAGAACGTTGATAATTTTGTAGGTTTTCCTCCAAAGAAATATCCCACTTATAAAATTTCTTAACCAACCTACATCGTGCATCTCGTCATTTCTTTCCAAGGCTCGTAACGATATATTTTTTGTTGTATTCATCATCAACAACAAATTTTGACTAACAAAATCATAAAAAAAAGTTAGTTTACAATCAAAACATTAAATAAAGAATATTCGATTGTTTATCATTGATACATTTATTTTATCCCTAAAAATTTCATTTTTTCTTGCCGATGGAATTTGTTTCCAATTTTCGTACATTAGAGGAAAATCCTTAAACTTCCTTTCTATTTCACCCAAAAAATTGCCTAACAAACCAACAACTAATCCTATTGGTTGCCCATCTGAATTCCATCTAGTTATTATTTTGCTCACATTAGGAGGAGCTTCAAGCACGTCTGATACCCCTAAGTGTATCTTTGAAATATGTCATGCCTCATCTAACACATAATTCAATGAAATATGTCATACGTCAACCATGTAAAACAATTAAATTATATAAATATAATTAGACATTAGATAACCTTCTAATAACTTCTACATCCCAATAAGTAGAAATCCTTTTTTGAGAAATTTTTGGCTCATCTTCAACCACATCTTCAGAGTGAGAGGATGTCTCTTGGAAAGGTAGTGGTTCTATCGCTTGCACTAATCTTGGTGTTGTCGCTTGAGAAGGTGGTGATTTTTTCGATTGCATTCCAGTTGGTGGTGCTATCATCGGAGAAGGTAGTGGTTCTATCGTTTTCATTCCTGGTGGTGTTGTCGCTAGAGAAGGTGGTGATTTTGTCGATTGCACTGCATTTGGTGGTGTTATCATCAAAGAAGGTAGTGGTTCTATCGCTTGCATTACTGGTGGTGTTGTCACCTGGGTAGGTGGCACAATTGTCATTTGGATTGTTGGTTATAAACCATGTCTCTGCAGGTGCTTCATTTTGGCTACTTCAAGATCTCCGGGTAGTATAAGTCTTGAACGACCCTTCGTGAAACGCTACAATCATTTATTATCCATGTAAATAAATAAAAATCAACATATAATACGAATAAAAAACATGTAATATTGTTAGTATTTTGAGTTATTACTAACCGGTGTGGTTTTTGAAATGGTAGAAGAAGATTTGTGAAGGGATTGAGATAGATGAGTTAGATTGAGAGCCTCCATCCTTTTGTAATTATCTTCCATTCTTTTGCGCCAAATATCCTCATATGATGATTCCATTTTGTTCACAAGATTGAGACTCCAAACACACTTACACTGCAAACATTAATTACAACCAAGTTAGACCGATGCAAATAGCTAAACACATAGGATGCAAGCTAAACATTACACACAAAGCAACAATAAAAAAATTAGTAAATAAATAACATGGATCAAATAGTACCATATCATAAATTCATATCATGATTATTGTCATCAAAATCATCATTAAAAGCTGAAGTGTCAAGATCATCATCTGTAGCCATTCTTGCCAATTGTATATGTGTGGTTTCATTAGAAAAAATGTCTTCCAAATTTTGAGATGGGTATGATTCAATGGGTGCCATAATGTCATCATCTCCACCCATGTCATACAAGTCTCTTGGCTTTAAATGAATAGGTATGCTCCATCCTTATTCCTTTTCATCATCCACATAATAAACCATTTGAGCTTATGACGCTTTAATGTATGGCTCATCATCTTCATGCTCTGCAGTATGTATTAGTCTTGCAAAATTTATAGAGGTAAAACCCAATTTATCTGTCTTAATTCCTCTTGGATTTGTGGTATTAGCCCATTTGCATTTACACATGGGCCCTTTGAAGGCATCATAGGAAAGCTTAATGATTTCTACCAATCTTCCATAGTAAGGCACCCCTCCAAATCTAATTTGGGCATCACTATTGCTTGAGTAACTTCGTGTTTTGAACATGCCAAAAACTCCACTATTTTGAGTTTTTAATAAATTGTCTCGTGCCAATGTTCGAAATTTGAATCCATTGACATTATATGCAGTGAACCTTCTAACTTTATCAGAAGGACCTTGAACAAGACTAGTGAGAACATTTTTATCCGATCCACTAATGTTGTCGAGATTGTTGCAAATCTAAACACCATAAAATATACCATTAGTCACATTCTTATTAAAATCCAAACCAACTCAATCAACAATTTTGTCATGAACACTAACACGATTGCGGAACCAATGAGGAAACTCTCTATGAACCTTCTTGTCTACCTCAGAAGCACTCCTTGCACCACTCCTCATTTGGCTTCGAATAATACTTCTATATTGCCTATTTGGTTATTTCAAATTAGATGTATAAAAAAGAAAACTTAGTGTTAAATAATACAAATAGAATAAAATTACTTACCTTAGATAGTAGTCAACTATGATGCATTTTGTTAAAACGTGTCTATGAGCCTGTAACTTTTCAATTGGTGTAAGGGTGTAGTATGAAGATCTACCAACAAATTTTCCATCTTTAGGAAATAATTCAGATACACGTGAGTAAGTTTGTATCTCATTAGTAGGCTCGTCATCTACACGACCAACTTGATTCCATCTAGTCTCAATGTTTTCTAGATACCTTGAACAAAATGTAAGAATCTCTTGTACAAGGTATCCTTCTGCAATAGACCCTTCTGGTTGTGCTTTATTACGTACATACGATTAAAGTTGTCCTAAGTACCTATTATTGAATCGCAATAATATTAGTTTGAACAAAATTATCCAATACAAAAATTGAAGGAACAAGATCACACATATTTTACCTTTCAATAGGATACATTCATCATAATGAATAGGACCTCCAACATTAACTTCTTCAACAAGGTGAACAACCAAGTGAACCATAACAGTGAAGAATAAGGAGGAAATATCATTTCCATGTGGCATAAAGTGAGGACAATTTGGTTTTGCAATTTTTCCAACTCATCAACATTCAATACTTTACTACATAATTGTCTAAAGAATGAGTAAAACTCAATCAATATAGCTGAAACATCATCAGGTAATGATGCTCGAATGGCTAATGGTAGTAGTTGTTCCAACAATATGTGACAATCATGACTCTTCAACATTCCATTCAACTTAAGGTTTTCCATGTCAATGCATCTAGAAATGTTGCTCGAATAACCATCAGGAAGAGTGATATTCTTTAAAGTTATTAAAAATCCCTTCTTACCTTTAGTAGTCAGAGTAAAGACGGCTGGAGAAATTCTTCCATTTTCCTTGGGCCAAAGGTCAGGTCTTATGCCCATAGCTTTAAGGTCTTTTCATGCATTAATATCATCTTTACTTTTTGTGCTATCGTTTAGCAAAGTAAATATGATATTATCGCACACATTTTTCTCAATATGATCATGTCAAGATTATGGCACAGAAGATTATCCTTCCAATATGGATGTTCAAAGAATATGTTTTTCTTTTTCCATTGTTGATTGATACCTTGTGTAGGTCGTCCACCACATGTTCTTTTTCCTGACCGTTCTTTTTCTGGCTTTCTACCAAATGTGACATCAATGTTTTGAACCTGTTCAAGAATTTGAAGCCCAAATAACATTCTAGGTGGACCACGCATATCTTGTTGACCATCAAAGCGGACCTTGTTCAATCTAAATCTATGTCTCTGATCAAGAAAACGATGATGACCCATAAAACACCATTTTTTGCTATGAGGGAGACGATGAGGAGTAGAGTCAATGTTACACGATGGACAAGCAAGTCCGGTGTAAGTGTTCCACCCAGAAAGTGTACCCAACCCCGAAAAATTACTAATTGTCCACATCAATGTTGCATGCAATGTAAACATCTCTTTTTTGAAAGAATCGTATGTATCAACACCTGTTGCCCACAATTCCTTTAATTCTGTGACTAGAGGTTGTAAGTAGACATCAATATCATTTCCTGGAATTTTTTTACCGGGAACTATCATTGACATTATAAAAGTTGTTTGCTTCTTGCACACCCATGGAGGAGTGTTATATGGAATGAAAATAACTGGCCAAATAATATAATTTGTACTCATCATACCAAAAGGATTAAAACCATCACTAGTCAATGCAAGACGCACATTTCGCGGGTCTGATGAAAACCAAGTGTGTGTTAAGTCAAAAAATTTCCAAGCTTCAGAATCTCTAGGATGCCTCAACATTCCATCATTCTTACCATCGATCGCATGCCATCTCATATCCTCGGCCCACTTTGAGGACAAACATAATCTTTGTAACCGTGGTTTTAATAGAAAATAACGAAGCACATTTGCAGGAACTTTCTTTTGTTTATTGCCATCACCAGACTCCCCAACTGCACCAACTTTTGCTTTTGATTTCCATTTAGAAGTGTTACAAATTTTGCAGGTCTCCATCTCTTCATCTTCCTTATTACCCCAATAAAGCATACAATTATTCGGACAAACAGGGATCTTTTCGTAATTTAAACCAAGCTTCATGATTGTTTTCTTGGCTTCATATAATGATGTTGGTATATTTGCAAATTCAAATGCATCTTTTAATAACTCTAAAACCATTGTCATGGCTTTATCAGTCATTCCACATAAACATTTGATGTGATACAACTTTACCAAAAAAGATAGTCTTGAATATTTAACACACCCTTCATACAAAGGTTGTTTTCTTTCTCTACTTAATTCATAGTACTTTTTGGCCTCTTCATACCTTTGTTGACTTGCATTTGGCACCATATCTTCATTCCAATCAATCTCAACATTTGATTCAATGGGTACTTCATTTGCATGCTTTTCAACTCCAAAAGCATTGTTGATCATGTTCTGAATATGATCATCAACGACAACTGTGTCTTGAACTGTGTCTTGAACTATATTTGAAACACTACTAGGTGAGATAGTACTAGTTTCTCCTATGGACTCCCCATGATGTACCCAAATTGTATATCCCGTTGGAAATGGTTTGCACTTTAAGTGATCGTACATTACACTTCAACTCTGCAGTTTTTTCAAACCACAACGTTTACAAGGGCATATTATTTCTCCATTATCTAGTTCATCTCGAAAGGAAAAATTAATAAATCCCTTTATCCCTTGATCATATTCAACTGATGTGTGTGGCTTCATAATCCATGACTTATCCATTGCTTCAAAGAAGATTAACATATGTTATTTTGACATACAAATAAGATAAACCTTAAACAGAATAGAGTCAATATGCATAAAGGAACAAAACATGCAAAAAATTCATAAAGCAGATTCACAAAAAATGCAAAAAAAGAAGCATAATGTAAACTACTATAGTATTCCACAATAATGTAACTCATATCAAGGAAAGATATAATAGATTAATACGAGGGTAAGCCATTATTTCCAAAATAATGTAACCTCATAACAAGATCATAATAACCTCATACTCATACATAAAAAGTTAGAAGTGCTTAATTAACCTCAAAATCATGCTTTAAACCATTTTTTCTTAATTTCTTTTATGGTTTCAAATTACCTCAAATACCAAACAACTGAAGAAATTGTTAGAAAATGATATCATTATCCAACCTTAGCAAGCTCCTAAAGTCTATAACCTTCAACAATACTCACTTCTAAAGCGAATACGAAATCTTTTTAGCAGTTTTTTTTCCAGAGACTCAGAACAACAGTATTCTACCTACAACATTAGTGATGAAATAAGCTACTAATTCAAATATTGAAAAATAGAAGAAAAAAAATCAAGAAAAGCAGGGGAAGAAATAAAATCAAAGATATATTGGACGAATAATACATTTGAACCTTCCATCACAATGAGTATCAAGAGTTCAACTATACAAAAACAATTAATAATCTATATCCCTGCAGGTACATTATTTTCTATAAATTTCTATTCTTTTATTTCCTTATGGAATAATGAAGTTTTACTTGGAAGCAAGGTTTTTCATAAACCTTATAATTATAAAATAGTCTGAGCAGTAAAGGTCCCATTGAGCAAGCAAAATATGATAATTAGTGTAATATCACAGGAAATAGATACTCCACACTCAAGGTGGAATTCTGTTTTTATAAACATTTTTACACTGTATTTTGACTTTTTAACACTTTTTTTTTAACACCAATTATCTAACTCATTTCCAATGTCACATAGACATCTTACTTATCATAGATAGAAAAAAAATCAATAATATTCAAAATAGAAAATTAAAATCATATATTTAAAAATACAGAAAAAATCGTGAACGAAATAAAAATATATTTAAAAAATATTGACAATGAGTTTCAATTTAGCTATTTGGAACCAAATGGATTTGCTACTCGTTATTCGAGTTTCAATTTAGCTATTTGGAACCAAATTGATTTGCTACTCGTTATTGTTTGTAGCTTTAAGAGTAAAAATAGGTTTGAGACTTTCCAATTCATCATCAACAAACTGCAGTTTTCCAAGTCAAGACCTCAGAACACATCACGTTTTTAACAATCAAACAACAAAATTGCCAAACGTCTTGGAACCTTGCATGTTTTTTGTAATAACTACCTACTGATTTTATTCACATGGAAGTATAACAAAATATCAAATCAAATACCTGTACCCTCTGGGACATTAAAAGGAGAAGGTGCATCAAAGCTCAGAAGATATGGTTTCCTTGCCCAATATTCTTGAAACCTATGTTTTGCATATTCCTTGTAGTCAAACTCAATTGTGTTTACATGTCCCTGAACAAGATAATCAGAAGATAAGACAATGAAGATTGAAGAATAAAATTTCCTTCCCCCATTCATTCTAAAATTCTAATAGTCAATATGGAAAAACTATTGTATTCCAGTGGTTATGAATTACATAATTCGTCCACTTTCGATGGGGCAGTACATATAAATGCGCATATGCAGTACATGTACAACCCACATCTGATCTGTATGGAATGCAAGTATTTTTTGTTACTACCCATTCCGATGATCCTTTATACACCATTACTGCCCATAAGAAAAACACTTCGTAAAGAAGCTAAAATATATAAAGCTCATTATAATTTTTTTCTTGGTAGCTAAGTTTTTAACACACTAACAAAAGTAAAGCATACTCTAAATTGAAAGTACTTTATTGTAGTTGCAGCCTAACATTTAAAATTACAAGAGAAATTAAATAGTAAAACAGAACATTTTTTGAGTGAGGCATTCACCAAAAGTTATTCTCCTGTAAATTAATACCCTTACCATTATAGTTGCAATACATATCTATCATTCACTTTTCTTTTGTCATTCTATGAAAACCCTTGGTAAAATTCAGCATTGCTGTCATTTAATATCCCAATATATCTATTTATCGAATCGACGTGCAAAAACTTGTTGAATAATTTCTCACCCTCCAAGGTATCAACCACACCCAACCAAGAGTGACAAGAAGAATCATTATAATAAAAAATAAAATTAGTAAGAAAGTGCATATACCGAAATTATTCCCAAAAGTCCCTAAAATAGATTATTTGCAAGTGTATACTTCTCAACTTCTTAAAGGAGATGCTCCACTTCACTCACACTTGGTTGTTCACCTGCACTCGAGTCCTATATTTTTAGGAACACGACATAACAATCCAGTTCTTAAGGTCAAGCATGATTATATGAATAATGGAATAGAAAGGTACAATGAAATATAAATCTACTATTTATTAAATTTACAATTTAGACCATACAACTTGTCTGTTCCGATTGTGACATAGATTTTCAATGCCAGTTAATTGAAAACAAACCTCGATTCCTTTTTAGAAGTTTTACACTAAAAGAATAATCAATGTTTAATAAAAGAACAAGACAACAATCACTTAACATTATAATTTGACATATAAAAAAATTCATTACTTGAGAATAGTTGTAATGAATACTTTTCTCTGATTTGTTTCAGACTAAGAAAAAGATATCAGTAGTTATTTTTATATATAGTAAATTTGGAATGATTTTCTTTAAATTAATGGAGTACTAGCATTAAAAATAATAGAAAACCAGTACGTGCAGTCCTTGCATATTTGAAAACCAGTTTTCAACTACTGAAACTAAAACCAGAACATAAATCACAATAATAAAATCTACCTAAACAGCCAAGCCACACAGAACTTCAGCGCGGAATGGAGACTCCTGCACCTCAACAACCACGCAACACATAACTCCTAATAGATCACTTGAACAGCAAAGCCACACAGATTAACATGATAAAAATGCAGGTATATATTTCTGCCAGGCCACACAGATGAACCTTAATCTTAATGTACACAAGTTTTTACATCAAACTTGCTTTTAGAGCAAAAACATACAAACATAAATTACTGCACTTGATACTCAATTTTAACCAAATCAATTGCATTAAACATTCATAACATCTAAATCAGTAAACATTCAAACATCTAAAAACATACAATCATTCAGCAAACATTCATAATATCTACAATTGCATTCAAAACATTCATTAAATTTGAAAAACTTCAGCAAACATTCATAACATCTAAATCAGTAACAAGCACATTACAATCCAAGCCATTATAACACAAAGAAAGGGTTGTTAGTTTTCGTCAAATATCGAAGTGAGCAACGGTGCCATCGCTGGAGTTATTAGTTTTCGTTTTTCATTTCAGAAATTTGAGAAAATGATAGATTGAGAGATTACCTTCTTTGACAAAGGTGATTTTGTGTTTCTTAAAAGTTGGATTTCATTTCCTTCAGCGTGGACAGAGGTTTAAACGGGGGTTTTCATAAAAGTTGGATTTGTGTTTTGTTTCCTTCAAAGATGGATTTCGTTGACAGAGATTTGGGGGTTTTCAGAAGTGTTAGGGTTTAAACGGCAGGAGTATAGAAAATGAGAAATGAGAAACGAAAATGAAACGCGGGGGGGATTTGAGTTAAACGGCGGCGGCGGTTGACCAAAACCGCCCCAAGAACCGTCGCAAAGTGGTGGGGGGGCGGTTGTTCCGAAACAGAACCGTCGCAGGCCAAGTGTCGTACAATTGAAATTTTCTTGTAGTAAGGACTAAACACGAGTGAAGTGTGAGGATCAAACACGAGTGAAGTGAAGATGAATTCAAGTGCAAACATTGAATGTTTTCCATCCCATATGCGACATTTTGATGGCAAAGATTGGGATAGATGGAGAGTGCAGATTCGAGTGCTGTTTGGATTTCAACAAGTGTTATAAATCATAGAGAATAGTTTTGAAGAGCTGGGTGTCAATCCAACAAAGGAACAGAGATCAAGGTTCAAAGAAAACAAGAAGAAAAATTGCAAGGCCACTTTCATTCTTCACCAATGTCTTGACACAACCATCTTTGACAAGATTTCTTATGCAAGAAGTGCAAAAGAAGCCTGGGACATTCTAGAGAAGTGTTATTCTGGAGGACCCTAAAGGTGCAAACACGAGAAGGGGGGTTGAATGGTGTTTGACTAACATGAATACTTTTTCTGTTTTTGCAGTTTTATAAAAAAACTTGATGTATGAATCAAACAGAGTTAGCAGCGGATATAAAGTAAAATTAAAACACAGAATTTTATACTGGTTCACCGTTAATGAGGCTACGTCCAATCCCTTCACTTTGAAGGATTTCACTAATTCAAAACCTTGAATTACAACAATACCACTGACCCTCCAAGTCAGTCTTCTAAAACAGTCTAACAATCCTAGACTTTTGAGGAGTACAACACCTTGACTTCTCAAGTCAAGTCTTCTCCTACCAATCTGACAACCCCAGATTGTAGAAAGAATTACAACGCCTTGAATCTAATTGCTAAGTAATCTGCTACCCCTTCTGACTCCCTCAGATTGTAGACTCTACTTCAACAACTTAGATCTAACACTAGTCTACAATCAGATTCTCTTGCAAAAATAACTTGGCCAATCAGGTTTCTCTTAAATAAAAAACATATCTTTTTAGCTCCAGATTTGCTTTCAAAAATAACTCTTGCCAATCCTGACTTTAATTAATTTTGGAACAAATCTTTCTTCCCGACAATAGCTTCTGAATTCCACAAGACTTCTCTTTATTTTTGTATCGAATCCGTTTAATACTTTGATTAAATATAATCACGACTCCACTGATCATGATTCTATCTGGACCGCTTGATCTTCTGCTCTCGTCCACATCTGGACCATACTAAGTGATCTGATGTGATCCTCTGATTTCGGCAAACAATAGACCACACTTTATGATCTTCTGATCTCGACCACTTTGGACTTGCAATCTGATCTGCTCTGAGGCTCTGAACTCGGCCAATGTTGTACCACACGTTCTGATCTCGGCCAACACTGGGCCATATGCTAAAATCTGGACCATTGATCTGAACATCTTCCTTCTGATTTGTACCAATTCTGAACTGGGTCTGGATTGAACTGAAATTAACTCTGGACAAAGGATATTTAATTCTGGACATTTACCTCTTGATATGGATCAGGTCTGGATTAAATCTGGACATTATTTCCTCTGGTCTGGACTTAGTTTCATACTCTGAACCATGCTACCTTCTGGTCTGGGCCAAATCTGGACTAAGTCATTTGTTCTAGACCAATTATCTGAAGCTCTGGTTAAGTCTAGATCATGTCTGGACTGATTATCATTTCACTGCCAAGCTATCTTCTGGTCAAAATAACTTATGGACTTAATCTGACTTTTGATTCCTTCTGGTCTGGAACAAGTCTCCCTCTGGTAGGCTTCCTTCTGGTCTGGTCAAGGTCTCCTTCTGGACTCAGCTTCCTTCTGATCTGAGCCAGGAAATATATCCTCTCATGGTGTTTTGACATCCTGGTGTATCCTTTGGTGCTTTCAGGATGCATCCTTTGGTACCTTCTGGATGCATTATCTAGTGACTTCTGGGGGTGTATCCTCTGGTCTGATTTTATCTTCTAATTACTCATCCCCTGCCTCTGGTGACTTCAGCTTCTGCCTCTGAGAACTTCATCTTTTGGTGGCATTTAATATAGTAAGTCAAGGTACAAAATAAGATTACAAGGAGTGTTTTTGAAAACATCAAAATCCTAAGTACTTAGAACCAACTTGGTTCCAACAATCTCCCCCTTTTTGATGATGACAAAATCTTAACTTATTTTGCTAGCTTATAACCCGAAGTACTTGAAATACTCCCCCTCAGACCAATCTCTCCCCCTAAGTCTAATATTGACTTTTTCTCCTCCTTTTCAACTCCTTCTCTTTTCACTCTTTCTTTTTCTCTCTTTATTTTTCTCTCTCCCTGTTTCTTCTCATTTTCAACTCCTTCTCTTTTCATCTCTTTCTTTTTCGCTCCTCCTTTCTTTTTATCTCTCATTTTCTACTTATTTCTCCTTTTTCTCTTTCTCCACCTTTTTGTCATCTGCCAAAAAGAGGTCCGACTATTTTTGTATTTTTGTTTTTCTCTTTACAAAGTACATAAATTAAAAAAATAAATAAATAAAAGACATAAATTAAAATTACAAAAAACTCCTAAGATAACTACTTGTGCTAGTCAGATATGGAGATAATGTTGAGATGCTTCATGATGAACTCGAACCTATCTTCAGGTAATGCTTTGGTGAAGATGTCAGCCCATCGATGATCAGTGTCCACAAACTAGATGCTTAAATTCCCTTTTTGAACATGGTCCCTAATGAAGTGGTGTTTTATTTCAATGTGTTTGGCTCTAGAGTGTAAGACCGGGTTCTTGGTTAGGTTTATGGCTGAAGTGTTATCACAGAACAAAGGGATATTGGTTTCAAAGAAGTTGTAATCTTCAAGTTGATGTTTCATCCAGATTAACTGTGAGCTGCATCCTGCTGCTGATATATACTCAGCTTCGGCTGTTGACATAGCAATGGTGCTTTTTCTTTTGCTTGACCAAGAGATCAAATTATCACCTAAGAAAGTGCAGTTGCCACTTGTACTTTTCCTTTCCAACTTGTCTCCAGCATAGTCGGAATCACAAAAACCTTTTAGTTTGTAGGTTGGGGTTTTCTTGTATAACAAGGTAAGGTTGGTGGTTCCTTTAAGGTATCTCAAAATTCGTTTGACAGCAGTTAAATGGGATTCCCTAGGGTCAGCTTGAAAACGGGCACAAACACAAACACTAAAAAAAATGTCAGGTCTAGAAGCAGTTAAATAAAGAAGGGATCCAATCATACCTCTATATGTTTTCTGGTCTACCTTTTGGCTAGTTTCATCTTTCTCAAGAGAGCAGGTTGGGTGCATGGGGTTGGCCATAGGCTTACATTCACTCATTTTGAACTTTTTAAGAAGTTCTTTAGTGTATTTAGATTGGTGAATGAGTATACCTGATTTACCATGGTGAATATGAATTCCCAGGAAGAACTTAAGTTCTCCCATCATGCTCATTTGGAACTCTTTCTGCATTAGCTCAGAAAACTCCTTCCACAAAGTGCCATTAGTAGATCCAAAGATGATATCATCAACATAAAATTGAATAATCAAAATATCATTTTTAATAGATTTCCTAAATAGAGTATTATCAATCTGGCCTCTATCAAATTCATTCTCAAGCAGAAAGTTACAAAGTCTGTCATACCATGCCCTTGGTGCTTGTTTTAAACCATATAAAGATTTTAAGTTTAAAAACATGGTTTGGACATAGACTTCCTCACTTATATAGCCATTTAAGAATGCATTTTTAACATCCATTTGATACAGAAAGATATCATGATTAGCTGCAAATGATAAGAGAATTCTAATTGCATCTAATCTAGCCACTGGAGCAAAAGTCTTACTGTAATCCATACCTTCCTGTTGACTGTATCCTTGAGCAAAAGCTGAAGTCACCAGAGGCAGGGGATGAGTAATCAGAAGGTAAAATCATACCAGAGGATACACCTCCAAAAGTCACGAGATAATGCATCCAGAAGGTACCAGAGGATGCATCCTGGAAGCACCAGAGGATACACCAGGATGTCAAAACACCATCAGAGGATATCTTTCCTGGCCCAGATCAGAAGGAATCTGAGTCCAGAAGAAGACCTGGACAAGACCAGAAGGAAGCCTGCCAGAGGGAGACTTGTTCCAGACCATAAGGAATCAAAAGACAGATTTGGTCCAGAAGTTATTCTGACCAGAAGATAGGTTGGCAGTGAAATGATAATAAGTCCAGACTTGATCCAGACTTAACCAGAGCTTCAGATAATTGGTCCAGAACAAATGACTTAGTCTATATTTGGCCCAGACCAGAAGGTAGCATGGTTAAGAGTATGAAACTAAGTCCAGACTAGAAAAAATGATGTCCAGATTTAATCCAGACCTGATCCAGATCAAGAGGTAAATGTCCAGAATTAAATCTCCTTTGTCAAGACTTAATTTCAGTTAAATCCAGACCCAGTCCAGAATTGGTCCAGATCAGAGGGAAAAGGTGTAGATCAATGGTCCAGATTTATGTATATGGCCGAGATCAGAAGATCAGACCATGTCCTAGTGTTGGCTGAGATCAGAAGATCAGAACGTGTGGTTTAGCATTGGCCGAGATCAAAGGATCACAGCAGATTAAATTGCAAGTCTAGAGTGGTCGAGATCAGAAGATCATAAAGTGTGGTCCAGGGTTGGCCGAGATCAGAGGATCATAGTAGATCAGATTGTATGGTCCAGATGTGGACGATATTAGAAGATCAAACAGTCCAAATTTAATCATGATAATAATCAGTGGAGAATTGATTAAATTTGATCAAAGTATTAAAAGGATTTGATACAAAATAAATTGAAGTCTTGTGGAATTTAGAAGCTATTGGCGGGAAGAAAGATTTGATCCAGAATTAATTAAAGACAGGATTGGCCAAAGTTATTTTTAAAAGCAAATCTGGAGCTAAAAAGATATTTTTTTATTTAAGAGAAACCCGATTGGCCAAGTTACTTTTGCAAGAGAATTCAGCAAGACATAGCTCGAATTTAAGCTTGGAAGAAACCCTGATCTGCATCTATAAAAGGAGGCTCAAGACTGAAGACTCAGTCTCAAAAATCACAAAAGAGTTATACACTTCCAGAAGCAAACACTTGAGTTTTCAGTGAGGTTAATTGTGAGTTTCAGCTTTCCAGAAGCAAGCACTCGTGTTTTTCTTTCCCTAGTGTTAGATCTAAGTTGTTGAAGTAGAGTCTACAATCTGAGGGAGTCATAAGGGGTAGCAGATTACTTAGCAATTAGATTCAAGGCGTTGTAATTCTTTCTACAATCTGCGGTTGTCAGATTGGTAGGAGAAGACTTGACTTGAGAAGTCAAGGTGCTGTGTTCCTCAAAATTCAAGGATTGTTAGACTATTTGAGAAGACTGACATGGAGGGTCAGTGGTATTGTTGTAATTCAAGATTTTGAATTAGTGAAATCCTTCAAAGTGAAGGTGTCTGGACGTAGCCTCATTAACAGTGAACCAGTATAAAATTATGTGTTTTATTTTATTTTATATCCGTTGCTAACTTTGTTGGATTCATACATCAGGTTTTGTTATAAAACTACAAAAACAGAAAAAGTATTCAATTTAGTCAAACACAGTTCAACCCCCCGTTCTCGTGTTTGCACCTTCAATAGTCAAACATACTGGTTAAACAGTGTGAGATGTTCAAGATGGAAGACGATGAAGACATTGATGGAATGTTCTGTAGATTCCAGACTCTGATATCTGGACTGAAGGTCTTGAAGAAAAGCTACACAACAACAGATCATGTGAAGAAGATTCGAAGAAGCTTACCAACCAAATGGAGACCAATGGTTACTGCAGTTCAGCAATCCAGAGATCTAAATAACTTAAGACTTGAAGATCTGGCCCTGAAGTCGAAACAAAAGAAAGCTGCAAAAGCAGCACCAAAATCAGAGGATAGTGACAGTGACTGTGATGATATGACAGTTCCTGGAAAAACAGGAAGAGGAGAGGCTCCAAGAAGAAACACAACAGCAAAGGAATGGAATAATCTGACAAGAAGAGCATCATCTGTTATGGATGCAATATACCTGGACATTTCAAGTCAGAATGTCCAAATCTGGAAAAAGGAAAACAACACAAGAAGAGTTCTATATTAAAAAAGAAGGGTTTGATGGCAGCCTGGGATGCATCAGAATCAAAAGAAGAAGAAGAGGCAGAAACAGCAATGATGGCATACATCAGGTCTGCCTCTGCACATCATAAAGGCACAGTTACAAGAAGGAAAGTAGGCAGAAGGAAGAATGATCAAAGCAATCATTCAGGCAAGTCTAGAAGCACATCAGAGGAAGCAATTCTGGCTTTGATGGCTCATACCAACTCAAGTTCTGGATACAGCTCAAGCTCTGGAACAGAATCAGAAGATGAAAACAGTGAGGTATTTTCTGATCTCACTAAATCTGAATTAATTGAGGCTTTAAAAGACTTTTTCAATGCAAACAATAAGATGTCTAAAACTGAGAACTCTTAGGAAAGATAAGAAAAATCTAACCAAGGAAATCCATGTTTTAAAGAATCGAAATTCTGAGTATGCAACTGAAAACAAGGATTTTAAAACTGAAGTTGCAAGACTCAAATCTGAAAACCAAACTATCAAAAGTAATATTTGTTCCACTTCCAAAACTGATTGTGAATCTCATATGCATGAGCAATTTTTTCAAAACTTTATATCTAATGGAATGGAAAGAAGTAAATATGCATCTATGATTTATGGAAACAGTAATAGTGGAAAGGGGGGTATTGGTTTTACAGAAACTATTGCTGAAACTAAAGCTATTCATTATGATGTTTTATGCATTATTTGTGCTAAGAAAGGTCACTATGAATTATCTTGTCCAATGGTAAAATCTGAACAAGATCAGAGAGTTGTTAAAACTAACAAACCTGAACCCAATCAATTCTGGGTACCAAAAGATCAAATTGTCTATGTTGCAGATATTCTGAGCAACCATAAGGAGAAACCAACAATGGTGCCTGGACAATGGATGTTGGCAATGCACAAGCAGAAGAAGGTTTATGTTCCAACATCTACCAAACAGAAGCAAATTGACTATGGTAGAAGAAGAACTAGTCAACACAATACCTATTAGAACCAGAACCAGAATCATAGGAGGAACAGGAAATATCAAAGAAATCACACACATCACACGAATCAGAACAGGAACTAGAACTAGAATTAGAACTGGAACCAGTATCAGAGGTACAGGAACTGGAACCAGAACCAATGCTGGAACCAAAATCAGAACAGGAACTAGAACCAGAACCAGAACTGGAACCAGTATCAGAGGCACAGGAACTGGAACCAAAGTTGAGTATATATCAGCAGCAGGATGCAGCTCACAGTTAATCTGGATGAAACACCAACTTGAAGATTACAACATCTTTGAAACCAATATCCCTTTGTTCTGTGATAACACTTCATCCATAAACCTAACCAAGAATCCAATCTTCCACTCTAGAGCCAAACACATTGAAATAAAACATCATTTCATTAGGGACCATGTTCAAAAAGGGACTTTAAGCATCCAGTTTGTAGACACTGATCATCAATGGGCTGACATCTACACCAAAGCATTACCTGAAGACAGGTTCGAGTTCATCAAGCAACATCTCAACATTGTCTCCATATCCGACTAGCTCAAGTAGTCTTCTTAGGAGTTTTTAATTTTCTTGTAATTTTACTTTATGTTTTTTTATTTTTCTGTTTTTACTTTTTGTAATTTGTAAAGAGAAAAACAAAAATACAAAAATAGTAGGACCTCTTTTTGGCTGATGACAAAAAGGGGGAGAGAGAGAAAAAGGAGAAATAAGTAGAAAAGGAGAGATAAAAAAAAAAGGAGGAGCGAAAAAGAAAGAGATGAAAATAGAAGGAGTTGAAAAGGAGAGGAAACAGGGAGAGAGAGAAAAATAAAGAGAGAAAAAGAAAGAGTGAAAAGAGAAGGAGTTGAAAAGGAGAAGAAACAGGAAGAGAGAAAAATAAATCAGAAAGAGATGAATAGAGAAGGAGTTGAAAAGGAGAGAAGAAGAGAAGAAACGAAAGAGTGATTCAAGAAGGAGTTGAAAAGGAGAAAAAAAAGTCAGTATTAGACTTAGGGGGAGAGATTGGTCCGAGGGGGAGTATTTCAACTACTTCGAGTTACAAGCTAGTAGAATAAGTTAAGGTTTTGTCATCATAAAAAAGGGGGAGATTGTTGGAACCAAGTTGGTTCTAAGCACTTAGGATTTTGATGTTTACAAAGCACTCCATGTAATCTTATTTTGTACCTTGAATTACTATATTAAAATGCCACCAGATGATGAAGTTATCAGAGGCAGAAGCTGAAGTCACCAGAGGCAGCGGATGAGTAATAAAGAAGATAAAATCAGACCAGAGGATACACCTCCAAAAGTCACCAGATAATGCATCCTATAAGGTACCAGATGATGCATCCGAAAAGCACCAGAGGATACACCAGGATGTCAAAACACCATCAGAGGATATCTTTCCTGGCCCAGATACGAAGGAATCTGAGTTGAGAAGAAGACCTGGACCAGACTAGCAGGAAGCCTGCTAGAGGGAGACTTGTTCCAGACCAGAAGGAATCAAAAGTCAGATTTGGTCCAGAAGTTATTCTGACCAGAAGATAGTTTGGTAGTGAAATGATAATCAGTCCAGCCTTGATCCAGACTTAACCAGAGCTTCATATAATTGGTCCAGAACAAATGACTTAGTCTAGATTTGGCTCAAACCAGAAGGTAGCATGATTCAGAGTATGAAACTTAGTCCAGACCAGACGAAATGATGTCCAGATTTAATCCAGACCTAATCCATATCAAGAGGTAAATGTCCAGAATTAAATCTCCTTTGTCCAGACTTAATTTTAGTTAAATCTAGACTCAGTCCAGAATTGGTCCAGATCAGAGGGAAAAGGTTCAGATCAATGGTCCAGATTTAAGTATATGGCCCAGTATTGGCCGAGATCAGAAGATCAGACCATGGACCAGTGTTGGCTGAGATCAGAAAATCAGAACGTGTGGTTCAGCATTGGCCGAGATTAGAGGATCATAGCAGATCAGATTGCAAGTCTAGAGTGATCGAGATCAGAAGATCAGAAAGTGTGGTCCAGGGTTGGCCGAGATCAGAGAATCACAGCACATCATATTGTATGGTCCAGATGTGGACGAGAGCAGAAGATCAAGCGGTCCAGATTGAATCATGATCAGTGGAGTCGTAATTATATTTAATCAAAGTATTAAACGGATTCGATACAAAAATAAAGTGAAGTCTTGTGGAATTAAGAAGCTATTGGCGGGAAGAAAGATTTGTTCCAGAATTAATTAAAGTCAGGATTGGCCAGAGTTATTTTTGAAAGCAAATATGGAGCTAAAAAGATATGTTTTTTATTTAAGAGAAACTCGATTGGCCAAGTTATTTTTGCAAGAGAATCCAGCAAGATTCAGCTCGAATTTAAGCTTGGAAGAGATCCTAATCTACATCTATAAAAGGAGGCTCAAGACTGAAGACTCAGTATCGAAAATCACAAAAGAGTCAAACACTTCTAGAAGCAAACACTCGAGTTTTCAGTGAGGTTAATTGTGAGTTTCAGCTTTCCAGAAGCAAGCACTCGTGTTTTTCTTTCCCTTGTGTTAGATCTAAGTTGTTGAAGTAGAGTCTACAATCTGAGGGAGTCAGAAGGGGTAGCAGATTACTTAGCAATTAGATTCAAGGTGTTGTAATTCCTTCTACAATCTAGGGTTGTCAGATTGGTAGGAGAAGACTTGACTTGAGAAGTCAAGGTGATGTATTCCTCAAAAATCTAGGATTGTTAGACGGTTTGAGAAGACTGACTTTGAGGGTCAGTGGTATTGTTGTAATTCAAGGTTTTGAATTAGTGAAATCCTTCAAAGTGAAGGGACTGGACGTAGCCTCGTTAATCGTGAACCAGTATAAAATTCTGTGTTTTATTTTATTTTATATCCGTAGCTAACTCTGTTTGATTCATACATCATGTTTTGTTATAAAACTGCAAAAACAGAAAAAGTATTCAACTTAGCCAAACACAATTCAACCCCCTTCTTATGTTTGCACCTTCAAACCAAACAGACTGGTTTCTCTACTTGATGATCTGATGTAAACTCTATTATGAATGTAGCAAGCTATGTTGACAGCTTCTGCCCAAAGGTAGGTGGCAACCTTCATATCATTCAGCATGGTTCTGGCCATCTCTTACAGTGATCTATTCTTCCTTTCTACCACTCCATTCTATTGAGTTGTTCTGGGGGATGAGAAGTTGTGAGAGATGCCATTCTCATCACAAAATTCTTCAAAATACTTGTTCTCAAATTCACCTCCCTGATCACTTCTGATGGTTATGATCTTGAAACCATGTTCATTCATTACTTGCTTACAAAAAGAAATAAACACTTTGTGAGATTCATCTTTGTTCTTTAAAATTTTTACCCAAGTCCACCTTGAGTAATCATCAACAATCACAAAACCATATTTCTTACCATTGAGAGAAGTTGTTTGAACAGGACCAAACAGATCTAAGTGAAGCAATTCAAGTGGTTGAGAGGTAGAAACACATTTTTTAGTTTTAAAAGAGCTTTTAGTTTGTTTACCTCTTTGACATGCTTCACACAGAATCTCAGTTTTGGAACTTACCTTGGGAAGCCCTCTTACCAACTGGAGTTTGCTCAACTCAAATATAAGTCTAGGGTTTGCATGCCCTAGCCTCTTGTGCCAAATCAGATTCTGCTCACTTACAAATAATAGGCATTTAACCTGTTGCTTAGCAAGACTAAACAGATCAATTTTATTAACATTATCCTTCCTAATGCTAGTGAATAAAACAGACCCATCAAGTTGACTGACAGCTTTGCAAGTTTTCTTATTAAAGATAACATCATAATTGCAATCACTTAATTGACTTATGCTCAGAAGATTGTGTTTTAGCCCTTTAACTAACAGAACATTCTTAATAGAAAGGGAAGAGGAAGTGTTACCTACAGTTCCTGTACCAATAATCTGACCTTTCTGGTTTCCTCCAAAGGAAAACTTGCCTCCATTCTTCATAGTCAGATTCAGAAACATAGATTTGTCTCATGTCATGTGTTTAGAGCTTCCACTGTCAAGATACCAAGCTTTGTGTTACTGATCAGACCTTGCTTTTTCTCTGTCAGAATCAGAGTCAAAGTCCGACTCGGACTCAGACTCAGCTTCTGTTCGAGCCATCAGAGCCAGTTCTACTTCTGGCCTGTTTGAGCAGTTTCCTCGATTCTGCTTTGGTCGATAAACCATGTTCCTCTGATGATTCTGGAACATGTTTTGGTTCTGGTAACTTTGGTGAATCTGGTGATTCTGATAACCTTGATGATTCTGGTGATTTGGGTGAATCTGGTGGTTCTAATGAATCTGGTAATTCTTGAACCTTTGATACTGATACCTTTTCTGGTTCTAGTTCTAGTTCCAGTGTTGGTTCTGGTTCTAGTTCCTGTGTTTCTGATTCTGGTTCCAGTTTTGATTCTGGTTCCAATTCTGGTTCTAGTTGAGTTGACCAGACCTTCTTCCATCAGACTCAGATTGCCTCTGTCTTGTTATAGCATGAACATAAACCTTCTTCTGCTTGTGCATTGCCAACATCCATTGTCTAGGCACCATTGTTGATGTCTTCTTCTGGTTGCTCAGAATATCTGCAACATAGACAATTTGATCTTTTGGTACCCATAACTGATTGGGTCCAGGTTTGTTAGTTTTAACAACTCTCTAATCTTGTTCAATTTTACCATCGGACAAGATAATTCAGAGTGACCTTTCTTAGCACAAACAATGCATAAAACATCATAACTAACAGCTTTAGTTTCAGCAATAGTTTTTGTCAAACCAAGACCTCTTACTCTTTTCCCAGATCTTAACCATATGTTTGGTCAAGTAAGCCATATCATCACCGTCACTCTCGCTATCCTCTGATTCTGGTGCTGCCCTTGCAGCTTTCTTCTATTTCAACTTCAGGGCCAGATTCTTCTTCTTCTTTGGTTCATTTGCCTCCAATTCTATTTCATGAGACTTGAGTGAGATGGTCAAATCTTCAAGTCTTAAGTTATTCGGATCTCTGGCTTGCTGAAATGCAGTAACCATTGGTCTCCACTTGGTTGGTAAGCTTCTTAGAATCTTCTTGACATGATCTACTGTTGTGTAGCTTTTCTTCAAGACCTTCAGTTCAGATATCAGAGTCTGGAATCTACAAAACATTCCATCAATGTCTTCATCGTCTTCCATCTTGAACATCTCATACTGTTTGACCAGTATGTTTGCCCTTGCTTCTTGAACCTGCTGGCTTCCTTAGTAGGTCAGAACCAGACTGTCAAATATGCTCCTTGATGTTTCTTTATCTGTGCATCTGTCAAATTCCTTGAAAGCGATGGCATTGATCATGATGGTTCTGGACTTGTGATGCAGTTTGTATAATTTGCTCTAGTCTGGTTTCATATCTTCCATGTCCAGTTCTTTAGTTGGATCTCCTGGAACAGTAGGTGCAGTGTATCCTTTGACTACCAGCTTCCATAATTCAGGATCTTGAGATATGAAGAAACTTCTCATTCTGTCCTTCCAATACTCAAACCTTTCTCCATCAAACAGTGGTAGTCTGTTGATGTTGTCTCCCAACTCATCTTTGGATTCTGCCATGTTGAACCCCTTGGACCTTTCCTCAAACACTGTTAAGTGCTCAGTCTTGAAACCGAGCTATGATGCCAATTGAAGGTGCAAACACGAGAAAGATGGGTCGAATTGTGTTTGACTAACTTGAATACTTTTTCTATTTTTGCAGTTTTATAACAAAACTTGATGTATGAATCAAACAGAGTTAGCAGCGGATATAAAGTAAAATTAAAACACATAATTTTATACTGGTTCACCGTTAACGAGGCTACGTCCAATCCCTTCACTTTGAAGGATTTCACTAATTCAAAACCATGAATTACAACAATACCACTAACCCTCCAAGTATGTCTTCTCAAACAGTCTAACAATCCTAGACTTTTGAGGAATACAGCACCATGACTTCTCAAGTCAAGTCTTCTCCTACCAATCTGAAAACCCCAGATTGTAGAAGGAATTACAACGCCTTGAATCTAATTGCTAAGTAATCTGCTACCCCTTCTAAATCCCTCAAATTGTAGACTCTACTTCAACAACTTAGATCTAACACAAGGGAAAGAAAAACACGAGTGCTTGCTTCTGGAAAGCTGGAACTCACAATTAACCTCACTGAAAACTCGAGTATTTGCTTCTGGAAGTGTATGACTCTTTTTTATTTTTCGATACTGAGTCTTCAGTCTTGAGCCTCCTTTTATAGATATGAATTAGGGTCTCTTCCAAGCTTAAATTCGAGTTGTATCTTGCTGGATTCTCTTGCAAAAATAACTTGGCCAATCGGGTTTCTCTTAAATAAAAAACATATCTTTTTAGCTCCAGATTTGCTTTCAAAAATAACTCTGGCCAATCCTGACTTTAATTAATTCTGGAACAAATCTTTCTTCCCGCCAATAGCTTCTTAATTCCACAAGACTTCACTTTATTTTTGTATCGAATCCGTTTAATACTTTGATTAAATATAATTACGACTCCACTGATCATGATTCAATCTGGACCGCTTGATCTTCTGCTCTCGTCCACATCTGGACCATACTAAGTGATCTGCTGTGATCGTCTGATTTCGGCCAACACTGGACCACACTTTCTGATCTTCTAATCTCGACCACTATGGACTTGCAATCTGATCTACTGTGATCCTCTGATCTCGGCCAATGCTGTACCACACGTTCTGATCTCGGCCAACACTGGGCCATATGGTAAAATCTGGACCATTGATCTGAACCTCTTCCCTCTGATCTGGACCAATTCTGAATTGGGTATGGATTAAACTGAAATTAACTCTTGACAAAGGATACTTAATTCTAGACATTTACCTCTTGATCTGGATCAGGTCTGGATTAAATCTGGACATCATTTCTTCTGGTATGGACTTAGTTTCATACTCTTAACCATGCTACCTTCTGGTATGGACCAAATCTGGACTAAGTCATTTGTTCTGGACCAATTATCTAAAGCTCTAGTTATGTCTGGATTGATTATCATTTCACTGCCAAGCTATCTTCTGTTCATAATAACTTTTGGACCAAATCTGACTTTTGATTCCTTCTGGTCTGGAACAAGTCTCCCTCTGGCAGGCTTCCTTTTGTTCTGGTCTAGGTCTCCTTCTAGACTCAGCTTCCTTCTGATCTTGGCTAGGAAAGATATCCTCTGATGGTGTTTTGACATCCTGGTGTATCCTTTGGCGCCTTCAGGATGCATCCTGTGGTACCTTCTGGATGCATTATCTGGTGACTTCTTGAGGTGTATCCTCTGGTCTGATTTTAACTTTTGATTACTCATCCCCTGCCTCTGGTGACTTCAGCTTCTGCCTCTGATAACTTCATCTTCTGGTGGCATTTAATATAGTAACTCAAGGTACAAAATAAGATTACATGGAGTGCTTTTGTAAACATCAAAATCCTAAGTACTTAGAACCAACTTGGTTCCAACAGACCCAAGGTCAAGAAAGTGAAGTTGCAAACCCTACAGAGACAATATGAATTGCTGCAGATGGAGGAGCAGGAGAAGGTGTATGATATGATTTCAAGATTGAGAAGCATCACAAATTAGATGGCTGGCTTTAGGGAGAAGCTTACTGAACAGAAACTATGTGAAAAGATATTGAGATCTTTGCATCCCAGGTTTGACTATATTGTATGTGCCATAGAAGAATCTAAAGACATGTCCACATTGAGTTTTGAAGATTTGTAGGCTACTTTAGAAACACGAGAATTAAGAATGGATGAAAGAAGTGGGGTTAAATATGGAGATCAAACACTGGCTGCGCAAACAAACAAGAAAGGATACCAGAAAAAGAAGTGGAAGAAAAATAAGTTCAAGGAATCTGATGACGAGTCGGAGTCTTCATCCAAAGGGAGCAATACAAATTGTAAATCAAAAAGAAAATCAAGAAACTTTGATAAGAAGAAGGTGCAATGTTACAACTGTGAGAAGTTTGGACATTTTGCTCGTGAATGCCGTGCTGGCAAAGGAGGAAAACAGAATAAGAAAGAACAAGATGAAGCTTGTGCTGCACATGAAGATAACTCAGATTCAGATAAAGTCTTGTTAATGGCTACAACAAACAAAGAACATTCTTCGTCCCAGTTCTGGTTTCTTGATATTGGATGTTCTAATCACATGACAAGCCACAAAGAATGGCTAGTTGATATTGACACATCAAGAAAGAGCAAGATCAGGTTTGCTAATGATAGAACCTTGGAAGCTAAGGGAGTCGGCAACATGGTGATCAAAAGAAGAAATGACAAGACAGTAGTGATTGAAAATGTTCTATATGTGTCAAGAATGAAGAGCAATTTGTTGAGGATTGGGCAGCTAATTCAGAAAGGGTTTCAAGTAATCATGAAGGATAATGCTTTAGAGATGTATGATGGGCAGAAGAAGATGATACTTAAGGCTCCTCTCTCGAAAAACAGAATCTTTGTAATCAACATACAAGCTACAGATGTTCAATGCTTGAAGGCAGTAAGCTCAATTGACCAAAACTGGTTGTGGCATTCACGATTTGGTCATCTTAACTTCAGAAGTTTGCAGCTACTGGGAGTTAAGAAAATGGTCAGTGGCATTCCTATGATTAATGTGGTTGAGAAGGTGTGTGAAGTGTGTATGGCAGAAAAAAAATCAAGGAATTCCTTCAAATCACAAGTGCAAGCAAGAGCAGAGAACGTTCTTGAAGTGGTTCATGGTGACATTTGTGGACCATTTGAGGTACCATCATTAGGAGGTAATAAGTATTTCATAACCTTTGTTAATGAATTCAGTAGAATGTTATGGATTTATTTGATAAAAACCAAAGATCAAGCATTGGAGGTGTTCAAGAACTTCAAGATAAAAGTGGAGAAACAAAGTAGAGAAGCTGTCAAGGTGCTAAGGACAGATGAAGGAGGTGAGTATACATCACATGACTTCAAGGAATTTTGTGTCAAGAATGGAATTGAACATGAGGTAACATCTCCTTACACACCTCAACACAACGGTTTGGCTGAAAGAAGGAATATAACCATCTTTGACATGACTAGAAGTATGATAAAAGAGAAAGGAATGCCACACAAGTTCTGGGTAGAGGCTGCATCAACTGCTGCCTACATTCTTAATAAATTTCCAACAAAGAAACTGCCAGAGAAGGTACCAGAGGAGATCTGGAGTGGAAGGAAGCCAGCAATAGGGCACTTGATGACATTTGGTGCTCTATGTTTCAAACATGTACCAGATCAGAAGGGAAGAAAGCTGCAAGACAAAAGTGAAGCAATGATACTTGTAGGATATCATCCAACTAGAGCATACAAGCTCTATGATCTAGTCAGAGGCAAGGTAATGGTCAACAGAGCTGTCAAGATCATTGAGGAAGAAAGCTGGGACTAGAAGCAGACAGGCAGCAGCAGCCAGGTCAGGAGCCAGAAGAACAGAAGCCAGCACTGGAACTGTAATAAGGAGTCAAGCAGCACGATCCATCCTACACAAGTTCCTTTACAAGTACAAGAGGATCATTAGACTAGTGGAAATAGAGATGAAGAAGGAGTAAAGTCGAGCAGACCTCAGATGGCAAGACAACTACCAACACATTTCAGAGAATTTGAAGTATACAATGATAGTGAAATTGATAAAAGTGGAGATCTGGTGCATTTTGCCTTATTCGCATATACAAAACCTTTGAATACTGAACAAGCCTTGAAGAAAGGACCGTGGAAGAACACAATGATGGAAGAGATCAATGCAATTGAGAAGAATCAAACATGGTACTTGATAAACTTGCCTCCAAAACAGAAGCAGATTGGAGTGAAATGGGTCTACAAATTGAAGCTGAATCCAAATGGAACAATTGCTAAGTACAAAGCTAGATTGGTTGCTAAAGGATTCCTACAGATGGCAGGCATAGACTACTCTGAAGTGTTGGCTCCACTGGCCAGAATTGAAACAATCATACTTGTAATAGCACTAGCCTGTGCTAGGGGCTGGCTAATGTGCTAGCTTGATGTGAAATCTACATTTCTGAATGGATGGCTGGAAGAAGAGGTGTATGTCTCTCAACCACTAGGATTTGTGATTGAGGGAAAAGAGGATAAAGTGCTCAAATTGACAAAAGCTCTCTATGGCTTGAAGCAAGCACCAAGAGCTTTGAACAAAAGAATTGATTCATTTCTAATTAGCATTGGCTTCATCAAGTGCACAATGGAGTATAGAGTTTATGTGAGGCATTACACTCTGAATGAAGGGCCTGAAATGATCTTAATATGCCTATATGTTGATGACTTATTGGTAACTGACAATAAAAGCAAGGCAATTGCAGAATTCAAACAAATCATAAAGGAGGAGTTTGAAATGACATATTTGGGCAAGCTGAGTTACTTCCTGGGCATGGTGTTTACTGAGACAGAAGAAGGGCTGATGATGCATCAGCATAAGTAAGCTGGAGAGATCTTAAGAAGGTTCAATATGGCTGACTGCAACCCTGCTGTCATACCAATGGCGACCAATGCAAAGCTGGGAACAAAAATGGAAGAAGAGCTGGCAGATTCGACCCTGTTCAAGCAGGTTGTGGGTTCTCTAAGATACTTGTGCAATACAAGACCTGATATTTGCTATAGTGTGGGCGTGGTAAGCAAATTCATGGAGAAACCCAAACATTCTCATTGGTTGGTAATTAAGAGAATCATGAGATATGTTCAAGGTACATTGGAGCATGGAATTATGTTTGCAACAGATTTAAAGAAAGAAAATGAAGACTTGATTAGGTATTCAGATTCAGATTGGTGTGGAGATAAGAATGATAGAAGGAGCACTTCAGACTATGTGCTCAAGTTCATGAAATCTCCAATAGCATAGAGCTCAAAGAAGCAACTAGTGATAGCACTTTTTTCATGCAAGGCTGAATACATTGCTGGCAACTATGCAACCTACCAAGCATTGTGGTTGAAATCATTAACAGTAAAACTACCCTTGTTCACATGACATTGCCACTTGTTCGTTTGTTCATTGTGACTACATGATGTATGTGTCTTCCAAATACACATTAGGATGTATTTTCAACACTTACAAGGAAGAGTTCCAAATAATTCCTCTTCAATCATATTGGCCAAAATACGATGGAATTGAATTGTGTCACAATCCAGCCATGCGAAGAAATCTAAAAGGTCGTCTACAGTCTACTCACAGTCATACTAAAATAGATCAAAGGGAGAGAAGTACACACCTTCAAAAATGTGGTTTGTATTGGAATGAGAGATATAATAATAATAATAAATGTCCTCAGTGTACTAATGCTCTTGATGGAAATTAATTCATTATTATTCCATTTGTGTTTCTTTTATTTTCACTCATTGTGTATTTGTATTTGTATTTTTAATGTTTAATCAAATTTAGCTATTTTTATGGTCTTTAATTATTTCATTAGTTATTTTTAAGAGCTTCATTTTAGTAAATTTTTTTAACTTAATAAAAGTAAAATTTAGTTAAATAATTATTAAAAAATAATTAACTTTGTATTTATTTTCTAAACAATTATTTAATTAAAAGAATAATTTATTTAATTAATTTGGATTGAATTAATTAAAATGTAGTTTAAAATTAATTAAATAAAATAAAATAACTTTTTTGTTGAAAAAATAATTGGGTATTGAAATATCGGTGTACCACATATCGATTTCCTATCCTTTTATATAATAAAAAATAAAATAAAATAAAACTTCTTAAGAAATTGGTATACCGCAAACGAATTTCTCACCTATTTTATTTCATTCTAAATGAGTGGTTATTTGGTATATAATTTTTTTAATAGTATAGAAAGGAAAAAAAAAGTATTTACCCGACGAAACACGCGAATGAGCTGGTAATGTATTTACTCGTCTCTCTCATTTTGCTTCAATTTCCCCTTTTTACAATATGGTTACAATCTAAAAGGTCTCGCCATTACCGTGGCTTCTTTCTGGATAATATGTTAAATGTAAAATAGAGATGTGTCTATTTACTCATCACACTATAAAAAAAATTGATATTATCTACGGCATATTTTATCTTTACCCACGGCAAGTCCGTAGGTAATCTAAAATTACCCACGGACACGGGTCCGTAGCTATTTCGCTAATCAGTAGGATATGAGTACCGAAGGAATGTCCGTGGGTAATTTATCCACATATTTTTCCGTGGGTAAATTCCTCACAGATTTTCCGTGGGTAATTTACCCACAGATTTTCCGTAGGTAAATTACCCACAAATCAATTTCTTATATTTCATATCTAGAACTTTTGCCCTTTTATAAAATTCATTGCTTAGTTTCTTTCTTTTTTCTTTATGAGTGGAGCTCCAATAATTAGACAATTCATTATCATTATAGGAGATTTTATTTAAAGATCATACAAGAATATGTACATAATAGAAAAAAAAATGTCCAACATTTCAGCAGTATAATTAAATACTATGATCTGCCACGAATAGACAGTGAAATATTACAAACACACACCACGAGAACAAGAAAACCTTATAACAAAAAAAATAATATGAAGTGATATAGATTAAAATTCCTGAATATGTAAAAGAACAACATTGGAAATGAATTTAAAATAACAAAAGATGAAAAAGTACCTAGCACTTCTTAGAACTATTGTGCATGCCTGCCCCATTGCAACACCAGAAAACTTAATCAATTTATCCTCACCAATCATAATCTCTTCAATAAGGTCATAATGCCCAAGCTTAATAGACTCTGGGTTGTCAAAGGTTGAAGCAATTTCACCACCAGTTACCAGAGCCAGACGCTCAATACCATCAAAATCAGCATGCTCAATAGCCAATATTCCCGCATTAGCAAAGAGCTCCTCTGGAAAATTGTAAATCAACTGCCTGTTAACAAAACAGTTGATGCCATGACCTATGATCTTGTTCACCTTTTCTTTCATTTTCTCCTTCTCAGCTCCTTCAAACTCAGCAACTTTAGCCATAGAGTCAACACGAACACGGGCTCCGTATATCTTCACCTTGTCTGTGTCCATGGCAGTGTTTGCAACTAGTATCTTTGCATTCTCGATGCGTTTGGGTTGTCCAATACCAATTTTCTTGTCAAGAATAAATCTAAACAAAATTATAATCCAACTCAGAAACAGAAAGATTATTTGTAACCCAGACTGATGCAAATGGTTCATTATATAGGAGAGTGATGAAGTTGACATGACAATCATTTTAGCAACTCAATACAAAGAGAAATGCCAGGATTCAAAAAAGGATAGAATAGAAGCATTAGAGCATCTGATAATCAAACTGCATTGAACATGAACTACATAAGGATAGCATACTATAAATCAAAACACAATAGAGACATCAAAAGACTTGGCCATTAATTAAGTCTACGAGCAGTTCTTTGATACCTCAGCTATATAACATCTACTGTTATTGAACTTGAAGAAGTATTTTACCTTGACATCATGATGTAGAATATGATTTACATGTAAGTAATCAAGTGCCATCAGCAACTAGACAAGCCACTTGCAGAGTTTCTGTCAAAAGTTGACAGATATCAACTATGTCATTTAGTTTCAAAGAGCATTGAAATAAGAATTAAAATTATCAGTTGGGCTCAGAAGTGAAAGGAGTTGCAGCAAGAATGACCAACCTCTTCAGAAAAGTTAACACTATTGGCCTTTTTTATAGCTTCAGCCCTGCACATCATAGACAAATTATTAAAAGACTGCATAATCGATAAGTAAAAGATAAAAATGTCTTCACAAATGCTATGTCATCCTAAAATACTCTAATTCAGTGTGAAACATGACTTACATATCTCCTTCACAATAGCCGATGATAATACATACAAAACAACCCCGGAAATAAAGATAGCAGCTTGCTGAGTATCATAAAACAATCAAGATTATAAACCCATATGACAGGTTACAAAAGAGGTTCTTCAGTTAAGACTTAAAATCTCCAATGGTAAACTAAGACAATAAGCTTTCCTAAGTTCTGAATACATCACATTTGTCAAAAAATGGAAAACAAAGTTTAGATTTCCTGCTCCCATCATTTTTAGTAAGTTAAGCTATACAAGCATGTGCCACGCAGGCACGCACACAGTCACACATCAAAAACATGAAGAGAAACAGAATTAGAAGGTTCCAATTGAAAACAAATCTGACCTTTTCTACCCAAGAATCTTTATACTCCATAATAAAAGGATTGCGAACTTTGGATATAAGCTCCATCTACAAAACAAGGAACCAGCATGACATCTTACAATCTAATATATAAGAAAGACAACATAAACATCATTTCATATTTCAAGATATAAAACAACAAGTACAAATAAATTCACTTTAAATACCAAATTCAAATTCAAATGTAAAATTGATTAAAATGACCAAAGGTAGGCTTAAAGATCAGCTTAAAAATTTCATGCGGCAAAATATCAAACGTCGCATATAATTTCTACAAAAATGAATGTGCCATTTTCAACACTAGAACATATTGTCTTACATATTCCCCTTTAAGAAAAACAGGACAATCATGCATTAAACCCGAAAGAATGATGTATTCCACATTTCCACAAGAACTTGATTCCATTTTTCTCCAATAGTAAGTAAAAAGGAGATGATTACCTCCTGGTGGGCTGACCTCTGGGTTCTGTCAGTTTGGCGAGCAAGACGGATCTTCTTGAGGACATACCTAATATTTAAATGACATAAATAAAAAAACATCATGGAGCAGAATACAAGATCAAATTAAAGCTCGCAGAGTCTGTATGATAACAGAAGCCACAATTAAGCAAAAGAAATTGGAAAATCAATTAAAACTTGAATCTAAGATAAATGAGCTTGCAGTGTTGGTTATCACCATTATAGTGGTCACTATTTTGACAATCCTTTCAATATATGACTTTTTGGTAAATGTATCTCAGGTGGAATGGTCCAGTGGTTCTGAAACAATGGAAGAGATACTTTCCAGGATACATCAGCGAGATGAAGCAGCACTTAAAGGGCTGACATTTGTGGTTTGTAAGGACCAAAGTAGAGATTTTGTATTTTGCTAGCAGGTTTCCCACTGACAGATTTAGCAGTTTGTTATTTAAAAGTTGAAGAGAAAACTGAAACTAGATTAATACATGCGTGTGGCTAAATATTCATTAAATATGCAATTTTAAAGACAGCTAGGCTATTCTGTAGAAACTCCATAGTTGTAAGCCTGAACTGTTAGACCTTTGCTGTTTTATGCCAAGACCAATTAATATCAGGTGGGCTTTTTTCTTATGATTTTTTTTAATATCTCATATAAATTGCAGTCATACCCCAAAGGGAATAATTAACTTACAGTTTTCCATCCTTTTGGGTCTAAAAAAGAAGTGACTTTTGTGTTAAGGCCAGGAGGTGGTCCTGGTTCGTGAGTGATCTCACCTCCAAGCTCTTCTATCACTAGCTTAACTATATCAGTGCTCTTGTATACATCATCGGTACCAATAGCAATCTGTTTAATTTAGATATAGATGAAACAAGTTTGGATCACTAATATGTGGCTTCAACAAGGTCACAAATAATTTAACTTATAAACTAACCTGTGCATAACCATTTCCCTTTGAGTATTCTGTCACGCCATAATTATATGTCAACTCCAACACAGTTGTTTCGTTCTCCTCTGCGTACCCAAGTATAGCTATGCTGTTCTGTAGGACAAGCAACATTGTTTTGTGTTTTAATAACAATTTTAGACTATTATTACAAGTGATTGAACTCAAGTGGTTAATGAATTTTAGTTAAAGAAAGAAGGAAACTCCACCTTGTTCTCAAGATCATCAACCTTCCTCACCACCTTCATGCCCAAAGCCTGTGTGCAAATATGATGATCCCATAAGAACATAACCTCAGTTAATAAACCACAAATTAATGGTTTAATGCATATTTGAATCATAACTCATAAAATGTGATTTTTTGATTCTATTTTGTATTCCCTCCAGAAATAGATACAATTGCAATGACAGTGCAAAAATGTGTTGGATTGTTTGTTACCTTTTCATAAAACTTGATTGCGCGTTCTAAATCACCATAGTTAGGCTATTCTGTAGAAACTCCATAGTTGTAAGCCTGAACTGTTAGACCTTTTCTGTTTTATGCCAAGACCAATTAATATCAGGTGGGCTTTTTTCTTAGGATATCCAAGTTTCCCTAATTTCATAATCAATTTCATATAAAAAATCCAAAATTCATAAAACCCTAAATTACAAAACTCTAAATCTGAGAAAAATACCTTGGTGTGTCAATGATTTCTCACTACTTGAGCACTGTGGAGGTCGATCTCGAAGGCGCGATAAGGTGTTAGAAGCAAAGCTTATCGTGCAGCAGCAGCCGCGCGAGAGAGAAGAAGAGAAAAGCGAAGGGACGGTCGGCCGATAGAGGAGAAGAAAAAAGAAGAGGGTCGACGGTGATGAGACTTCGAAATAGAAGAGTAGAAGACGGCGCCGTGGCCGAAGCTCTCACCGGCAGAGGTAACCTAATCGGCTTGCCTCTCGCGTTTCTATTTCCGAGACAATCGTGTTTCTGTTTGTGAGCCTACACAAAATCTTATTATAATTTTTTTTTGTACAAAAATAAAATAATAAACAAAACTTTAATTTAACGTTACCTACGGACAATCCGTGGAAAATTAAAATACGAAGATATTTTAAAAACTTAAGCTGAGTTGAATTTTTTTTTAACATTAACCACAGACTTTTTTAATGTTACCTATGAACTAACCGTGGAACACAATTAAAAAAATAAATTTATTCAATAACAAATTTACTCACGATTTTTTCGTGGGTAATTAATAATTTACCTATCCGTGGGTAATTTTCCGTAGGTATATAACTTTTTTCTTGTAGTGTCACTTGAAAAACTACTTATATTTTCTATAGTTGTTTCTCCAATTATAATTCAATAATAATCTTAAATTGAATGAATGAAGTCAATGCACAACTCCATATTGAGATCCCATTTGACAAAGGAGGTTTAGATATGTGACTAGGTTCTAAACCTAGTCTTATTAGTTATCAAAAGTAGAACCTAAACCTAGACTTATTTTTGACGTGTAAGTTAAGAGAATTAATTTATGGGACGTCACATATCTATTATTGATTTCATTCAATGCAAAGGTAAGGTAAAAGTTATTTACAGTGATTTTAGGTTAATTGAAAAATCTATCAAATTCAACCATAAATGAATGTTAAATTAATGGGATCTTGGAGAAGTTAATTAGAAATTAGGGATACTTTACTTGCGTATCATGTTATTTTTTCTTTTTGTTTAAAATGTACGTGATTTCAAGATATAAAGATTATTGAAATGTAAATTTCCACAAAAATAAATTTGATATAAACAAAAATAACATTTAAGAGTAAAATCTGACAAAATTTAAACACAATAATCATAAAGGCTAATACTTTAAATGGAGAAACTAAATTACACGAAACCAAAATGAACATCAATTTAAATGGTTGCAGAAAATTTAATTGCTGAAGAGTAAAAGGCTTGGAATTTAATACTTTTGTTTAAAAAGACTGAAAGTTAAACAAATTAAAGACTTGAAATCAGGGAGACCACATGAACTTAAAGGAAAACATGTAAGTTGCAAGAATGTAAATGAAAACTTTCAAAGGTAATGTTAAGGTATGATAAATGGGCTATTCCTTGTAGATTATGGGATTGGTTGGCGTATATTTTCTGGTACAATTTGGATATTTCTTCTATTTATTCGTTTCTTTCTATTTGTTTGTTCCAGAGGTTGGAGATCTCAAGTGAGGAATATCATAATCTTTGTCATTAGTAATGTCTTTTGGTATGTGTGGTAGTTCAGAAACAAGGCTCAAATTGAAAATAAAAGTATTTCTTTTAGGTTGCTTGCAAAATTGTTGAACATGTTGTTCATTTGACTAATCACACTCTAGAGGTAATATGTCCTATTCGATGATAGACCATCACTCAAGTGGATTGGTCTCGATATTCTTCTAGTTGGATATAGTGTAATACTGAAGATGCTGCAAAATGTACATTTTGCGAAGCTAGTGGTGGGTAATTTTTAGAGATAACAAAGCTTCTTTTATTGGTAGTTTTGCAATGAAGTTTGGTATCACTATTTTTTCATGCGAAGTTATTGGTGGCTATGTTTGCTATTGAAATTGCTTATTCTAGTGGTTGGCTTCTCCTTTGGTTAGAAAGTGAGAATTTGCTTGTGGTGGAATCTTAGACAAATCTTGGTTGGTTCGCTTCATAATGCTTTAACAGATGGAAAATTGTATTTTTCTCTTGAGGTACAATATTCAAAGTGTCCCATATTTATAAAAAAGGAAATGTGTGTGGATAAATCGGCGAATCATCGAGTCATTGTTTCTACTTTGCTTTGGCAGTATTATTTCCTCAATTCATTAGGGAATACTTCTTTCGTAATTGATTTCGTTTTTCTAACTATGTTTGCATTGATGTTTTGATCTTTGGATTTTAGTTTTTTTTTTTGCATATTACTCCTTTTCCCTTTCCCATGATTTTATCCCATTAAGTTTACTTAGTATGGATTTTGAGTGCTTTTTATCTTAAAAGATTGTATTCTTTGGTTTTGGTCTAGTTCTTCAAGTTCCATCGTTTTTGTTATAATATTTTTTGAGGTGCTACAGATAGTTGATAGAAGTTAGAGTGACAATATATATAGTTGCAATGTCTTGTGTTTATGTGAAACATTTGCACCACATTAGCATTTATATATACAAGAGACACTCTCGCTAATCGTGTCATTATTTCTCAAACATGTGAAAAAAAAATTTGAGAGAGAGAAACTGTACTTATTTAGACTATTATAACATTTTCTACAACCTTTTGAATTACTTTTCATTTTTCATTTTGAGTGTTTACGTTTTATTAGTGTCGAGATGATATAAAATATTAGATGTAATCTATTATAACATATGCTCCTCCTCTGCATAATGCAATCACAAGCATACAAGAGTAATTAAACAAACGGTGATAATTGTTTTGAACATGCTCTCGATGCCTTTCTTTTGGGTAAGTTATTTGTTGAAAAGGGTAAACAACAAAGATTGTTATACCTATTTGTTAAATAAGTTATCAAACGAAAAACCTAGACTCACTTTCGATGTATAAATTAAAAGAATTAATTTGTGGGATGTTTCATATCTAAGATTGATTTTAATCAATGCAGATGTTAGGTAAAAGTTGTTTACAGTAATTTTTGGTTAACTAAAAAATCTACCGAATTCAACCACAAATGAATGTTACATCATTTGGATCTTGCGAAAATTAATTAGAAACTAGGGAGACCTTACGTGTGTATCATGTTATTTTTTTCATTTTGTTTAAACTATATGTGATTTCAAGACATAAGCATTATTGAAATGTGATTTCATGATTAAAGAAAATAACATTTAATTGTAAAACCATACCAAATTTAAATGTGATAATCATAAAGTCAAACACTTTAAATTGAAGAAATAAATTACAAGAAACGTAAATGAATAGTAATTGCAAAGGATGCAAAATATTTAATTGCTGAAGAGTATAAGACTTGAAATTTAAATGCCACAAAATTAAACATATTAAAGACTTGATAACTGGGAAATTACGTAAAGATAAAAACATATAAATTGCAAGAATGTAAATGAAAACTTTCAAAGGTAATGTTAAAGTATGTTAATTGGCTTTTGCTTTTGGATTATGGGATTGGTTGGCTTTTATTTTCTGGTAGAATTTGGTTACCTCATCATTTCATCCTGTTTGTTTGTTCTAGAGGTTGGAGATCTCAAGTCAAGGATATCATACTCTTTGCCATTTCTTATGTTTTTTGGTTGGTGTGGTAGTGCAGAACCAAGGCTCAGTTTGAAGATAAAAATAATTCTTTCAGCTTGCTGGCAAAATCGTTGAACATGTTTTTCATTTGATTGGATCACACTGTAAAGGTAATATGTCTTCTTTTACGAAAGAGTTTATGATTTTTCAGGACTTTTGGGTTCATGGTCGACTCCATGTAGCCTTATCCATCAATCAAATGGATTGGTTTCCCTATCCTTCTAGTTGGATATAGTGTCATACTGATGGTGTTGTAAAATGTAATTACTGATGGTGTCCCACATTTATAACAAATGCAATGCGTGTGTGGATAAACCGGCGAATCAATTTTTCTTCTTTCCTTTGGCAAGTTTATTTTCCTCAATTCATTATTAAAGAATTATCCCGTAATATATTTGGTTTTCCTAACTATTGGTTGTGTAAGACCCTTAAATTTAAATTAAATTATGGATTGAATATCAGATGTATTTTGAAATATTTGTAACGGTATTTGATATATGTATATTTCTATATGTATATAAATATTTTTGAGATTGAGTAAAATTATTGAACGAATGATTATTTAATTTAATTACGAGTAGTTAAATATCGGGCAGTTGATCAAGATTTTATCTGCCAACAGAGTTGCGACTGGAGTATTTAGTTGCTTGAGGGGCAAGTTTAATTATAATATGTATATATATATATATATATATATATATATATATATATATATATATATATATATATATATATATATATATAGTAAGTGAGGGGTATGCCTATATATACGTATGTATGTGAGAGGCAAGGGAAGAAAAAAAAAATCAGAAACACAGAATCAGTTTCCCTCACCTACCTTTGTTGCCTTCTTCTTCTTCCTCTATTCAGTTCTGTTTGTGTTGGTAGTGAGAAGGGATACTCAAAACTCAAATTACTTGGAAATCCAAGCCTCGAATAAGAAAGTGTCAAGAAGGAAAGTTATTCCTCTCATCTTTACGGTACTAGAGAACCAACTTTGGTAGCGACGACGCGAGCGAGAGTTTTCGCCGGTTTTAGTCGCGGTAACGTAAACGAACAAGAAAACGTAATGAAGGTAAGGGGCACCTTCCAACTTTTTAGATTGCATGTAGGGAATTTAAATGCATGTTTGATGGATGATTGTTATGTGTTATATGTGTTAAGAACGTGTTATTGTGTTGATACTGAAAACTGTCTTTGCATGTGGTTTGTGGATGATCAAAATGCATGTACTGAGATATGGTTGTACTGTTTTGTGGCTGTTGTTGAGGGTAATGTTCTTGCTATTGTTGTGACTTGTTGTTGAGTGGATGATGCTTTTGTTGTTTTGTTGCGGTGAAAGAAATCATTTATGTTGTGTAGTTGACATTCTGGGTTTTGTGGTTCAAGAAATGGTGTTTGTGTTATAATGGATGTGTTGGTTTTCAAAGAAAAGAGTTTTGAAACTGAAGTGAATTTTCTGGAAAATCCCACTATTTTCGAAGATGTATTTGGATACGGCACTGGCGTATTCGAATACACTGTAAAAATTCAGTTTTTATTCAAATTTTGAACCTCGTATTCGAATACAAATACGTGATTCTTATTTCTGACTTAGCATCTGTATTCGGCTACGACCCTATCGTATTCGAATACATAATTGTTGTTTTTGTCACTGACTTCGCATCTGTATTCGGCTACGACAACCTCGTATTCGAATACAGAAGTGCTAATTTTGCCACTGTTTTAGCATTTGTATTCGACAACAAGGAAGCTGTATTCGAATACAGATTGTTTTTTCAAAAATTCAATTTTTAGACATTGGCTTATGCACTTAATGATTTGGGAAACAATTGTAAGGCATATGACAAACTATATGAAGTTCTTGAGGTGGTGATGGAGTGTCTGGGTTTCAGATTGCATTTGCATACTGTTTTCAGTGAAGAGAAAACGTAGCATGTTCATACATTACATAGTCAGGTGGTGACTGCAATGGGCCACAAAGTTGATGCGGTGACCGTGATGGGCCGCAAAGTTAAGTAGTAACCGTGATGGGTTATAGAGTAGTTCCGCGTGTATTAGATTGTCTATTCTATCCGAGTTTCAGAGTAGTTCCGTGTGTATTAGATGGTATATTCTATCCGGGTTTCAGAGTGGTTCCGCGTGTATTCGACGATCCATTCTATCCGGGCTACGGAGTGGTTCCGCGTGTATTAGATGGTCCATTCTATCCGTGCGAGGATTTAACTTATGTGTGTTGGGCCTGTGAGAGGCTAACATGTGTAAATCGTGCTAGTCTGTGAGAGACTGCACGTGCGCTGGTCCGTGAGAGACTGCACGTGTGCTGGTTCGTAAGAGACTGCACCTTGGTAATTCCAAGAGTTGTGTACATTGGCATATACATATTGCATTTGGATGGTTGACCTGTGAGTCATGATTTGATATGAGCCGATGAGTGGAAATCGATGTGTGCAAGTATCTCATGAATTCTAAGTGCCAAATGAGTGTTGTGATTGTTGATTGTATCTGTACTTGCAACATGATTTATATGTTAAATTGGCTGTTTTTCAAAGATGTAGATGTATACATTTTAATAAGTGAGTATACTTATTTATTACTGTTGTCTTAGCATTTGAACATGCCATGAATGTATTTGTTATCTTTGACATAAATGCTATGTGGTAATTGTTAATTTCGGTTGGTGACCTTTTACTATTATTGTGGAAAATTGGTTTTGCCCTCAGATAATACCTAAACCTGTACCACCAATGGTTACACTGATGACGGAAACGTAGCTAGTTTTCCTTGATCTTCACGTACGAAGTATTTGTGGACAGCGCAGAGGGACGGACAGCTGCAGTGAAGACGAGACTTGTAGAGGATGCGGTAGAAACCGTGCTACTGTAGTTTTAGTGCATGATCAGATCAATTTAGTCTTGTTGTATAGGGCCTAGTGCTTGGTGGATGTATTTATTTGTTTTGGGATAATTGTATATCTATTCCACACTCTGATAATGTTTTAGTGGGTTCGTGATCCGAATTTTTGAGTTATTATGACAGTGACTTTTGTTGATGTACTACCTTTTGATATATGAAAAGTATTAATTCCCAAAATTAAATTACTTGGCTATAATTATGATGTAATTATTTAACTACTTTTGTCGTTTTGGATTACGACGCCATATTATTTTGAAATGGTTTAATTTCAATTTATTTAAGTGGTTTAGTTTTAATTTCTTTTAATTCTTTTGAATTAATTTTGAAAATTTCTTTTATTTATTTTGAAAAAAAAAATACAGTCCGCGCTGTGAAAAAATTGGGGTGTTACAGTTTGCATTGATTGTTGGAACAAGGATGGTTCTAGGAACAATTCCTTCAAGATGGGAGAACAATTTATAGCACTAATGATTTCTTTGAGTGTGCAGTAAATTGAACTAGGAAATTGAGGAAACGATATTAGAGGAAGATATCTAAGGAAGAAATCAGAGAAAACGAAGATGTGAGAAGAAACGAAGACATTAGAGTTAAGTGAAGTCAAATGAAGTTAACACAACTTTCAGACTCTGGTTATTACATGCGTTGTTGTATGCATGCATCGGCGTCTAAAGCGTCTGTCGAGTGTGCTTATGAAGCTTTTGTGCGTCTTCCTCTAAAGACTGAAGCATGCCTTTGAAATGCCTTTTTCTATAACCCTAAAGCTCATGTTTCGTCCGCTCTGATGATTGCGTCCTATTCCAAGTTGCTACCTCTAATATGCAACATGCTCTAAAGATGCAATAAGGTTACGTTGCCCATGCCACCAACTCTAAGTCATGCAGTTCTGCCTCTGCATCTGACTACTTGAACCAAGCAACACAACATCTGAATCTGATGATCAAGTTATGTTATGATGGAGAAGTACAACGACTCTGATGGAAAGTCAACGCTATAATGAAGACTGAGCTATTTCATCATTCTGATGGTCCAAGAACAAATTCTGATTTGTTCCCACAGCTCATAAAAAATTGTGTGAAAGAAGATTCAAGGTAAATTATTTTCAAGCATTATCTAGACTTTCGCACAAAATCATTCTAGAAAATTGGTTGAAGATTCTTTTTGGAATTAATCAAGCTTCAATGGTCATATTCCCAAACCATATCTATCAAGGTTTATTTTTTGTGAAGATCTCTGTTGACCTTGTGCAAGGAAGATATGCTCAAAATATTCAAGGAGAGTTATTTTCAAGTGCTATCTGGACATTCTTGCACATAATCATTCTAGAAGATTTAATTGAAGATTCGTTTTGGAATTAATCAAGCTTCAATGGTCATATTCCCAAATCTCAGTTTCATGCCTTTGTAACCCAGCCCAATAGTCGCCATTGTGCCTCAACAACTTGTAGGTTTTCAAGTTAGAAGTTGAGAAGACATGACTTGTAGGGTCAAGATGTTTTACTGCCTCAACGGTCTGTAGGTTTCTGGCTATAAGTAGAGAATGATGACTTGTAGGGTCAGATGTTGTAATTCAGGTTTTGAATTAGTGAAGAGCTCCCTCTAGGTGAGGGGACTGGACGTAGCTATCACGTTGGTAATGTACCAATATAAATTCTGGTGTGATTCTCCTTTCCCTATGCTCTATTTACCTGCCCGTGTTTATATCACTGAATCAGTTTTTGAATAGAAGTATTTTGTAAATAATGGAAAATAGAATTCAACCCCTTTCTTGTGTTTTTAGACATTCAATTGGCATCAGAGCTCGGTTTCAAGGCTGAGCACTTTACAGTGTTTGAGAAAAGATCCACTTTTCAACATGTTTGATTTTGGTGACGAAGCCTCAGGAGAGAACATCAACAAACCCCCTCTATTTGATGGAGAACGCTTTGAGTACTGTAGGATTGAATCATAAGTTTCTTTATTTCACAAGATCTTGAGCTTTGGGATTTGGTTGAAGATGGGCACACTTCTCCTACCAACGAGGATCATACTGAAGTTTCTCAAAAGGAGATGAATGCTGATAAGAAAAAGTAGTATAAGATGCATCATAAGGCCAAATCATTTATGATGAAGGCGATCACATTCAAGGAGTTTGACAAGTGCACCAACAAGAAGATGTCTAAGAGTATCTACGATGATCTAGTTCTTACCTATGAAGGAAACAGATCCAAAAAGCAAAAGCTAATCTCTTGGCCTGAAAGTATGAGTTTTTTCAGATGTAGGATAATGAAGACATTCAGACCATGTTTTCCAGATTTCATACTCTAGTCTCAAGGTTAAAAGTGCTTCAAAAGAGCTAAACAATTGCATATCATGTCAAGAAGATTCTCAAGAGTCTGCCCAACAAGTGGAGACCTAAGATCATAACTTTTCAAGAAGTAAAGGACTTAAAAAATCTTTGTTTGGAAAAGTTAATCAACTTTCTCTAGTCTCGCCAGATTAAGCGCTCAGAGGATGAGCCCTAGAAGAAGCAGAAGACTCTGGAATTCATATCCAGAATGATTTAGAGGATGTGGCACAACAAGAAGAATTCTTTCCCTTGAAGAGATTCCAAGGAGTCCAGTAGAGGAAATGATCATAAATCTGACAAGAAAAGTATCATGTGCTATGGGTGCCATGAACTTGGTCATCTCAAATCAGAATGTCTACTGGAGAAAAGGAAGTTCTAGAGGCAAGATTCCAAGTCTAAGAAGAAGGTTTTGATGGCTACATTGGATGACTCTGATGATAAAGAGCAAGCTGATATGGCTCTAACGGCATATGCTGGCTCTGACTCGGGAAACGAGTTTGTGGATGAAGAAATGGAGGTACTCTCTAATTTATCTCGTTCTGAATTAATTACCATTATCAATTTTTTTAAATACAAATCACACTATTTCTTGAAAATTGAAAATTCTCAAAAAAGTTAATTCGAATCTGAATGAACAATACAATTCTCTTAAAAATGATTTTGAAGAACTTAAGAGAGAAAATTTGACTCTGAATAATAAAATTATTTCAAAAACAATTAGAGGAAACCGTTTGCAATTTAGTCAAATACGAAGTAGCATTTCAGGTTTTCCTTGCAAACAACATAGATAGAAGCAAGTTTGCATCTATGGTGTTAGCAGGAATAATAAAAGAGGAATAAGATTTAAAGAAATAATGATTATATCTAAATTTACTCCTTCTAATGAGATGTGTATTGTCTGCTCCAAGAAAGGTCATAATAAAATATCTTTCAAAACTAACAACTAGAACCCAAACATATTTGGGTACCCAAAGATAAAATTGTCTATGTTGTAGTGTTCTCAGTAACCAAATTGAAACGCAAGTCCTAGTACCTGAACAGTCGATGCTCGCGACATATGACGGGAGAAAGGTTTATGTTCCAAGACCTAACTTTGACCAACGGATGCTCAATGACTTTTGGAGGAAAGCATAAAGGCCATATCATTGGACACGACACCATTGGTAAAAACTCCCTTACTTCTATTTATAATGTTTTGTTGGTTAAGGGACTAAAACATAAACTACTGAGCATTAGTCATTTAAGTGGTAGTGTCTATGATGTAGTCTTTAATCAAAAGTCCTAAAGGGAAATAAGTTACTCAGATAGGTCTGTATTGTTCATTTGCCAGAGGCAATATAACGTTTATAAAATAAACCTTTCTAACATAGAAAAACAAGAGGTTAAATGTTTTATGTTTGTGAACGGTGAACAACTGATTTCGCACAAAAGATTGGGTCATGCCAATTTGAGGCTAATCTCAATTAAACAAATTCCAACTTGTTAAAGGTGTGCCGAATCTTAAATACAAATCAGAAGTTCTTTGTTAGGCTTGTCAAAAAGGAAAGCAAACAAAAAATTATTTTTCTCCTAAAAACATTGTTTCCACAAACAAACCTCTTGAACTTTTACAGATTGATCTTTTTGCCCCAGTTCAAACTGCCTCTGTAAGTGGTAAAAAATATGGCCTTGTCATTGTTGATGATTATTCCCATTGGACATGGCGTACGTTCCTTAAACTCAAGGGTAAGTCACATAAGGTATTTATTACCTTCTGCAAACAAGTGCAAAATGAAAATTCATTTTCAATAGTAACTATTCGTAGTGATCATGGAGGCGAGTTTGAAAAAAAAATTTTGAAAACTTATGTGATGAGAATGGTATTTTACACCATTTATCCACTCCTAAAACACTTCTTCAAGAAATGGCTCGCACCTTGATGCATGAAACGAATGTTGTTAAGCACTTTTGGGTAGAGCCAATAGATACTGCATGTTATATTCATAACAGAGTCTATATAAGACCTATTCCAAAAAAGACTCCTTATGAATTATGGAAAAGTTAAAAGCCCAACATTTCTTATTTTCGTCAGTTTGGTTGTGTTAGTCATATTTTGAACACTAAAAGTTACTCTTGACAAGTTTGACCCTCGATCACAAAATTGTACCTTCTTAGGATACTCTAAAAGATCTAAAGCTTATAGAGTATACAACAGGGAGACTTTGAGGATAGAGGAGTCAATACATGTTTAGTTTGATAACAAGCAAATTGACCTTAAAAAGTCAGAGCTAGATGAAGTTCCTACAGGTTTTGAAAATACAGAGGAAATAGGAAAACTAGAGGAAGTAGAAAAATCAGAGGAATCAGAAAAACCAGAGGAAGCAGGAAAATCAGAGGTATTAGGAAAATTAGAGGAACTAAACAAAACAGCTGAGAATACGACTAACGTAAGAACAAGTGAAGATCCTCTAGAGTCTAAAAATGGATGGAAGTACCAGTCGTCTCATCTAGACTCTATGATTATATGGAACTCCAATGATCTTTTGAAGACTAGATCAACTCTCAAGGACACTTTTCTGTTTGGTCTACTGTTACTGATTGAACCTTCCTCTGTTGATGAAGCTTTGAGAGATAAAGGATGGATTCTTTCTATGCAAGAGGAACTCAACAAATTCAAGAGGAATGATGTTCGAGATCTTATGCCCAAACTAGAGGATAAGAAACCCATTGTAACCAAGAGGTTATTCATGAAAAAGTTGAATGAACCGGGAGAGGTTGTTAGGAATAAAGCACGTGTAGTTGCACAAAGTTACGGTCAGCAAAAAGGTGTTGATTACATCGAGATGTTAGCTCTGGTGGCCAAGAATTTCAAATGAATATGGTGGGAGAATTGAAGTTCTTTTTAGGAATTCAGATTCACAAAGTCAGAATGGTGTGTACACCAATGCATCCAACCTACTCACTTGATAAATATTAATTAGGAAAATAGGTTGATCAGAAAACATACAGAGGAATGATCAGGTCACTTCTTTACCTTATTTAGTGTGTGTGTGCGCCAGATTTCAGGCTGATCCAAAAGAATCCCAATTTAACAGCTATTAAGAGGATCTTTAGATACGTGAAAGGCATTACTAAGTTGGGTTTGTTCTATAAGATTTCATCTGAGTATAGTTTAGTTGAATATTGTGATGTTGACTATGTTGGAGACAAGTTTGAAAGAAAAAGCACTAGTGGAAATTGTACATTTCTAGGTGATAATCTGATCTTTTGGTCAAGCAAGAGACAAGACACCATTCTCATGTCAACACTGAAGGTTGAGTACATCTTTGGAGCTGGATGCAACACCCAACTCTTATGGATAAAACATCAGTTGGAAAACTACAAGCCATTTGAGAATGACATTCCTATTTTTTGTGATAATACATCAACAATCTATTTAACTAAGAATCCAATTCTGCATTATAGGGCAAAACATATAGAAATCAAACATCATTTTATTAGAGATTTTTCCAAAAAGGTATTTTAAATATTCAATTTGTTGACACTAATCATCAGTGGAATGAAGATTTTACAAAACCCCTTGTTGAGGATATATTCGATTTTATTAAGGAAAATCTAAACTTTGTTTGTATTTCTATATGATGTTCTAGTTTATGTATACATTGCCTCTAGTAGAACAGAATTAGCAATTAAACTTATTTATGCTCCGCTCTAATACATCGAATCTGTATTGACTTTCTAATCATCTGCAATTCAATCTCGTTGTTTGTGTATGATTTATGTGGAATGCTCTGACTAAGAGCCATTCACTCGTTTTTTTTATGACAAAAGAGGGAGATGAGATTTTGTGAACAATCTTAAAACCAACTGTATATATTCTAATTTAAAACATTTAAAAAGGGGATTATATACTATGAAAAACTGTCAGAATGTTTCTTATAACTCTTACATATAGATACATCCTTAGAGTTAGGGGGAGCTTTGCTGATTGTTATTGTTTTACTTTGTTTTTATCTGAGTAACATATCAAAGGACATGAAGATGTCAAAAGAAATGAAGAAGCTAGTCAAGAGAAGTCAACGCAATATTCAAACTCTAGAAATGTTGTGTGCACGCATCTGCCTCTAAAGATTTGCCTTTGAAATGTCTGCCAAGAGTGATGTTGAAGCTTCTACGCATCTGTTTTTGAAGACTGAAACATGCCTCTGTTTAGCATGCCTTTAAAGTACCTACTACAGTAACTCTGAAGCTTCTATTTGAGTTGCCTCTGAAGCTCATGTTCTGCTCTCTCTAAAGACTGCAACTTGTTCCAAGATGCGGCCTCTGATACGTAGCCTGCAATGAAGATGCAACACGGTGATGTTGCCCATGCCACTAATTCTAAGTCATGCAATTTTGCATCTACCTCTGATTACCTGAACCAAGCAACACAACATTTGACTCGGACGATCAAGTTATGTCCTGATGAAGAAAATCAACAACTTTGATGGAAAGTCAACACTCTGATGAAGACTGAGCTGTTTCATAATTTTGATGGTCCAAGAACAGATTATGATCTGTTCCCATTACTCTTAAACAAGCGTATGAAAGAAGATTCAAGGTGAATTATTTTCAAGCGCTATCTAGACATTCTCGCAAAGAATCATTCTAGAAGATTTGGTTGAAGATTTATTTTGGAATTAATCAAACTTCAATGGTCATATTCCCAAACCATATCTATCAAGGTTTATTTTATATGAAGATCTTTGTTGACCTCGTGCAAAGAAAAATGGCAATATATTTAGTTGAGATGTCTTGTTGTTTGTGAAACATTTGCACCTTATTAGCATTTATATATATAAGAGACATTTCTGCTAATCGTGTCATCATTTCTCGAAAATGTGAAAAAAAGATTTTGAAATTATTCAAACTATTATAAAGTTTTATTCAACCTTTTCAGTTGTTGTTCATTTATGTTTCCTGTAATTTAATTTCTCCAATTTAAAGTATTTTCCTTTTATTAGTGTCAAGATGGTATAAAGTATTAGATGCCATCTATTATAACATATGCTTATCCCCTACATAATGCAATCACAAGCATACAAGAATAATTAAACAAATGGTGATCATTATTTTGAACGTGATCACCATACCTTTCTGATCAACTAAATACTGTATATAGTCCATGAGCAAAGTTCGGTTTGGTAAATTATTTGCTGAAAAGGGTAAACAACAAAGATTTTTACACCCATGATGAATTGTTAAATAAGTTATCAAAAGCAGAACCTAAACACACTTTCGATGAGTAAATTAAGGCAATTAATTTTTGGGACGTCTCATATCTATGATTGATTTTATCGATGCAAAAGTAAGGTAAAAGTTGTTTACGGTGATTTTTGGTTAACTGAAAAATCTACCAAGTTCAAAACCACAAATGAATGTTTCATTATTGGGATCTTGGAGAAGTTAATTAGAAACAAGCGAGACCATACATGCGTATCATGTTTTTTTTTTTTGTTCAAAATATATGTGATTTCAAGACATAAGCTCTATTGAAATGTAAATTTGCACAAAATTAAATTCAATAAAAACAAAAATGACATTTAAGAGTAAAATCAGACAAAATTGAAATGCGATAATCAAAAGAGCAAACACTTTTAATAGGAGAAAAGGTTTGGAATTTAAATGCTTTTGATTAAAAGGCTTTGAATTTGATGGCAAATGTTGTAGAAAATTGAATTGCTAAAAAGTAAAAGGCTTGGAATTTAAAGTATGATAATTGGGCTTTTTCTTCTAGATTATCGGATTGGTTGGCTTTTATTTTTTGGTGCGATTTGGATACCTCTTCTTTTCATACATTTCTTTCGGTTTATTTGTTCTAGAGGTTGGAGATCTAAAGTCATGGATATCATACTCTCTACCATCACTAATGTTTGTTTGTTAGTGTGGTAGGGCAGAAGCAAGGATCAATTTGAAGATAATAATATTTTTTTTAGGTTAGTTGCAACATCGTTGAACATGTTGTTCATTTGGTTGGATCACACTCTATAGGTAATATGTCTTCTTCTATGATGGAGATCTTACATGAACTCAAATTTTGGTTTTTCTAAAAAAATTGTACAACCCAATGGGGCACACCCTATTGGTTCGACCTCCATCTTATATAAACTAGTATTGTGTGTAATCTATCTCATGTGGGACTCTAATTTTTTTTAATTCACAAACACTAGGATTCCAAATTAGCATCATATGCTTCTATAAGATTGTTCCTAGACAAAGGTGTCTTCTGGCTCGAACCTTTGCATAGTAAATAAGATTCAAATTTTTTGTAGAGTGACTCATACTCTAGAACTCTATCTTTGCCATCAAAACCTACAACCTTTTCCTATGGTGTATTGTGTAAATCTCGTGTGTTATTGGCCCTACACGTCTATCGTAGTATAGTGAACGCTCTTGGAATTTTCCCTAAAATTCCAAAGAAAGCGGCCAGATACTCCATTCATAAAGGTTAGTCTATCAAGAGTATTTGTGTAGCTTGATATTCCACTCCAATAGATCATAGATTTCATTAAGAGTTTCTCGGAGGATCAACTCAGATCACTTGACGACTTGTTATTACCCATGGAACCTAATTCTTGGGATCTCTATTTATTTAGGTCAGGTTATCCACATGGGTGATTCATTGTTCTAAAAGGTAATAGTCCCATTCTTTTTTATACTTTTAGGACTTTCTCTCAAGCTTATTATTTCTTCAAAGGATCAACTAAATTTTCATCAAGGTGTACATGATCCACTATAACACATCTTTTTTAGAGTAAATATCTAATAGTGTGGTGGTTATGACTTATCTTCCGTGTATTAAAGTTGTACTAACAGTTTTCAATTTTAGTAATAATTGTGGTATTATCGCATTGGATTAACACAACTGGTATCAGTTTTTCATATAGAGGGATCTTTATCAAGAAACATCTCAACCAACCAGCTTTTTCACTATCTATTATTATTATGTCTATCGCCTTAGACTGAATAGAGGACTAAGCCAATATGGTATGTTTTTTATATTTACAAGAAATAGCTCCTCCAATTATATTAAATATATAGTCACTAGTTGTTGTGAAATCATCTAATAGAGTGTTCCAATCAACATTATTGTATCCTTCGAGTACAATAGAAAATTTTTGATAATGTAATCCAAGGTCCATGGTTCTTTTTAAGTATTTCATGACCCTCTCAATGGTGTGCCAATGCTCTATACTAGGTCAATTGGTAAACCTACACAATATTCTCATAGTGTAGGCAATGTCGGGTTTGGTACAATCAGTGGCATACATGAGGCAACTAATAATGATTGCATATACAGGTTGTCTTACGCCTTCACCAATGATCTTACAAATTTCTACACTTAGATCATATTGTGTGCAAGTAGGTTTACAGTCAAAGTAGTTATATTTCTTTAACATCTTCTCAATGTAGTGAGATTGATCCAAAGAAATTCCCTTATCTTACCTAGTATACTTAACACCAAGGATTAAATTCATTTCTTCGAGGTCTTTCATATCAATGTTGTTATACAATAGTAATTTCACAACATTTACAACATCAATGTTTGGACTAAATTTAAGTAAGTCATCTACATAGAGACATATGATTTGTGCAAATGCCATTTATCTCACTTTCATTCACTTTAAACCTATTCGAGATGATCAAATTGTCAAAGTTTTCATGTCATTACTTTAGAGTTTGTTTAAGATTATATCACTTATAGACCTTGTTTTTTATCCATGAATAACAAAACCTTCAAGTAATTCCATATAGATTTCTTCTTTCCATTCACCTAAAAAAGCAATTTTCACATCCATTTGGTGTACCACTAAATTATGAATAGCAGTAGGCAAAATTAATACCCTAATGAATGTAATTCTTGTAACTGGTGAAAATATGTCGAAGAAATCTATATTTTAATTTCTTTTTTCCTAAAAGCATTAGCTATTAGGCGAGCCTTGTAATTTTCTACAGTTCCATCAAGTTTTAGTTTCTTTTTCGTAATCAATTTACAACCTATTGGTTTGCATCCTAGAGGCAAGTCAGCAAGATGTTAGTTGGATGCTCCTAATTTATGGCTACTTTCCACAAATCTCCTCATTTATGGCTACTCTAGAGAATCAATCTCCTCATTTATGGCTACTTGCCACAAATCTGCATCCAAGGAAGACAAAGCTTCATGGATGTTCGTTGGATGCTCCTGTAATTGTATAGACCAAGTAATCGATTCCATAATTTTTAGCAACTCTTGCCTTTTTACCTCTTCTAAGTTTTATTGCCATTTGTTCCATGTTTTCATCATTACTGACCACTAAAATGTGTTGGAGAAGGTTTCTCCACTATTTCTCAATTTAAAGGGGTACTTATCTTCATGAAACAGAGCATAGTTCTATTCCATAGATACACATACATAGGCTCTACTAGCAACTTTATCTCTCTTAAGGTCCAAAATTCGTACATAGCCAGACAATCCCATGTTCAACAATTAGACAAGTTACGAAGTCTTTTCTTCCAAATTTCATTTGGAGAAATTTTTCTCTTAAATTTGGCAACTCCATTTGGTACATATCAAACGCTTCACTTTTATTTTTTATATGATATACAAAAATATTTTGACCATATCTTCGTGTGAACAATATTTTGACCATATCTTCTTGTGAACAATATTTTGGCCATATATTCTTGCGAACAATATATTGACAATATTTTTTTATGAACAATATTTTGACCATATCTTTTTGTGAACAATATTTTGGCCTTATCTTCTTGTGAACAATAATTTAACCATATATTCTTATGATAAATATTTTGACCATTTCTTCTTCTGAACAATATTTTGGCCTTATATTCTTTTCAACTTGGTCAAATATTTCCTTCAATTATAATTCTGAATTGTATCTAATTTCATATTTTGTTCAAAAACTTATTCATGCGAAACTTCCTTCATAATCTTGATTTATTGGAGTTGGAATGGATTCGGGCTTGTTCTTGAATATTCAGAAATTCTGATTTGACTAATTCTTTTCGTCATGATGAATTGTTTCAATCTGAGTCGTTGACTTTCCATCAGAGTCATTGACTTTCTTGTTGGAGTGAGATGTCGTGTTTCTCGGATAGTAAAATTCAGAGGCAGAATTGCATGACTTAGAAGTGGCTTTAGGCAAATCACATTGTTGAATCATCAGAGTCAGTGCAACATTAGAGGCTGCATATCAGAGACAACATTTTCAGTGTCCTGTAATTTTTTATCAGTCGAATAAGAGCTTTGAATTCATGGCTGGAACAATCTCTTTAGAGTTAATGCTAGCTTGATATAAACTTTTTAGAGGCATACTGAATTTGTGCACATCAGAGGCACACAAGGGCTTTAGAGGCATAATGAGTTTGTGCGCAAGGGCTTCACAATAATGCTTCAAATTCTGTCATTAGAGCCAGTCTTCAGACCCAGTTTCAGAGTCAGTCTTCAGATCCAGTTTCATAGCGAGTCCTCAAACCCAGTTACCAGAGCCAGTCTTTAGAGCCAAAATCATAGACAGTCTTTGTAACCTTCATAGGCACGTAACTTTCATAGGCATATATTTAGAGGCAGACATGTATACTTTTGTGTTCCTTTGATCTCATCCGCTGGTCACTTCCTCTGGTGATTTCCTTTGGTTGCTTCCTCTGTTATCTTCTTCTAGTACCTTCCTCTATTTTTCTTGTTCTAATTGTTGCACACTTAATGAAGTCATTAGTCCAAACAAATTGTTCTCATAAAATACCTATGTTAACATCTAAATCACAACAGGAAAACCAAATTGGTTCCAACGAACACCATTGTTTGAGTAAATCATGTAGCAATGAGTCGAGCTTTATATTGTTTGATATTTCAATTTTGAGTCTCACTTGGTCATGAAGACCCATTTACATCTAACTCATTTAACACCTTTTGGAAATTCAACGATTTCCCAAACTTTATTTTCTTGCATGGATTTTAACTCATCTTTCATGGCATCAATCCATTTCTCTAATTTAACATTGTCCATGGCTTGTGATAATGAAACTAAATCTTCACTGATTCCAATTTCCGATTCTAGTAAATATGTCTCATTTTGTTCGACCTTTGTGAGTTAATCTCTTCTTTGGATGTATTATCATGTAAATTATGTTCATTATTGTAAGAACATTCTACAACAACACATGAAACAAAATTTAGAATGATTATCGAAGAAGGAACGCTTATAGATAAAGTACTATTTACTTAAATTTCATGTATGTCATTATTATGTTGTTATTCACTTTCACTAACTTCACCATTTTCAAGGAACTTTACATCGATAGTTTCTACAATTCTTTGACTATGGTTAGAACAATATAACACTCCTTTAACTAATAAAGTAATCACTTACTATTAGAGAGTCTAATTTTTTTCATGCAGATTATGTACTCTTGCTTCTCCAAACAACCTTAAACATCCAAGTTCTTTAAACTCGGTTTCCTATTTCTCGACAATTAAAAAGGAGTTTTAGGAACTGCCTTGCTAGGAACACTTTAATATATAAACACCAGTTTTTAATTCATACATCCATAAAATATTGGGCAATAAGGAATTGCTCATCATATTCTTAACCATATCCTTTAATGTTTGATTACGCCTTTCTGCTACTTAATTATTATAATATATACATGCATGATTAATTAAGTTATATATATATATAAATTTATTTATTTATTTTAAACGAATAATAGACAAAATATACTTGGAGAAGAAAACAACGCTGCAATTTTGACTTCTTTTGACCACTGGTTCTCCAAACGTGTATGATATATGTTGGCATGCGCGCGTAACAAGTCGAGGAGAAAAGGCCAAATTGGATTGGAGAAAATGTTTGGAGTGCTTTATGGAAGAAATGGAAAACAAATGCTTAAAAACATAAAAAGAGAAAAAGCAAAGATTAAGAGCATATGAAAGGGGTACCAGTAGTCACAAAGAGGTTCCATGTCTACTGGAGAGATTAAATACTATATGGTAATTATTATTAATATATATCTATTAATTTATATTCAATTAATTATTAAATTTCACCAACTACACTTGACAATTAATATTTTAGGAAAAACAACTTGGACAAAAGATCACTCAAGCTGAGATACATCACTATCTTCATGTTAATCCTAAAACAAATGTGCATATTGATGAATTCTCACATATGATTCAGATGAATATTTAATTAATTAGTATTTTAATTGATATATATTTCATTAACTACGTACTAATTATAATGAATTAGTTCTTTAAATTATAATACATTATTTAATTAGTTTTAATTTTATTACTTTTTTATATTTTTTATACAGGAAAAACTTCTACAAGTCATGAAAAAATGGGATGATCAGCAAGCTACTCTTCCTTTTGCTCAACGAGTTGGTCCATTAGAGCAAAAACAATGAGACTACAAGCTTTGTGAGCATTAGTGGTGGCAAGTACAAAAGACATGTGTTGGGCGCCTATAGTTTATCGTCAACATTTGTAAATGGCCCATTTGGATATATTCCGATTGAATCTTCTTCTTATCTTAGTATTGATCGATCTTATTGTTCATCAGCATCTATTATCAATGTTGAACAATTAAAGGAACAATGGATGATTGTGCAAGAAGAAAAAACACAACAGTAGATACAAGTAGCATTTGAAAAATTAAATGAAAATTGGGGAAAAAAGTTTCAACAGCAACAATTTTCATCTCAACAATTTCCTCATACTTTTCACCAGCACTTCCCGTCTAAGAAGCAACAACAATATCCATGGTCTTGGTACTTGCAGCAACAACCACCGATGTTCCAACAACAACAACAATACTTCCAACACTCCTAGCAGCAGCAGCCTCCAAACTGTCGATAGCAACAACAACAACCTCCAAACTCCGCCACCAACTCTGCCTCCCAACAGCAACAACCAATGTTCCAGCAGCAACAATCTTTTAATAATTGTCAGTATGTGCCGTCTTTTTCACACCAGCTTCCTCTACCTCTTGCATATCAAATTCTATACCGACCAACTATGCCAACAACTGCCTTGATCTAACCAGATTTAAATCAACCTCAACTAACTATGGCTTCGTCGATTAGTGGTGGTATACTTGAAAATGAAATGCAATTTCAAACCATGTTGTCTTCAGTACCACTAATTAATACTTATGAGACTTTTGTCGTCAGGTAATATTCCACCAAATAAAGATGGAGGGAGTAGAACTAATGATTAGAGGAATTATTGTGATGATGATATATTCGAATAATTTTTTTTTGGTTTGTATAAATAATTTAAATAATATTATTTAATTATGGTGTGTTCTATTTTTAGTTTGGATGATAAAATTTATTAATTTTAGAATATTTTATTTTGTATAGTAATAATAATTTAATTAATTATTGACAATTTAATTAATATTAAAATTATATTGTTTCATTTTCATATATTTTTTTAAAGTTACATTTTCATTTTTTAGATATTAAACTAATATTAATTTTTGTATATGTATTAGAATTTTTTAATATAAATTTATGGTGGCCAAAATAGCCACAAATGGATTTTATTTTTTGTCTAACTATATAGTTTGTGGTAGTTTAAATGGTCCCAAATTGTATTTTTTTTTCCAAAGAAAAACGGTCCCTTTGTGGCGGCCTTTGTCGTTGGGAATTACTGACCGCCTTTCTCGTAAAAAATTTGTGCGGCTTGTAAGACAATTTGGTTTTGCAATTTTTCCAACTCATCAACATTTAATACTTTACTACATAATTGTCTAAAGAATGAGCAAAACTCAATCAATATAGCTGAAACATCATCAAGTAATGTTGCTCGAATGGCTAACTGTAGTAGTTGTTGCAACAATATGTGACAATCATGACTCTTCAACATTCCATTCAACTTAAGGTTTTCCATGTCAATGCATCTAGAAATGTTGTTCGAATAACCATCAGGAACAGTGATATTCTTTAAAGTTGTTAAAAATCCCTTCTTACCTTTAGTAGTCAGAGTAAAGACGGCTGGAGAAATTCTTCCATTTTCATTGGGCCAAAGGTCAGGTCTTATGCCCATAGCTTTAAGGTCTTTTCTTGCATTAATATGATCTTTACTTTTTGCGCTATCGTTTAGCAAAGTAAATATCGCACACATTTTTCTCAATATGCATCATGTCAAGATTATGGCGCAGAAGATTATCCTTCCAATATGGAAGTTCAAAGAATATGCTTTTCTTTTTCCATTGTTGATTGATACCATGTGTAGGTCGTCCACCACGTGTTCTTTTTCCCGACTGTTCTTTCTCTGACTTTCTACCAAATGTGACATGAATGTTTTGAACCTGTTCAAGAATTTGAAGCCCATATAACATTTTAGGTGGACCACGCATATCTTGTTGACCATCAAAGCGGACCTTGTTCAATCTAAATCTATGTCTCTAATCAAGAAAACGACGATGACCCATAAAACACCATTTTTTGCTATGAGGGAGACGACAAGGAGTAGAGTCAATGTTACACGATGGACAAGCAAGTCCGGTGTAAGTGTTCCACCCAGATAGTGTACCCATCCCCGGAAAATCACTAATTGTCCACATCAATGTTGTATGCAATGTAAACATCTCTTTTTTAAAAGAATCATATGTTTCAACACCTGTTGCCCACAATTCCTTTAATTCTTTGACTAGAGGTTGTAAGTAGACATCAATATCATTTCCTAGCATTTTTTTACTGGGAATTATCATTGACATTATAAAAGAGGTTTGCTTCTTGCACACCCATGGAGGAGTGTTATATGGAATGAGAATAACTGGCCAAATACTATAATTTGTACTCATCATACCGAAAGGATTAAAACCATCACTAGCCAATGCAAGACGCACATTTCGCGGGTCTGATGCAAACCAACTGTGTTTCAAGTCAAAAAATTTCCAAGCTTCAGAATCTCTAGGATGCCTCAACATTCCATCATTCTTACCATCGATGGCATGCCATCTCATATCCTCATCTGTCTTCGAGGACAAAAATAATCTTTGTAACTGTGGTTTTAATGGAAAATAACGAAGCACTTTTCCAGCAACTTTCTTTCGTTTATTGCCATCATCAGACACCCCAACTGCACCAACTTTTGCTTTTGATTTCCATTTGGAAGTGTTACAAATTTTGCAGGACTCCCTCTCTTCATCTTCCTTATTACCCCAATAAAGCATACAATTATTCGGACAAACAGGGATCTTTTCGTAATTTAAACCAAGCTTTGTGATTGTTTTCTTGGCTTCATAGAATGATTTTGGTATATTTTCAAATTCAAATGCATCTTTTAATAACTCTAAAACCATTGTCATGGCTTTATCAGTCATTCCACATAAACATTTGATGTGATACAACTTTACAAAAAAAGATAGTCTTGAATATTTAACACACCCTTCATACAAAGGTTGTTCTCCTTCTCTACTTAATTCATAATACTCTTTCGCCTCTTCATACCTTTGTTGACTTGCATTTGGCACCGTATCTTCATTCCGATCAATCTCGACATTTGATTCACTACTAGGTGAGATAGTAGTAGTTTCTCCTATGGACTCCCCATGATGTACCCAAATTGTATATCCCGTTGGAAATGGTTTGCACTTTAAGTGATCGTACATTACACTTCTACTCTGCAGTTTTTTGAAACCACAATGTTTACAAGGGCATATTAATTCGCCATTTTCTAATTCATCTCGAAAGGCAAAATTAATAAATCCCTTTATCCCTTGATCATATTCAATTGATGTGTGTGGCTTCATAATCCATGACTTATCCATTGCTTCAAAGAAGAAACACATAATGTTATTTTGACACATAAAGAAGATAAACCTCTACTTAATTCATAAAGTAGATTCACAAAACATAAGAATATTATGTGTTGTAAAACAAGTACTAGTATTAGGGTGTGTAAGAATTGGAGAAGACAAAATTATTGATAAAATTTTTTGATAAAATGAATTATTGATATAATGGTAGTATCAATAAAATACATCTAGTTCATTTGATAAAATAAATTCCAAAGAATAAAGTTGGATAAATAAAGAATAAATAAAGTTGGATCAATAAAATACCTGTAGTTCTGCCTTTACAACAACCCGTTATTACGAAAAAGCTCCTCTTGATGAGTATGGTTTTCAGAGAGATCCAAAATGGAGTCACCTTAAAGATGTTCACAAAGCTGTGAGCTTATGCAAGAAGTCTCTACTCAATGGTGAACCTATTACCCAAAAAATTAGCCAGTTTCATGAGGTAAGTTTCTCAAATAGCATTTTCAAAAGTTCCATTCCTATAATAAAAGAGAGATGTTGTTTTTATGGTTTTTTGAAATTCTGCTATGCTACATTGTAGAGCCGTAATAGTAGTAATCTGCCAACACTTTATACTATATACTGTATCACGAAACTCTAACAATTTATTCAAATTTATGTGCTGCTTTCATCACAAACAACCACACCAAAATGGCAAAAACAATTCAAATTAGCAAGCCATAGTCCCCTAAAGGAAGGTGACATATATTAAAAATTTAACAACCATAGCAGCTATGCAGCATTATAATTTTATCAAATTAACAGCAGATATGCAGCATTAAAAATTTATCAAATTAACAACCACAGCAGCTATGCAGCATTATAATTTTATCAAATTAACAGCAGATATGCAGCATTAAAAATTTATCAAATTAACAACCACAACAGCTATGCAGCATTATAATTTTATCAAATTAACAGCAGATATGCAGCATTAAAAATTTATCAAATTAACAACCACAGCAGCTATGCAGCATTGCACGATTTGCAACATAGTTCTTAGCTGGACTTATACACACAATTTGATCAACTATTGTTGCTCCCTGATATAAAGACAATAAAAGTTTCACTCTCACAAGCCACAAAGTGTAGAGGCTTATATAACACAAATAAGTTTCAAATTCAATATCAAATACTTGGCAACGGTACCACCAGTTGCAGAACCTGCCCTGTAATTTTTTTTTCAGACATGTTAATATTGGATAGATGAAGAAACTAAAAATGAAGAATCATAAAATGCATATTCGTTGGACAACAGTGAATCATCAAAAATTTGGATGTCAAATGCAATAGATAATTAGCAATATGGTAGACTTTGGGATGAATTTATATTATATGCTATATAGCCTTTTATGCTAATGAGACAAGATAGCCAAGTGAAATAATGGAGTCCAAATGTTAGTAAAGATCAATTCAATACTCCCTTACTGTAAAAATCATAACAATTATAGCCATAAGAAAAGTAATATACATGAATAAGGTGCAAGTTATAGTAACAACTATATTGAAGTAATAATAATAACTAACAAGTGTGTCATCAAAGGAAATGAAATCAGTGTCAATATGATCACATACAAATACAATAACCTCCATTATCTTAAATTTTAATAAATACAATCAGTGTCAATATTTCAAAGAAATAGCACATTAGAGGTGTGTACTAGAGCTATGATGATTAGAGGTGTGTCAATATTGTGAACTGTGAACTGTGAACTCATCACTATAGATATATAGTTAAATAAATATTTCATATTTCATATAATTTCAGTTTGGACCATGCACAAGTTTTCCCTAATGTAGGATATAATGATTTTTTTATTTGAGCTTGGAAGGTGCAAAATGGATAGAATAATAATATTGTAAGTGGCTTATGAGGTTTTCCCTAATGTCAACATGTGAGTAGCAGAGAATTGAACTATAGATCTTTCATTTCTATAGTGACTTAGGTGGAAAAGTCAATGATTAGTAAATATGAGATAGTATTGTTGTTTACAAGTTCATAGTTTAAAAATTTCAACAATAAATTAGATAGATTACATTGTTAGTGGTAAATACAACGATAGAATTGATTAACTGTGTATTTTTAGGTTTTACACTGTCTTGTCGTTCACTGCATCCAAATTTCCTTCCTTGCAGTCCAGTTACTCAGAGTAAAGACTGCATTTATTAATAGAATGAAAAAAAAAATGCATTTCAACAGTATGTGATCTTAGTAACCTTCTATGGACATTACAACCTTAAACCATTTATGAACCAGTGAATGACTAGGACAAGATATGCAAATATAAGTGAATGAAATTTTAACGCACTCCAAGATATTGCAGCTACAAACTGTGGAAATCAGAATGTTAACTATCAATGTGATTGATTTTGCTTACTAATGTCAAACTTGTTAAGGAAAGAATAGACATATTTGTAGGAACTAGTCATTGTACACTACGAGATGATACATAATTCAAACGTTTTGGTTAAAAAAAGAAGAAAAAATCATTAATATTGAAGTAATTATTTCATAGGAAGCATCATTTGTAAACAAGAAGCTGAGGATCAGTTGACCAATTCATTTGTTCTCTCACATTATGTGACATCAACTAGCATTAACCTATTTATAATAATAACTAAACCATTGTTCCAAGTTGATTACACGGTTTGCATTGTTTTTAAATAAATTTCATAGACTCTAAGAACCTTCATCCTTAAAGCCAAATTCTATACATTTTTCTCAGAAAATAAAGTTGATAATCAAACACAGATAGATAATCCATAAGCAAATTGCCAACATAACAATGAATGATTGAAGACAAACTTGCAAATAGAAAGAGAGTAAACCTTCATAATAAAAATAATAATAAAGCATGATTTATATGATTTAAACGGCATCTCATACTGGCATAAAACATGATTCATATGATAAAACATAGAAGACTCATAATCATATGATAGGATCATTTCAACTTCACTTCCAAACAAGCTTTATTGAAAAATTTATCCAAAGTGACTCTAAAAATCAAACTTGAGAATAGACACAGCACCACTGACAAAATTATAGAAAGAGAAGAGACATTACCGATAACAATAATGAAGGTGCAAACACGAGAAAGGGGGGTTGAATTGTGTTTGACTTAACTTGAATACTTTTCCTGTTTTTATACTTTTAAAACAAAACTTGATGTATAATTAAAAACAGAGTTAGCAGCGGATAAAGTAAAAATAAAACTCACAATTTTTATACTGGTTCACCGTTAACGAGGCTACGTCCAGTCCCTTCACCTTGAAGGATTTCACTAATTCAAACCTTGAATTACAACCGTGCTACTGACCCTCCAAGTCAGTCTTCTCAAACAGTCTAACAATCATAGACTCTTGACGAATACAGCTCCTGTCTTTTCCTACCAATCTGACAATCCAGATTGTAGAAGGAATTACAACACTATGAATCTAATTGCCAAGTAATCTGCTACCCCTACTGACTCCCTCAGATTGTAGACTCTACTTCAACAACATAGATTTCACATAGTGGAAAGAAAATAACACGAGTACTTGCTTCTTGAAAGCTGGAACTCACAATTGACCTCTCTGAAAATTTGAGTGTTTGCTTTGGAAGTGTATGACTCTTTTGTGATTTTCGATGATGAGTATTCTGCCTTGAGTCTCCTTTTATAGATGCAGATTAGGGCCTCTTCCAATGCTTAAATTCGAGCTGAATCTTGCTGGATTCTCTATAAAAATAACTTGACCAATTGAGCTTCATTTAAATAAAAAACATATTTTTTTTAAGCTTTAGATTTCTTTCAAAAAATAACTGGCCAATCAAAACTTTAGTTGCTTCCCGCCACAGGTCCTGAATTCCACAATACCTCACTTTTATTTTTGTAACAAATCTTTTTAATACTTTGATTAAAATAAATTAAAATCTCCACTGTTAATCCTCCTGATTAAATCTAGACCATTGGATTCTTCTGCGCTAGTCCACATCTGGACCAAACTAATTGATATGCTGTGATCCTCTGATTTCGGCCATCCCTGGACCACACTTCCTAACCCTCTGATCTTCTGATTTTGGCCATCCTGGACTTGCACCTGATATGCTACAATCCTCTGATCTCGGCCATTGCTGGACCACACATCCTGACCCTCTGATTTCGGCCAACGCTGGGCCATGGTCTGATCTTCTGATCTCGGCCAACACTGGGCGAAATAATTAATTCTGAACCATTGATCTGGAAATCTTCCCTCTGATCTGGACCAATTCTGGACTTGGTCTGGATTAAACTGAAATTAAATCTGGATAAGTAATATTTCAGTCTGGACATTTTACCTTTGATTTTGGATCAGGTCTGGATCAATTCTGGAAATCATTTCTTCTGGTCTGGACTTAGTTTCATACCCTGAACCATGCTATCTTCTGATCAGGGTCAAATCTGGATTGATTCTCTTGTTCTGGACTCATTAACTTATCTTCTGGTTGAGTCTGGAACAAGTCTGGGATGTTTTAATTTCTCACTGCCAGGCCATCTTCTGGTCAGAATAACTTCTGGAATAAATCTGATATTTGATTCCTCTTGGTCTGGACAAACTCTCCCTCTGGCAGGCTTTCCTCTGGTATGGTCCAGGTCTTCTTCTGACATTGCTTCCTTCTGATCTGGGCAAGCAAAGATATCTTCTGGTGATCCTGGAGTATCTTCTGGTAATTCCAGGATGCATTCTAGATGCATCTTCTGCCTCTGCAAACTTCATTTTCTAGTTGTATTTAATGTAATAATTCAAGGTACAAAATAAGATTACATTGAGTCCTTTTGTAAACATCAAAATCCTAAGACTTAGAACCAACTTGGTTCCAACAAATAATGCAATTTCAAGCGCTCTAGGATCTTTAAATGTCACAAATGCAGTCTTTAGTTTCCCATATTCACTGCAACAAGCAACACAAAACATGCAACCATTATATGGATTTAACTTCTCTCAACAAACAAGTAAAAAATAAATTTAAAAAACTACAAGTTTCAAGAGCTAAATTCAACACACAGATTCTTTCAAACAAACAGCATATATAACTCCAAAACAGATTCTAGAATGAAATTGGATACAATAGTTTCCTCTGCAACCCCTGCAATATCATAGCAGTATGTGACAGACACAGTGATTAGAAAGAGTATTTGGAACAAGAAATCATGCTCAACGCAACAATTAGATCATAAGAGAAAAAGGATCAACAAACATCTATGAAGGGGAAATATATTCCAACTAACCTATAAAGCATAAGAGAAAAAGGATCAACAAACAAGTTATCAAATGTCAACCACAAGATTCACAACAACCATACTTAAATTAACCTCTAAAGCACTAACCATGTACCATAATCATAACCAGAAACCTTAGGAGCTGCAAACACCAAACAAACAGCAAGTATGCCCTACCACAACAATGAATGCATATGAAATCAAAGCAATAGGGTTCGAGCTGGGGTTCGAGCTAGGGTTCGAACTCAAGTGAAGGGACAAATAGTTAAAGGAAGCGTCAACAACAAAGAAGATGGGAGCTTTAACTTATATAGCACAGCAAGATAAGAGACGAAGGAAGGCCGCACACAGAGACGAAGGGAGGACGGAGCAAACAGAGATGGAAGTTAGGGTTGCGTCTTTGAGGAAAACGAAATGGAGGAGGGAAGGTTTAGTGTCGCGTCTTTGGGGAAAAAGAAATGGAGGAGGGAAGGTTTAGTGTCGCGTCTCTGGGGAAAACGAAATGGAGGAGGGAAAACGCAGCCTGAAACACGTTTTGGAGGGATAAGGTGTTTTAGGGCGGCGGTGGTTGACAAAAACCGCCGCAAGAACCGTCGCAATTTCTTGATTAGGGCGGTTGTCCAGGAATCGTCGCAAGCCAAGTGTCGAAAATCTGAAATTTTCTTGTAGTGTTAAGCCTTCTTTAATGGGAAACAAAAAGCCAACCATTGTAACCGTTTTGGCTGCCACCAAGTGTTGTGACTGGTTTAATTGTGGCTAGTTCAAACCACCACAAATTAGACATTTGTGGCATTTTTCTCTATTCGTGGGGGCTTTTGGCTGCCACAAAGTTTTTCTTATAGTGTAGATATGAGTCTATGATCTATTCCTCCTACAACGAGGATATGACGTTAAGACATGTTGCATGAATCTAAAGCTTCATGATTCCTACGAACAGATCATACAATTACCTTTGGTTGGAAACAATCGGTTTGTTGGCGTGGTGACTCTAGTTTGGTGCCAGTGATGGTTGTGATCGTTTGTTTTTTTCTTAATTCTTGACCCCATTCAAATGGAGATTTTTCTCCATGATCAGTTTAGACTATTTTTTTATTAGATTTAACAGGTTATGGAGGACTAACAACCATTTTTTCTGCACTATTGCTACCTACACTCCCCAAATTGCTTCCCCCACCCACCAAAATTTATTAAAAACCAAAATTCCTATATACCCTTCCTTCCCCATATCCATCATCTTCTTCACTAACTCACTTCTTTCTCCATATTCATCATCCATCTTCTTTCTCAAAACCCTAATTCTCCATATTCATCATCTCCTAAGTTAAACCCTTTGTTCTTGGTCATCAATCATCATCAACATTCATCAACACCCATCAACAACTTCATCATCATCTTCAATCAATCAAGTAAGCCTTGCATTTGTTCTTGTTTTTCTTATGAATTTCATTTGTCCTGTTGATGTAAGCGTTGGATTTGTTCTGTTGATGTTTGAATGTGTGGGTGTATGAATCAGTCACGTACGTGAAGTCTAGGTTTAGAATCCCAAAAACGTACGTGAACTCAGATTCCTTATTTGAACTGAGTAACTCATGTGTGAACTTAGTTCATGCAAGTGTACGTGAACTCAGTTAACATACGTGAAATGAGTTCACGTAAACTTGCGTGAACTGAGTTCACGTATGGGTTAATGGTTCTGAAATTTTGAATTTTTCACGTTTGACTTATTGAACTGTTTTTTTTATGATATTGATTATGATTTGGTTATGCAAAAATGGTGCAAACTATGTATACTGAAAGAGAGGGCCGTGCGATAATTGATGACAACTACTTCTGGGGACGGTGGTCGTCGTGTTAGACCAACTGCTTCGGCACGGGCGCATCGTGCCCAATGGGAACAACGTCATATAAGGCAACAACAAGCTCAACTGGCCCAACAGGAAGAGGCACAACCGGCTGCCCAAGAGGATGCTGAATATATTGATCATCCACAAGATGATGGATATCCTGGTGGTCCAGTTGACACGTCAGTCCTGAGGATATTTGTTGATCATGTCGCAAATAATCTATGGAACGGTGTGGTAATTTTGTAAGTCATTAATTGTTTAACTTATATTATAATATTCGCATAATTAATTTAACTTAAATTATATTTATTCGCATAATTTATTTCAAGATCACGAAGAGTTGAGAGTATTTAGCAACGGGAAAAAATTAAAAGAAGGTGCGATTGAACATCCAAAGGTTGAGCAACTGGTTGAAATCTCTAGATTATATTTGCCGATAAAATACAGCTACGAAATGATCGACAAAGGGATCATTTATGCATTCATAGAGAGGTGGCATCGTGACACCAACAACTTCCATCTTCCAATTGGGATATGATGATTACTTTAGACAATGTCTCTTCTCTGCTGCATATTCCCATTACCAGTGCATTCTTCAGCGTGAATGTATTTAACAAGGATGACGGTGCTGGGATATTGGCTGATCTGCTTGGAGTTAGTCATGTTGCTGCGTATGTTCAGTTTAACATCACGCGGACAACCACTGTAAGGTTCAGTTGGTTGCTTGACGTATACCATCAGCGATGCCGTGAGCAACAATGGCATATGGCTGCGAGGCCATATTTGCTATTATGGTCGGTTGCACCTTGTTTAGCGACAAGAGTGCCTTCGCAGTCAGCGTTGCCTATCTAGACTGCTTCAGAGATCTAAATATTTTTAGTGGATATGCATGGGGTGCTCCGCTCTTGCCTACTTGTATGACAATCTTCGAGAAGCGAGCATGCATCAGACCATGACGGTATCAGGGTATCTGACACAATTACATGTAAATTCTATTGTTATTTATTTTGTATAATTTCTATTTTGTTATTGAGAGGGTGGATACGTTGGGGTCCGAAGATGTACGCTCACCTGCCAGACAGAGTATTGCGTCAATACAAACATGTCCAGACCATTCCTGGTTCACCTTTGGAGATAGTAGCTCAGACGACCACTCTAGAGGAAATGGACATTATGTTTACGCAATATGTTGTGCATGTTGTTGACGCTTGCGCAGTTGTATAAGGAGTTGTATACTGTGCGAATGGTTACATGGATTGGTTTCACCAGATTTCACATCCATACATCATATATAGAGAACATGTCCATGTAGGTCGTTTGGTTGCTGAACCTACTGCTGAAAGACTACCCGACGATGGTCCACCTTCTGTTGATATGATGGTAAATAAATTAATTACTTATCTATATTTTTAACTTTAATATTTAATTGTGTTTTTAATTTATTTAATGTATTTTTAAATGTAGAGTCGAGCAATACAAATAGCAGAAGATATTTTCGGTCGTAATTTGATATTACCTGATGGCATCGAACTCATCAATGAGTTAATTACAGTGCTGATGAATCAGAGGGGTATTGGAAGTAGAGATTGGACGGATGTAGTACCATATACTAGGAGACGTAGAAGGAATTAGGGTTATGTACTAATTAGGGTTTTGTACTATAAATTCATACGTGATCAATATTAAATATTGTACAATATTAAATATTAAATTTCAAAATATCATACAATATTAAATTTCATACATGATCAATATTAATTATTTAGTTTACCATAAATTCATTTATAGTTTGTGGAAATATCTGCAATCAATGTTGCATGCGATCATTGTAAATAAACTCCCATTGTTGTGCTTCTTGAGTGCAATACTTTTTCCACAAATTACTTGTTGGTGGCATAGGAGAATCAGGCTTCAAGTAAACCTGTTGAATTTAATAATTTATTAAACTATTAAAAAAAGTTGATAAAATGAAATTAAATATCACAATTAATACCTGCACGAAATGACAATTGTTAACAAATGCAATGACAATTATACGATGATTTGTCATAGATGTTGGTGGTGGACTTCTTAGAAGAAAAAATGTTTGCGATTGGTTAAGTGATAATGCAACGAAAACCTAGTTGAATTTCGAAGCAATCACATAACCAATTTCTGGAAGTGTCATCCAATTATCCGTGGTTGCAACTTGTTCAACATATACATTGTCTATAAGGTTTTGAACAAAATTAACTCCACCATATATTGTACTGTAATGAGACATGAACTCTTGAAGCTCTACTATACATTGTTGACGAATGAATGCCCAAGAGTTCTCAGCCATTTTAAGTAAAGCTGCAACTGCACGATATCCAAAATTATCATCTGAACGGACATCAATAATGTCATCTATGAATTTATGGATTTCAACCGACGTCCATTCATTCAAGAGAAGAACTCTGGTTGTTGAACTTTAGAGACTGGTGGTCGAGGTGCCAGCTTTTTGACTAATGAACAAGGTTGTTGCACTTTACTAGATGACACAGTGCTACATGCACTTGTGCCACTGCATCGAACACTTGCATCCACATACTCCCACCAAGAAGGATCACGCTTGGTTGATTTTTCTCTTTTTGATAACTTACTTTTGCCTTTTTTTGGTGCACCCTTAAATTAAACCTTGTCAACTGGTTGACACATCGACGTAGTGGATCGTACGCGATCTCTCGTAATTTACCTTTAAGTGAAATTTTTCCAGGTACATCAAGTTCTTCAAACTTTTTCACTATCACGTCTATTTCATTTCACAGATTACTCTAAAGTTTTATTGGATCCATCATCATGAAAAGTTAATTTACTCCACCAAACATGAATAGTGTTTAATGGAATGGAACGTGGGACCATACTATACCTGGCTATTTTACATGCACAAGGTAGACCATGTGTCGTCCTTATCGTGCAACGACATTCAGACTTATGAATACCCACATATTTCACCCGATCATACTCTGCGGCAATGTGATCAATTGCGTTTTTGGACACAATACCACGCAAATAGGCGTACAATCTGTTACTATGTCGATGCACCTTTTGAATGATGCTGCTTTCAAATGATGCTATTATCTCGTTGTGTTGTAACATAATCATGTTATTGATGCTTTCCCAAACACTGCATATATTACCAATACTATCTTGTAATATCCGTTTCAAACTCCAGTGCACCGACTCAACCCTTTGTGTTGTGGTATTCCCAAAATGCATAACTCTATTTGTCCACGCCTCAACAAATCTTTCCTTGTGAGGATTTAACCATTGTTCATGTACATAATCATAAAAAATAGAACAGCTACTACAAATTCCTTCAAACATAGCAAGTTTCGTGTAGTACTGAGACTCATCATGACTAGTACAAGAGCCTCCCATGCCCCCATTACTTGCACCTGCTTCTTTTTTGGAAACACGTTCATCTTACACTTCGCTTTCACATTTTTGCATACATGAAACAAGCATAATAAATTGACTGCATTTGGAAAAACATATTCAACTACGTTCATCAAAGCAAGGTCTCTATCAGTTACGATGACTTCAACTTCTCCACTTGTAATCTGTTCTTTCGCCATTTGTAATGCCCACGCAAAATTATCAGCATGCTCAGACTGTAGATATTCGAATCCCACGCAAAATATCATTTCAGTAGATGTAACACCAATAATCTCAAGTAATGGCATTTGATACCTACATGTCTTATATGTGCTATCAATAACCAATATTATGTGAAAATTATTTTCAAGTGTGATAGCGTTTGGATGGGCCCAAAATATATCTCTCAACTCATCTGAACCCTCTACCTTCCTATATCGATAGACGTATTTGTCGCGTTCCATCAATATCAAAAGATGTTGCATTTTTGTTCTATTACCTATGAGTGATGAACGATATGCTTGACATGCATTGTAAACTTGTTTTATTGTCGTCAAACTTTCAACATTATGATCTTTTAGTGTCATCAATATGTTTCTTGGTTTTACCATGTTCTTCATCATATCACCAAGTAAATTTTTCTCTTCACGAGACAATTGTTCTGAGAAAGCATGACCAGTCAGATTTTTGGCCAATTTGTGGTTATGGATACCACATATTACATGCAAATACCACCCATCACCAACACTTGATGATGTTCCTTTCAATCTAAACGGACATTCATATTTTCTAGTCCAAGTACCCTTCACAGGATTTGGATTCTTCCGAGGTCTGTATTTACCGCTTCTTTGACAACCAATAATTAATTTTGTCTTTGTTCATGGTCATGCTGTGCAGTTTCAGATCTAAAAATGACAACCACAACTCCATTTTCCCTTCCAACATTTCTAGCCCATTTCAATAAATCATTTCTCGTGTCAAACATCATTTCAACGGTAAACACATCAGTCAAATCAACCATAACCGGTTCAACTCCTTCATTCATGGCGTCTTCAATTACGGGTTCTACACCATCATTCATTGCATCAAAATCATCATACATTTCATCAAAATCACGTTCCAAACCATTATGAATTTCCTCTAAATGTTCCAAACCCTCATACATTTCTTCACTATGGTATCCCCCTTGATCCATTTACCTGTATCCAAAAAATAACATATAAAAAATTCAGTAATATGCAATAATTCTACTTGATTTGAGTTCAGGTAAACTTCCATGAACTCAGTTCACGTATTTGTCACAAAAATTTCCTTTACGTGAACTCAGTTCACGTACTCTTTAAAATAGTCACTTAAATGTATTGTACATGAACTCAGTTCACGTACGTTTACGTGAATTGAGTTCATGTATCATGGCTTCATATGAGTTCACGTAACTTACATGAATTAATTTCACGTACACATTGTGATTTCATAAACTCCATTATTTATGCAATCTTTGTTCACGTACGTTTACGTTAACTGAGTTCACGTACTTTCTTCAAATTCTTAATATTTTATACGTACGTGAACTCAGTTCACGTACGATCACAACGTACGTGAACTGAGTTCACGTAAAATCCCCAAATTTTGAAAAAATATTAACCCAAATACAGAACAATAAATATACCTACTTTGGATACTTTAACCACAATGAGAATCTGAGATTAATGGGTTGTAAGCTATGGGTGAGTTATAGATGATTTTTAGGTTATGCGAGTTTTGGTTTTAAAATGGTGAAGAAGGGGAAGAAAGTGGTTAAAAAATTTCTTAAAAAGGGAATGGTATTTTGGAAATTTTGGTTTTTAAAAAATTTTGGTGGGCGTGGCCAACAATTTGGGAGGAGGTGTAGGTAGCAAAAGTGTTTTTTCTGGGATTGAAAGAATTTGTTGCTCGCCTGGGGTGAGGAAGGGCTGGTTGTGAGACAGACCACGATGCTCATGATTTTCTTCTTGGAACTTGTGGATCAAATTGAACCCGCCATCGAACAATGTTTTGATATAATCAGAGGTGGATCCCAACAACGGCCAAAGTTGTTGTATTTGATGGAGGATGGTGAAGAGGGGGCGATGTACATGTATTACTCTGTTAAGTATAATTTAAAATTTAGAATAATCTAAAATTATTTAGATAAATCATAATATCTATTGAAAAATTTAAAACTATATTAAATATAGAAAAATATAGAAAATGTCTTAAGTATGTGTTAATTGAAAATGTCTTAGATATCTTTAGAGTTCTCTTATTGTACCTATAAATATATCCTTGTACTTAAAATTTGAAACCAAACAAGTTATAAATTTTCTCTTAGAAAGACATCTCTTCCTCTAACAAATTCATTTGTCTTTTTAAATAAAATAAAATGAAGAAAAAGCATTTAAACGCCACAAGGGGAGAGCTGTGGACTTGGGAAAAATGAAGAGAAAATCATAATTCTACTTGAGAATGAAAATCAAGTACGAAGGTGTTACCGCTCCACATAAGAATTCAAGTGTCGATGGCATATTGTCATGCAGGATCAGAATGCTAGACGTCAAAGAACATCGTTTTGGTTTCGATTATGCGGCACACTTACAGCCAGGGCCGTTATAGATTTTTTCTATATATAGCCTTTGAAGGATCTCTTTAATAAGATCTGCATACAATTTTCACAAATCATATATCTACGAACCATTGTCGATTCTCTAATTGTTCTAAGTATAGCATTACCTCTTTGTCAATTTTACTTATATTTTTTATGTGAGTTTTATGCTTATTTGTATTTTAAAATATTATTACCCTCTAGAAATTTATGTTACTACATTAAGACTCTTTTATGATTCAATGTTTGCACTTATACATGTGCCGACTTGTTGTGATCTACGTAATTGGATATGAACATTTGAAAGCAAAACACCTTGCATCCTTGAACTTGTCTTCATGAGCATTAAATGCATTGAAGGCTAAACATTCTTTTTTTGTTGTTGATATATTTTCTACCAAGTAACTAAATATATTGGCATGTCTGGTGGGACTCATTTTAGTAACTTCTGTATTTAAAATATTATATATTTTGTAGACTTTAAAGTTGCGATTAAGAAACAGTACTAAAGTTGGTGATCCAATAAACTTTCTTAATAAATGAAAGTATATATATGTGCCGACACAATGACAAGTTCTGCAAGTGCTAGCTCAAGCGATGCGAATGTCTATTCACCAATGTCAATCCTAGATAGTTGGACAATCGTTCCTGCAGTTTCCAATGTAACTGTTGAAGTAGTTACTTCTGTGGGTGTAATTAGAATGTGAGAAATAATGTGCAAGATATATATGTGTTATGCATCTGATGACATCTGTGCATATTCAATATGGATTCATGTTTCAGGATAATATAGTAAATCAAACAAAGGAAAAATTGTATCTTCTAAAATCAAAGGAGTAAAAATAATTAGAATTTTAAATTTTAAAATATTTTAATTTATAGATTATTATGAATATATTATTATTAGAATTATTATTTTTAATACTTTAATTATTATCAATAATCAATTTGTTTAAAATAAAGTAAAAGTAGTAAATTGTTTTGTTTGTTAAAGACTTATAATGTAATAATAGGAATCTGAGATGGAGGATGGAAGGTTTGGTCGCAATTTTGGGGAAAACGAAAATGAAACAGGTTTTGGAGGATTAGGCAATAAGGGTTTTGGAGGAAACTGAAGAGGGAATACCTGGAGACGGATACAGCGGCGACACAACGGGGTTGAGTGAGGTGAGGCAAACGGTGATGCGGCGGCAACGGCTGAGCTTGACAGCGAAGATGAAGTGGGTGACGGGTTCGAGATTTAAGGTTCAGAGTGGGTAACACGAAAAAGTGATGAGGTGAGATTGAGGGATACGGAGTGATGAAGTTTTTAGAAAATAAAATATTCAATTTTTCTAGTAGTGAGCATCGGTCCATCCGACGCTAACTATTAAAATAAAATAAATAAATTAAAAAAATAAATTAGTGTCTTCCTTATTGTTAGTAAAATAAAAAAAAATAAATTTGGCGCACTAGCGTCGGCTAGACCGACGCTAACTAGTGTCGGCTAGACCGACGCTAACTAGCGTCGCAGTCGGGGGCCGACACTAAATATGGCAGTTAAAATGAGTTTTTCTAGTAGTGTTTGTTAAAAGATTCATGTGAAATAGATAATAACAACCAAAGGTATTATAACAATCTTTTGTTATCTAATTATCTATTATTAAGGAGTCAAACAAAACCAAACAAATAGTCAAGCCTAAATGAATTCAATATCTACTCATTTTATTAATAACAAAATCAAGAGTTTAGTGGAGCAAATATAAGAGACCTAGTCAAATTATCTTATAAATATTTAATTATAAATAGATACAAAGAAAAAAAATATTGAATTAAAAATTCAATATAGAGAACTATACCAAAATAAAAAGGAGCAAAAGTACGATTGCGGTTGCAATAGCGGTTAATAGCGATTAACATAGGATTTTTTTTATCAAAGAACGCTTCAAGAGGTGAGTAACCACACCCTTTAAACATTCACGGTACATTTATTTTGGAAATTTGGGATGAAAAAAGAGTTAGATATTTTGAATGGTATTTTCTTATAAAAATATATTTTGTCGAAAACCAAACTCTATTGAAATAGGGATTTTATGAAATACAATAATAGATTATGAATTTATTTACTATATGAATAGAATTTTTAGACCTTTTTTAGATAAGTTTGCAGTAGTGTTCATCGATGATATTCTAATCTACACTAGGAGCTTGAGTGAGCATGAGAAACATGTGACGATAGTATTGAAAATTTTGAGAGATAATAAATTGTATACAAAACCTGAGAAATGTGAGTTCTAGCTTGATGAGGTGAGGTTTTAGGACATACCATCTCTAGTAAAGGAGTAAAAATTGATTCTAGTAAGGAAGATGCAATATTAAGTTGGCCCCAACCTAAATCAGTGACTAAAGTAAGGAGTTTCCTAGGATTAGCGGGTTACTATAGGAAAACTCTTGTGTGGGACCAAGAGTATGAGGATAATTTCCAAGAGCTTAAGGGAAGATTAATTTCAGCACTTGTTGTAGTTATACCAGATCCCCCATGAATTTTGTGGTTTATTGTGACACTTCTAAAAATGGTTTAGGATGTATTTTAATGCAAAAAGGAAAAGTGGTAGCTTATGCATCTACACAACTTAGGTCACACGAGGCGAGTTATCCAACCCTTGATCTTGAATTAGCAGTTGTAGTCTTTGCTCTTAAGATTTTGAGGCATTACTTGTATGGAGCGAAATTTGAGGTTTTTAGTGATCATGAGAGCCTTAAGTGTTTGTTTGATCAAAAGGAATTAAATGAGACAAAGAAGGTGGATGGAGTTTCTTAAGGACTACGATTTTGAGTTGAAATATCACCCTGGGTAAGCTAATGTAGTGGTTGATGCTCTAAGTAGAAAATCCTTACATGTGGCTTGTATGATGGTACAAGAGACAAACCTATTAGAGGAGTTTAGATATATGAATTTGGATGTGTCCCTTAATGCTTTAAACTTGAATCTGAATAGGCTGGAAATTAGCAGTAACTTGAGAGGGATAATAAACAGAACAACTATTAGATAAAGTATTGCAGTCTCTTGTGGATAAGGAGAATTATACCTTATCTGGTAATGGTTTAGTGTTGTTTAAGGATAAGTATTTACCTCTATCAGAATTTTCTTATAACAACAGTTATCACTCTAGCATAGGTATGGCACCATATCAAGCTCTTTATGCAAGAAAGTGTAGATCTCCTTTGTTTTGGTGTGAAGTCAGTGAGAAGTCTTTGTTAGGACATGATTTAGTGCAAGAGACCGCTATTAGAATTCAATTGATTAGGGAAATGATGCGTACAACACAAAGTAAGCAAAAGAGTTATGCTGACAAGTGAAGAAAATCATTGGGTTTTCAAGAAGGGGCACATGTGTTCTTGAGAGTCACTTTAAAGGCTGGAGTGGGAAGATCAATGAAAGTCAAAAAGTTAAACCCTTGTTTCATAGGTCCTTTCCAAATTCTAAAAAGAGTCGGGTCAGGTGGTTATCAATTAGCTTTTCCTTCACATTTATCTAACATTCATGAAGTCTTTCATGTTTCTCAACTCAGAGCCTATGTGTCAGATAATTCACACGTGATAGCTTCTAAGTTAGTCCAATTGAAAGATAATTTAATTTTAAGCTTAGACCTATACGCCAGAGAAAGCTACTTCAGAATCAGAGGAAGAAGTCATACGGAATAATCCAAATCTCGTTGGTGCAAGTACATAAGCTTCTTTATATTTGCACCAGTTAGGTTGTTTTGATTTTATTTAGCTTGACATAAATTTCAGATCGAAATTTCTTTAAGAAGGGGAGAAAATGTAACATCCAAAATAAAAGGACAAAAAATAATTAGAATTTCAAATTTTAAAATATTCTAATTTATAGATTATCATGAATATATTATTATTATTATTAATACTCCAATTGTTACCAATAACCTATTTGCTTAAAATAAGGTAACAGTAGTAAATTGTTTTTGTTTGTTAAAGACATATAACATAATAATAGGAAGTTTGTTTTGTTTGTTAAATGTTTATGTTAAAAATATAATAACACCCAAAGCTATTATCTAATTATCTATTATTATGAAGTCAAACAAACAGTCAATCCTAAATGAATTCAATATCTACTCGTTTTATTAGTAACAACCAAGAGTTTAGTGGAGCAAATATAGGATACCTAGTCAAATTATATTATATATATTTAATTATAAATAGATACAACAAAGAAAAATATTGAATTAAAAACTCAATATAGAGAACTATACCAAAATAAAAAGGAGCAAAAGTACAGTTGTGGTTGTAATAGCGATTAACATACGGATTTTTTTATCAAAGAACGCTTCAAGAGGTGAGTAACCACACCGTTTAAACATTCATGGTACATTTATTTTGGGAATTTGGGATGAAAAAAGAGTTAGATATTTTGAATAGTATTTTCTTATAAAAATATATTTTGTCGAAAACCTAACTCTATTGAAATAAGGATTTTATGAAATACAATAATAGATTATGAATTGATTTATTTACTATATTGTTTGTTGAATTACCTTTTTTACGATTGTTTGAATTTGTATTCTTTAAAAGATTGTTTTATTATATGTTCTTGAATGATTGTTGTTATTATATATTCAAATGAAATATTATATTGTAAATACGATTTTATAAAGATGATCGTTAAAAAAATGAATTATTTTTATTATGTGTGTTTGAGATGAGCTTGTGCTCTGTATGGATAGGTCTTGTGTTTTAGATGAACACTTTGCATCTCATAGATATAAAACACATCATCTCCCTCTCAAGACCAACACTCTAAACCAAATACCATTCAACAAACACCTACGTCCTCCACCCCCTACATCTAATCCTACCTCACCAAGACTTGTGAATCCCTTTCACCATGCAGTTCAGACAACAACTCAAGTCATCATGGACTTAGTTTTTTATACCTCTTCAGAAGACTCAGTTGTTCCTTCCTCAACCCCTTTTCACTTTAAACCTACCACCTCCACCATCCCTCTAGACCCCATTCCCCTTACACATTTCGCTCCCTCTGGTTTTCCAAACCTCGACTCATTCATTACTTCTCTTATTGCAAAAATAACTTCAATATGCAATAGGAATGCTCAAAGATTGGACCTTAATAATGTTTTAACCTAGTGGAACAAGGTCCTTTCTCGTTTTTCACCAATTGGGCAAGGGGAAACATGGATCATGGAATGTAGTTGGCTTCCCAGAATTTTGTTGCTTTCAAACAACCAGTCGAGATCCTTTATATATGGATCTTGTAGCCTCAGAAAGCCTAGAGAAATTGGTCCATAAAGCTACTGACAACCACGTCAAAAGAATCATCAAGGCACAACCCATCTCCCTCTAGTGGTGTTCATCTGAAACTCCCAGTGGTTGCTCCATTAGCACCATTGCAGTTTATTGTGCTCATTCCACATATTGAGAAACATTCCTTGGATGCTCCTACTGCTGCTGCTTCAAGATCTGTAGAATATGCATCCGGAATCCCCGTATTTGATCCTTCCCAGTATGTCAAGAAGGAAGACTTTGATCGCCTGGAAGCTAAGACTCAGACGTTCATGGAACAAACAGCCAAGAATCATGAGAATTATGACCAACCAAAATCTTTAGTTCTCGGTAATTTTTTCTTTATTGTTTTGTTCTTTGTCTGTTTGTAATTTTTTCTCTCTTTTTGTTTGATAATAAAAATGGGAGAATATGAATTGGGAATTTTTTTAAATAAAAATTGTTTTAATTTCATTTACCAACGCTCATCAACTATCTTGTTAGAATATCTCTCATCTTAGAATTAAACATGCATATTTTAAGAGGGAGTTTATTGTAATATACTATGTTAATTCTCTTTACTCCTTTAAAATTAAAAAATTGTTCACAAAATTAGATATTTGTCATCATCAAAAAGGGAGAGATTGTTAGAACCAACTCACTTTGAAGAACTATGAACCTCACTTGTTTTGATGATAACAAAATTATTTTATGGGAACAATTTAAAGGACAAATATTTTGTTTAAGTGTGCAGTTCTCAAATCAGGTTTATTTTTGAATGACTTTACGTTGAATACCAAGACTTCACTCTGATTTCCTTATTATAATTTTGGTGAACGCGCTCTGAAACACGCTTCTAATGACTCTATCCAATACAAGCAATGCTCTGATTAGTCTGGTTGTCATGACTACAACAAGCATCTAACCACACTGCCTCTGAAAATCAAGTGATTGTTTTCCTCTAATAAGTGTGAAAAAATAAGTGATTGTTTGCCTCTAATAATCACGCCAATCATATGATTGTCTGACTTTGTCTAAAAGTCAACGCTCTAGAAATCAATATTCTGAAAAGTCAATGCTTAAACAGTCAACGCACTCAAAAAGACAAATTTGTACATCCTCTGCTTAACACTTTGAATATGTTATTTTTTCTGAAGGTCTATGTGACATACTCTGTTCATGATATCATCTACTCTGTCTCCATAACAAGATACGCATAATCAATTACTATGAATATTTCTGGACAAGGTTTAATGGCGAATCAATCTCAAAAGATTTGATATGAAACTTCATGATACATGTTGATTTCTTGCAATCAGGACAACGGCAAAAAAAAATCCTACAGTTATCTATAAAAGGAGGTGCAACCCTTATTAGAGAGTAACAACAATAACAATGTACTGCAATTAGCACAATACAGTCGTCCCTGCACTCTTGCTCTCTATCCTTTGTTTTGTCTGAGTGTTGAGAATCGGTTTCTAAGAATACAACATTGTAAACACCCTCTTGTGAGCTTATTCAAGAAACCCTTAAATTTACTCTTTTGTAACCTAGCCCAGTAGTGGTTGAATTCCTCAACAGCTTGATTATACTAAGCTAGAAGGTTAAGAAGACTTGAACACAATGAGTTTGACTAGTAGGTGTTTAGTGGAAGTGTGATTTAGTTGGCGAATTAGTGGATTAAATTCTTCAGTTTGAAATAATTGAACGTAGCTATCGTGTTGGTGGGGAATCAGGATAAATTGGCTGTGTTGTTTTGAATTTCTGTTTTATTTACTCCTTTTTCATCACTTTATTTTAATCTCGTTAAAACGTTTTTTTAAAATAAAACACGATTCAAACCTCACTTTATTGTATCTCCCGTTCTATAAAATCAACCAATTACACCAACTCAACCCATTCATTCATCTTCGCTTGTCACAATAGATATAACAAACTTATCTTGTCCAACTGCATGAAAATTTCAAGAGTTCATGATATTAGAATCATTTGATTCTCTCTCATTTCCGAAACCACCATCATCTGAACCCATATTAGTCAACACCAATGTATCTTCACCTAGTTATTTGTTATCCTTTGAATTAGTAAAGCAATAAATAGAACAACATCAAATTGGTTGAATGAAAGATGGTAAGCTAATTTGTCTACTTGGAAGACACCAAATTCAAAGGAAAAGAAAAAGACGATACTCCTTTTGTTGTTTAGATAAAGGATTCTTCACCATTATTTCCTTTTCAAAACAGGTTTCAATTCTAAGGCTTCATCTGTGTCTGCGCTAGTCTCTTTGTCATCAATGTCTGCTCCTCTGCTTCTAAATATTTCATATTCTATTTATAGCATGTTACCAAAAGAAAAGTAAGTGTCAAAGTAAGACTTCAACAAATAAGCAAAAAGAACTGAAAAATTCATCGAGGTTTCCACCAAAAGGCATGAAGATATAACTACAACGCTAACACATATTTAGACCTCTTTAGCTCAAATCCTTGAAGCATTTAGAAAACCTTCTTCACACCATATTGTTTTATTTTGACTTCCCTAGTTTTCTATAATCTCTTTATATATGAATGAGGTTTTATTTTGGAAATTGAATGTTTTCATCTTTTCTCTTATTAGTAAAAAATAAAATCTTTTCTTTTATACTACTTTTGACTATGATGTGTTTTCTTCCTATCTGTTCAGTTTTTTCTGACGATGAATGGGAGATAAATAATTAAGATAAACAATGATGAACCTAGAATGCAAATTACAAGTCAAACATTAGCCTCCATATGCACACATTTTTTGTTCTAATATACCGAAAGTGTATTATATGATACAAATGATAACATGCAGCTGATATGATATTAACTTATAAAGTATTTTTACGTTTATTTGAAAACATTATTTGAAACTTGTAACGAAGCCTCGTAGTGGAAAATCCTTTAAGATTGACACAAGTAGAAGTAGCTACCATAAAATGAGAAACACAAGAAAGGAAGTTTTAATTTTGTTTTCAATTTAAAACCCTTTTTAACAACATTAAAACAAAGTGATGAACACATAACATATAAACAAAAACACATAACAACACATCCAGTTTATCCAGTCCCGTCAACTCGAAGGATTTAATCTACTAATTCGCCAATTGAATCACACTTCTATTGAACACCTACTAGTTAAATTCATTGTATTTAAGTCTTCTCAGCCTTCTAGCTCAGTACAGTCAAGTTGTTGAGGAACGTAACCACTACTGAACTAGGCTACAAAATGAAAGGTTTAAGGGTTTTTGAATAACTCTCACAAGAACGTGTTTACAAAGTTGTATTCTTAGAAACTATTTTGCAGCACTTAGACAAAGTAAAAGATTAAGAGCAAGAGTGCAGACACAATTGTATTGTGCTTATGCATTCTTCAATGAGGGTTTCACATACTTTTATAAAGAACGTTAGGATTTCTGGTCGTTGTTTTGATTGCAAGAAATCAACATGTATCATGAAGTTTCGAATCAAATCTTCAGAGATTGATCCACCACTAACACTTGTCTAAAAATATCCTTGTAATTGATTATGTGTATCTAGATACTGAGATAGAAGAGCAGAGGATATCATGATCAAAGTATGTCACATAGACCTTTAGACAAATAATAGATTCATGGTGTTCAGCAAGTGATGCACAAATTTGTCTTCTTTATGTTGGAACCAAGTTGGTTTTATACTTATAATTTTGATGTTAACAAAAGTATTTTATGTAAATAGTATTTTGACTTAGAAAAACAAATCAGAAGCTGTGCAAAATCAGAGGATGACACCACCAGAGGATACATCCAGAGGGTACTAGAGGATGCATCCTGAAGGCACCAGAGGATACACCTCCAAAGGATATCAGAGGATGTCATCAAAGGCAAAATATCAAAGGACAAATAACATCATCAGGGGATATATTTCTTGGCCCAGATCAGAAGGAAGCAGAGTCCAGAATGAGACTTGGTCCAGACCAGAATGAAGCCTATCAGAGGGAGACTTGTTCCAAACCAGAAGGAAACATAAGTCAGACTTGGTCCAGACTCAATCCTGACCAGAAGATAGCTTGGTCATGAATATAAGAATCAGTACAGACTTAATCCAGACTTAGTCCAGAGCAGAAGATAACTGGTCCAGAACAAATGACTTGGTCCAGACTTGGTCCAAACCAGAAGATAGCATGGTCCAGAACATAAAACTCAGTCCAGATCAAAAGAAATGATTGTCCAGATTTAATCCAGACTTGATCCAGATCAGAAGATAAATGTCCAGATTAAAATATCATAAGTCCAGATTTAATTCAGATTCAATCCAGACTCAGTCCAGAATTGGTCCAGATCAGAGGGAAAATGTTCAGATCAATGGTCCAGATTTAAGTATCATGGCCCAGTGTTGGCCGAGATCTGAAGATCAGATCATATGGCCCAGTGTTGGCCGAGATCAAAAGATCAGATCATATGGCCCAGTGTTGGCCGAGATCAGAAGATCAGATCATATGGTCCAGTGTTGGCTGAGATCAGAGGATCACATAATTGGGGCAGATCAGATTACATAAGTGCAGAGTTGGTCGAGATCAGAAGATCATACGGTCCAGAATTTTAATCATGATGCAAATCAGTGAGGACTTGATTAAAATTCGAAGAAGACTTGATTAAATTTTGATAGAAATTTGATCAAAGTATTAAGGGGATTTGATTCAAAAATTACTGAAGGCTTGAAGAAATTCGAATGCAATCTGAAGCTTAAAAAGATATGGTTTGAAATTAAAAGAAACAAGATTGGTCAACAGAATTTTCAAATGCAATATGAAGCTAAAAAGATACGATTTTTATTTAAGTGAAATAGGATTGGCCAAGTTATTTTTGCAAGAGAATCTGGACAGATATAGCTCGAATTTGATCATGGAAGAAACCCTAATTTTCATCTATAAAAGGAGGCTCAAGGCAGAAGACTTTGCATTGAAAATCAGTAAAAGATTCATAAACTTCCAGAGGCAAACACTCGAGTTTTTAGTGAGGGTAATTGTGAGTATCAGCTTTCCAGAAGCAAGTACTATTGTTTTTCGTTCCCTTGTGTCAAATCTATATTGTTGAAGGAGTCTACAATCTGAAAAGTCAGAAGAAGTAGCAGGTGACTTAGCAATTAGATTCAAGGTGTTGAAATCCCTTCTGCAATCTGGGGTTGTCAGATTGGTAGGAGAAGACTTGACTTGTGAAGTCAAGGTGTTGTGTTCCTCAATAGTCTAGGATTGTTAGACTGTTTGGGAAGACTGACTTGGAGGGTCAGTAGTGTTGTTGTAATTTAGAGGTTTTGAATTAGTGGAAAAATCCTTCAAGGTGAAGGGACTGGATGTAGCCTAACTAATGAGATGGTGAACCAGGATAAATCTTTGTGTTGATTATTTTACTTTATCCGCTGCTAATTCTGCTTGCTTATATATTAGATTTTAAATAATCATCAAAAACAGAAAAATAATTCAAGTATTACAAACACAATTCAACCCCCACTTCTCGTGTTTGCACCTTCACTTTAGAGCGTTGACTTTTTATAATAACATTGACTTTTTACATAGCATTGGACTTTCCAAAGCGTTTACTACCCAAAGTGTGGACTGTCTATTAGAGTCAAACGATTAGATTCTTGACACAATTATCAGAGACAGAAAATCAGTTGTTTGTCACACTTATTAGAGGCATAATAATCATATGGTTGTTGTAGTCATCAGAACCAAACTAATTAGAGCATTGGTTGCACTAATAGAATTATCATAGGCGCGTTTTAGAGCGCGTTCATCAAACTCAAAATACAAATTTCAAAGCGAAGTCTTAGTGTTCCTTTAACTTGGTTCAAACATCAGAGATTGTTGTGTAAAGTCATATAAAATAAACCAGATTTAGGAACTACACACTTAAACATAATATTAGTACTTTAAATTGTTTCTAGAAAATAATTTTATTATCATTAAAACAAGTAAGGACCATAGTTCTTCAAACCAACTTTATTCTAACAAATACTAGTTTGGTGGTGGACTATTAAAAATCTTTCTGTACATTTCGTTACTTGTTTAATTGTTTAACAAACTCTACTTTAAGTCGTTGGGTTTATAAAGATTTTTATTACTTACATTGTTTTGAAAATGATGGTATAAACAGGGTATAGAAAATGAAAATGAAGTGTATATATGCAATGTTTAATTAAATGGAAAGTGTTCTGGTTCTAGCTTTCAAGTCCCAAAACTCCTTAAAATCCATATTCTTATGCACTTATACTTCATATGCTTATGCTATAAATAATCAACAAGATTTCTATATTTAAGGTTATTATTATTTTTTAAGTTAAGATTTTCTTTATGATATCTTATTGGTTACACGAGAACTCCTTAGTTTAAGCATTCAATCATTTCAAAACCAAGTTGATAATATTTTTTAAACATGCTTTTCATTTCACCACTTTTAAGACCTTTTAATAATTCTTTTTGCCATTGCCCTTTTTAGGGGATATGGGGAAGGATCAATGTTTTTTGCCGCTGTTTCTTTGCATTCCTATATAGTGGTTTCAATTAAAATGTTGACATTCAATATATATTACTTATCTATGTCTATATATAAAATTGGTGTGTTGTATTGTATTGTACTTTTTAAGGTTCTATTATTTTTCTCTATCTTGTTTTGCAAAAGGTTGGGAAGAAGCATGTGCAATGGTGTAGAATCTCGAGGGAATAAAAATGACCTTGTGATGTCAAAGATTGAGAGTTACCATGAAGAGAGAATGCGAAATAGAGAATATGGGGATAGAGGTTGCATAAGCCATTTTCAATGCCTACATCATCATTTCAATGCCTTTCTTCCTACCATTTCAGTATCTGAGGTTGGTAACTTCTCTTTCTCTTTCACTCTATATGTGTGTGTGTGATTTAGTTATGGGAACTTAGTCAAGTTTCTCATGTTTACTCTTTTTCATTAGAGTTTAAAACTAATGTTTAAAATTTGAAAACTTCACAAATAATAGAATAGAATGAATAAAATAGTGTCCATAATTAATGTGCTGAACGAAATTATAAGAAACTATTCATATAATTAAAGTAATATGATTATCAAGATAATATTATTCACAAGAAAAATTGGAGTCATTAGGTGATTTAAGAAAATTTGAATGATAAAAGTGTAATAAGTTTAACTCTTCCTTCTAACAAACTTAATAATATAATTATTAAAATTGGTTATTTTAAAAACATTATTCGGGTGAAAAATATAGTAGACTCGATATATTTTTATAAGAAAATGATTACTATTTTTTACGTCAAAATGATTAATTACTATAGCTGCATATAACATTAAACAAGAGCATTACAAATTAATTTACAATCTACCGATTTCACACGCCACGGTGAGAATCAACACATACATCGAGATTATATTATTGTACAATTTCAAAAAATAAAAGTAATATTATTTTCTATTTTTTTAATTAATTTTCACTTATCTTGAATCTTCTACAACGGCTCCGCTGTATATATAGCAGCAAATATTGTAGGAATCACTAGATATAGAGAGAAATGTTTTGTTTTTGTCTCTCTAACTACAAAAGTAATTAAACTATACAACAATTTTGAGAGATCTAATTTTAAGTAAACACATGAGTCAACTATAAAGTTTTCTTTATTTTAAATTAAAATACTATATTTTCACCTTAAATTTTTTTATAAAAATAAAATAGCACTTGGGTAACCTGAACATGTAGTTATGAATTAGAACTTTAGCTCATGCATATACAAACTATCATTTGGAATATACAACTCTTAAATGATTTTGAAAAACAATAAAAGAGAGAGACACAAATGGCAGACATCTCCATAAAAACGATTTCTGTGTTCCTGCTTCATTGTTGTGATTGCCGAGTCAGCAGTGTACTATTCCATATTATTAATACTAGTATTTATAATTATTATATGCTCTCGTGCCTCTATTTTAAAATATAAATAAAAAGTGATAAAAAATATATATAATTTAAAATTTAAATCAAATATTTCATTTAATTTTTTATTTATTTATATTTATATTTTAGAATAGAATATTATTATGCTGATTATATATCATAATATCAATAATTATATATATATATATATATTTATACATTTATTTAGGACCTGTTTGAAACACTTTTGCATTTTAGTTTTTAAAAAATGTTATATAAATTTGACTTTTAAAATTGTTTTAAAGAATAGAATTAAAGAAAAACCTTGTTTGAAATACTTGTTTTTAAAAACAGTTTTAGAGAGAGAAAAAAAAGAAAAAACTTATTTAATAGTCTAAGGGTATGTTTGATTCTCTTCTCAAAAACTCTATTTTAGTTTTTTAAAATTTAAAAACTAAAAAACTTGTTTGGAATACTTGTTTTTAAAAATTGTTTTGTAAAACTATTTTTAATATTATACTTTTTAAAACTAAAAAAGCAAAATAGATAAATGATGTTTTACTTCTCAGTTTTCAGTTTTTTAAATTCTCTAGTCAAATACTATTTTAAAAATTCAGATTACCAAATAGGTTTTCTCTTTTTCTCATATCTAAAATTGTTTTTAAAACAAGTATTTCAAACAACTTTTTTCTTTAATTCTATTCTTTAAAACAATTTTTAAAATCAAATTTATAAAATAATTTTTAAAAACTAAAATGCAAAAACTAAGGACCTGTTTGAAACACTTTTGCATTTTAGTTTTTAAAAAATGTTTTATAAATTTGATTTTAAAAATTGTTTTAAAGAATAGAATTAAAGAAAAAACTTGTTTGAAATACTTGTTTTTAAAAACAGTTTTAGAGAGAAAAAAAAACTTATTTAATAGTCTAAGGGTATGTTTGATTCTCTTCCCAAAAACTCTATTTTAGTTTTTTAAAATTTAAAAACTAAAAAACTTGTTTGGAATACTTGTTTTTAAAAATTGTTTTGTAAAACTATTTTTAATATTATACTTTTTAAAACTAAAAAAGCAAAATAGATAAATGATGTTTTACTTCTCAGTTTTCAGTTTTTTAAATTCTCTAGTCAAAAACTATTTTAAAAATTCAGATTACCAAATAGGTTTTCTCTTTTTCTCATCTCTAAAATTGTTTTTAAAACAAGTATCTCAAACAACTTTTTTCTTTAATTCTATTCTTTAAAACAATTTTTAAAATCAAATTTATAAAATAATTTTTAAAAACTAAAATGCAAAAACTAAATTTTTAAAACAGTTTTTCACGATAGAATTAAAAAAACTGAAAATTGAGAAGTAAAACACTATTTAACTATTTTGCTTTTTTAGTTTTAAAAAGTATAATATTAAAAATAGTTTTACAAAACAGTTTTTAAAAATAAGTAATATAAACAAATTTTTTCGTTTTTAAATTTTAAAAAATTAAAATAGAGTTTTTTGGAGTAAAATCAAACAAGCCCTTAATTTTTATTTTATCTTTATTTCTCTTTTATTATTACATCATCAATTTAACATATTTATCAATTTATTATTTTTTTATCTCTCACTCTCAAAATATTTACAGCCTCTAAGATGTATATTAAACATTTTTCTTATAATACATTGCAGTGCTTATGATATAACTAACATTCATCATAATCAACCATGTCTTGTGATTGATGGTGTTAATCCATAATTCGTGAATATTTTATGGTGTTCTAAACTATGCCTTCAAAGCTTCGATCATTTCTTTAATAAAAAAATAAAGCTTCCATCTGTTTTGGTCTATGTGGCCCATATTTTTTGGTTTTTTTTTTAAAAAATTTTAGACTTAAATTACTTTTGAAAAATGATAGATAAACTGCTCATTAAAATTAAATCAACCACATTTACTCTGTTAACTATGTCAAATCTATTTTCTTTTTAATAGCAGAGTACATATGTTTGATTTTAATTAGCTTTAGTTAACTTATCACAGTTTTCCAAAAATAACCTAAAATTTAATGTGAAACTTGAAAAATTATAAAAAATTACCTACAACCAATTACAATCAAATCAACCACGTGTAATCTACGTACTAACTATGTTAATACTAACATTCTTAAAAAATTTAGAGAAGTACACGTGTTGACATTAAGTTTTTAAAAATTGGTTTTATAAATTTGATTTTAAAAATTGTTTTAAAGAATAGAATTAAAGAAAAAACTTGTTTGAGATACTTGTTTTAAAAACAATTTTAGAGATGAGAAAAAGAGAAAACCTATTTGATAATCTAAATTTTTAAAATAGTTTTTTACTAGAGAATTTAAAAAACTGAAAACTGAGAAGTAAAACATCATTTATCTGTTTTGCTTTTTTCGTTTTAAAAAGTATAATATTAAAAATAGTTTTACAAAACAGTTTTTAAAAATGAGTAATCCAAACAAGTTTTTTAATTTTTAAATTTTAAAAAACTAAAATAGAATTTTTGAGAAGAGAATCAAACAGACACCCTGATTACTATAATTTTCATTTTCACTTCTTTTGTATCTTTTTCCAACAGCATCATTTATCAAGAACGGATGCAAAAATCCATCGGACAGAAGCCAAAAAGAAATTACTAATAAATGTTTCATAATGTATGAATAAAAAACATGATATAATATTCATAAGAATTAACTTTGTATGTTTAAATCATGGAAGAATATATACAAATACCACGAATATCAATACATAAACATCCATAATTATATAGCAAAAAGAAATAATTAAATATAACTATATGAATCAGTCAAATAAATCTTCAAATTAAAGTGCCAATACTACAAAAACAATATGAAATATAATATTAATGCATATATTATATATATATATATATATATATTAGAATTAGGGATGATCAAATGGATCACACCCTTGTCACCCCACGAATCAATGTCTGCTATATAGATGCATCCAATTATATTAAATCATGTTAATATTCAGAAAGATGTTTTATGAAGTAATATTTTTTTGGTACATGTTTTATGAAGTAATTTAAAATTGACATATATGATTGGATGCATGTGCAAGTTTTTTTACACAGTCAATATAGATAGTATATAAACTCCATAGGAACTGCTTATTTTCAAGCACCTTTTGACAACAGTTTTAGCTGATTGGTTTGGATTAAATTTTTGAAGTGTTAGAATGGAAAAGTTAAATGTGTGTACTTCTGAAAAATCAATATTCTGAAGCTAATTATATTGAGAAAAGAATAATAAATGATCCTGAAATTTAAGAAAAATTTAACTGTTATTCGTAGTAACATTGTTGCTATAGAGTTATTCTTGTACAGGAAACTAAACATGTGTGAAGCCTAGAAATTAACTAAAAAAAAAACAAATAGTACAAAAGATTATACGTATGTTTGGTAAAAAAGTGTTACAAATATTAGTTTTCTTTCAAATTTAGAATAAAAAATAAGATTGTTTGACATTACTTCGTTAACGTTATCCAATAATGTAAAAACATTATGAATGATAAATCCATATCGGTACACCTCCATTTTTTGTAGTCTCTCTTACCAAATCTCGATTAATTTTTTGAAAAAATCAATGTTGTAATTAATATTGTTAATATATTAAGCATTAGGATAGAAATTGAACTCATAATCTCCTTGTCACTTTACTACTTAACTCCCCCACCCCAACGACTAAACCAATCTTAATATAAAATAATATTTATACCAGTTTGATTAATCTAACGACAGAGATGTTTTAGAGAGATTTAGTTTGAATTGCATAAGAGTATCCAAATATATCAAACAAAAAAAAATCAACTTTCTTCTCCACGTATAGTAATTAGTATAATTAGACTACATTTTGTTGAAATATATGAAATAATATTGATGCAATTTTGCATGCATGCATGTAGGTGAAAGAAGAGTTGAAATCACTTGCAAAAATTGCTTGTCCAATAACAATGACAAGCCTAATGATATATTCCCGATCAGCTATCTCGATGCTTTTCCTTGGTCATCAAGGAAAAATAGAATTAGCTGGCGGTTGCCTAGCACTCGGATTCGCCAACGTAACAGCGAATTCAATTCTGAAAGGCCTATCAATGGGAATGGATCCAATTTGTTGTCAAGCATATGGAGCCAAGAGATTTCAAGTCCTAAACCAAACATTTTTCAAAACACTCTTCCTACTCCTAATTGTCACAATCCCAATTTCAGTTTTATGGCTAAACATGGAACCTTTACTTCAATTATTAGGTCAAGACCCACAAGTCACAGAAGTTGCACAAATATACATGATGTTCTCAATTCCTGAATTATTAGCTCAATCTCTTGTTAACCCATTAAGAACATTCCTAAGAACTCAAGGCTTAACAACACCAATTACTATGGCTGCTTCATGTGCAGCAATATTACACCTTCCAATAACCTATTTCCTAGCTACATATTTAAAATTAGGTGTAAAGGGTATTGCATTAGCCACTGGATTTAATTCAATAAACATAACATCAATCATGTTGGTTTATATTGTTTTCTCAAATAAACCACTAAAACCATGGGAAGGTGTTAACTTGATTTCAATTTTTCAAGGTTGGAAACCATTGCTTAGTCTTGCAATTCCTAGTTGTCTTTCGGTTTGTTTAGAATGGTGGTGGTATGAGATAATGCTTTTTCTATGTGGTTTATTAAGTAACCCACAAAATTCAGTTTCAACAATGGGAATACTTATTCAAACACTAGGTTTTCTTTATGTGTTCCCATTTTCATTAAGTGCTGCTTTGACAACAAGAATTGGTCATTCATTAGGTGCAGGACAACCCTCACGTGCACAAGGAACAGCTATAATTGGATTTGTGATAGCTTTTATACTTGGAGTTTCAGCTTTTATTGGGTTGATTTTAGTGAGAAAAAATTGGGGGAAATTATTTACTGATGAGACACAAATTATTGATATGATAAGAAATGTTTTACCAATTTTGGGGTTATGTGAAATTAGCAATTGGCCACAAACAGTGTCATGTGGGATTTTAGCTGGAACTGCAAGACCTTATGTTGGTGCTAGGATTAATTTGTGTGCATTTTATTTGATCGGGTTACCAATTTCTATTTTTGCTTCATTTGTTTACAAATTTGAATTGGTGGGTTTGTGGTATGGAATGTTGGCAGCACAAATTTCTTGTGTTTGTATGATGGTCATTACTTTGATTCAAACTGATTGGGGACAACAAACTAGAAGAGCGGTGGAGTTAGCTAAGAAATCAACAGAGCAAGAATGTGTAATTGATGAGGAAACTCTGTTTCTTGATTCTCTTTCAGGCTAATTATGCTATACCAAGTTAGCAACCCTTTATTATTATTTCAAATTCAAATTTATCAATGGCTCAATTTCATGGTAATATCATTTTTATAAAACTTGATTCCACTTTCTTTTTAGTCAAATTCATTAAATTTTCTAAATATTATGATTTCTAAATATTTATAAAACTTGATTCCATTTTTATAAAATTTTTAGTTTTTTTTTTACCATGTTTTAGTTAGTACATTCTTATGATTTGTAAACATGATATAAATTTTGTATGGGAGTATAGAAATTTAACCTTTAATGTTTGTTATAATTTCTAAATAAATATTATGATTTCTAAATTTTATAATTAAAGACTAATATTAAATACTTCAAAAATGTATTTATAAGAATTAAATAAATAAAAAATTCATATGCCTTTTTGCATTAATCACAAGCTGCAGATTTACATGGGGGAAATGTTCTCATAAAATGTACTTGTGAAAATGGATGCAAGAAAAGTTGCGGCAAAATGCCTTTGAGTACAATTCACCGGCCAAAATTTTGCTGCGGTTTTGTTCAATTTTCTTGCAAAAATATTCACAGCTAACTTACCTGTGGATTCTAAAATCCTCAAAAAATAATTACACTCGAAGGTTATACATAGGGAAATTATTCCGCAAGAAAATTCGTAGGTAACATATTTTCTGTCAATTTTTTAGTTTAAATTCACATAAAAGTCTGCTGGTAAAAAGCTTATTTCAATAATAGTAATCCTTAAGAATCAATCAAATATTAATTTGTAATGGCATCTTTATGTTATATATCTCTGGTGGGGGTTTCTTTTTTTATCTTCATTAAACACATACAAATTGCAGAGATCCTACGTTATGTGGAGGAGTCTTTGTTCCTCTTTATAACAAATTTTTTAGTTTCCTATGTACTTTTTCTTTTGAAAAAAACATTGGCAGAAAATATAAAAACAAAGGAAAAAAATATATAGAGAAGAAAAAATAAGAGGGAGAAGAGAACATAACCCAATAGAGCACTCATATTCATCTCAATTCATGTTGAAGTTATAGGGTTTAGGTGAGGAAGGAAAAAATTTGAGAATAGAGACTTGGAAATTGGCATAATATAAGACATTTGATTGATATGGTGCAAGACAAAAGAAAACCCCCTAACCTCTATATATGCAAAAAAAGGTTAAGTACTAGACTCCTGATCTTAATCAAGGAATGGGACAAATAACTTACTAGTTCCGATAGAATTCCTAAGAATAAGAAAATTTCCTAACAAGACAAGATTACTCAAAATGAGACAGCACATACATCGCTATTCCTAAAATAATACAAATGATCCTTAGCTTTTATGTATCATTCTCTTCCTCAAAGACATTCGTAAATATGTTCAAATTTACCCTCAATATGAAGCTAACACTAAGAATTAAGCTTGTTGCAAATGAACACTTCAAAACACAAGAAAAGAAAGAGAAAAAAAAGGCATCACAATATAAAGTTGTATCCATATAACAAGGCTGGAAAAAATCTAGGGATAGACATGTTAGAGATGACTATTATAAAGATGACAATATTGCTGGAATGGTCATCAGCACGACTGAAATTTCTTGCCAAGAAATCAAGTTCAACCAAGGAAAAAAAAACGTCTTCGAACATCAGTATAAAGCTTCAAACATCAAAGGAAATGTTGGAGACCCAAAATATTTGAAATTGAAATTCAGGGATTGGAATTCAAGCTTGTGTGACAAAATCATAGCCTTTAACTTAAATGCTCGATTCGGGATTGTTGAATTGCTAACAATAATGTAATCAACATTGCTATAATTAATAGTGGGAACTAAATTACCACAAGAATCATTCAGAGTGGGAAGACAAACCATCACTTGTATGGTTCACAGAAAGTTGAGAATCACAAACAATATGATTCACATTAGAAAGAAAATTCACTACAAGTATGAATATTATAATATCATTTGAGTAAGTTCATCATCAACTCAATCATCTATAGGACTAAATGGTTAAGTAATCATCAGCATTGAAGTTGGTTTTGGGATTTGACTATTCTAAAATGGAATTTTATTTATAATTTTTTATGGATAGGCGTGTATTATAGAAAAATCTCAACACATGCTTACATTTTAAAAGACAAATGACATTTTATTTTAGGGTTTCAGTTACTAGAACACATCACATATTTACAGCCAATAGGAATTTAAGGTAGACTCTAAAAATTAAGGAGAAGGAAATGATAATATTTAGGCAAACTTATGCATTTACTGTTAAATTATGTTAATTGGGCCTTGTGCATGTCATGCTTTCAAGCATTTTCCTTTGATTCTGACGACTATTGTCTCTTTTAGGTTTTGTTGGCGTGGGCATTCACATGACAAAATTGGGATAATTTTATGTGTTGACGATGATAGAACCCTCCGTGTTGGGTTTCCTGGAGCATCCAAAGGATGGAAAGCTGACCCAACAGAGATGGAGCGGGTTGATGAGTTCAAAGTTCGAGATTGGGTTTGTATTCGTCCAACTCTTACACCTGCAAAGCAAAGATTAGGATATGTAACACCAAGAAGCATTGTCATTGTATATTGTATCTAACCTGACAGCAATCTGTTAGAAATACTAAACAAGTGAGATTGACAATGATGGTCTCTTAATAATAGAAATACCAAATCGACCCATACCATGGCAAGTTGATCCATATGATATGGACATGGTGGAAGGTTTTATGGTGACAACTTTTTTGGTTGATGTTGATCATTTGCTTCCATTTTGAGTTTGCTACCTTATATTTATCGTGTATTGTGTCAATAGTGTCTTGTTGTATTTTAATTGTTGATTAATATATCTGAAATAGGTTACAGGTTGGGTCAGAGTGAAAGCTTCAGTATCTTTTCCAAAATATGGAAGGGAGGATGTTGCAAGGAACAATATTTGGATAGTTTATAGCTTAGAGGAGGAAGGCAATATGGATATTGCCTTTTGCATTAGAAGTAAACAATTTTCTTGCTCAATCACTGATGTGGATAAAGTTCCTGCTTTAGAGGTGGGACAAGAAAGTCTTGTGATGCAATCTATTACTCAGCTACAGCTTGGTTGGTCAAATGAATCACCAAGAAATTCATCAGAAATAGGTTTTAGATTGTGTTAGAGTGAAAGTTTTAGTATCTTTTTCAAAATATGGATGGGAGAATATTGCAAGGAACAATATTGGGATAAATCATAGCTTAGAGGAGGATGACGATATGGGTATTGCCTTTTGCTTTAGAAGTAAACTATTTTCTTGCTCAGTCACTGATGTGGAGAAAGTTTCTGCTTTTGAGGTGGGACAAGAAATTCATATGATGCAATCTATTACTCAGCCACAGCTTGGTTGGTCAAATGAATCACCAACTACCGTTGGAAAAATAGTGAGAATTGACATGGATGGTGCTCTCAATGTAAGTTTAGTTCTTTGTTATATTCTCATTTTTACACGAGATACCTTCGATAATTTTCAAACTAACTCTAACATATCAAGCGTGTTCCAGACCTACAACAAAACAGGACCTAAACAGTGATAGACCAAGATTGTTATTATAGCTTATAAAGCCATATAAACGTTGCCTAGGTAATAGCATTTATCTAGGGGGATTTTGCCATTTTATATGGCTATAATCAATGTTTTGCAAATATTATACCTTTGATGGACTCCTGGTTATCAACGTTTTTGTTAAGAAATTGAGAAAATTATTATACTAAAACATTTATCACTTTCACTACGGGATTAGCTTAAGCACTCTATGAAACATTTCATTGACAGTGTTAATATGTGATTTCATCTTGAGGTTACAACGATAATGATTTAAATGTTTTGTTAAAGGTGAGGGTCACTGGTAGGCAAAGCTTGTTGAAAATTTCCTCTTGGAGATGCATAACGACCTCTAGGATTCGAGGTTGGAGATTGGGTACGCTCTAAACCAAGCCAAGGAACTAAACCAAGTTATGACTAGGATAGTGTTTGGAGAGAGAGTTTAGTGGTTGTACATAGTATAAAGGTGTTGGAACCAAGTTGGTTCTAAGTACTTAGGATTTTGATGTTTACAAAAGCACTCCATGTAATCTTATTTTGTACTTAGATTTATTATATAAAATGTCACCAGAAGATGACGTCACCAGAGGCAGAAGATGACACCACCAGAAGATACATCCAGAAAAAGCAACCAGAGGATAGAAATGTCACCAGAAGCTTAGGCTAGATAATGCATCCAGAAGGTACCAGAGGATGCATCCTGAAGGTACCAGAGGATACACCTCCAGAGGATATCATCAAAGGTTAAATAACATCATCAGAGGATATCTTTCCTGACCCAGATAAGAAGGAAGCATAGTCCAAAAGGAGACCTGGTCCAGACAAGAAGGAAGCTTGTCAAAGGGAGACTTGTGAAGGTGCAAACACGAGAAGGGGGGGTTGAATTGTGTTTGACTTAACTTGAATACTTTTCCTGTTTTAATACTTTCAAAACAAAACTTGATGTATAATTAAAACAGAGTTAGCAGCGGATAAAAATAAAAATAAAAACTCACAGATTTTATACTGGTTCACCGTTAACGAGGCTACGTCCAGTCCCTTCGCCTTGAAGGATTTCACTAATTCAAACTTGAATTACAACCTTGCTACTGACCCTCCAAGTCAGTCTTCTCAATAGTCTAACAATCCTAGACTTCTTGAGGAAAACACCTGTCTTCAACCAATCTGACAACCCCAGATTGTAGAAGAAACCACACCACTATGAATCTAATTGCTAAGTACTTGCTACCCCTACTGACTCCCTCAGCTTGTAGACTTTACTTCAACAACTTAGATTTGACACAGTGGAACGAAAACAACAAGAGTACTTGCTTTAAAAACTGAGACTCAACAATTGACTTATATGAAAATTTGAGAGTGTTTGCTTTTGAAGTGTATGACCCTTTTGTAATTTTCGATTTTGAGCATTCTCCTTGAGCCTCCTTTTATAGATGCAGATTTGGCCATCTTCCAAGTTTAATTTCGAGCTGAATCTTGCTGGATTCTCTTGCAAAAATAACTTGACCAATTGGGCTTTATTTAAATAAAAAACATATCTTCAAATTTCCTTTCAAAATAACTAGCCAATTAAATCCTTTCATTGCTTCCCGCCACAGCTCCTGATTTCCATGCTACTCCACTTTAATTTATAACAAATCTTTTATAATACTTTGATAAAAATATCATGAGATCTTCACCATTAATTCCCATGATCAAATCTGCACCATTGGATCTTCATGCGATAGTCCACATCTGGACCAACCTTTTTGATATTTTGTAATCCTCTGATTTCGGCCATTCCTAGACCACACATCCTAACCCTCTGATCTTCTGATTTCGGCCAGCCTGGATGCGCGCCTGATATGCTGAATTCTTCTGGACTCGGCCATTTTTGGACTTGCACATCCTGTCCGTCTGATTTCGGCCACCACTGGGCCATGGTCTGATTTTCTGATCTGGACCATCACTGGACTCAAAAATTATTTCTGAACCATTGATCTGGAAGTTTTTACTCTGATCTGGACAGATTCTGGATTTTGGTCTAGAACAAATTGAAATTAACTTGAACAAACAATATTTCAGTCTGGACATTTTACCTTTAATTTTGGACCAAGTCCGGATTGATTCTAGAACTCATTTCTTTTGGTCTGGACTTAGTTCCATTCCTTGAATCATGTTATCTTATGGTCTGGGCCAAATCTGGATTGATCCTCTTGTTCTGGACTCATAAACATACCTTCTGGTCAAGTCTGGAACAAGTCTGGTCTGTGTAAATTTTTCACTGCCAGGACATCTTCTGGTCAGAATATCTTCTGGAATAAAATTGATATTTGATTCCTGTTTGTCTGGAACAACTCTCCTTCTGGCAGGCTTTCCATTGATATGATCCGTGTTTCCTTCTAATTTTTCTTCATTCTGATCTAGGCCAGCAAAGATATCTTCTGGTGATATTTTTGACATTCCTGGATATCTTCTGGTCAATCCAGAATTCATTTTTCTGGAATCCTTTGATCTCTGCTTCTGTTTCCTTCAGTTTCTGGGGCATTTAACTTAATAATTCAAAGTACAAAATAAGTTTACATTGAGTACATTTGTAAGCATCAAAATCCTAAGTACTTAGAACCAACTTGGTTCCAACAACTTGGTCCAGACTAGAAGGAATCATAAGTCAAACTTGGTCCAGAATTAATCCAGACCAGAAGATAGCCTGGTCGTGAAATAAGAATCAGTCCAGACTTAATCTAGACTTAATCAGAGCAGAAGTTAACTGGTGCAGAACAAGTGAGTTGGTTCAGATTTGGTCCAGACCAGAAGATAGCGAGGTTCAGAGTATAAAACTAAGTCCAGATCAGAAGAAATGATTGTCCAGATTTAATCCAGACTTGATCCAGATCAGAAGGTAAATGTCCAGATTAAAATATCATATGTCCAGATTTAATTTCAGTTCAATCCAGACTCAGTCCAGAATTGGTCCAGATCAGAGGGAAAATGTTCAGATCAATGGTCCAGATTTAAGCATCATGGCCCAGTGTTGGCCGAGATTAGAAGATCAGACCATATGGCCCAGTGTTGACCGAGATCAGAAGATCAGATCATATGGTCCAGTGATTGGCCGAGATCAGAAGATCAGAACGTGTGGTTCAGTGTTGGCCGAGATCAGAGGATCACAGCAGATCAGATTATATGGTCCATAGGTGGTCGAGATCAAAAGATCAAACGGTCCAGATTTTAATCATGATGAAAATCAGTGATGACTTGATTAAAATTCGAAGAAGACTTGATTAAATTTTGATAGAAATTTGATTAAAGTATTAAGGGGATTTGATTCAAAAATTACTGAAGACTTGGAGAAATTCGAATGCAATCTGAAGCTTAAAAAGATATGGTTTGAAATTAAAAGAAACAAGATTGGTCAACAGAGTTTTCAAAAGCAATCTGGAGTTAAAAAGATACGTTTTTTATTTGAATGAAACCCGATTGGCCAAGTTATTTTTGCAAGAGAATCTGGGCAGATTCAGCTCGAATTTAAGCATGGAAGAAACCCTAATTATTCATCTATAAAAGGAGGCTCAAGGAAGAAGACTTAGCATCGAAAATACTTGATAGTCATACACTTCCAAAAGCAAAATACTTGAGTTTTCAGTGAGGTCAATTGTGAGTATCCACTTTCCAGAAGCAAGTACCCTAAATTTTTCTTTCCCTTGTGTTAGGTCTAAGTTGTTGAAGTAGAGTCTACAATCTGAAGGAGTCAGAAGGAGTAGCAGATTACTTAGCAATTAGATTCAAGGTTCTTTTCCTCAAAAGTCTAGGGTTGTTAGACTTTTTGAGAAGACTAACTTGGAGGGTCAGTGGTACTTTGTTATTCAAGGTTTTTGAATTAGTGAAATCCTTCAAAGTAAAGGGACTGGACGTAGCCTAGTTAATGGTGAACAAGTATAAAATTCTAAGTTTTTATTTACTTTATATCCGCTGCTAACTCTGTTTTAACAGGTTTTGTTTTAAAACTAAAAAGTATTCAAGTTAGTTAAACACAATTCAACCCCCCATTCTCATGTTTGCACCTTCAATTGGCATCAGAGCTTGATCTCAAGGTTGAGCACTTAACTAGTGTTTGAGGAAAGGTCCATGGGGTCAACAACATGGCAGAATCCAAAGATGATTTTGGAGGCAACGTCAACAGACCACCACTGTTTGATGGAGACAGGTTTGAGTATTGGAAGGACAGAATGAGAAGTTTCTTCATATCTCAAGATTCTGAATTATGGAAGCTGGTAGTCAAAGATACACTGCACCTACTGTTCTAGGAGATCCAACTCATGAACTGGACATGGCAGATATGAGTCCAAACCAGAGCAGATTATACAAACTGCATCACAAGTCCAGAACCATCATGATCAATGCAATCACATTCAAGAAATTTGACAGATGCACAGATAAAGAAACAGCAAAGAGCATATTTGACAGCCTGGTTCTGACCTATGAAGGAAGCCAGCAGGTTCAAGAAGCAAGGGCTAACATACTGGTCAAACAGTATGGGATGTGCAAGATGGAAGATGATGAAGACATTGATGGAATGTTCTGTAGATTCCAGACTCTGATATCTAGATTGAAGGTCTTGAAGAAAAGCTACACAACAGCAGATCATGTCAAGAAGATTCTAAGAAGCTTACCAACCAAGTGGAGACTAATGGTTACTGCATTTCAGCAAGCCAGAGATCTGAATAACTTAAGACTTGAAGATCTGATTAGCTCACTCAAGTCTCATGAAATAGAACTGGAAGCAGATGAACCAAAGAAGAAGAAGAATCTGGCCCTGGAGTCAAAACAGAAGAAAGCTACAAAGGCAGCACCAGAATCAGAGGATAGTGACAGTGACTGTGATGATATGGCTTACTTAACCAAATAGATGGTTAAGATATGGGAAAACAGAAAAAGGAGAGGCTCCAAGAAGAAACATAACAGCAAAGGAAAGGAAGAATCTGACAAGAAGAGCATCATCTGTTATGGATGCAATGAACCTGGACATATCAAGTTAGAATGTCCAAATATGGAAAAAGGCAAACAACACAAGAAAAGTTCCAGATTCAAAAAGAAGGATCCGATGGCAGCCTGGGATGCATCAGAAGAAGAATCGTCTGATGAAGAAGAGGCAGAAACAGCAATGATGGCACACATCATGTCTGCCTCTGGACTTCACAAAGGCACAATTTCAGGAAGGAAAGCAGGCAGAAGGAAGAATGATCAAAGCAGTCATTCAGGCAAGTCTGGAAGCACATCAAAGGAAGCAATTCTAGCTCTGATGGCTCATACCAACTCAAGTTCTGGATACAGCTCAGGCTCTAGAACAGATTCAGAAGATGAAGACAATAAGGTATTTTCTGTTTTCACTAAATCTGAATTAATTGATGCTTTAAAAGATTTTTTAAATGCAAACAATAAGATGTCTTTAAAACTGAAAACTCTTAGGGAAGATAAGAAAAATCTGACAAAGAAGTCCAAGTTTTAAAGAATCAAAATTCTGAGTATGCAACTGAAAACAAGGATTTTAAAAATGAAGTTGCAAGACTCAAATCTGAAAACCAAACTCTCAAAAGTAATATTTGTTCCACTTCCGAAACTGTTTGTGAATCTGATATGCATGAGCAATTTTTTCAAAACTTTATTTCTAATGGAATGGAAAGAAGTAAATATGCAGCTATGATTTATGAAAACAGTAACATTGGAAAGAGAGGTCTTGGTTTTACATAAACTATTGCTGAAACTAAAACTGTTCATTATGATGTTTTATGCATTGTTTGTGCTAAGAAAGGTCACTCTAAATTATCTTGTTCAATGGTAAAATCGGAACAAGATCAGAGAGCTGTTAAAACTAACAAACCTGGACCCAATCTGTTCTGGGTACCAAAAGATCAAATTGTCTATGTTGCAGATATTCTGAGCAACCAGAAGGAGACACCAACAATTGTGCCTGGACGATGGAAGTTGGCAATACACAAGCAGAAGAAGGTTTATGTAAGATCCTTAATTTTAAATATTAATTTTGGAATTATTGTCAAGGGCATTTTGGGAATTTTTGTAAATATTTAATATATGTATGATTGAAGTGAATATATATATATATAAATATTTATTTGGAAGATGAATTAAAATTATTGGGTGAAGAATTAAATTAATTTAATTTCAAGTAATTAAATTAATCAAACCATTAAGTAAGGATTAGTGGCTAATTGCAAGATAATTAAAAAGCTGGAAAATTAGACAAGTGGCAAGTGAGGTGGCACCATGAGAGTCTATAAATAGGAATGAGAAGGATGGTGAAATCAGAACACCATTCCTTCCTCCATACTGCCCATATTGCATGTACCAACTCCATCTCCTCTCCCATTTCTGTGTCTGTTTCTACCATTCCCGAACTGAAATTTGAAGAGAGGGAAATTCCTTCAAACACCATTAACTGAGAATCCAAGCCTCAAACCTGAAAACCCCCAGTAGTAAAGTTAATCCCCACCTCAATATGAAGAGAAAGAACCCAGTTTTGCAGCAGCAAACTCAAGGAACAGCTTCACCGTTTCTGGACGCAGAAAAGGGAACGCAGCAGGAACAAGAGAAATAGCAGAGCACACTACAAGGGTAAGGGCACCTTCCATTTTTAGCTGCATTAGGGCCATGAATGAGTGTTATTTCAGTTCTGTTTTTAAATGAAAAGCTGTTTTCGAAAATGACATTTTGAGAGAAAATGCATTTTTTGAGAAGTGATTATTTTGATGAGTTGTTGTTGGCCTGTTTACTGGTAAAATATGTTGTTTTACATTCTGTGTGAATGCTGGAAAACGTTTGCATGCCATTTTAGTTATGATTAAAATGCATGTCTTAAAACTGTTTTGAAAATGGCATTAAAATGCAAAATGCATCCTGTTGGTGCTTTGTGTTCTGTGATGTTTGCTTGTCGTTCTGTGGTGTTTTGAGAAAACTGAATGCATGCATGTTTGCTCTGATGTTTTGTGAACACTGAAATGTTGCATGTTTGTTCTGATGAGTGTGAACACTGAAATGTTGCATGTTTGTTCTGATGAGTGAGAACACTGAAATGTTGCATGGTGTCCTGATGATTGATCATCTGTCTCTGTTTTGGATAAACTGGTTCTGATTCTGTTTTATGTTGTGGGATTATGGTGATGAAAATGATTCTGAATCTGGTCTTGTTTATGATGATTCTGGTTGTTCTGGGTGATCTTGATGATATTGATGATTTTGATTCTGGTTGTTTTGTGTGATTCTGGTGGTGTTGATGGTTTTTAAAGAAAAAGGGATTTTAAGTGAGGGAAGGTTTTTCTTGAAAAAGTGCTGAATCTGTTTGATATTGGCTGTTTGTTTTAAAAGAATCAGTTTTGAAAAGGGTTGAACTTTCACTGGTTTTCGAAGGTGTATTCGACTACAGCATGTGTGTATTCGAATACAACCTTCCAGGTTTCTGTTTTATTTTAAAGTTATCAAACCTGTATTCGAATACGAGCCTCTGTATTCGACTACAGAGGAAAGATTTTAGCTTCTGTATTCGCAACTGTATTCGACTACGACCATGTCGTATTTGAATACGGCAGTGAAATTTTTAACACTGTATTCGCATCTGTAGTCGACTATAGGCATGTTGTATTCGACTACAAATTCGAGTTTTTCCAGAAACTCAGTTTTTAGCTTCTATATTCGAATACAAGGAAGCTGTATTCGAATACAGATTCGTGTTTTCTAGAAAAACAAGTTTTAATCACTGTCATGTGAGTTTTGAAGTGTTGAGAAACTCTGAGAAGGTTTTAATGATTTGAAAAGAAGTCTGTGAAATTGTTTTAAAGAGGAGAGAAGGATGTTTCAAAACCTTTAAGTGACATGGGAGAAAAGGGTGCATTTTCCAAAGGTTGAACTCCTGTATTCGACTACAGTCAAGCTGTATTCGAATACAGAATGTTAAGTTGCAGTTTCCTGCTTCTGTATTCGAATACAGATTCGAATTTTCAGAAAATTTCAAGTTTTAAGAGTGTTTTGAAAACCCTGAGTGTCTGGGGAATACTGGGGATGTTGTGGTGAGTTAAAGTGGAACTTTTGATGAGATTTTGAAGTGGTGGTGATGAAGTTTTAAAAACTTTACTGATGTAATGAAAGAGGTTGTTTTATGCACTGAAATCTCCCTCTGTATTCGAATACCAGAGGGCTGTATTCGAATACAGAGAGTGATTCTATACTGTTTTTGACTTCTGTATTCAAATACAGAAGAGCTGTATTCGAATACAAATTCGTAAATCCCAAAAAAATCTCAGTTTTAAACACTATGTCTGAATTTTGAGGGGTTGGGAAAACATTTCAAAGTGTGAATGATTAATGGATTGTTTAATTCATGATTGTGATGATGTTAATTCTGACTGTGTTGTTATATTTTAAACATGATGGAAAGCATGAATTTCTGAGTTGCATTCTGTTTCTAGAGAAGTGAAACACTGCATATTCATGCATTGCATAGTCATGCATTGCATAGTCAAGTGGTACCCGCGATGGACCACGGAGTAATGCGCAACCACGTGCTGATCTGTGAGCGATTGCACGAGTGCTGATCTGTGAGCGATTGCACTAGGTACTAATCTGTGAGCGATTGTACCTTGGTATATAAGTGTTGGTATGTGAGCGACTGCACTGGTACTAGACTGTGAGCGTCTGTACCCTGAAATGCGCAACCACGTGCTGATCTGTGAGCGATTGCACGAGTGCTGGTCTGTGAGCGACTGCACTAGGTACTGATTGGTGAGCGATTGTACCTTGGTTTATGTCAAACGTGCTGGTCTGTGAGCGACTGCACGATGTGCTGGCTTGTGAGCGTCTGCACTGGTGCTGATCTGTGAGCGATTGCACCCTGGTCATGAGGGCCGTTAATTTGTGCTGGTCTGTGAGCGACTGCACCTTGGTGATTCCAAGAAAATTATGCATGAGCATATATGCATTACATTGAGGGATTTGACCGTTGTGTCACGATTGTTTATATGATGAATGTTGGAAATTAATGTGTGTGAGTGCTATCCAGAATCTGAAATTCTGAATTAAAGATTGTGTTTTGTTGATGTGTGTTTGTACTTACCGCATACTTCATAATCATTAACTGCTGTTTTGAAAAGGCATGAAAGTCATAAATTTTCAAATGAGCATGATTATTTCCTCATCATCATATGTTATACCATGTTTATACATGTTGTTGTGCAATATATGCTATGTGAATATCTATTATTTTCGGTCGGTGACCCCTTGCTTTATATTTGTGGACTTTGGGCTTTGCTCTCAGATGCCTTCCAAACCCACGCCGCCCGTGGATACCCGAACGACGGAAACGTTGTTGAATTTCCTTGACCGCTACTCGCGCACTGCTTGGGCTTTTGACCCCCTCTCAAGCTGGGCGACTTATACGGGGTGGCTGGAGCGGACAAGTAGGACGGATGGTGTGGAAGACTTCGTAGAGCGCACTCACGCGAGCATAGATTTTTCTCGTGCCTTCTCGCCTGGTGTTAGAGGCACACAGAGTTTTTGACGACGCTGAGGAGTCGGATGAAAGGGTTGAGACGGAGGCCACTGTAGGAGTGGTGACTCCCAATCCTGTGATTGGAAGAGAGATACATGAGTCTGATGCGGTAGAGAAGCGTGATGAGCTGAGACCAGTAGCGACTGAGATTCCAGGTCCATCTAGGATCTCTGATGACTGCTGCGAGATTCCGGCACCGCCAAAGCGGCCACGAGTGTGTATTGACTTGACTTCAGAGGAGACCGATCCCTCTATGTACGAGGAGGAGGAGGAGGTTACGTCGAAGCGAGCTGTGGAGTCAGAAGAGACTTTTGTGGGATGCGGAGGGAATCCGTGCTACTGCAGCTTCAGTGCATGATCAGTAGACTTAATGTATTAGGTTTTGGGTTGAAATTGTAATTTGTCTTATTTTGGCAATACTGTACTATTTTCCGCTGAATCATGTACTCTGATAATTATTGTTGATGTATTATGACAATGCTATTTTGGGATGTATTAATGTTTAAAAAACTAATTTCCAAGATAAGTACTTAGTGATAATCCGGATGAAGTATTTGGTTTACGTTCATCGATTAATCTATAACGTACTATTTTACGAAGAACTTTATTTTAATTCTTTTGAAATAAATTTGGGAAAACTTATTTTAATTATTAATTTAAAAAAAAAATGCACCCGCGCTGTGTTTTAAACTCGGGGTGTTATAGTTTATGTTCCTGCTACAACCAGACAGAGGCAATCTGAGTCTGATGGAAGAAGGTCTGGTCAACTCAACAAGAACCAAAATCAGAATCAGAACCAGAACTGGAACCAGAATCAAAACTGGAACCAGAATCAGAACAGGAATTGGAACCAGAACCAACACTAGAACCAGAATCAGAATCAGTAGTAGAACCAGAACCAGAACAGGTAGCAGTATCAAAGGTTCAGATATGATCATCAAAATTACTTCAATTATCAGAATCAGTATAACTACAGGAATTATCAAAATTATCAGATTCATCAGAATCATCAGATTCATCCAAATCCCCAGAATTATCAGATTCATCCAACTCATCCAAATCACCAGAATCATCAAGGTTATCATAATCACCAGATTCATCCAAGTTACCAGAACCAAAACATGTTCTAGAATCATCAGAGGAACATGATCTATCAACCAAAGCAGAATCAAGGAAACTGCTCAAACAGGCCAAAAGCTGAACTGGCTCTAATGGCTCGAATTGAGTCTGAGTCTGAGTCTGACTCTGATTCTGAAGCAAGGTCTTATCAGCAACATAAATCATGGTACTTGGACAGTGGTTGCTCCAAACACATGACAGGAGACAAATCTATGTTTCTGGATCTGACCATGAAAAATGGAGGCAAAATTTTCTTTGGAGGAAACCAGAAAGGTCATATTATTGGTACAGGAACAGTTGGTAACAGATCTTCTTCCCTTTCTATTAAAAATGTTCTGTTAGTAAAAGGTCTGAAGCATAATCTTTTGAGCATAAGTCAACTAAGTGATTGCAAATATGATGTCATCTTTAACTAGAAAACATGCAAAGCTGTTAGTCAACTTGATAAATATGTTTTGTTTACTGGCATTAGGAAAGATAATGTTTATAAGATTGATTTGTTTAGTCTTGCTAAGCAACAGGTTAAATCCTTATTATCTATAAGTGAGCAGAATCTGATTTGGCACAAGAGGCTAGGGCATGCAAACCCTAAACTTATATCTGAGTTGAGAAAACTATAGTTGGTAAGAGGGCTTCCCAAGGTAAGTTCCAAAACTGGGATTCTGTGTGAAGCATGTCAAAGAGGTAAACAAACTAAAAGCTCTTTTAAAACTGAAAAATGTGTTTCTACCTCTCAACCACTTGAACTGCTTCACTTAGATCTGTTTGGTCCTGTTCAAACAGCTTCACTCAGTGGTAAGAAATATGGATTTGTGATTGTTGATGACTGCTCAAGGTGGACTTGGGTAAATTTTTTAAAGAACAAAGACGAATCTCACAAAGTGTTTCTTTCTTTTTGTAAGCAAGTAATGAATGAACAGGGTGTCAAGATCATAACCATCAGAAGTGATCATGGAGGTGAATTTGAGAACAAATACTTTGAAGAATTCTGTGATGAGAATGGCGTCTGTCTCAACTGAAGGTGCACACACGAGTAGGGGGGTTGAATTGTGTTTGACTTAACTTGAATACTTTTCCTGTTTTTACACTTTTAAAACAAAACTTGATGTATGATTAAAAACAGAGTTAGCAGCGGATATAAAATAAAAATAAACCTTAGAATTTTTATATTGGTTCACCGTTAACGAGGCTACGTCCAATCCCTTCACCTTGAAGTATTTCACTAATACAAACCTTGAATTACAACCGTTCTACTGACCCTCCAAGTCAGTCTTCTCAAACAGTCTAACAATCCTAGACTCTTGAGAAATACAGCTCCTGTCTTTAGCCAATCTGACAATCCCAGATTGTAGAAGAAATTTCAACACTATGAATCTAATTGCCAAGTAACCTGCTACCCCTTTTGACTCCCTCAGATTGTAGACTCTACTTCAACAACTTAGATTTGACACAATGGAAAGAAAATAACACGAGTACTTGCTTCTTGAAAGCTGGAACTCACAATTGACCTCTCTGAAAATTTGAGTGTTTGCTTTGGAAGTGTAAGACTCTTTTGTAATTTTCGATAATAAGTATTCTGTCTTGAGCCTCCTTTTATAGATGCAGATTAGGGCCTCTTCCAATGCTTAAATTCGAGCTGAATCTTGCTGGATTCTCTGAAAAAAGAACTTGACCAATTTGGCTTCAATTAAATAAAAAACATATCTTTTTTTAAGCTTCAGATTTCTTTCAAAAACAACTGGCCAATCAAATCTTTTAGTTGCTTCCCGCCACAGCTCCTGAATTCCACAATACTCCACTTTATTTTGTAACAAATCTTTTTAATACTTTGATCAAAATAAATTAAAATCTCCATCGTTAATCCTCCTGATTAAATCTGAACCCTTTGATCTTCTGCGCTAGTCCACATCTGGACCATACTAATTGATATGTTGTGATCCTCTGATTTCTGCCTTCCCTGGACCACACTTCCCAACCCTCTGATCTTCTGATCTCGGCCATCCTAGACTTGCACCTAATATGCTATAATCCTCTTATCTCAGCCATTGCTGGACCACACATCCTGACCCTCTGATTTCGGCCAACACTGGGCCATGGTCTGATCTTCTGATCTGGGCCAACACTGGGCCAAATAATTAATTCTGAACCATTGATATGGAAATCTTCCCTCTGATCTGGACCAATTCTTGACTTGGTCTGGATTAAACTGAAATTAAATCTAGATAAGTAATATTTCAGTCTGGACATTTTACCTTTGATTTTGGATCAGGTCTGGATCAATTCGGGAAATCATTTCTTCTGGTCTGGACTTAGTTTCATAACCTGAACCATGATATTTTCTGATCTGGGTCAAATCTGGATTAATTCTCTTGTTCTGGACTCATTAACTTATCTTCTGGTTAAGTCTGGAACAAGTCTGGGTCGTTTTAATTTCTCACTGCCAGGCCATCTTCTGGTCAGAATAACTTCTGGAATAAATCTGATATTTGATTCCTCTTGGTCTGGACAAACTCTCCCTCTGGCAGGCTTTCCTCTAGTATGGTCCAGGTCTTCTTCTGACATTGCTTCCTTCTGATCTAGGCAAGCAAAGATATCTTCTGGTGATCCTGGAGTATCTTCTGGTAATTCCAAGATGCATTCTGGATGCATCTTCTGCCTCTGCAAACTTCATTTTCTGGTTGTATTTAATGTAATAATTCAAGGTACAAAATAAGATTACATTGAGTCCTTTTGTAAACATCAAAATCCTAAGACTTAGAACCAACTTGGTTCCAACATCAACTTCTCATCCCCCAGAACACCACAATAGAATGGAGTGGTGGAAAGAAAGAATAGATCACTAAAGGAGATGGCCAAAACCATGCTGAATGATATGAAGCTTGCCACCTACCTTTGGGCAGAAGCTGTCAACACAGCTTGCTACATTCAGAATAGAGTGTACATCAAGTCAATCTTAAATAAAACTCCATATGAACTGTGGAAAGGTAAGAAACCTAACATTTCCTATTTCAAGCAATTTGGCTATACTTGTTGTATGTTGAACACTAAAGATAATCTAGCTAAGTTTGACTCTAGATCTCAAAAGTGTACCTTTATTGGCTACTCTGAGAGATCAAAAGCTTATAGAGTGTTTAACAAGGAAACTAACACTGTGGAAGAGTCAATCCACATTAAGTTTGATGATAAACAGCTTGACTCTGAAAAGTCAAAGCAAGATGAGGAAATTGCAGGTGAACCAGAGGCACAAGAACCAGAAGTTGGACCAGCAGCAGAACCTGAGAAAGATAAAGATGAAAGCAAGGAAGAAGAACATGCTAACTCTGAAGACAAGTCAAAGGGAAAGAATGGATGGAAATACAAGTCTTCACATCCAGAAACTCTGATTATTGGCAGTGCAGCAGAACCATTGAAGACCAGATCATCAAGTAGATAAACCAGTCTGTTTGGTTTACTCTCAACAATTGAACCAAGAAATGTTGATGAAGCTTTGGCAGAGGAAGGTTTGATACTTGCAATCCAAGAAGAGCTGAATGAATTTCAAAGGAATGATGTTTGGGATCTGGTATCAAGACCAAACAAAAACATTATTGGAACCAAGTAGGTGTTCATGAATAAACTCAATGAAATAGGTGAAGTGGTAAGGAACAAAGCCAGACTTGTAGCTCAAGGATACAGTCAACAGGAAGGTATTGATTACAATGAGACTTTTGCTTCAGTGGCCAAGTTAGAAGCAATTAGAATTCTTTTATCATTTGCTGCTAATCATGATATAATTCTGTATCAAATGAATGTTAAAAGTGTATTCTTAAATGGCTATATAAGTGAGGAAGTCTGTGTCAAAAAGCCCCCTGGATTTGAAAATTCTGATTTTCCAAACCATGTTTTTAAACTTAAAAAATCTTTATATGGTTTAAAACAAGCACCAAGGGCATGGTATGACAGACTTAGTAACTTTCTGCTTAAGAATGAATTTGATAGAGGCCAGATTGATAATACTCTATTTAGGAAATCCATTAAAAATGATATTTTGATTATTCAAGATTATGTGGACGATATCATCTTTGGATCCACTAATGGAACTTTGTGCAAGGAGTTTTCTGACCTAATGCAGAAAGAGTTCCAAATGACCATGATGGGAGAACTTAAGTTCTTCCTGGGAATTCAAATTCACCAAGGTAAATCAGGTATACTCATTCACCAATCTAGATACACTAAAGAACTTCTCAAAAAGTTCAAGATGAGTGACTGTAAGCCTATGGCCACCCCCATGCACCCAACCTGCTCATTTGAGAAAGATAAAACCAACCGAAAGGTAGACCAGAAAACATACAAAGGTATGATTGGATCCCTTCTTTACCTAACTGCTTCTAGACCTGACATTTTTTTTAGTGTTTGTGTCTGTGCCAATTTTCAAGCTGACCCTAGGGAATCCCATTTAAATGTTGTCAAAAGAATCTTGAGATACCTTAAAGGAACCACCAACCTTACCTTGTTGTACAAGAAAAACCCCACCTACAAACTAAGAGGTTTTTATGATTTTGACTATGCTGGAGACAAGTTGGAAAGAAAAAGTACAAGTGGCAACTGCAATTCTTAGGTGATAATTTGATCTCTTGGTCAAGCAAAAGACAAAGTGTAACATCCCGACCCATTAGCGTTATCGGCGATGCTACTCAGTCTTCTCACTCCCCCTAACCACCCGTGGAAATAGTGAGTATTTGCCTTTTGTGGGAATCGAGCCCGGTACCTGGGGGATAAGTAACCGCCTCATCACATTTCCACTACTAATTGATCTGTCTAACCCTTCAGCGTTATCGGCGATGCTACTCAGTCTTCTCACTCCTCCTAACCACCCAGTGGAAATAGTGAGATTTTTCCTTCCGTGGGAATCGAGCACGATACCTAGGGGATAAGTAACTGCCTCCTCACATTCCCACTACCATTGCCATTTAACATCGCCGATAACGCTGAAGGGTCGGGGTGTTACACAAAGCACCATTGCCATGTCAACAGCTGAAGCTGAGTATATATCAGCAGCAGGATGCAGCTCACAGTTAATCTGGATGAAACATCAACTTGAAGATTACAACAATCATTGAAACTAATATCCCTTTGTTCTGTGATAACACTTCAGCCATAAACCTAACCAAAAAGCCTATCTTACACTCTAGAGCCAAACACATTGAAATAAAACACCATTTCATTAGGGACCATGTTCAAAAAGGGACTTTAAGCATCTAGTTTGTGGACACTGATCATCAATGGGCTGATATCTTCACCAAAACATTACCTAAAGATAGGTTCGAGTTCATCAAGAAGCATCTCAACATTATCTCTATATCTGACTAGCTCAAGTAGTCATCTTAGGAGTTTTTAATTTTCTTGTAATTTTACTTTATGTCTTTTATTTTCTTGTTTTTACTTTCTGTACCTTGTAAAGAGAAAAACAAAAATACAAAAATAGTAGGACCTCTTTTTGGCTGATGACAAAAAAGGGGGAGAGAGAGAGAGAGAAATGAGAAATAAGTAGAAAAGGAAAGATAAAAAGAAAGGAGGAGTGAAAAAGAAAGAGATGAAAAGAGAAGGAGTTGAAAAGGAGAGGCAATGTGAAGAGAGAAAAGAAAGAGTTGAAAAGGAAAGGAGAAGAGAAGAAAAGAAAGAGTGATTTAAGAAGGAGTTGAAAAGGAGAGGAAAAAGTCATTATTAGACTTAAGAGGAGAGATTGGTCTGAGGGGGGGGATTTCAAGTACTTCAAATTTTTTCAAGCTTTTCAAAGTCTTTTTAAATACGTTATAAGCTAACAAAATAAGTTAAGGTTTTGTCATCATCAAAAAGGGGGAGATTGTTGGAACCAATTTGGTTCTAAGTACTTAGGATTTTGATGTTTACAAAAGCACTCCATGTAATCTTATTTTGTACTTAGAATTATTATATGAAATTTCACTAGAAGATGACGTCACCCGAGGCAGAAGATGACACCACCAGAAGATACATCTAGAAGAAGCAATCAAAGGATAGAAATGTCACCAGAAGGTTAGGCCAGATAATGCATCCAAAAGGTACCAGAGGATGCATCCTGAAGGATCCAGAGGATACACCTCCAGAGGTTATCAGAGGATATCATCAAAGGTTAAATTACATCATTAGAGGATATCTTTCCTGGCCCAGATTAGAAGAAAGCAGAGTCCAGAAGGAGACCTGGTCCAGACCAGAAGGAAGCTTGTTAGAGGGACACTTGGTCCAGACCAGAAGGAATCATAAATCAAACTTGGTCCACAATTAATCCTGACCAAAAGATAGCCTGGTCGTGAAATAAGAATTAGTCCAGACATAATCCAGTCTTAATTAGAGTAGAAGTTAGCTGGTCCAGAACAAGTGACTTGGTTCATATTTGGTCCAGACCAGAAGATAACTTGGTTTAGAGTATAAAACTAAGTCCAGATCAGAAGAAATGATTGTCCAGATTTAATCCAGACTTGATCTAGATCAGAAGGTAAATGTCCAGATTAAAATATCATAAGTCTAGATTTAATTTCAGTACAATCCAAACTCAGTCCATAACTAATCCAGGTCAGAGGGAAAATGTTCAGATCAATGGTCCAGATTTAAGCATCATGGCCCAGTGTTGGCCGAGATTAGAAGATCAGACCATATGGCCCAGTGTTGGCCGAGATCAGAAGATCAGATCATATGGTTTAGTGATTGGCCGAGATCAGAAGATCAGAACGTGTAGTCCAGTGTTGGCAGAGATCAGAGGATCACAGCAGATCAGATTATATGGTCCATAGGTGGTCGAGATCAAAAGATCAAACGGTCCAAATTTTAATCATGATGAAAATCAGTGATGACTTGATTAATATTCGAAGAAGACTTGATTAAATTCGAATGCAATCTGAAGCTTAAAAAGATATGTTTGAAATTAAAAGAAATAAGATTGGTCAACAGAATTTTCAAAATCAATCCGAAGTTAAAAAGATACGTTTTTTATTTAAATGAAACCCGATTGGCCATGTTATTTTTGCAAGAGAATCTAGGCAGATTCAGCTCGAATTTAAGCATGGAAGAAACACTAATTATTCATCTATAAAAGGAGGCTCAAAGTAGAAGACTTAGCATCGAAAATACTTGAGAGTCATACACTTCCGAAAGCAAAATACTTGAGTTTTCAGTGAGGTCAATTGTGAGTATCCGCTTTCCAGAAGCAAGTACTCTAAGTTTTTCTTTCCCTTGTGTTAGGTCTAAGTTGTTGAAGTAGAGTCTACAATCTGAGGGAGTCAGAAGGAGTAGCAGATTACTTAGCAATTAGATTCAAGGTTCTTTTCCTTAAAAGTCTAGGGTTGTTAGACTTTTTGAGAAGACTGACTTGGAGGGTCAGTGGTACTTTGTAATTCAAGGTTTTTAAATTAGTGAAATCCTTCAAAGTGAAGGGACTGGACGTAGCCTAGTTAACGGTGAACCAATATAAAATTCTGAGTTTTTATTTACTTTATATCCGCTTCTAACTTTGTTTTAACAGGTTTTGTTTTAAAACTAAAAAGTATTCAAGTTAGTCAAACACAATTCAACCCCCCTTCTCGTGTTTGCACCTTCAAAAGGGTTCTTGATATTTAGGTTGATTTGATATTTTCGCAAAAGGAAGTGGATCACTCATGATACATATGTTGAAAAGGTTCCTAACTTTAAAGTCGGGTAGTATGTTAGCTTCCAACCTAGTTTGGTTGAACCCATGTGGGGTAGGAGAGGAGCACAATCTAAATCTCAAGGTATTATAACCAGTATTCATGCGGACAAATAATTCACAGTTCATTCTTTGGTTAGTTTGGATTGTGGAAAGGTGATCCTTCAAACCTGCAGGTATAACAAACCTTTGAAGTGGTAGAATGGGTGAGATTGAATGAAAACACAAATACATGGAAATCAATTGGACTAGGCATTGTTGGTGCCGTTCAAGGAATATGGTATGAAGGAGATGAAATTAACAGAATCACTTTTGTTGGCTTTTTTGGGGAGCAAGAAAAATGGGTAGGACCATGTTCCCATCCTGAAAGAGTTGACAAACTCTTAGTGGGACAAAAGGTGAAAGTTATACAATATGGGTGGTTTGAGCACACCCATGGTAGTATTGGGACTATACAAGCAATTGATGTTGATGGAAAGATTCAAATATACACTCCAACAGATAAGAGTTAGAACATCAATTTCAACTCCAACCTACCATTAGGGGAAGTGAGTCATTCAAGCATCAGGTTGGTGCCTTGGATAAAAGACGATAATTTATTAGTGGCGTTCTGTTTTGTGGAGAGGTTATCGCTTTGTAAGGCAATGGAAATGGAAAGGGTTAGGCCATTTAAAGTGGAGACAAAGTAAGGATCACAAATGGGTTGATATAACCACGTTGGGAATAGGGGATGGAGACTCAGGTAAGCAAAGAACGTGTGGTAGAGGTAGATGCAAATGGCAAACTAAGATTAAGGTTCCGATGGAGAGAAGGTATGCCTTGGATAAGAGACCTTGTTGATCTTTCCCTTGATGAGAATTGATGTGCAAGTTTATAGCAACTTGAAAGCTTGTATCATCATTATAACTTAATTTTTCTAATTCAGATCTTTGGCATATTGCTTTTTTAGGCCTAATCTTGTGTAAAAAATCAAAAGTCTTATGCGACCTGCTACGAAGGATGGAATGCAGCTTGATCAAATTTGTTGATGTTAATGAACAGACTGAAAGGATTGAAGTTATGGAGAAAGAAAATGGGGTTGCTGACTGAGATAGAGATTTAAGGTGAACTATTGGCAGTTGGCCCATTTATATTCATTATTACTCACATATATAAGTTTGTAGTTCCAAATTTAGAGTTCTATATTTATATATGTTTATTGAATATTATATTATTGTAAAAAATTCTGCTAAGTGGCCAACTTATTTGCATTTTTTACTCACTTATTATGCATAATTCATGAATTGAATTGATTTCATTATATAGCATATAACATTTGCATTATACCAATCTTTTATATTTCCAAATTAAATATTGAAACAACAATAAATAAAAAATACACATACATGGTTGTGAGCATTTTGGTCTCGAAATCCAATAAACTCCATGAAGGGGGGTTGAATTGTGTTTGCAAAAGTTAAAAACTTTTTGCTGATTTGATGAAGGCCGGTTGGTTTTTATGAATTACTTGGATAAGAAGAAATCAAATTCAGAGGCAGCAAATAATGAAAGCGTAAATATTTGGACAAATAGATTTATCCTGGTTCACCACTAACTTGGCTACATCAATTCCCCTCATTCAGAAGGTTATCATCCACTAATTCAAATACCTTGAATTACAAAACACCTGACCCTCCAAGCCAATCTTCCTAAACAGTCTGACAACCCCTGACTTTTGAGGAACAACACCACCTTGACCCTACAAGCCAAATCTTTTCCTAACCACCTGAGAACCCTAGATTGAAGAAGGAACTGAACCACTATCAAGTTGGATACAAAAGATTGGAACTTGAGTAGTTGCTTCTAACAAAGCTGATAATAATAATAACTCCCACACTCTAAGAAAAGAACACTCAGAAAATATTTCTTCTTCGAACAAGTGTTTCTGTCTTTGAACTCTAAGATGAATTTGGAATTTGAGCTTGAGTTATTCTACTCTCTTCTGATTTTCGATGTTATTCTTCTTCAGCCATGAATATCTATTTATAGTTAAAATTTGAGCTTCAATTTAGTCCTTGTTTAATTCTGAATTGTATCTTCTTTAGATTGAGTTTGTAAATTCTTCAGATTGATTCTGTTCATATTTTGTTGTAGTTAAATCTTGATCAAATCTTCAACAAATCTTCTTCGAATCTTGATCAAATCTTCTTCAAATTTTGATCAAATCTCCTTCAAATCTTCTTCAAATCTTATTTAAATTTTCTTCAAAACTTGATCAAATCTTCTTCAAATCTTGATCAAATGTTCTTCAAATCTTGATTAAATCTTCTTCAAATTTTGATCAAATCTTCGTCAAATCTTAATTAAATCTTCTTCAAACCTTGACCATATTTTCTTTTCAACTTGGTCAAAGATTTTCTTCAATTATAAATTTGAATTAAATCTTATTTTAGAATTTCATGAATTATAATTTTGAATCAAATCTTTTTTTTAGATTTTCTTCAATTATAAATTTGAATCAAATCTTATTTTAGATTTTCTTCAAAAACATGAATCTTCTTTAATACTCTTTGAAGTCAAATATATTTTCTCATAAAATACTTTTATTAATATCAAAACTCTAATTGTAAAACCAACTTGGCTCCAACACTCCACTCATCGGTTGCAATCCTGATAGTTGGCATAATATATATTGTTATGCCTGTTATGAAAAAAATACTTGCGTTGGAGTATTGGAGAGGGTGATCACATTCTAGTTTGGGAGGCCTTTATCTCCAAAATGGTTATATTCTTAGTAAAATGCATTACGTTTCTAATGTAAAAAGTGTTAAAACCAATATGGTTTAAAGAACAATTCCTTATCTTGTTTTGATGATAACAAAAGGTATTTAGTGGGAAAAATTTAATGTACTAATGTTTTAATTAAGTGTGCAGTTCCAAGATCAAGTGTTTGTGTAGGATATTATGGTATATCCTCTAATTATTAGATTAATACAAAAGAACACCAAGACTTTGCTTCTATACTCTACATTTCTAAGTCTGGTGATATGTGCCTTTGTTGGTACAAGCAATGGTTTGCTATGGTTGCTTTTGAAGATGTAAGCAAGCGTCTGACTCAGCTGCTTCTAGAGACGCAAGCAAGTGTCTGACTAAGCAGCCTCCAATGACCGCATCAAGCGTCTGATTCGTCTGCCTCTGAAGAAAATCGACACCCTAGAGCTTTTCAATTACCAAGTTTATCAAAAAGAAATTATTAAAAACTCAAAAACACAATTCAAATCCCCCTTTTCTTGTGTTTTTTAACCATCAATTGGTATCAGAGCACGGTCTCAAGGCCTGAGCACCTTACAATGTTTGATTAAGGATCCAATATTCTATTATGTGTTGGAGGAAACATCAACATACCCCCTTCGTTTGATGGAGAGCGTTTTGAGTACTGAAAAGACAAACTTTGAAGCTTTTTTATTTCTCAAGATTCTAACTATGGAATTTGGTTGAAGATTGATACATTGCTCCTACCAATGATGATGGTACTGAAGTATTTAGAAAGATCATGAATCTTAATCAGAAGAAGCAATTCAAGATGCATCGTAAAGCCAAAACTTTTATAATGAATGTGATCACATTCAAGGAATTCGACAAGTGCAGTAATAAAGATAAGCCAAAAGCATATATGATACTCTAGTTCTAACCTACGAATGAAGTAAACAAGTGCAAGAAGCGAAAGTCAATCTTCTGGTCAAAAGTATGAGTTATTTCAAATGGATGAAGATGAAGACATCGAGACGATGGTTTACAGATTTCATACTCTAGTTTCAGGCTTTGGGGTGCTTCAGAAAAGCTACTCAACTGCATATCATGTAAAGAAAATTCTCAAGAGTCTCCTAATCAAATGGAGACCCATGATCATTGCAATTCAAGAAGCAAAGGATCTAAACATTTTTTGTCTTGAAGAACTTATTAGTTCCCTCTGATCTCACGAGATTGAACTAGTAGAGGATGATTCCAAGAAGAAGCAAAAGTATTTAGCTCTCAAATCCAAAGACAAGAAGGCTCTACAAACGGTTGAAGAATCAGAGGGTGATAATTTAGAGGATCAGATTGAAGATTTAGAGGTTGAAGAATTATCTTTCATCTCAAGGAAGATTCAACGCATATTGCACAAGAAGAGATCCTTGACGAGAACAAATCCACATGCTTCGAGTGCAAGGAACCTGGACACTTCAAGGCAGAATGTTCTAAGCTAAAGAGAAGAAGTCAAAAGAAAGAATCCAAGACCAAGAAAAAAAGGTCTGATTCATGGGATGATTATGATGAATCCTCTGATGATGATGAACTTGCAAACACGACTCTAATAAATGATATACAGTCTGACTCTAATTCATACTATGATGAAGAAATCGAGATATTCTATGATCTATCTCGTAGTGAGCTTATAATTGCTTTAAATGAATTTTTAAATAACAATCATTATGTGTCTTCAAAACTGAAAACTCTAAGAAAAATCCATAATAATTTGACTGAAAAATATAACTCTCATAAAAAAGATTTTGAAAAACTTAAGAGAGAGAAAATGAATTTGAATGAAAACATTTCAAAACCCTCACATGATGAGATCTATAACTCAATCAAATACAAATTAGATTGATAAAAAAATATAATTTTTTTAAAACATTTTGCTTATGAAAACAAAAAATCTATTTACATTTAATTTGTATATTATAGAGATTTTGTTTTTGAAAAAATACCTAAGAATATGAAATCAATATTAACATTCCGATAGTGTGTGTCAATTGTGCATATTATTAAGATTAAAAAGAGTTTGTAACTATTTAATTTAAAAATTATTAATTAAAATAAATTATTTTTAGATAATAATGGAAAAATAATAATTAAAAATAGTTTTGAAATTTTTTTTAGGTAAAGATATGTGTATAAGGGTTAAATAAGTTTTTAGTTCCTATAAAATCTCACTATTTTGTTTTCAGTCTTTATAAAAAATTTCGTCAACTTTTATTCTTTAAAATTTTTTATATTTATTTTTTACCCCTAATTTTAAATCAACCCTTGTGTATGCTTTGATTTTTTGAATTATGTTTTAAAATAATATTTAGAACATATATAACAACTTTTTTGTAAAACTTTAAACTTTTTTAACAAATGATGAATTATATATGAACTTTTTAACGTTTTGATGCTTCAAAATTCATATTTAATTTATCATTTTTAAAATATTTAAATTTTTTGGGAAAATTTCTATAATATCTTAAATGTTATTGAAAAAAAACATTCAAAATTTCTTAGAATACACAATAACTGATTTTAAATCAGGGACAGAAAATAAAAATGAATATTTTTAGATGACTAAAAGTTGACAAGTTTTTCAAAATAATTAACAATAAAATAGTGAAATTTTATAAGAATTAAAAAATTATTAAATTCTTCATATAATTTTTTTTCCTTTTCTTTTCTCTCATTTTATAATATTTTTTTTGTTTTACTTTTTGTTTACTTTCTCTTTTCTACTTTCATCAAACCAAACAATGCTTAAGTTTTTTTTTGACAAAAATAATTAGTGGCAAAACCGTAAATAAGTGGTAAAGGTGGTGTCTTTTTTGGTTCTAAAGAATCTAGAAGCAAAACTCACACACTAAATATAGAAAAAGAAGGTTATTCAAAGATTAGTACAAGACATGTCAACCAATCAAAAAACACAAATTACATCTTCAACCACGTGATTTTTACGAACAACACCAAAATACGAAAATTAAAAAATACAAATATTCTTGCAAAGTCCACAACATGCATTTGCCCCTTAATTAGGAGCAAAGCAAAAGCCAAGACATTATCGAGAGTTTGTCGAGTATTAATTTAGCTCAAGCCCAAAACTTTTAGACCTCGCCTTAAGCCACCACCAATAAATGATTTTAACATGTTCAATTAGCTCCTCCATTGCTTTCACCTTTTGACCAAAAATCCGATGATTATGTTCCTTCCATATCATCCAAATACACGCCATCCAAAATTTATCTCTTGATCTCCAATTTATTTCAAATGTATGCATGCATTGAAATCTGCTTTTTCTCCTCATCTTGAGTTATCAATTTGTATGCACTATTCACGAAACAATATTTATCATGTTGTTAAGACAAAATCTCAATTAAATAGTTTTGATAAAAACAAACAAAGATTAATTAAAGACTCTAATTATGATTCTAAGTTAATTGTTATTTAACATGTGCTTTTGAGTATATTAATCTAAGATAGGTACTAAGCAGAATCAATTTAAAGAACAAAGCAAAAAATGCACTGCCAAGAACCAAGAACGTTCTGGACGTTTTTCTGGAAAAACATGAACGTTCTCCAGGACTCTGTTCACTTCATCAAGGCTGTTGGAACCTGATTTTTATGCAAGGAAAAATCATGCTTATTTTTAACATATTTCCAGTACATCATCATGAGATATGCAGCTTTAAAGATAGCAAAAGAAACACTCTAAAAGATCTAAGGAGAAAAGATTTAGAGCAAAGCAAAACAGATGAAACAGCTGAAAACGATCATTCTCCAGCTTCTGCTTTTCTGCACCAGAACATTTTCCAAATTCTGAACTTGTTCAAAAACGATTATGATTTAATGTATAGAATCACATTCTGACACTATTATTTTAATCAAACTAATGCTACAATGTGCACAGATCAGATGGCAAAACATTAAACAAATATAAGAAAATCAAGAAGTCAAAAAGGCAGAAAAGTTCAATCAGAAGATTTGAAATAAGAGCTGATTATTTTATTCTGCCCCTTAACCAATGGAACATTCTCAAACGGTAATATCAAGCCCTCAAGGACTTCCTGAATATCTATAAAAGGAACCTCACTGATCAAGAGAAAAACAAGACATTCAAGTGCAAAGAAAATCATCAAATCACTCACATTAACACTTGAAAGCTTCTCAAGAAATCAGTAACCTTCTATTTAGAATTCTCTATCTTTAGTTTACTGAAACCATTTGTAAAGAATCTAAACTCAAACAAGACTTAAGTCAAAACAGATTCTGTTTTAAATCCTATCATTGTCATTCAACACTCAAGATTATAAGGCTTGTTTATAGCTTGAGTGAGTCATTTTTAGAAAAATCCTTTTAAGGTTAAAAGGTGAAGTTGTAAAATCCTATCAAGGTTTGATAGGTGATCCGATTATATTTCTTTCTGGGTGGAAAGGATTGATAAACTGTGACAGATCAAGGCTGATCTGAACTAGGAGTTGTAAAACCAAGAGGGTACTTTGTTTTAAACACTTAGTGGAAAAACTCACTGGTGTGAGGACTGGACGTAGCCTAAGTTAGGGAGAACCATGATAACTCTCTGCGTACTATCTCTTCCTTAACTCTATTTACATTCAGCTCTTTATTTACTTAAGTTGAAAAAACAATTTTCTGTTTTAAAAGCAAACCAGAACGTTCTGCGTTTTCCAGAACGTTCTCCTTTTTCTGCCTTTACTATTAAGATCATTCTGCCTTTTAAAACTAACCAAGAACGTTCTTGCTCTTCTATTTTCAGAATCAAGAACGTTCTCTATTTTGTAACCAAGATCATTCTTGAGTTATTTTTTAAGTGATAACAGGAAAATTTATAAAAGACAGCTTGGAAAGACACGTTAGCCATTCTAATACTACACTCCCTAAACGCTTGCTTTTTCCACGCAAACAAATGCATCCTCCATCTCCAACCATCCCCTCCAACAAACCCAATCGATGCATTTTCGCCATTGTCACCTTTTTATCAAAAGCCATTACAAACAACATGTTAAAACTCTTACTCATTATCCACAATTCAACCAGGGGTCACACCAAAAAGAAGTGTAATTCCCATTACCAACGGCCCTGCTCATATTATTGTTGAACCACCCCACCAATCCTATCCCACATTGTTGCCCCCTTACACATTGAATGTCCTTCCACCACAACGACTCCTTGCAACTCATCACTCCCGACTCTCCACTCACAATCCCATATTTTGAATCTAAAACCTTAAACTACATCTGACTTTGATCTATCCTTAACCTCTAACACCCTAATAAAGCATAATTTATTTCATGAACCCTCTTCACCCTTAACCTATATTTTTCTCATTCAAGACAAACCTTATCCCATTTTATCCAATTGATTTTACGAGCCTCCTCACCAACCTCATAAAATAGTTTTAAAAAGGGATTCCAATTTCAAAATAACACTTGAATGAGCATTGAAGAAAGAATGTAGATCAGAATTGCGGGCTAGGAAACTTTAATGAGTACAAGACGACCACCTATAGACAAAAAGGGCATTTCCAACTAGATAGGCTCTTTTTAACCTTTTCTTCGAAATGGACTCAAAACGAAGACCTTATCAGGGTTCGCCTAATTGACAAACCAAGATACTTAAAAGGCATATGTCCCCGTCTACAATTTAACGTGTCATCTCATCCATCCATGAGGGATTTACATTCAAACCCATCAGCATGCTTTATGGAAATTTACCTTCAACCTGACACCAATTTAAAAAGTAGCAATATGACCTTGATTGTGCAAATATTCAACCATATATTTTCCCCCATAATAAGTGTTTCAATCGCAAATTTAAGATGATAAATACGATAATCCGTATTAGATCCCACATGCACGCCCATAAACATATGGGGCTCAATGACTGCCTTCATCATAACATTTAATCCTTTGCTGCTATCAAAAACAAGAAAGGAGATATAGGGTCTCCTTGTTGAAAAACTTTTCCCAAACTAAATTCTTAAGTTTGACTCCCATTAACCAAGAAAGATACAATTGCTGAGCAAACACACTCCATCACGCATTTTCGTCAATGCTATGAGAAACCCATTTTCTTCATCACCTTCTATAGATACCTCAATTCCACTGGATCATACGCCTTTTCAAATCCACTTTAAATAAGAGCAATTCTTTCTTCATACGCTTTATCTCAACAACAACCTCATTCGCAATCAGATTGTCATTCAAGATTTGTCTCCCTTTCACAAAAGCATATCAAGTATCCAAAAATGACTCGTCTAATCCCATATTTCAAACAATTCACTAGCACGTTTGACAACACCTTATACATACAACCCACCAAAGAAATTGGTCTAAAATGAACCACTTATTGGGGATTTGGGAATCAACACTGTGAAAGTGGAATTAGACCTTTTGACTAACCTTCGATTTTCTATGTAAATATAATAGAAAGCGCAAGAAATATGGCTTCACGTCATTCCTAAAGTCTTTTGGAAAGCCAAAGTTGCACCATCAGGTCTAGGGCTTTTACAACTCACACACTCTTATATTGCATGTTTTACCTTCTCCTTATTGAATGTAACCACCAACTTCACTGTTGGAACCAAGTTGGTACTAAGTACTTAGCATTTTGATGCTTACAAATGTACTCAATGTAAACTTATTTTGTACTTTGAATTATTAAGTTAAATACCCCAGAAACTGAAGGAAACAGAAGCAGAGATCAAAGGATTCCAGAAAAATGAATTCTGGATTGACCAGAAGATATCCAGGAATGTCAAAAACATGACCAGAAGATATCTTTCATGGCCCAGATTAGAAGGAATAAAAATCAGAATGAAACATGGATCATACCATTGGAAAGCCTGCCATAAGGAGAGTTGTTCCAGACAAACAGGAATCAAATATCAATGTTATTCCAGAAGTTATTATGACCAGAAGATGGCCTGGCAGTGAAAAATTACACAGCCCAGACTTGTTCCAGACTTGACCAGAAGGTATGTTTATGAGTCCAGAACAAGAGGATCAATCTAGATTTGGCCAAGACCATAAGATGGCATGATTCAGGGCATGGAACTAAGTCCAGAACAAAAGAAATGAGTTCCAGAATCACCCAGACCTGGTCGAAAATCAAAGGTAAAATGTCCAGACTGAAATATTTTTTGATCAAGTTTATTTCAGTTTGTTCCAGACCAAATTCCAGAATCTGTCCAGATCAGTGTAAAAATATCCAGATCAATGGTTCAGAAATAATTTTTTGAGTCTAGTGATGGTTCAGATCAGAAAATCAGACCATGGCCCAGTGTTGGCCGAAATCAAAGGGACAAAATGTGCAAGTCCAGAAATGGCCGAGTCCAGAAGAATTCAGCATATCAGGCGCGCATCCAGGTTGGCCGAAATCAGAAGATCAGAGGGTCAGGAAGTGTGGTCCAAGGATGGCCGAATTCAGATGATCACAACATATCATTTAGCTTGTACCAGATGTGGACTAGCGCTAAAAATTCTGATGGTCCAGAATTGATCAACGATGGAGATTGCAAGTTATTTTAATCAAAGTATTAAAAAGATTTGTTACTAAAATAAAGTGGAGTATTGTGGAATTCAGGAGCTGTGGCGGGAAGCAATTAAAAGATTTGATAGGCCAGTTAATTTTGAAAGAAATCTGAAGATATGTTTTTTTATTTAAAAGAAGCCAAATTGGTCAAGTTATTTTTGGAAGAGAATCCAGCAAGATTCAGCTCGAATTTGATCATGGAAGAAACCCTAATTTTCATCTATAAAAGGAGGCTCAAGGCAGAATGCTCAGTATCGAAAATAAAAAAAAGGGTTATACACTTCAAAAGCAAACACTCTCAAATTTTCATATAAGTCAATTGTTGAGTCTCAGTTTTTAAAGCAAGTACTCTTGTTGTTTTCGTTCCACTGTGTCAACTCTAAGTTGTTGAAGTAAAGTCTACAAGCTGAGGGAGTCAGTAGGGGTAGCAAGTACTTAGCAATTAGATTCATAGTGGTGTGGTGTCTTCTACAATCTGGGGTTGTCAGATTGGCTGAAGACAGGTGTTTTCCTCAAGAAGTCTAGGATTGTTAGACTATTGAGAAGACTGACTTGGAGGGTCAGTAGCAAGGTTGTAATTCAAGTTTGAATTAGTGAAATCCTTCAAGGCGAAGGGACTGGACGTAGCCTCGTTAACGGTGAACCAGGATAAAATCTGTGAGTTTTTATTTTTATTTTTATCCGCTGCTAACTCTGTTTTAATTATACATCAAGTTTTGTTTTGAAAGTATTAAAACAGGAAAAGTATTCAAGTTATGTCAAACACAATTCAACCCCCCTTCTCGTGTTTGCACCTTCAATTGGCATCAGAGCTCGGTCTCAAGGCTGAGCACTTAACAGTGTTTGAGGAAAGGTCCAAGGGGTTCAATATGTCAGAAGAATTGGTAAACAACATCAACAGACCACCACTTTTTGATGGAGAAAGGTTTGAGTATTGGAAGGACAGAATGAGAAGCTTTGTCATATCAAGATCCTGAACTATGGAAGATAATAGTTAAAGGATACACTGCACCAACTGATCCAGAAGATCCAACTAAAGAATTAGACTTGGATGATATGACACGAGATCAGAGCAGATTACACAAACTTCATCACAAGTCCAGAACCATCATGGTCAGTGCAATCACATTCAAGGAATTTGATAGATGCACAAATAAAGAAACAGCAAATAGTATATTCGATAATCTGGTTCTGATCTATGAAGGAACCAAGCGGGTTCAACAAACAAAGGCTAACATATTGCTCAGAAAGTATGAGCTGTTCAAGATGGAAGAGGATGAAGACATTGACACAATGTTCTGTAGATTCCAGACTTTGGTATCAGGACTGAAAGTATTAAACAAAAGCTATACCACTGAAGATCATGTCCTGAAAATTCTGAGAAGTCTACCAAAAAGGTGGAGACCAAAGGTTATTGCAATTCAAGAAGCTAAGGATCTGAGTACCTTGAGGCTGGAAGATCTGATCAGCTCACTCAGGTCTCATGACATAGAACTGGAAGAAGAGGAACCTAAGGAGAAGAAGAATCTGGCTTTGAAATCGAAATAGAAGAAAGCTGCAAAGGCAGAATCAGAATCAAAGGATAGTGATAGTGACTGTGATGATATGGCATACTTAACCAAAAAGGTGGTTAAGATCTAGGAAAACAGGAAGAAAAGAAACTTCAGAAAGAAACATAACAGCAAGGATAAGGAAGAATCTGACAAAAAGAATATTGTTTGTTATGGATGCAATAAACCTAGACATATCAAGTCAGAATGTCCTAATTTGGAAAAAAGGAAACAACATAAGAAAAGTTCCAGATACAGAAAGAAAGGTTTGATGGCTGCCTGGGATGTATCAGAATCAGAGGAAGAATCTTCTGATGAAGAAGAGGCAGAAACAGCAAAGATGGCTCACATTAGGTATGCTTCTGGTCTTCATAAAAGCATGAATTCCAGAGGGAAAACAGGCAGAAGGAAGAGTGATAAAAGCAATCACTCAGGCAAGTCTGGAAGCACATCATAGGAAACAATTCTGTCTCTGATGGCTCATACAAATTCAGGTTTTGAATACTGCTCTAAAACAGAATCAGAAGATGAAGACAGTGAGGTATTTTCTGATCTTTCTAAACCTGAATTAATTGATACTTTAAAGGACTTGTTAAATGCAAATAATAAGATATCTTTAAAACTAAAAACTCTTAGGGAAGATAAGAAAAATCTAACCAAAGAGGTCCAAGTTTCAAAGAATCGAATTTTTGAGTATGCAACTGAAATCCAAGATTTGAAAACTAAAGTTGCAAAACTCCAGTCTAAAAACCAAACTCTGAAAAGTAATAATTGTTCCACTTCTGAGACTGTTTGTAAATCTGATATGCATGAGCAATTTTTTCAAAACTTTATTTCAAATGGAATGGAAAGAAGTAAGTATGCATCTATGATTTATGGAAACAGTAACTCTGGAAAAAGAGGTCTTGGTTTTACATAAACAAGTACTGAAAATAAAGCTGTTTAATATGATGTTTTATGTATTGTCTGTGCTAAGAAAGGTCACTCTGAATTATCTTGTCCAATGGTAAAATCTGAACAAGATAAAATTGTCTATGTTGCAGATGTTCTGAGCAACCAGAAAGAGACACCAACAATGATGCCTGGACAATGGATGTTAGCAATGCATAAGCAGAAGAATGTCTATGTTCCTGCTACAACAAGACAAAGGCAATCTGAGTCTGATGGAAGAAGGTCTGGTCATCTCAACCAGAAACGGAATCGGAATCAGAACCAAAATTGGAGCCAGAACCAAAACAGGAACTGGAATCAAAATAGGAACTGGAATCAGTATCAGAAGCACAGATACTGGTACCAGAATCAGAATCAACTCTGGAACCAGAACCAGAGTCAAATAAGAAGTTACTAGAATCATCAGAATTACCAAATTCATCAGAACTTCCAGATTCACCCAAGTCACTAGAATCACCAGAACCAAAACATGTTCCAGAATCATCAGAGGAACATGGTTTATAAACCAAAGCAGAATCAAGGAAACTGCTCAAACAGGCCAGAAGAAGAACTGGCTCTAATGGCTAGAACAAAAGCTAAGTCTGAATCTGAGTCTGACTCTAACTCTGATTCTGACAGAGAAAAGGCAAAGTCTGATCAGCAACACAAAACATGGTATCTTGAAAGTGGCTGCTCCAAACACATCACAGGAGATAAATCTATGTTTCTGAATTTGACTATGAAGAATGGAGGCAAAGTTTCCTTTGGAGGAAACCAGAAAGGTCAGATTATTGGTACAAGAACTGTTGGTAACACTTCTTCTCCCTTGTCTATTAAAAATGTTATGTATGTTAAAGGTTTAAAACATAATCTTCTGAGCATAAGTCAATTAAGTGACTGCAAATATGATGTTATATTTAATCAAAAAACTTGCAAAGCTGTTAGTCAAATTGATGGAACTGTTTTATTTACTGGAACTAGGGAGGATAATGTTTATAAAATTGATCTGTTTAGTCTTGCTAAGCAACAGGTTAAATGCTTATTATCTGTAAGTGAGCAGAATCTGATTTGGCACAAGAGGCTAGGGCATGCAAACCCCAGACTCATATCAGAGTTGAGCAAACTCCAGTTGGTAAGAGGATTGCCCAAGGTAAGTTCCAAAACTGAGATTCTGTGTGAAGCATGTCAAAGAGGTAAACAAACTAAAAGCTCTTTTAAAACTAAAAAATGTGTTTCTACCTCTCAACCACTTGAACTGCTTCATTTAGATCTGTTTGGTCCTGTTCAAACAGCTTCTCTAAGTGGTAAGAAATATGGCTTTGTGATTGTTGATGATTACTCAAGGTGGACTTGGGTAAAATTTTTAAAGAACAAAGATGAATCTCACAAAGTATTTATCTCATTCTGTAAACAAGTTATGAATGAACAGGGCACTAAGATCATAACCATCAGAAGTGATCATGGAGGTGAATTTGAAAACAAGTACTTTGAAGAATTCTGTGATGAGAATGGCATCTCTCACAACTTCTCATCCCCCAGAACACCTCAACAGAATGGAGTGGTAGAAAGGAAGAACAGATCACTGCAGGAGATGGCCAGAACCATGCTGAATGACATGAAGGTTGCCACCTACCTCTGGGCAGAAGCTGTCAACACAGCCTGCTATATTCAGAATCGAGTTTACATTAGGTCCATCCTTAATAAAACTCCCTATGAACTATGGAAAGGTAAGAAACCAAATATCTCTTACTTTAAGCAATTTGGTTGCATCTGTTTTATGTTGAACACTAAGGACAACCTAGCTAAGTTTGATTCTAGATCTCAAAAGTGTGTCTTTATTGGCTACTCTGAGAGATCAAAAGCTTATAGAGTGTTTAACAAGGAAACTAACACTTTGGAAGAATCAATCCACATTAAGTTTGATGATAAACAGCTTGACTCTGAAAAGTCAAAGCAAGATGAAAAAACTGCAGGTGAACCAGAGGCACAGGAACCAGAAGCTGAACCAGAAGCAGAATTTGAGAACGACCAAGAACATGCTGACTCTGAAAACAAGTCACAGGGAAAGAACGGATGGAAGTACAAATCTTCACATCCAGAATCTCTCATTATTGGCAGTGCAGCAGAACCTCTAAAGACCAGATCATCAAGTAGAGAAACCAGTCTGTTTGGTTTACTCCCAACAATTGAACCCAGCAATGTTGATGAGGCTTTGACAGAGGAAGGCTGGATACTTGCAATGCAAGAAGAGCTGAATGAATTCCAAAGGAATGATGTTTGGGATCTGGTACCCAGACCAAACAAAAACATTATTGGAACCAAGTGGGTTTTCAGGAATAAACTCAATGAAAAGGGTGAAGTGGTAAGGAACAAAGCCAGACTTGTAGCTCAAGGATACAGTCATCAGGAAGGTATAGATTACACTGAGACTTTTGCTCCAGTGGCCAGGTTAGAAGCAATAAGAATTCTTTTATCATTTGCTGCTAATCATGATATAATGCTGTATCAAATGGATGTCAAAAGTGCATTCTTAAATGGCTACAGAAGTGAAGAAGTCTATGTCAAACAGCCCCCTGGTTTTGAAAATTCTGATTTTCCAGACCATGTTTTCAAACTTAAAAAATCTTTATATGGTTTAAAACAAGCACCCAGGGCATGGTATGACAGACTTAGTAACTTTCTGCTTAAGAATGATTTTAATAGAGGCCAGATTGATAATACACTATTTAGGAAATCCATAAAACATGATATTCTGATTATTCAAGTCTATGTTGATGATATCATATTTGGATCCACTAATGGCACTTTGTGCAAAGAGTTTTCTGACCTAATGCAGAAGGAGTTTCAAATGAGCATGATGGGAGAACTTAAGTTCTTCCTGGGAATTCAGATTCACCAAGGTAAATCAGGTATACTCATTCACCAATCAAAATATACTAAAGAACTTCTCAAAAAGTTCAAAATGAGTGACTGTAAGCCTATGGCCACCCCCATGCACCCAACCTGCTCACTTGAGAAAGATGAAACCAGCCAAAAGGTAGACCAGAAAACATACAGAGGTATGATTGGATCCCTTCTCTATTTAACTGCTTCTAGACCTGACATTATGTTTAGCGTTTGTGTCTGTGCCCGATTTCAAGCTGACCCTAGGGAATCCCATTTAACTCCTGTCAAACGAATTCTAAGATACCTCAAAGGAACCACAAACCTTACCTTGTTATACAAGAAAACCCCCACCTACAAACTCAAAGGTTTTTGTGATTTTGATTATGCTGGAGACAAGCTGGAAAGGAAAAGTACAAGTGGCAACTGCACTTTCTTAGGTGATAATCTGATCTCTTGGTCAAGCAAAAGACAAAGCACCATTGCCATGTCAACAGCAGAAGCTGAATATATATCAGCAGCAGGATGCAGTTCACAGTTACACAACATCTTTGAAAACAATATCCCTTTGTTCTATGATAACACTTCAGCCATAAACCTAACCAAGAACCCTATCTTACACTCTAGAGCCAAACACATTAAAATAAAACACCATTTCATTAGAGACCATGTTCAGAAAGGAACTTTAAGCATCCAGTTTGTGGACACTAATCATCAATGGGCTGACATCTTCACCAAGGCTTTACCAGAAGATAGGTTCGAGTTCATTAAAAAGCATCTCAGCATGACCTCCATATATGACTAGCTCAAGTAGTCATCTTAGGAGTTTTTAAATTTCTGCAATTTTATTTTATGTCTTTTATTTTCAGCTTTTACTTTCTGTAATTTGTAAAGAAAAAATCAAAAAAATACAAAAATAGCAGGACCACTTTTTAGCTGATGACAAAAAGGGGGAGAAAGAGATAGAGAAAAAGAAGAAATAAGTAGAAAAGGAGAGTTAAAAAGAAAGAAGGAGTGAAAAAGAAAGAGTGAAAAAGAGAAGGAAAAGAAAGAAGGAGTGAAAAAGAAAGAGTGAAAAAGAGAAGGAGTTGAAAAGGAGAGGAAGCGTGAAGAGAGAAAAAGAAAGAGAGAATAAAGAAGGAGTTGAAAAGGAGAGGAGAAGAGAAGAAAAGAAAGAGTGAAAAAGAAGGAGTTGAAATGGAGAGGAAGCGTGAAGAGAGAAAAAGAAAGAGAGAATAAAGAAAGAGTTGAAAAGGAGAGGAGAAGAAAAGAAAAGAAAGAGTAAAAAAGAAGGAGTTGAAAAGGAGAGTATCAGACTTAGGGGGAGAGATTGGTCTGAGGGGGAGTAATTCAAGTTTTCGAATTATAAGTTAGCAAAATAAGTTAAGGTTTTGTCATCATCAAAAAGAGGGAGATTGTTTGAACCAAGTTGGTTCTAAGTACTTAGGATTTTGATGCTTACAAATGTACTCAATGTAAACTTATTTTGTACTTTGAATTATTAAGTTAAATACCCCAGAAACTGAAGGAAACAGAAGCAGAGATCAAAGGATTCCAGAAAAATGAATTCTGGATTGACCAGAAGATATCCAGGAATGTCAAAAACATGACCAGAAGATATCTTTGATGGCCCAGATCAGAAGGAATAAAAATCAGAATGAAACATGGATCATACCATTGGAAAGCCTGCCATAAGGAGAGTTGTTCCAGACAAACAGGAATCAAATATCAATTTTATTCCAGAAGTTATTATGACCAGAAGATGGCCTGGCAGTGAAAAATTACACAACCCAGACTTGTTCCAGACTTGACCAGAAGGTATGTTTATGAGTCCAGAACAAGAGGATCAATCTAGATATGGCCCAGACCATAAGATGGCATGATTCAGGGCATGGAACTAAGTCCAGAACAAAAGAAATGAGTTCCAGAATCAACCCAGACCTGGTCGAAAATCAAAGGTAAAATGTCCAGACTGAAATATTTTTTGATCAAGTTTATTTCAGTTTGTTCCAGACCAAATTCTAGAATCTGTCCAGATCAGAGTAAAAATATCCAGATCAATGGTTCAAAAATAATTTTTTGAGTCCAGTGATGGTCCAGATCAGAAAATCAGACCATGGCCCAGTGTTGGCCGAAATCAGAGGGACAGAATGTGTAAGTCCAGAAATGGCCGAGTCAGAAGAATTCAGCATAACAGGCGCGCATCCAGGTTGGTCGAAATCAGAAGATCAGAGGGTCAGGAAGTGTGGTCCAGGGATGGCCGAATTCAGAGGATCACAGCATATCATTTAGCTTGTACCAGATGTGGACTAGCGCTAAAAATTCTGATGGTCCAGAATTGATCAACGATGGAGATTGCAAGTTATTTTAATCAAAGTATTAAAAAGATTTGTTACTAAAATAAAGTGGAGTATTGTGGAATTCAGGAGCTGTGGCGGGAAGCAATTAAAAGATTTGATTGGCCAGTTAATTTTGAAAGAAATCTGAAGATATGTTTTTTTATTTAAAAGAAGCCAAATTGGTCAAGTTATTTTTGGAAGAGAATCCAGCAAGATTCAGCTCGAATTTAATCATGGAAGAAACCCTAATTTTCATCTATAAAAGGAGGCTCAAGGCAGAATGCTCAGTATCTGAAATAAAAAAAAAGGGTCGTACACTTCAAAAGCAAACACTCTCAAATTTTCATATAAGTCAATTGTTGAGTCTCAGTTTTTAAAGCAAGTACTCTTGTTGTTTTCGTTCCACTGTGTCAACTCTAAGTTGTTGAAGTAAAGTCTACAAGCTGAGGGAGTCAGTAGGGGTAGCAAGTACTTAGCAATTAGATTCATAGTGGTGTGGTGTATTCTACAATCTGGGGTTGTCAGATTGGCTGAAGACAGGTGTTTTCCTCAAGATGTCAAGGATTGTTTGACTATTGAGAAGACTGACTTGGAGGGTCAGTAGCAAGGTTGTAATTCAAGTTTGAATTAGTGAAATCCTTCAAAGCGAAGGGACTGGACGTAGCCTCGTTAACGGTGAACCAGGATAAAATCTGTGAGTTTTTATTTTTATTTTTATCCGCTGCTAACTCTATTTTAATTATACATCAAGTTTTGTTTTGAAAGTATTAAAATAGGAAAAGTATTCAAGTTAAGTCAAACACAATTCAACCCCCTTTTCTCGTGTTTGCACCTTCATTCACATCATCTTCCTCCCCGATTGAGTTGAACTAAAGATTCTCCACACCATGTCTATCCACTCGAACAATAGAAAAATGAGTTGCAAAGTGATTCAACACAACCTCTTGAATACCCTCCACTCTCTACACTTGAGCTCGATCTACCTCTTTGCTCGACAAAATATTATGTTGCCTTTTATTTGCTATTATTCCATGAAAGAATCTAGAATTGGCATCACCCTCCTTAAGCCTAAAAAACGAGATTTTGTCAATTTATGCTACAACTCACTCTAGATAACGATAGTAAATGAGCAAAAACAAATCTCCTCTCCAAATATCAACCTTATCTAGAGTTTCAACATCACCCTTCAAATCCGAACTATTCAATCTCTCCTTCACTAGTTTTCACTTGTTCCTCAATGTTACCATGTTTTAAGTGCCACTCCTTCAAACCCCCTTCAGTAGATTTCAATTTCTCCTTTAGAACAAAACAACCCCAATCAGACACAATTAATGCATTTCATTGCCCTCTAACAAACTCAAAATAACTAGGAACACTTCAACATACGAAATTAATGTGGTCCCTAATTCACTTCCTTGTTACTAAAGAAGATATGATAGTGGTTTGGGAAACCCTGTTAAGAGCTACCTGTATGCAATTTGCCCATACAGTGCACTACTCAACGAACAACAAAAAACGGTCTAATCTACTCATAGATAACCCATCGAACCTGGACCAAGTGAAAGATCTTCCAATCAATGGCAAAGAAAAGTTTACATCCTTATCACCCCATAAAGAAGTATGCACATGTTGACCCACCACCTCCAATTTTGATTCTCGTCGACACACCACCTCATGTCTCTTCGCCTTAATGATAGACTATTTTAGAAAATTAGGGTGTGAGATTTGTTTCATTACTCAAATTGATTAAAATTAAGAAGTATTAATAATTTCCTCTAAATAATTAGTAATTTAATAATAAAGTACTATTTGTGTTAATTTCTTTTGTATATTATTTAGAAGATTTTTTTTATTTTGATTCATTATTATTTAGAAGATTAAGATTTATATATATATATATATATTTAATACCCGAATTATTATGCTTAATTGTTAACTTATTTTACTTTTTTTGACGCAATTATTTATTTAGCCCGAAAATACCATAAATAACATAGCAACATTTCGATTTCAAAAAACAAAAAAACATAACATCCTTTAAAAACAGATAGAGTAATAATAAACCTGAAACGTTTCTTTCCATTTCTTGATGCTTAGACGCATAACCAAGAAAGAACGGTCAAGATGTTAGGCAAAACAACACGCGAAAGTTTGGATGAAAAGTAAACTCATAACATAACTGAAGCTCAAGTCAATGCCTCTTTCGATACCCAATTCATCAATACACACACGGAGTCTCCCATGGTTGAAATTACTATACGCGGTTATCATCGAGGTACTAATAGTCATAGTAATAGTAATACAACATATAAATATAAATATATATATATATATAGAGAGAGAGAGAGTGTGAGTGAGGTTTTGTTTTACAGAGAGAAATAAAAAAACATCTAGAGAGAGACACTGAAGGCCAAAATAACTATACCCGATTTTGGATAATAACCTTAATATCTCCGAGATCCATTTTTCAGCTTCAATCAATTGAGGAACATTAAAATAAAAATGGGTTGTCCTCAAAAGTCACGATTTTTTACTGGGTCAACTATGTTCAATGACTCACATAATTAAAATCGTGTGCGGTTTCAAAGGGATTTATTCATCTGGGTCGTTCTAATTTCCTTCAATTGATGACATAATTCGCTTTTTCAGTTATTTTCAGAATCTGGGTTTCTCTTTGATTGTATTAAGGAAGAGTCTTTTTTGAAGAGGGGTTAAGGGGAATTTTTGTGGATGAGATATGGAGGAGCATGTAGCAGCTTTGCACACTGCTACTAACGCTTTGCAAGCATTAGGAAGGGGGTTTGATGTTAACTTCGATACTAGGTTGCTTTATTGTAAAGGTGTTTCAGGGTCTAGAGTAGTTGAGATTGATGAGGAACATCTTAGGGACTTGTTTTTGGATGATGATGTTGTTGTTCCTAATGTTTCAAGGGACATTAGAAGCTTTCGTGAACCCATGGGGCGTCAGAGTTCTGGTGTCTGCAGTTTTCAAGAGGTAAACTTGAGGATTGAATTTTATTTTAAATATTAATATTCTGTCTTCTTTTTACAATTATTTTTCTTGTTTTGTTAAGAAATGTTGCAAGTTGACTTGATGAATGTTTTTTTCTAATTTTCATTTAGCAATTTTGTTGTTTAATTTTGTTAGTTGTTTGTATAAGTGATAGAACACCGCAAATTAAGAGGAATGAGGGCCCAAAGAGTGGGCCCCACTCACTCAAGTCACACACCTCACACATATTTAGTTTCTAGAATGATGAATGGAGGGAATAAAAGCTAGTTAATAAAGTCTCTTATTCTACTAATATTTCATTAAAGGAATGAGGGAAGGGGAAGTGGGAAAGGCATTCGGTTTCAACAAGGATGAATGGAGGGAATAAAAGCTAGTTAATAACGTCTCTTATTTTATGTTATAAGAATGAGGGAATGAGAAGAGGAGAAGATATTCAGAAAATATTTTAAGAAATAATTAGGGGTATTCTTTCTCTAGTTAGGAGTAATTTTCTTCTGGTTTAGGAGTTCTTAGAACTCTGGTTTAGTTTTTCTTTTGACATCATTACCTGATCTCGTCATTGTAAGAGATAGTACTATGAATTTTAAGAAATAATATACCTTTTTTCTTCCATTAAAATTATGAGTTCTATCATTGGTCCGACCTGCCGGATAGAGATAGAAGCTAGCGAAATCGAATGACACCAAAAATGTTTGACAAAGTTGAGGCTTTGGAGATACGAATGGCTGAGATGGAAGGTTCGGTGTGCCAAACCTTGGATGAATTTCGTCATGCTATTTTGGCCGAGTTTGCGAAGTTGTTGAATTAGCCTACACTTAGGGTGTCGTAGACAACCGAGGAGCCAATTACGAAATACAAGATGGCGGTGAAGAAGGTGGAGCTGCCGTCATTTGATGGTGACGATCCAGTGGGGTAGATCACGTGAGCAGAGACATATTTTGAGGTACAAGGAATATCTGAAGAATGAAGGTTCCTTTGGCGTAAATTAGCATGGAGGGAGCAACCATTAATTGGTTTAATCTTCTACGTGAAACGGAGGATGACCTCACATGGTTAAAGTTGAAGGAAGCGCTGATTGAGAGATAAGGAGGAAGAAAGAGCGATAATCCATTCAAAGAATTGAAAGATCTTCAACAAACTAAAGATGTGGAAGAGTATATTTTAGATTTCGAATATTTCTCTTCTCAGGTTATGCGTCTCCCCTTGGATATCTTTTGGGTGGCCTTCAGTCAGAGGTATGTTTGCGAGTAAGGACCTTCAACCCTAAGACGTGTGTGGAGGAGATGAAAGTGGTTCGTGATGTTGAAACAATGTTACAAGGTGTGTTGAATTACAGAGGAAGCGGAGGTGGAGGTCGTTTGCGAAATTGGAAAAGGGGAAGAGAAGGAAGTAATGGTCTTACTAATAGAAACGGGTCCAGACTAGGTCTTTTTCCAAGCCCAAACAAGGGAAATGCGAGTTCAGGGCCAAGTGGAGGAACCCAATCCAGAAATACTCAAACTGAGTCAAATCGTAACCCAGAATTGAGCATGCAAGGATCCAACCTTAATCAGAACCAAACACGAACAAATGGCGACGAGGAGCGACGGGGGAACCACGAAAATTGCAATAGGGGTACCAAGCATCTTCCCTATTCTAAATTAATGGACTGTAAGGCGCGAGGCCTCTATTTTCAATGTGGGGAAAGGTTCCGTCCGCTTCATCAGTGTGCTAAAAAACAACTGCGTTTAGTGATTCTGGGAGATGATGAAGTGACAAACGACGCTGCAGTAAGATGCAACTCCACGATGCTGTTCGGAATAGAAGAGGAAGGCATACCTCGAAATTCGTTCCCTTTTCTCATACATTTGGAAGGCACTATGAAGGTCATACCTGTCACGATGATGGTGGAGATTGGTGCTAGTCACAATTTTGTGACTCCTCAAATGGCTGCAGTTCTGCAGCTTCCAGTAGAACAGATCCCGGTTACGAACGCGAAATTTGGAAACAGTGCGTGTGGCTATAACAGAGAAGTGTGGGAAGTTTGACATTCAAATTGGAAGGTTCTAGACCAATGCTGACGCTTACATAGTGGAATTACAAGGTGAGGACATGATTTTGGTAGTGGCTTGGCTTCACAAGCTAGGCAAGGTGTTATTTGATTGGGAAGAAATGGCAATTTGCTTGGACTGGAAATTGAAAGATGTGAAGTTGCAATGTCAAATTCCGGAGAATTGGAGAATCAATCAGGAAAAAGAACTTAATGTTGTTACCACGAATATACTAAGGCCAAGAAAAATCATAACATGGGAAGGGAATAAGGAAACCATCAGCTGGGAACCTGAAAGTTTGCTACAGAATCAATGTCTTAATGTTAGCCTTGAAGACAAGACTCATTTTAAAGCGGGTGACAATGATGGAACACTGCAAATTAAGAGGAATGAAGGCCCAAAGAATGGACCTCACTCACCCAAGTCACACACCTCACACACATTTAGTTTCTAGAATGATGAATGGAGGGAGTAAAAGCTAGTTAATAACGTCTCTTATTCTACTAATTTCCATTAAAGGAATGAGGGAAGGGGAAATGAGAAAGACATTCAGTTTCCAGAAGGATGAATGGAGGGAATAAAAGCTAGTTAATAACGTCTCTTATTTTATGTTATAAGAATGAGGGAATGGGAAGAGGGGAAGGTATTCAGAAAATATTTTAAGAAACAATTAGGGGAATTCTTTCTCTGGTTAGGAGCAATTTTGCTCTGGTTTAGGAATTCTTAGAACTCTGATTTAGTTTTTCTTTCTGCATCCTTTTCTGATCTCGTCATTATAAGAGATACTACTCTGAATTTTAAGAAATAATATACCTTTTTCTTCTATTAAAATTCTGAGTTCTATCAATAAGTGTAGACGGTTTGTGTCATTTTGTTTTGTGAATTTGGCTATTTTTTTGGGTTGCCATTGAAAATTGTGGAGAAAAAAAAGCTCATTTTTATGCCTGTTGTAATGAAATTGTGGTGTGGAATGGTTGCAAGCAATGGATCTGTTGAAACCCCCAAGGTGATATTCTTGAGGATGATTATGTTTCTCTGTTACATATAATATGGGTTTTGTACTGTATGGCACCGACACTTAAGATTGGAGGCATGTTCAATGTTCAACATGACACCGACACATGTATACATTCAACTACTTCCCCTGTTCAAATTATTTTCGGTGTTAGTGTTTGTGCTTCGTAGGTTTTGTATTAGAGGGGGTGGGGTTACGAAGTGTTGCTTGAGTATTTATCAATTATGGTATGTGGCATAAACTACAGTAATGGAGGGAGGATCTACCTTAAGCTAGATATAGCCTTTGCCATTTTGAGCATGGACATTAAGATGATTCTCTTGTTTGCTAGAATTTTCCATTCAATGTTTACTAGTGATGTTTATTTCTTATGCTGTCCTTTGTCTTTGTAAATTGCTTTCATAGTATGCAAGATGATTCCCTGATAATTTGTTTGCATTGAGTTTTTGAGGTAACCAAGGTATACTAATTTCAGATTTCCCTGTAATATAGAAATAGAGTCATGGTTTTACTTTTTTTTTAAGGTCGACTAGTTTTGTTAGCTTCAAGCTTATGGTAGCTTTGCAATGGAGATAAGTATTTTATTTTAACTTACAAAATGTGCATATAAATTTATCAGTGGATATGGAGAATTTATATGAAAGAGTTTCTGAAAATGTTGTGATGCTGGAGCTCATTTTAACTCATAATTATTATAGGATAATTTCAATTTTATTTTGCTTTAAGTTGTTGTTTAGCACTATCCAATATGGCACTAAATTGTAGCTTTAATGAAGAAAAGAATTTTAAAACTAAAGGCCATATCTATTAGTTGTCAATCCAATGAATGTGGCTCTGTTGGTTAAGCGAACCAACAACGCTGAGTATGTGGGGAGGACCGCAGTTCGACCCTCGCAGAACACATTCTTGGGGAAGGGCAAAGAGCTTTAAGCTGCAACCTAAGCACCGAAATGGAGATTAGTCCCATAGCTGGTTCAAAGTATCAAACTTATGGGGATACTCTGTTGTGCCATTGGGATGCCAAAGGCCCTAATTACAGTTGTTTCCTACCAAAATAACTATTACTTGTCACATAATAATGAAAGCCAGATATTGTAACCTTCTTCAAATATTTGATTGTTCCTTCGTCACTTGACTGCAGATGGTGGATTATTTTAATCATAAGGCAAATATATCAGGGAACTTTCCTCTTGGGAGCTTCAACTCTGCATTTAGCTTTACTGGTTCACAACATGTTGATGCTGCAACTACAAAAACCTTATCTTCAGATGGATTTTACAATCCTCTTGCCAAGGTTCAGCTTCAAAAATCGAACATAATGTTGCAAGAAAATGTTAGAAGTGCTGTCCCAGTGAGTTGGGATCCACCATCCTTGGCAAGGTATTTATGCTTTAGTTGTGATGTTTTGACACAAAATTGGACAACAAATTTTGACTACAGATTAGATGGTTAACACAGTTCAAATAGATGATTAATTACACGAAGTGGATGATCAAGGAATATATATAACTAGGAGTTTCAACTCATTAACATGTTTTAGCACGATGAATGATGAGTTACAACATCTTGTTATATTCATTAACCATCCTTGAACATAATCAACCATATATTTGAATTGCGTTAATCATCCAAATTGTTGTCAAAATTGTGTCAAACTATCATTTCTGATATGTTTATACAAGTTATCTACATAATGCTATATCAAGGGCATCTTCAGATGGTCTCTGACTTTTAATTACATTTTGGCAGTTTTATTGAAAATTTTGGGACACATGTCATTACATCGATAACTATTGGTGGAAAAGATGTTATTTATGTCAAGCAACACCATACTTCACCTTTGTCAAAGTTGGAGATAAAAAACTATATTCAGGATATCGGAAATCAAAGGTTCTCTGACATCAATAGCCACACAAGTTCAGGCCAAACAAAATCCAAGGATAAGGCTAGTTCACAGAAATTCCACTTTTCTTGAATTAATTGATATTATTCAGATATAGTATGAAATGTAACACTTGGTTATGTTAATTTTATAATTTGCAGGGTGTAGAACCATTTTCCTTCAATGGTCAAGGAATTTACCCTCAACCGACAACTGCAACATATCCTACCGGGAAAGAAGTATGTAATATATGTTGTGACATTTTATTTTATAAGGATTTATTTTAAATCTTGGTTTTTTCTAATTTTGAAATAAGTACACTTTTGGTATATAATCTTATGAAGATTTAGTACAGTTTTTGGCATGGTAATATACAAGGTACAATGTTTCTGCCTATTCAGGAGTCACCTTTTAGAACCTCATTTCCAATTTTCTCATCTCTTTCCAAACTCCTAGACCTTAATGTACAAAACCAAAATCTTACAAGATAAATTATCCAAGATAATCAGATCCAATTCCTAGGTCCCTTGGTCTTGTCCCTGGACCCCGTGATCGCCCTTGTATCCGTCCCTGCCTACAAGTCTCGATCCTTAGGCTCATTCACTCCTTCCACTACTCCCTCTTCCCCTCCCTTCCCTCTCCGTCTCTAAACTTGCATAATGGACCTATCACCTCATTTCATTGGATGGTTTTAAAACTAAAATCTTACAAACCTTATTTGCTTTGATGCACACAAAAATGTCAAAACTAATACACTAATGAACAACGATAAATTATCGCCATTTTAGCACGGGCAAATTGCAATGTGACACAGCTCCTTCTCCATCAAATGCTCTTTTGGAAAATTTATTCCTGGTTTTTTACAGCTTTTTTTTGTTCTTGTATATATAATTGGAATTTGGTCATATATAAATCTGGTATTTGGCTTTTCTTCCCTTTTCACTTCCCCTTTCTTTGGCACTTTTGGGTGTGTTTGGTTGGAGGTAGATGGAGGGGAGGTGAGATAATATTTTTAAGTTTGTGTTTAGTTCAATTTTTAGGAGGAAAGGGAGCTAAAATCCCTTCTAGAGCTCATTTTGCTCTACCTCCATTTTGGGGAGATTTGGATGGGAGGAGAGGGGAGGGGAGGGGCTCTATATAACTAAAAGACTTAAATATAATTTTGGTCCTTTATTTTTTACCTAATATTCGCTTTGATCCTTTATCTTTTTACCTAATATTCGTTCTGGTTATTTATCTTTTATAAGTGGTGTATTTTAATCCTTGTCACAATCACAACAAAAGTTATAATAACATCCGATCATTAGAATCCCTTTTAACAATTGCCAATATATATTCAGTATAATATTCTTTCAAAAAAACATTCATTATCCAAATAATAGACTTTCACTTGAAAAAGTTTTTCTTACATGCTTTGAAACATATACAAACTCTTTGAAACGAATGATATTTATCAGAGTTTAGTGTATTTTCACTCCATCTTTATTAAGATTGCAACACTTAACTTTACAACTGATTCAAGGTTTGATCTCAATAGTTCATGACAATAATTATTCAGCTGTTTGAAAAAGTTATAATGAAAAGGACTAAAATACACCACTTATAAAAGATAAATGACCAAAGTGAATAAAAAAAATAAATGACCAAAATGAATATTAGGTAAAAGATAAAAGACCAAAATTATATTTAAACCTAACTAAAATACCATTAAAAATCTCTCCCCTTCTCTTAAACCAAACATAAAACCATTAAAAATCATTCTCCTCCCCTTCCCTCTTTTGAACCAAACATGTCTTCACTTCTCCTTATTGTTGAATGTATGCACAGATCCATCTATTGGTGCAGGCACCCGTGCCGTGCACGAACGCTGTGATATAGCACCGACACCTCTGATCGAAGACATGTTTCGGTGTCTGACACCTAAATGTGTCGGTGTCAGACACCGTCACATCACCATCACCTTGATTGCATTCAATTAATTCATTTTCTCAAATTATTATCGGTGTCGACGTGTCAGTGTCAGTGACAGCATCGTGTCCGGTGTCAGTATTTGTGCTTCATAGCTGTGAATTGAATGAGATTTTACAAAAAATTCGATATTTTGCATTAGAATGTATTTGCTCACAAAATATAACTTCTAAGCATTATTCCGCACGAGGTGGTTGTTATATAATGTATTTACTATTATAGTCATTTTTCCCTCTTAACACCAATAAATACTTATTATTCAGGATGTCACAGTCATTTTTCGAAGAAGAGGTGGTGATGATTTAGAACAAAACTACAGTGTATGGTTAAATACCGTAAAATCTTCGCCAGATATCATAGAGATGACTTTCTGTCCTTTAACAGATCTCCTTGATGAAATACCTGCAAAGGAGCATTTGACCCGCGCCATTGGTCTTTATCTTGAATGTAAGTCAATTTATCCCTTAGGTTATAGATGATTTAAATTTTTTTTACTTATTGGATTCTAGGAGTGTGATCTAATATCAATTGCACATTTCTTTTTCCTTTATCAATTTTGTGGTCAGATAAACCTCCAATTGAAGAACTTAGATACTTCCTAGAGTTTCAGATTCCTCATGTATGGGCTCCTTTACATGACAGGATTCCTGGTCAACAAAGGAAAGAACCTGTTTGCCCATCTTTGCAATTCAGCATAATGGGCCAAAAACTTTACGTCAGCCAAGAACAGGTAAATTATCATTTGTGGTGTTTTCCTTTGCTTTTTGAAACTTTTTATCTTGCGTCAAAGTTTCTTTCAAAGAGATTTCTGTGAACATTACATTACAGAATGTTTCCGATGAAACGTGATTGCTCACTGTTTCTGCAAAATGTAATTAAAGAAAATGTCAAAGTATGTCAATCTTTTATTATTTGCACTATGCTACACGACAGAAAGTTATGCCGTCGTTTGATTTGTATAGCCGACTCTACATAGTGGATAAGGCTTGGTTGTTGTCATCGTCATCGTTTGGAGAAGAAAGATTCCTTAGAAATTTGTATATGGATCTAAGAAGTTTTATGTTTTGTTGTTTGGTGATTAATTTTATACTACCTTTGTCCCTTAATATGAGCCCCTTACAGGGAAAAATATTGTAACCAAGTATAAGCTCAATTTCAAATTACTAGATATATTTATTATAATTTTGTCAAATATACCTGTAATAATATGACTGAGTGTCTTGGATTATCAAAAGTCAGAAGTGAGCACATTCATATACAAAAAGGCAATTTAGAAATATTCATATACAAAATGTACACATTAAATTTTAAAGGGGCAGAGTTAGTATATGGTTAGTTAGTTAGAGCCATCAAATTTTAGATGAAAGCTGGCATATATGTAATAAATTTTACTTGAAGTTTGATGGTTCTCAATGAATGCAGATTACAGCTGGACGTAGACCAGTAACCGGCTTACGTCTTTGTCTCGAAGGAATCAAGCAAAATCGGCTGAGTGTTCATCTTCAACACTTGGTATCCCTTCCAAAGATCCTTCAGCCATATTGGGACAGCCATGTAGCTATTGGCGCTCCCAAGTGGCAAGGACCCGAGGAACAAGATAGCCGATGGTTTGAGCCGGTCAAGTGGAAGAATTTTTCTCATGTGAGCACTGCACCTATCGAGAACTCCGAGACCTTCATAGGAGATTTTTCTGGTGTCTACATAGTCACTGGAGCACAGCTTGGAGTATGGGATTTCGGATCACGGAATGTACTTTACATGAAGCTTTTGTACTCAAGGTTACCCGGCTGCACGATTCGAAGATCACTATGGGATCACATACCAGACAATTTACCTAAATCTGCAATCGCCGGCAACACTTCCAACGCGGATGGCACAACGAGCATTAGTTCTAGAGAAAACAATACCGTAGGGAACAAGTTATTGAAGCTTGTCGACTTATCCGAAATGGCCAAAGGACCTGAAGATCCTCCTGGTCATTGGTTAGTTACTGGTGGAAAGCTAGGTGTCGAAAAAGGGAAAATTGTTTTGAGATTGAAATATTCATTGCTTAATTACTGAACTCACCGGCATGACTTGTGTTAGTAGAAGCAATGTTTTAGGTGAGTATAGTTTAGTTTTCCCTTGTGGTTAATGTGAAAACCATTTTGAGGTTTGATAACTTGAGTTGAATAGGAATATTATACTGTTTAGTTGGTTGTTATTACTTGATCCATATTGTGGCAGTAAATGCTGTTTTTATTGCTGCTGTTGATATGGTGATGTGGATATCTTTTAGGAGTTAGAACCTTTTTTCCAACCATGCCAAGTTAGAGTAATGTTTATATATTCTTACAGTATTGAGAATACAAAATGACAAGACAAATATCATTTATTTTCTCCATCCCTCAAAACAAAACTATAGGGCAAAAAATGATCTTGAACATCCTTATTATCTATTATACTATTTGGGAGTACTCCTTAATTGGTTTGAAGTGGTTAATAAATTTTAGTTAATGATAAATTAATTGGAAGTATTTAAGTTTGAACTTTGGTTAAAATACTCTTTAGTTAAACTTTACTTTTCTCCCGATCGAGTTCTAAATTATATAAAGGGTGCAACAATACACCTTTTTATTTTGTATACTGTTTTTACTTATTTTTCTCTCTTTTTTCTTCAATATGATTTTCTGAATCAACCATAGAACAGTTGAGTTTGATTTGTCATGTCTTAGAGTTTTTCTCTCCTCTCGAAGGTAATTTTGAATTTCTCCATTCTTGTGCAATTTGGATTTGATCTTTTAGGATTATTAAAGTTTTGGGTTGTTTTGGAAAAATCTTTTTCAAGTATTGTTGGTTTTTTTGGATTATTCTTTGTAAGTATTAATTTTTGTTCTTGAGTTTTTTAAATGGAAAGTCGTAGACCAAAGTAAACAACCGCTAAAAGGAAACAAATAGCATCTTTTCCATCCACAATAGTTTTAGATTTCAAACAATTATTTAGTAAGTAAGAAGATTTTGAGTGCTTTAATGTTCAATTCTTTGATAGGAATGTGATAGCTATTCTTTTCATTGAGTTGGATTCAATATTAGACTTTCAAATGAATAAATGGTTGAAATTTTAAAGTCTTGATGAAATTTTTAGGATGGATAATCAATATTGCTATCCTTTAGTGAAGACTTCCTATTGTAATTTGACTGCTAAGGGAAGTACTCTTTATTGCAAGTTTAAGAATATTTTTTATAAAAATTGATGTTGTTTGGGAAAGGGGTTGCTTATTTAAATTATGAAGGAATAAAGTTTGAGAAAGATCATATTAATGTTTGAAGGTTACAATAAGATTAATTATCCACAAAGGATGTTGGAAAATCCAAATGACATTTCCTATAGTAAAACTTTGTTTGCTGAAAAACATTGAATAGAAGAAAAAAAAATACATTAAAGCATGTGTTTTGCGTTTATTAATGTATTTTATTTCATGTTACTAATATAATTAATTTATTTTAATTATAATTATTTTTATTTATTAGATCTGAAGAAAAATAAAAGGAAGTTGTTAACAAAATATAATTAAGTGGCTAATTTATCTGAAAAATAGAAGAAAGTTGTTATAATAATATGAATTTATCTACAAAATATGATAGAGTTGTTAAAATAATATAACACGTTTTGACACATCTACTCAACCGCATTTTTTTTTCTTCAATTTAATTATTTCATTTTATTTTATTAATAGTATTTTGTTATTTTAAATATTTTAATTATTTTTAATTTATTAAATAATAAATAATTCAATTGTTGAAATGAGAAGAAAAAAAAATAAAAATATATAGATGGTCGCATTCCCGAAATGTGACCTCCTACTTTCCCAAAAAAAATAAATTTATCTGATTGTATGTCTAGGATGCGACGTCTTAAAGAGGTTAAAAAATTAGACATTTTAATATTTTTTTTATGGTAGGGCGTTATAGTTATTTTATAGTGGAATATTCTAATAAATTGTATGAAGATGTTTGATTTTTTTTCATAAGAGTTTATTTAATTATAAAAATAAATTTCTATATTAATAATAATGAGATTATGGCGTGTCACATCATTAATGAAATATCTACATCTTTAAAAATAGAGGGGATGAAAAAATTCTATAACATTTAAAATAAATAGGTAAAAAATTCAAATTTAGAAATAGAATTTAAAAGTTAAATTTAAATAAAATTGAGGAAGTAAAAGTGCAGTTAAAACAATCTAATATTAGACATAAGACTAAAACAATTAGAAGAACTATGAATTCACTATACCTTCATCTATGGTTCTCAATCTATCACATTACCTATGAGATTGTTTTCATCTGCCTTTCCTCATATTATCCTTAGGGGTTTAACATTTTTAATTATTTTTTAGTCTATTTTCACCGATTGAGTTTGCTGCAGATTAGGCTATACTAGGAAACTTTGAGGAGGGAATTCAAGTCCTATGAAATCTAAAATGAACCAAAATGATACCTATGCGAGTTACGCAGTGTCATTGGTATTTTATACTCGTTCAAAATTTAAATAAAAAATTTAGTTTTATTTGTTAATGACATATATTTATTTTGTATTTTTTATATTTATTATTAAAAAATATTTGTATTGTGTTTTTGTATGTATAAATGGAAGATATTCATTTCTATTTTTTTAATATTTATCAATGAAAAATATTTGTTTTTTAATCATTGATAAATATTTATTTCGTGTTTTTTTATGTATTAGTGACAAATACTTGTCTCGTTTTTTTTTATATTCATCATTGACAAAAATTTGTCTTGTATATTTTTATGCATCAATTATAAATATTTGTTTTTCATTTTTTAATATTTATCAATGACAAATATTTGTCTCGTATGTTTTTTATACATTAGTTATAAATATATATCTTGATTTTTGTTGTTGTTGTATTTATCAATGACAAATATTTATCTTATGTTTATGCATTTATCAGTGGAAAATATATGTCCCATTATTTGATATTTATCAACGACATATATTTGTTCCATGATTTTTTATATTTATCACTAAAAAAATATTTTTCATGTGTTTTTTTTATATATCAGATATAAATATTTATCATGTGTTTTTTAATATTTATCACTAACAAATATTTATCTTGTATTTTTTATTGCATTATTTATTAAATTTGTCCTATATTTTTTATCCATTAATTATAAATATTTATCTCATGTTTTTTTTTTAATATTTATCAATGACAAATATTTGTGACGTGTTTTTTTATTTACAATAGGAAATATTGGTCCTGTGACTATTTATATTTATCAATGAAAAATACGTGTCCCTTGTTTTTTATGCATTGATTATAAATATTTATTCCACATTTTTTTAATATTTACCACTAACAAATATTTGTCCCATATTTTTTATGTATCAGTAGAAAATATTTCTCCTATGACTTTTTATATTTATCACTAACAAATATTTGTCTCATGTTTTTTATGCATTAATTATAAATATTTATTATGTGCATTTTTTATATGTATCAATAACAAAAATTTATCATGTGTTTTTCATGTATCAATGAAAATTATTTATCCCATAATTTTTTATATTTATCGCCACTAAATATATGTCGTATGTTTCTTTATTCATCAATTATAAATAAGTATCTTATATTTTTTTAATATTTTATTTATCAATGATAAATATATATTATGTGTTTTTTAATATTCGACTAATAGTTGAAATTTAAGAGGTCATCAATTTCAATATTTTCACAATATTCTCTATTATTATATCATACTAGATTGTTTATATTTTTTTTTCCTATACAAAATCGAACTAAGTTGACTCATTACTTTTCATGTATTAAAATTAATGAAAAAATTTAAAAGTTCAATTAATTAATATGAAGTAGAAAGCTACCTTAGATTTAAGCCCTTGTTTCTAGGAAATTAAAAATAAATTATTAACTAAAATGGAAAAGTACAGTGTATAGTAGTGTGTACAGTAGCATAGTAGATAATAGCATAACAAGAGTGCAGTGTAGTGTGCACAATTTTTCAAAAAAGTGTGTAATTGTTTTTGTGTATTTTACAATAATGATCCTATTTTTATGTCCTAGTTGAATTAGAAGATATCAATTTTGAGATTTTGGTAAATGTTAAATTTCTTATAGTTATTGTAGAATTAATTGAATAATTGCAAGATTATAAAAAATGTTTAAAATGTTGTAAAGTCATTGCAATCTTATGTCAGAAAAAAGTTATTGCAATATTATATACTCCCTCTCCCCTTTTCATAAAGTTATTACAATCTTATATACTTTCTCTTCTCTATTCATTATTATAAGAAAAAAACTATTTTAATATAAATTAAGAAATTTTGTTAAATTTAATTAGTTTTTTATATTTCATGTAAATTATAAGTTAAAATTACTTTGTTCAAACATTCTACTATCAACAGTAAAAAAATTAATTAAATAAAAGATATATTATAAAAAATAAGATTAAATAGTTAAAAATAATTAATTTTTACTTTTAATAATAACTAACTTTGAGATTTTTTTTATTGACTAGAGTTAGTATTATTTAAAAATTCACAAGTTGGATAAGTAACTATTTGGTAGAGAACGGTTTGATAAATAATGTTAAGCAGCAATATTGTTTATTTGTTGAAATAAATAAAGTTAAGCAACAATAGATAACATTCACATATTAAGTTCACTAACCTACTCAAAAAGAAAAAGTTAAGTAAGAATATAATTGATAGTTGTAAAGAGATTGATATATAAAGACTATAATTTGAATATAAAATTTATCAATTATACGGTACACTTAAAATCTAAAAACTAGACTACTTCAAAAAAAAAAAAACATTCACATTTTAAAAATATTATTCGTTCATTTATTAAATGACAAGTCTTGATTATAAACAATAAAAGTTAGTACTTATTTATACGTGTCAAATATGTGGCATATTCGTTATTACTTATAAATCAACCAACTACTACCTAACCACTGTTGTAATAATAACTGTTTAAAATATAAATTCATTTGTGGGGAGAAGAATACAATTTAAGAATTTAGTTGAGAACGTAGCATTTTTTTTATTAAAAACAAACAAAGGTACGACTTCATTTGAATTTTGAGACACGTATATGCTTAATCTGTGAATAATTAATTGATCACACTACTTACTTGCCGTCATTTCAGAATGCGACGGACGACAGAAGATTATATGAAAGCAATTTGATGAATACTTGAGATATATAGCACAATATTTTCTCTTTAAAGTTTAAACATGAACCATAAGAGTGAACCAGCACTTATTTTTGCTCGACATTTCTTATATATTCCTTTCACAATGCAATATAATTTTTTCCTTACATAACCATAATAATAAAAAAAAATTTACAAATAATAATTAATTACTCTTTAATATCTCTCCAATTCTCCTTTTGACTAAAAAAAAATGTCACTTCAGTAAAAAAAAAAAACCATCTCTCCACTGTTGCTACGTGATTTGGTGATATTTAATTTTTTTTTTCTTTAATTATATGTTTTCATATTTAGTTTTTTTAAAAAGGCTGTATATATGGGAAATCTTCCAGTTATGCATTATCCTTATTTTCAAAAATTATCATAGACTCAAACTTTTACTTTTTTTGATTAAATAGACTCAAACTTTTTTTAAGTATCTTTCTTCTTTGATGTGTATCGTGGTGCTAAATGGTGGCTGGTCTAAGAAACTTTGCACCACATATGCATAGACTAAATAAGGAGTATACCACTCTTATTGACTACACTTAAATGCAAAGGTCCAACAAAATATTGGTTTTGAATCCAATGGTATCCAATAGACAAACAAATGTCAGGTTGTCTACAACCTCCTCAAGTATGACATTGACTCTATTAACATGATAGAATGACTCAAACAATCAATATATGTTCTCTATTTTAGCCTTTTCAATTACACATTTATTTTCACAATAATAATGATTTTTGTAGTTGTTCATAACCGAGAAAAAAAAATGATGAGTTTGTGATGAGAAATAGCTAATTCTTATCTTAACTGCTGTTACAACACAATACTGAAAGCACGTTAGTTTTCATTCAAGTATTTTTTTTTAGTCAAGTTGTCATTCAAATATATTGGTTACAAAATAAAATGAAATAATTATTTTTATCCATTCACAATCACGGTATTTTTTTTTAAATAATTCTTTTATAAAAAAAATTACCGATCTACTCCTCTTTAAAAAATATATACCAAACTACTTTTATGGAAGAAGTCACTATTTACAAAAAAGACTTCATGAATAATATTTCTTTTTGCATTGGCGATTTCATGTTAGTTTTGTTTTTTTTCTCTATTCTTTTTTTAAATTTAAAGTCGCCTTTTAAAAAGGGACTTTATACTACTTTTTTTTTTTGTTGCTTTTTTCATTAACAATTAAATGTAATAAAAAATAATATAATTATAAAATTCATTAAATTTGATAAAAACCAACAAAAAAATTAGACAGATTGACTTGAGTTTCCCGTAACATTTGAACTATATTTTCGAGTATAACCAGTTAACCGACCTAGTTCGCATTTTCTTGGCACTTTTTCTCTAACGTCCATTTTAGTTCTATTGTGTGTACTATTTGGATGACCTTTTTTAATTCAACGCATTTCAGGATTGTGATACATTGTTTCACCTTTATATGAGGGCCAATATTTTTCATTGTGTATAGGTGAAAACTCTTTTTTGTAGATTTTCAATACATTAACAACCTTGTACACATAAGACATATGCACTAAATAATTTTAATGAAGGTAAGAACATGCAACTATGACATGTGAACAAGGCACTTGTTTAGCCTAACATTTCCCATAGTCACACCATTTTCTTTGAAGTTTGACATCGAAATGACCAATTGGCCGCATCTTTCTTGGGTTTACTATTTCATGCCCCATGAAAAGAATAGAATTCTCGTTCAAATTGCATGACTTGATGAGTGTTAGACTTACCAACTTCATATTTAATCTTGTCCATGCAATCGTCTGTGTATACCTGACCAGAAGCTAATGATGTATGATGTAGTTGCTCCCTTTCTATATATAATACCACCAATCTATAGTAAGTTGATTAGACCACATCAATGATTGGGAGGTTGCGGGTACCCTTGAGCATTGTGTTTATTGACTCGGAAATGTTGGTTATCATGTGTCCCCATTGTCGACCTTGATAATACGTAATAGTCCATTGGTATAGGAAATACTATTGACCCATCTTAAAGCCTCTGAATTTGTCATCCTGATTTCATTGCAGCAATATTTGAATGATTGCTCATTTAACGCATATCCTATTATGAATGAGGTAAAAATTGTCAAGTATTATAAAATGATAAGTGGAAAATATACTAAGAAAGTTTCTGAAATGTGTTCCTTGTCCTTGAAGTATCTCATAAAATTTTGTGCAATGTGTCAGATGCAACAAACATGTATTGGCGGAGGATCACGCCAACCATTATTTGGACTTTTATAAACACTTTTAATGGATTCAAGCCTATTTGAAAATCAAGCAAACGTCAACTTGAGGTGTGACGTACCTTCTCAGATTTTTCAAACAGAATTTCAAGCAGCCCCTGTCTCACCTTCCACAGGTCCATAAGCAATGGGAATTATATTTTTGTTTTCATCTTGTGCAATGGCTAGTAATAGAGTTCTCTTGTACTTGCCATACAACTAAGTTCCATCAACTAAGACAAGTGGTTTATAGAATTTGAACCCATATATGCATAGAGGGAAAGCCCATAATATCGTTTGAAATTTTTTGAACCCCTTAACAGAGTATTATCAGAATATGCATATGACACTACCATTTCCACAATATTTCCTCGAAGAAGTTTTTGCATGGCCAACAACCACCTTGGAAGGTCATTGTAAGACTTCTCCCAGTTCCCATAAATCTTTTTCAATAGCCTTGCTATTTGCCATCCATGCCTTTCTATAGGTGATTGTGTAGTTGTACCGTATCCGAATGTGTGCAATGATCACCTTCACTTTAATTGATGGTTCAACTTTCAAAAGTGACTTTATAATTTTACATATGATGTCAAAGTCAAGCTTGCAATGATCCTGTGACATAGAGGAATTTGCACAGTTGTGGGGGCCCTTCAAATGACCAATCGCCCATTGTTTGCTTTTTTTTGGCTTAGTGAAGCCCTGCATTTTAACAAGCATTGTGGATTCACCCATTTAATTACATACATGTATTGATCAGATTGCATTACATGATAATTGAGTGAGTGTTTTATGTGGCAATGCTTAAATGCAAGTTGGAAATCTGGTTTGCTACTAAACTTTATTTCAAGCCTATTTGAAATCAAGCTTTAAAAATTTATTCACTTTTAGTCTCTATTTTAAAAAAAAAATTCTAAAAATTGATATTTTAGAGTCCCTAAAAAATTTCTATAAATTTATACTATGTCAACCATATATTTATATAGACTAAAAACATATTTAACCATATATTTTATACTATGTTTATACTCTACTTATGTTACATATTTTTTTTTTTACAGGATTCATCCCAAAATTTAAGTTCACTTAGCTATAAACGCATTGCACCAAATCTTTTAATAATTCCATTGTTGCATCAAGTCGGGTTCGATAATGTATCACAAATAAAAGGCTATAAAATAGACAATTTACTGATTATTGCTTTAGTTGAAAGAGGAAGACTTGAAACCCACACGTTTCATCTTCCAATGAGTGAATGTATCTTAACCTTAGAAGATGTTGCACTGCTACTTGACTTACGTGTTGGGGGTAAATCAATTATTCGATCAACTTCGGTATCATGGACAAATGAGTTTTTAGATTTGTTAGGAGTCGTGTCACCTGAATCTCAAAGAAAATGGAATTTGATAAAATTAAAATGGCTACGAGAAACAATTTCAACGTTGACTCCAGAATGTCAGACGAAAAAATAATTATACATTCTAAAGTATACATTTTAGGATTGATTTGGGGCATATTAATGTTTGGAAAATCCCACAACAAAGTCCACATTGTGTGGTTACACTTGTTGAGAGATTTGCAAGAGATGCTGAAATACAATTGGGGTGCAATATGCTTGGTAACACTTTATAGAGAATTGTATTGTGCATCTGTACCTGAAGTTATGTCGATCGGTGGATGTGCACATTTACTTCAAACTTTGGCATGATACCACACGCCATTTATTGCACCAATAAGTAATCTTGAGACATATTTTTTGTTCGCAAAAAGGTAAATATCACTAGTTACTATCCAAAAAGATAAATATTTTATTGATAAAACTATTAATTAATTTACTAACGTTCAAATTTCTTTTCGTAGATATAGTGGAAACATTATGAAATTTGGTGATACGCCTCATTATTGTATCGATAGATATCGATCAAAAATTGATCGCATGGGCGTTAACGATGTAGTATATTAAAACATTAATTTATTTTTTCTTATTTTACATCTTCTTATGCATACATTACTAACAAACCTTTTATATATCGTTTTCTCTGAAGGCCATACCTACGTCTAACATACTATAATCAAGAAGACAATTGGCTATAGAATGCATCTACGTTTTTCATTTGTTTCTACATAATAGAAATGCATCTAACAAATAAAGTGAAACTACAATTTGGACTACCGCAATAAATACAACAACCACCAAAGAACATGGAAAAATACCATAAGATATATTTGCATAAGCAAGTTGAATATAGTTAGGCATTGTTTTACGAAAAAGAAAACACAAAATGGAATGAACGAGAGAAACATATTCTTCATGGTCAGCCTCTAAATGTTGAATTTAAACCAAACTATGAGTATATTGTTTGTTTTGCTAAAATTTCAAACAATTTGTTTCTGTATAGAACCAATTAGTTGATCCTTGTGTCAATCCACCCCACCCCAACCTTCACCACAACTAGTACAAGAATTTAGTGAAATAGCTAGGCCCTTGCTAAGGCTTTTTATCCCTAGGAAATTTGCTAGGGGCATTCAGCCCTCACTAAGAACTAGCCTAGATTTTCCGAGGGTCACAACCCTAGAAAAACCAGTGAAGTTATTTTGCTAGAGCCAAAGCCATAAAAAAATATTTGTTTTTTGACTTTGCAATGGCCATAGCCCTAGGAGATGCAACACAAAATATTTGCTAGGGCCAAAGCCCTTGAACAAAAACAAGGGCAAGAGAACAAATTTTTGAAATATCCCCATCACCTAAGCTAAAGCCTTCATTATTACAATTTTAACTAAATGAGGGTCATAGCCCTTGTTATTTAGTCACATGTACAAAAGGTTCTGAGGGCCGGAACCCTCGTTGAAACTAGTAGGTCATTGTGTATGCTAGTTGTTGGAACCAAGTTGGTTCTAAGTATTTATGATTTTGATGTTCACAAAAGCACTCCATGTAATCTTATTTTGAACCTTAAATTATTAAATCAAATGTCATCAGAAGTTGAAGCAATAAGAAGCAGAAGATCAAAGTGTTCCAGAGATTGAATCCTGAAGGTACCAGAAGATACTCCAGGATGTTAAAACATCACCAGAAGATATCTTTGCTGACCCAGATCAGAAGGAAGCAAAGTCAGAAGGAAACCTGGACCAAACCAGAATGAAGCCTGCCAGAGGGAGACTTGATTCAGACCTGAAGGAATCAAATGTCAGATTTATTCCAGAAGTTATTCTGACTAGAAGATGGCCTGGCAGTGAAATGATAAACAGTCCAGACTTGTTCCAGACTTAATCAGAGGATGAATTAATGGGTCCAGAACAAGAGAATTAACCCAGATTTGACCCAGACCAGAAGATAGCATGGTTCAGGGTATGAAACTAAGTCCAGACCAGAAGAAATGATTTCCAGAATTGATCCAGACCTGATCCAAAATCAAAGGTAAAATGTCCAGACTGAAATATTATTTGTCCAGATTTAATTTCAGTTTAATCTAGACCAAGTCCAGATTAGAGGGAAGATTTTCAGATCAATGGTTTAGATTTAATTATTTGGCCCAGTGTTGGCCGAAATCAGAAGGTCAGAATATGTGGTCCAGCAGTGGCCGAGATCAGAGGATCACAGCAGATCATTTTGCTAGACCAGGATGGCCGAGATCAGAAGATCAAAAGGTTAGGAAGTGTGGTCCAGGGATGGCCGAAATCAGAGGATCACAACATATCACTAAGTATGGTCCAGATGTGGACTAGAGCAAAAGATCAAATGGTCCAGATTTAATCATGAGGATTAACGGTGGAGATTTTAATTTATTTTGATCAAAGTATTAAAAAGATTTATTACAAAAATAAAGTGAAGTATTGTGGAACTCAGGAGCTGTTGGTGGGAAGGAACTAAAGACTTGATTGGCCAGTTATTTTAAAAGAAAATCTGAAGCTTAATAAAAGATATGTTTTTTATTTAAATAAAGCCCAATTGGTCAAGTTATTTTTGCAAGAGAATCCAGCAAGATTTAGCTCGAAATTAAGCTTGGAAGAGGCCCAAATCTGCATCTATAAAAGGAGGCTAAAGGCAGAATATTTAGTATCGAAAATCACAAAAGAGTTATACACTTCCAAAGCAAACACTCAAGTTTTTAGTGAGGTTAATTGTGAGTTCCAGCTTTCAAGAAGCAAGCACTCGTGTTATTTTCTTTCGCTTGTGTTAGATCTAAGTTGTTGAAGTAGAGTCTACAATCTGAGGGAGTCAGAAGGGGTAGCAGATTACTTGGCAATTAGATTCAAGGCGTTGTAATTCCTTCTACAATCTGGGGTTGTCAGATTGGCACGAGAAGACTTGACTTAGGAAGTCAATGTGCTGTATTCCTCAAGAGTCTAGGATTGTTAGACTGTTTGAGAAGACTGACTTGGAGGGTCAGTGGAACTGTTGTAATTCAAGGTTTGAATTAGTGAAATCCTTCAAGGTGAAGGGACTGGACGTAACCTCGTTAACGGTGAACCAATATAAAAATTTTGTGTTTTATTTTTTACTTTATATCCACTGCTAACTCTGTTTTTATTCATCACGTTTTGTTTTAAAAGTGTAAAAACAGGAAAAGTAATCAAGTTAGTCAAACACAATTCAACCCCCCTTCTCGTGTTTGCACCTTCACTAGTGACCCTTGTTTTCTTCTTCCTCCTCCTTTATTGTCATCTCATCATATACCCACACATGTTGTGTGTAAGCATCCTTAGGAGAAACAAAATGGAGGCGAGTCATCATTATAAAAATATAATCAAATAGAGTAACGTAAATTAAATGCACATTCAACATCATAATATATAACACAACAATATCAACAAAATCATGATAACGAGATATGAATCCTAATCATCAATTACTCCATGATAGATCCCTCTATCTTAGGTCGATACAGGTAGAGAAGCCACCATTATACCACATAAAGAAGAGTGTCTCGTTATGATGATCCATTATTCAATGGAACACTCAATGGTACCCCACCTTTACATAAGACTTTCCTCTGAGATCAAAATTTGTTTAAAGTACAAAAGATCCTACTTGTTTTAATGATAACAAAATTAGTTTGTGGGAAAAATTTTAGGCACTAATGTTTCATTTAAGTGTGCAGTTCAAATACCACAATTAATATGCAGGATATTATAATATATCCTTTGGTGATTGGTCAAAAGACATGAAAAATTCCGCATTCCAAACTGGTGAAAAAACGTCTCTAAAACACTACCTCTGATGATACAAAGCATTAGATTGCCTTTGCCTCTGATGGTACAAGAAGGTTTCCCAAGACTGCATTTGATTCTAATTCAGTTATACTCTCAGTACATCTGTTGAAGTCTACCTCTGATGAAGCAAAACAGACTTTGGGAAAGTCTGCCTCTGGTGAAGCAATTAAGCTTCTGGTCTAAATGCCTCTGATTAGTTGCCTATGATAAATTACTTCTGGTGAAATTCAACAGCATGACAAAAGTCAACGCTCAAAAAAGTCATGACAAAAAAGTCAAAACCATGAAAAGTCAATGCCAAAAGAAAGTCAACACCTATGGTAAAAGTCAACGCTATGACATGGTTAGTGCCTTTGATAGTATGCCTCTAGTCATTTACCTTTGATTCTAGTGTTTGCCTCTAGTCCAACAAATTTGATTTTGGTGTTTGTGTCTGGTCCAACAAACTTGATTCTGGTGGTTGCCTCTAGTCCAGTAAACATGCCTATTGTTTATTAAACTTGCTTCTGGTGGCTACCTTTGGTTAATTACACTTGCCTCTGGTCTATCTCTGGTTGCTCCATACCTCTAGTCAAGTGAAGCTGATTCTGGTTCATGCCTCTGGTCAAGAAATCATGCCTCTAATTGTTCTTGCCTTTAGTCCAATAATTGTGCCTCTGGTGTTCTTGTTTCTGGTCCAGTAATTGCGCATCTAGTACTTCTGTCTCTGGTTCATTAAACGTGCCTCTGGTTGTTCCTGCCTTTGGTCCAGTGATCATGTCTCTAGTTGTTATTTTCCTCCGATCAAGTACAGTCTACTTCATCAAAACTAAAATTCCAGAAACACTTAGAAAAAATTCTGAGACTCAGTTTTATGCTCAACGATTATAATTCTGAAGACAATGAAGCACCATGCTGAAGGACAAACAAACCATGTTGTGAAGGACACAAGACCATTCCTTGAAGAACATTCAGCCATACTTTGAAGGAAAAAGGCAATGCTTCAAAGGCTTCTATAAATTGCACACAATTATGAGTTCAAAGTAACATAACCGATCACGACAATTTACAACATTCTTTCAAAGTGAACTAATCTCAAATCAGCTAGCACAAACAGTAAGTTAGAAAATTTTCAAATTTATCTAAGTGTTGAGAAAGAAAAATATGAGAGCTTATATTACAAATACACTCTAGTTAGAGAGAATGTTATGAAACTCACAAACACTCTTTCTTTGTGACCAAACCCGGCAATGGCTGATTGTGTTCCTCAACAGCTTGGTGACACTAAGCTGAAAGTTGAGAAGACTTGTTAGAACTTGTAAACTAAGTTCGGTAGTGATTGTCCTTCCCTCAACAACTTGACGGTACAAAGTTGGAAGTGAGAAGATTGAACACAAACATTGTGATTAACCAAGTGTTCAAGTGTAAGTTCTAAATATAGTGGATTAAATCTTTCGAAATAGGGGATTGGTCGTAGCTACTAAGTTAGTAGTAAACCAAGACAAAATAGTTGAGTCATTTATTTTATCATTTCAGTTTTTAAGCCATTCGAAATATTTTCAAAAGGGCAAACTGAGAAGTTTCTATATTTCTCTCAATCGTGAACTACGAGACATGGTAGAAGATGGCTATTTTGCTCCACAAAATGATAAAGGTTTTGTAATAGCCAGAAAAGATCTTGATGCTAATCAGCAAAACCAATAGAAGTTGAGTCATAAGGCCAAAACCTTCATCATCAATGCTATCACTTTTAGAGAATTTGGCAAGTGCAACAACTAAGAAACAACCAAGATTATCTTTGATGCATTGGTTATGAACTATGAAGGAAACAAGCAGGTGCAAGAGGCCAAAAGCAATCTTTCTTGTCAGAAAGTATGAACTCTTCAAGATGGAAGATGGTGCAGATATTGAGCAAATGTTCTCCAGATTCCAAACTATGTTGTCTGGACTGAATGTACTGTGAAAGAGCTATACTACCTCTGACCATGTGAAGAAGATTCTAAGAAGTCTTCCTAGAAAATGGAGACCAAAGGTAACTCCTATACAAAGGGAAAAAGATCTGAACAAACTGCCTCTAGAAGAGTTAGTGAGTTCTCTTATATCTCATGTGGTTGAGCTGAAAAAGATGAGCCCAAAAAGAAATCTAAGTCCTGGATTCTTAAATCTCAAGAAAAGAAAACAATCTCCATAGCATTGCAAATAGGTGAAGAATCAGAGGAAAGTAGCTTGGAAGATCACAATGAGGAATCAAAGGATGAAAAGTTGTCCTACATTTCAAGAAAAATTAAGATCATGTGGAAGAAGGAAAGAAAACCTTTCCCAAAGAAAGATTTCAAGAAGTTCCAGAATGGTAGAGACATAAATGAAAGGCTAGACAAAAACATACTCAAATGTTATGAGTGCAATGAACCAGGCCACATCAAAGTAGATTGTCTGAAATTGGACAAAGGAATATTCTAGAAGAAAGTTGTCAAGACGAAGAAGAAAGTTCTGATGGCTACCTGGGATGACTCTGATGAATCATCTGAAGAAGAGGAACAACATGCAAACATGGCTCTAATGGCAAGCACTGACTCTGACCTTGCCTCTAATTCTGATAGTGAAGATGTTGATGAAGAAACTGAGGTAATTTCTGACCTATCTAGAAAAGAACTTATCAAAGTGTTAAATGAATTTTTAAACACAAACCATAATACTTCTTTAAAACTTAAGTCTGTTAGAGAAGGAAATAGTTTCTTAACAACCAAATACAATTCTCTTGAAATTGATTTTGAAAACATAAAAAAGGAAAATCAAAATCTGAAAGTGTTAAAAACTTCAAAAGAAAATCAGATTCTCAAAGAAAATGCTTTAAAAACAACATAGGCAAAACTGACTCTGAAAGAAACTGACTCAAAATCATCGAAGGATAAAATATACAACTTCATTAAATATGGAGCTGCCTATCAATAATTTCTTAATGACATATATAGAAGCAAACAAGCTTCCATGATCTTTGGTGTTAGCATAAATAACGGAAGAGGCATAGGTTATGTAGAACCAACTAAAAATTTTAAACCTATATTATTCAATGCTACTTGTTCATATTGTCATAAGAAAGATCATGACATAACTACTTGTCCCATGCAAAAAACATGGAAAGATAAGAAAGTAGTCAGAACTAACAAAGAAGGGCCCAATCAAATATGGGTACATAAGGATAAAATTATCTATGTTGCATATATCCTTAGCAACAAAATTGAAACACCAATCATGGTGTCTGGACAACGTTTGCTCACGACACATGATGAGAGAAAAGTCTATGTTCCAAGACCTAACCCTCAAGGAAGAAAGAACAATAAGGTTAGGAGGTACTAAAAAATGTAAGAATATAGCGCATGGAACAGTAGGTAATGGTTCCCTTCCCTCTTTTAAAAATGTCTTACTTGTCTAAGGATTAATGCATAACCTATTGAGCATAAGTCAATTAAGTGACAATGGTTATGATGTTACCTTTAATCAAAAGTCTTGTAAGCCAATAAGTCAAAAGGATGGATCCATATTATTTTCTAGCCAAAGAAAAAAAAATATTTATAAGACAAACCTTTCTGAAAACCACCAGGAAGTCAAGTGTCTTTTATCTATTAATGAAGAACAAACGGTTTGACACAAAAGATTAGGGCATTCAAACTTAAAATTAATTTCAACTTTGAAAAAACATGATTTAGTTAGAGGATTGCCTAATCTTAAGTATAAACCATATGCTCTTTGTGAGTATGTCAGAAGGGGAAACATATAAAAAAAATTTATTCTAAAAACATTGTTTCCACTACTAGACAACTTGAACTTCTACTTATTGATTTATTTGGCTCTGTAAAAACTACATCTGTGAGTGGTAAAAAATATGGATTTGTCATTGTTAATGACTATTCCAAATTATGAGATGAGGATATGATACTCTATTAGAGTTCTACGCGACTATATTTTGGAAATTTATATACAACGAGTTAGTACCAAGAGTCTTTGTAGTTATGACTCGATGATGGCGTCTTCTTCTTCTTCTTCTTCTTCTGCTACAACAACATAGGTTGTTCATATCATGATACCATACCGACTGAAATTGAAAGGATTAAACGATAGCTGGAGCAAAAACATCTAGAGAGTCAACAATTGTTGTGTCAAGAGCATGAGGAATTGAAGCAAAGAGCTATTGAGACTATTATAAAGATGAAGGAGGAGAAACGATGAAAGTTTGAGAGACAAATAAGGGAGAAGCTCCATAATTATCAAGATATGAAAAATCGATCTTCCTATTCATCTTAATATAATTATCAGTAGGAGCATATGCCACTACCACAATATAATTATCAACAAAAATGTCTCCACTGCATACTCGTTCGTCGACATTTTCTCGATATTAACAAGGAGGTTATTATCGGTCATATATGCCAACGTCGTCATATGGTAATAAATGACATGATTTGAATCAGTCATCTCTACATCAATATTTTTCAGCACAATCATCAACAGTTCCACCTCCATTTTCTAGTTCTCCTTCAATCTAGATATCTGAACCATTTACTTTTCCTTCTGATGGTATCAACTCCCTAAATCTTGATCAGGATAATTTAACATTTAATGATATGTTAAATTTTACCATCAATCAAAATGATGGGGGTATGGATCAAATTACTATGGTGATAAATAGATTTTTTTTCTTGTTACATTATATTTTATATAGATATTAACAAATGATTGTTTTGTTGCTTTTTTATTCAAATTTATTTATATCTTATTAATCATTTTAAATAATTTAATTTTAATTTAAATATAAATAATATCGTAAATGATTTAAATAATTAAAAAAACATTTTAATTTTTGATGAAAATGAAGATATTAAAAATATAATTAAAATGAAAGTTAATCATATTTTTATAAGTTTAATGTATTATATATTTTTAAATTATATTTTTAAATTATATTTTTAAATTATTCAATTGTACATATAATTAAATATTTACCAAAATAAACATATATAGTTAAATTTAAGTGAATTTAAATTATAATTTTTAATTAATAAATTTAAATTATATAATTATTTTAATATGATTTAAAATATAAAAATTAATTTTTTTTGAATCTGGAGTAATTAGAGAGGGGTAAAGCCTTGGGAAAGTGTATCAGAATTGACATTAGTGAGGGCTTAAGCCCTCATATGTCACCACATGTGCCATTTGTGAAGTTCACAGCCCTGGGAACCTGTCACCTCTTTGTTATTTGCAAGGACCTAAGTCCCTGGAACCATAAAACCATTTTGATTTTTCAATGGCCCAATCCTAGGTACTTTATGATAGCTTCAGCCCTGGGAAATTTATGAAGGCTTTAGCCCTAGGAAAGCTCACGCTTTTTCTGATTCTAAAAGCAATTTTGCAAGGGCTTTAACCCTATGTATTGTTGTTAAACGAGTTTTTTTCCTAGGGTCTTTTGCCCCTTAGAAATGCGGTGTTTCACTAGGTTTTTTTAGCATTTCCTAGGCTTTTGGCCCTGGCAAATTCAAGTAATTCTTGTAGTGAATCTACCTCACATTTTTCCGAGAACCAATGCTTAACACAACACAACAAAATCAGTACTATGTACCCACTTTGTTTGATATTTAGCCACCTCCTCATACTTATTCCCACATACCACATCAATCCTACAGGTTCACGTCAGAGGAACAATTTAATTTTGACATCCAATAACAACAACGAGAAGACAACTGTCGACTATCCTTCACATTAAGCGAAGATGAATTACTGTATAGCGCGTTCAATACTCATTACAATGCCCTTAAGTCAGTTACCTAGTTAATTAATAACATGTATCAACAAAGCTTCTAGATTCCAAGCTTTGGGAATTTATATACTCCATTGAATCAAATATTCAAGTGGACAAAAGGTGGAAGTAGTTCTTATGCAACACTTCCACTTCAACATCCTCAAGAACAAGAAGAGAAAAACAAAACAAACATGAAATTGTCACTGCAAAAGGAGATATTATTCATGAAATCTCCTTTGCATATGGCAATTTCCACTTTTCTGCAAAAGTAGGATAGTTCAGAATATATTTTTTTAAAGATAAAATAAATTGATATTTTTTTTAAAAAAAAGAGTTATTTAAAAAAAAATAAAACAGAGAATATGTTATTGTATTCTCGGGATGAATTAAGGTACACATATGTGGACAAAATTAGTAAAGAAAGACTAGTAAAAAGAGGTTTGAAAAATGGTACTCATAACAACAAATTGATCCATGTTCATATTTGAAATGTAGGCATTTAACTCTTTCAAAAAAGAATGTAGGCATTTAATAGAGTCCATGATAATTTTGTTTTTTGATCAAATGATAATTTTGTTTTGTAAGCATTAAATGAAAATTAGCAAGCAAAAGTACAATTCTAATTTGTTTTGAATAAGGTTGCAATTGTATAATTTCGCTATACAAATGTCAATTTAATAATGAATTTTCATCCTTCCCGCAATTTGTTTTTAATTTTTTATATATTCCCCCAATTACTAAAAAAGGAAAGCTAATAAAGTGTAAAATAAATAATACAATTGTACTTTGTTATGAATAGGGTTGCAAATATTTTGAAAAATGTACAATAATGTCAATTTATTTACTTTGTCTCTAATATTTGATTCTTTTAAGTATTTTATTTTTTTCCTAAAATTTTAGTTCTTTTAAAATACTAAGATATAATTAATGATATTTTTTTCTTTTATACCCTTAAAAATTCATAATATACATTAAATAAATTTTATTTTTACTTAATAAATGAAGTATAAAGAAGACTAAAACAACATAAATTTATTATTTCTTAATACGTGTCTCTAATGTTGCAGGACTAACATTTAGAAAAAGACTAGGGAGTAATAATAAATTTTCATCCTTCCCCTAAGTTTTTAAAACATGCTAGAATTAATAAAGTATTAAATAAATTATGATTGGATCTTTTAAAATTAAATAAACAAATAAATTATGATTGTATTAATATTTTTGGTGATCATTTGTTAGACAATAGTCAAACCTTAGAGAAAATTACTGATAGCGATATAAAAATATTAGAGAAAATGATACTATTAGAAAAACTAGTTTTAGCGTTCAATTTAGTGTCGGCGTCCAACACCGACGTTAATTATTAGCTTGAGTTTACTGTTGACCCAACGAACTCTAAATCAACAAACTATTTTTTATTTTTTTTATTAATATTTAGTGTCAGATGGACGATGCTACGCTATTTTTATTCAATTTGTTAGCGTTGGTGTGTCCGACGCTATATTTTTTATTTGTTAAATTAAATATATTACTTTTTTCTCTAGTATCAAATACCGTAATTCTTTTTTTTCCCCTCACCCTCACTATGTTTTTTCCCTTCACGCTCACTCACTCACTCACTCTTTTTCGCGATCCCGCTCTCCCTCACCATATCCTTTTTGTCACCATCGCCCTCACGGACGGCAACAGCCTTGCAAGCGACGTCGCGATTCCTCTTACTTCCCTTACATTCCTCTCCTTTTCCCTCACTCACTAGAAATTTATGATGGATTTATGTTTTCTCAATAGTAATTTCAGTTTGTCAATATAAATTTAGGTATGTCTTTTCTCAATAGAAATTTAAGGATTTATTTTTTCTCAAAAGCAATTTTTTTTTTTTGTAGAAATTTAGGTTTCATATTTTGATAGGGTTCACTTTTTTTTTAAATGTTGTTGTTTACTTATGTCGTTCAAATCAATGTGTAACTTCTTAATTTTGAATTTGATTTTCCTGTGGCGGTTCAATGTGTCAGAGGGTATCTAACATAGTCACATAAGGTATGATTTTTTGTTTGCTTATGTTCTATGTATTTATACTTGTTTCTAACAAAATGTAACTATTCTCTTTTGTTTTTGTCTTTGTGTTTATTTATTAGTTTGTATTTGTTCTGTTATTATGATAGTAATGTGATCTTTAGGGTTGATATATGTATGTAAAGAAAGTATTTTTTCCGTAGTTCTGGGAATTTCCATTTTATTTGGTCTTTATTATTGAATTATTTTGCTTATATTATCTAATGCATAATATTGTGTTAGTAATTGTTATTGAATCATGAGAGAAATATGTAATTAAACTCTAAAATATAAATATAAATATAAATATAAATATAAATATAAGCATAATCTTTTTTATGCTTCATTATAAGTTGGTATTAGCAATTTTTGAATTTATAGATAGCATTCCTGGATGTTATCCTTGAAGAATTCTACATACATATCATTCACATATTTCACCATATTTCTATATATTTCACCTGTACTTCACCCAGAGCTATTTTTCTTTTACTTTCACATATATGATACTTGTTTATATTTGCTTTAGTTTGTATAGCCGTACTAATAATAAAATTAATATGAACTGCAATATGAGTTTCAATGCTTATCTCATATGAGCCAAAAGTTTAAGCCCAAAGGTTTTGAAGTAGTTAGGTGCTATATTTTTGAAGTATTTCATCTTTCACTCTCTAATGTTGTCTATTGTGAAAGTTAAGTTAGTTGAATAGATGCTTCATAGACTTATCTACTTGAACAAAGTTAAAATGTTATCTTAATCTTGAATGTAAAGATTGTTTTCATTTGTGAAGCATAATTGATGTGATGTCTAAAATTGAGTGAATTCATATGCAATATCTCTGATGTCAATTGTCATTATAAATGTTAAGTTAGGTGTTTCATAAACCATATATTTCACAATAATTTTTTTTCTCTTTTTGTCTCTTTTTTCTACCTTTTCATCTACGAATGCTCTAAACCTCTATTTATTATGATAAATCAAGTTAAATATTTAGGAAACAATAAACTTCACTATTACTAAATAGAATAAAAAAATTAATTATATATTTTTAAAAAAAATTGTGTTATCAGAAAATCTAAATTATTTTATTAAAAAATAAATTTTAATTTCCCAAATAAAAAAAATATCATTTACATATTTTTTTTTATTTCTCTTTCTTTTTTAAACATAATAATAATAATTTCAAATTAATTATTAAATCAAGTCTCATTCTTATATAGATATATATATATCTTTTCAGTGTCAACATGTTATGTTATTTTCGTAAAAGAATATAATACGATATAGAATAAAAAAAAGGAATTATATAAAGTGCTCATTTTGTTTATTGGTTTTGTGTGAAACCGTAACAATGTAAAAAATAAGAAAACAAATAAAGTAAATAAACATAAAAGGGGTACAATATTAAAAAAAAAAATACTTATGAATTTCTGTATGAAAAATAAAACCAAGATAAAGAGTTTGTAAAAACAGAAAAGATCAAGTATAACCACACATAAAAATATTAGAGATAAAGAGTTTGCAAATTTGCTTTCTTTTTTTCTTCCCCCTCTACTTATAAGTGATAAATTAGGTTACATATTTTAGGACACGTGGAATTTGATTTATTTAATTAATTTAGTGTTTTGTGGAGATAGTGACACGCGGAATTCTATTTTTGAGACGTTGACATATGAAATTTTGATTTAGAAAGGATTTGTAAATATATAAATTATATATTATAGATGAACGATTCATTTATAATATACCTATTCTTTGTTATATATCACTAGTGGCTGAAGATGAAGGTGCTAAGATCAAGTAATGATGATGAAGCACTAGTGGCTGAAGATGACTCATCTGGCTTAGACGAGATAACGCTTATGGTTACCACTAATCTTGATAAATATTTGTATAGTTCCTGGTACTTAGACATTGGATGTAGTAATCATATGATTGAAAATAGAGATTGGTTGTAGAATTTGATGACACTTATAGGCTGACTAACTATGAGTTGATTCCTGATGATCAGATAACTAGTGAAGGTGAGCTAGTTCACTTAGCTTTTCTTGCTTGTTCATAACCTGTAGAATGGAGATAAGTAATTTATCAAAAGGAGTGGAAGAAAGCTATGTTAGAAGAAGTTTGTTATACAGATGAATCATACATGAGAGTCGGTTCCATTACCATCAACTAAACACCCTATTGATATCAAGTGGGTATTTAAGCTCAAATTGAAACCTGATGGCACAACGAAAAAACACAAGGCAAAACTTGTGGCAAGAGGTGTTTTACAAAGACAAGGAGTTAGTTTTCATGAGGTATATGCTCTAGTAGCAAGGATGGAGACTATAAGGCTGGTCATAATAATTTCAAGTTCCAGAAACTTGTCTTTAATGCAATTGGATGTAAAATCAACATTCTTGAATAGTCCTTTAGAAGAAGAAGTATATGTGTTGCAGCCATCTGGTTTTGAAATTAAGGAGCAAGAACACAAAGTGTATAAGCTGAAGAAAGCCTTGTGTTGCTTGAAACAAGCTCTAAGAACTTGGAATAAAAGAATTGATTCATTTATTGTGCAAGAAGGATTCACAAGGTGTGTGGTGGAATATGGAGTTTATGTCAAATGGAGAAATACCAATGATATAATTCTCATTCGCTTGTATGTGGATGATCTCCTAGTAATTGGCAGTGCTACATTAGAAATCAATAGTTTAAAGAGGAGACTGATGACTGAGTTTGAGATGACTGATCTTGGAAGATTGAGCTACTTTCTTGGCTTTGAGTTTGCTTACAAGGAAGAAGTTCTAATGCTACACCAAAGGAAGTATATTGATGAAGTTCTTAGAAGGTTTCATATGCAGGATTGTAAGCTTGTTGAAACACCAATTAAGGGGAACTTGATGCTGACAAAAGCTGCAAATGAGAAATCTCTTGATGTTACTCTATTCAAGCAAGTTGTAAGATCTCCAAGGTATATTTGTAACAGTAGACCAGATATTACATTTGGAGTTGGCTTGGTAAGTAGGTTTATGAGTGATCCTATGGTATCACATATGATTGCAGCCGAGAGAATCGTGAGATATCTAAAAGGAATTCAAAAAAAGCTTGAAGTGGTACATTGCAGTACATCATTGTTGGTGGCCGATAGTTCACAAAATCATTGAAGAAGGAAAAATTTAAAGAATTAAGACAGCTGATCAATATTGTATCATTAGAAGAATTGAATTAGAAAGATTGTTAGTTGTAATTCAATCTTTTTAGAGAGCTTAAGTTGGTAGTGGACTTAATGATGTAATTTGGGCCTTAGTCCAATTGTCTCATTGTATATAAAGTGATGAGAAAGTAGTAAAGAAGTTGACTTGCAATTAGTTTTTCAATCATCGTTATAACTGTCATAACTAACTTTTCTATAACAATTACTTGGTTTTAAAATAATAAATATTATATATTTAAATTTAAAATTTTAATAGTGAATCTTAACTCGAGCATTGCACGAGTCATTTACACTAGTTGATATATAAGGACTAAAAGTTTGAATTTAAAATTCATCACTTCTCCACACTTAAAGTGTAATCATTATACTACTTTGAAAAAAATCATATTTTAAAAATATTGTTCATTTATTAAATGACAAGTCTAATGCCAAAAATTTAACTATGAATATTAAAGAAAAAAATTATACACAATGCAGATTAAACTGAAATTTTCAATTCAAAAATATCGAAGTGCTTGAAATAAAATAGAAATTCTTTTGTAAATTTATGAAATAACTTAAATTACTAAAGTTTTTACAAACTCTAAAATAATCTTCAAGTGAGACTTAATTATATTATAACTCTAATTTAGACTCAATACATGATTCGGTTCCGAATCATAGCATTGAAGGACTGACTGATGAGCAATCCAGATATTCTTCAGACTTTCAACGTTTACTTGTTACATGGAAAAAATCACCCCAGCATAGTGAGCATAAAACTCAGTAACATAGATTTAATAAAAACAATCATAAATGTGTTTCCTAGCCTTGTCAGTGTGCTAAGCATGGAAAATCCTCTCGACAAGCTTGAAGGTGCAAACACGAGAACGGCGGGTTGAATTGTGTTTGTACTACTTGAATTCTTTTTCTATTTTTGATTATTATTTAAAATCTGATATATAAACAAGCAGAGTTAGCAGCGGATAAAGTAAAATAATCAACACAAAGATTTATCCTGGTTCACCATTGACTAGGCTACATCCAGTCCCTTCACCTTGAAGGATTTTTCCACTAATTCAAAACCTTTGAATTATAACAGCACTACTGACCCTTCAAGTCAGTCTTCCCAAAAGTCATAGTGTCGTCAATACCTTCTTGCTAACTGAAACCTTGTGCAATAGGTCATGCCTTGTTTCTGACAACTTCTCCTTTTTCATTCAGCTTGTTTCTGAAAACCCACTTGGTTCCAATAATGTTCTTTTCTGGTCTTGGAACTAGATCCCAAACATCATTCCTTTATCTCTCCTTGCATTGGTAGACTCCATCTATATGCTTATTCAGATTTATCCTCTAAAGATTTGTCGTATTCTTGCTTGAAGCTTCTGCTTTTTCAAGTTCTTTTGCCTGCATCAGCTTTTGGTTCTGGTAAACCTGCATAGGTTTCCTCTAGTTCTGGTAAACTAGCTTCGGTTTCCTCTGGTTCTAGTAAACCACCATCAGTTAACTCTGGTTCTGGTTAACCTGCATTAGCTTCATCTTGCTTTGATTTTTTTAGGTCAAGCTATTTGTCATATAACATAATACAACTTAAATAATTTAAAAGTGAAATTAATACAACTAGAACACCAGTTCTGCTTCTGGTGGTCTCTACTTGTTTTTGAAACCACTAGAATATTGTTTCTGCTGAAGTGTTCATATTATATGTATCACTTGATTCCTCTGACAGTTTGAAAACCTGCAGAATACTTATCCAACTTTGATTTTTAAGATCAAGCTTCTTGTTATCACAGTAAACATAAATATCAAACAATAATAATATTTAAGGATATATATAACCTATATGTCACAGTTTCAGTTTTATTATGAAAATCCTCTTGTTTCTGATTTTCAGATTTTGAATCTGTACGTTCTGTGATTAGGTGGTTTGGATGAAGGGCTTTGAATTCCGTCCCTGGTTTGTGGTCTTGATGAATTTCACTGGAGTGTTTGAAGAACTCTCCTGATTCTGATTCTTCTCTTTCTGCTTCGGCTGATACACCATGTTCCTCTGGTGATTCTGGAACTTATGGTGATTTTGGTAATTCTGCTTCTTCTGGTAATACTGAAGCTGATGTGTGTGATTCTGCTGTTTGTGGCTGAACCTCTGATTCTGATACTGGTTCTGGTGTGAATTGTACTGACCAGACCTTCTTTCATCAAACTCATTTTGCTTCTGTCTGGTGGAAACTGGAGCATACGCCTTTTTCTATTTGTGCATTACCAGCTTCCATTGACCAGACACCATGATTGTTGTTTCCTTCTGGTTGCTCAGAATATCTGCATCATAAACATATTTGTTCTTTGGTACCCAAAATTGGTTGGGTCCAGGTTTGTTACCCAAAACTTGTTGTTGGCATTTAGATAGTCTTTAAAAGCAGTAATTAATTCAGATCTGGTAAGATCAGAGAATACCTCTTTGTTTTCATCTTCTGAATCAGTTCCAGAGTCTGTGCTGGATCCAGAACCTGAGTTGGTATGTGCCATCAGAGCCAATACTGCTTCCTCTGATGTGCTTATAGACTTTCCAGAATGAATGATTTGTCTATTCTTCTTACCTTCTGCTTTTCTTCTAGAGCTAGTACCTTTATGGAGTCCAGAGGCAAACTTGATGTGCGCCATCATAGCTGTTTCTGCCTCTTCATCATCAAATGATTCCTCTTCTGAGTTAAATGCATCCCATGTTGCCATCAGACCCTTCTTCTTGAATCTGGAACCTTTCTTGTGATGCTCTCCTTTCTCCATGTTTGGACATTCTGACTTGATATGTCCAGGTTCATTGCATCATAGGAGATGATGCTTTTCTTGTCATCTTCTTCTTTTCCTCTGTTGGAGTATTTGCCATTTTTCCTGGGAGCTTTCTACTTTCTGTTTTGCCACATCTTTGCAATCTGCTTGGTTATGTAAGCAAGATCATCATCTTCACAATCACTATCCTTTGATTCTGATACAACCTTTGTAGCTTTCTTCTGTTTTGACTGAAGGGCTAAAGTCTTCTTCTTCTTTGGTTCATCTGCATCCAACTCTATTTCATAAGACCTGAGGGAGCTGATCTGATCTTCAAGCCTCAAGGTATTCATATCTCTGGCTTCCTGTACTGCAGTACCCTTTGGTCTCCATTTGGCTGGTAAGCTTCTGAGGATCTTCTTTACATGATCTGCAGTGGTGTAACTTTTCTTTAATACTTTTAAACCTAATACCAGAGTTTGGAATCTGCAGAACATTGCTTCAATGTCTTCATCTTCTTCCATCTTGAACATCTCACACTGTTTGACCATTATGTTTGCCTTTGCCTCTTGAACCTGTTGACTTCCTTCATAGGTTAGAACCAAACTGTCATAGATGCTTTTTGCTGTTTCCTTGTTGGTGCATCTATCAAATTCTTTAAATGTGATAGGATTGATCATGATGGTTATGGACTTGTGATGCAGCTTGTATAACTTCTTCTGGTTGGGATTCATATCTTCTACATCCAGTTTTTTGACAAGTTTGATCTCCTGGTTTAGTGGGTGCAGTATAGCCTTTGACTACCAAGGTCCAGAGATCACGATCTTGGGAGATGAAGAAGCTTTTCATTCAGTCCTTCCAGTATTCAAAGTGATCTCCATCAAACAGTGGTGGCCTGTTGATGTTGCCTCCAAATTCTTCTTTAGATTCTGACATGTTGAACCCCCTTGGACCTTTTCTCAAACACTATTAAGTGCTCAACCTTGAAACTGAGCTCTGATACCAATTGAAGGTGCAAACACGAGAAGGGGGGTTGAATTGTGTTTGTACTACTTGAATTCTTTTTGTTTTTTATGATTATTTAAAATCTGATATATAAACAAGCTGAGTTAGCAGTGGATAAAGTAAAATAATCAACACAAAGATTTATCCTGGTTCACCATTAACTATGCTTCATCCAGTCCCTTCACCTTGAAGGATTTTTCCACTAATTCAAAACCTTTGAATTACAACAGCACTACTGACCCTTTAAGTCAATCTTCCCAAACAGTCTAACAATTCTAGACTTTTGAGGAACACAACACCTTGACTTCACAAGTCTAGTCTTCTCCTACCAATCTGACAACCCCAGATTGCAGAAGGGATTTCAACACCTTGAATCTAATTGCTAAGTCACCTGCTACTTCTTGTGACTCTTCGGATTGTAGACTCTAGTTCAACAATATATATCTGACACAAGGGAATGGAAAACAAGAGTACTTGCTTCTGGAAAGCTGATACTCACAATTAACCTCACTGAAAACTCGAGTGTTTGCTTCTAGAAGTTTATGACTCTTTTACTGATTTTCGATGCTAAGTCTTCTGCCTTGAGCCTCCTTTTATAGATGAAAATTAGGGTTTCTTCCATGATCAAATTCGAGCTGTATCTTTCCAGATTCTCTTGCAAAATTACTTAGCCAATCCTGTTTCACTTAAATAAAAATCGTATCTTTTTTGCTCTAGATTGAATTTGAAAATTCTGTTTACCAATCTTGTTTCTTTTAATTTCAAACCATATCTTTTTAAGCTTCAGATTGCATTCGAATTTCTTCAAGTCTTTAGTAATTTTTGAATCAAATCCCCTTAATACTTGATCAAATTTCTATCAAAATTTAATCAAGTCTTCTTCAAATTTTAAATCAAGTCTTCACTGATTTTCATCATGATTAAAATCTAGACTGTATGATCTTCTGATCTTGATCAACTCTGGACTTATGTAATCTGATCTGCCTCAATTTTGTGATCCTCTGATCTCGGCCAACACTGGACCATATGATCTGATCTTCTGATCTCGGCCAACACTGGGCCATATGATCTGATCTTCTAATCTCGGCCAACACTGGGCCATATGATCTGATCTTCTAATCTCGGCCAAGACTAGGCCATGATACTTAAACTTGGACCATTGATCTGAATATTTTCCCTCTGATCTGGACCAAGTCTGGATTGAGTCTGGATTGAATCTGAATTAAATCTGGACTTATGATATTTCAATGTGGACCATTGATCTTTTAATCTGGACATTTATCCTCTGATCTGGATCAAGTTTGGATTAAATCTGGACAATCATTTCATCTGATATGGACTGAGTTTTATGTTCTGGATCATGCTATCTTCTAGTTTGGACCAAGTCTGAACCCAGTCATTTGTTTTTGACCAGTTATCTTCTGGTCTGGACCAAGTCTAGATTAAATCTGGATTAAGTCTGGATTGATTCTTATATTCACGACCAAGCTATCTTCTGGTCAGGATTAAGTCTAGACCAAGTCTGACTTATGATTCCTTCTGGTCTGGACCAAGTCTCCTTCTAGACTCTACTTCCTTCTGATCTGCGCCAAGAAAGATATCCTCTGATGATGTTACTTGTCCTTTGATATTTTGCCTTTGATGACATCCTCTGATATCCTCTGGAGGTGTATCCTCTGGTGCCTTCAGGATGCATCCTCTGGTACCCTCTGGATGCATTATCTGGCCTAACCTTCTGGTGACATTTCTATCCTCTGGTTGCTTCCTCTGGATGTATCCTCTGGTGGTGTCATCCTCTGATTTTACACAGCTTCTGATTTGTTCTTCTAAGTCAAAATACTATTTACATAAAATACTTTTGTTAACATCAAAATTCTAAGTATAGAACCAACTTGGTTCCAACAATCTCCCCCTTTTTGATGATGACAAAACCTTGTATTTTTTATAATTATTTTTGTTTCTTTTGACTTTGACTCCCCCTAGGACTATGCTTTATTTTGAATTTTTCTCCCCCTAAGTCTAATGCCCCAGATTCTCTATCAAATACATCATCTCCCCCTTTGTCATCAGACAAAAAAGATTAAAGGAAGAAAGGAGTTCTTCTGACTTTTTTTTTTACCTTTTTTTCCCAAAATAAAAAATAAATAACAGAAAATAAAAGACGAAAAAATAAAAATTCAATAAATACTCCTCTGAAAAGACTACTTGATCTAGTCAGATATGGAGATTATGTTGAGATGCTTCTTGATGAACTCAAATCGATCTTCAGGCAATGGTTTGGTGAAGATATCAGCCCATTGATGATCTGTGTCTACAAACTGGATATTGAGTGTCCCTTTTTGAACATAATCTCTGATGAAGTGGTGTTTGATTTCTATGTCTTTGGCTCTAGAGTGAAGGATAGAGTTTTTGGTTAGGTTGATGGTTGAAAGTGTTGTCACAATATCCACTAAGTTGATATGTAGAAGTTTCTTTGTAGAACAGGGTGAGATTGATAGTGCCTTTCAAGTATCTCTGTAGGATTTTTGGCCTTAGTCATCCTTTTTCAAGTGAGCTGGTAGGGTGCATTGGGGTAGCCATAGGTTTGCAGTCACTCATCTTAAACTTCTTGAGAAGTTCTTTTGTATATTTTGATGGATGAGTGTATATACCTTTTTGACTTTGCTGAATTTGTATTCTTAGGAAGAACTTAAGTTCTCGCATCATGCTCATTTGAAATTCCTGCTGCATCAATTTAGAAAATTCTTGGCAGAGAGTGCCATTAGTAGATCCAAAGATAATATCATCAACATAAACTTGAATAATCAGAATATCATCTTTTATTGATTTTCTAAGGAGAGTATTGTCTACTTGTCCTTTTTCAAAGTCATTTTTAAGTAAGAAGTTACTAAGTCTATCATATCATGCCCTAGGTGCTTGTTTTAAACCATACAAGGATTTTTAAGTTTAAAAACATGGTTTGGAAATTCAGAACTTTCAAAAAACTAGGGGTTGTTTAACATAGACTTCTTTACTTATAAAACCATTTAAAAATGTGCTTTTAACATCCATTTGAAATAATGAAATGTTATTATTAGCAGCAGAGGAAAGTAGGTTATGAATAGCTTCTAACCTGGCCACCAGAGCAAAAGTCTTTGTGTAGTCAACACCTTCTTGCTGACTGTAGCCTTGTGTAACAGGTCGTGCCTTGTTTCTGACAACTTCTCCTTTTTCATCCAGCTTGTTTCTGAAAACCCACTTGGTTCCAATAATGTTCTTTTTTGGTCTTGGAACTAGATCCCAAACATCATTCCTTTATCTCTCCTTGCATTGGTAGACTCCATCTATATCCTTCTCCAGATTTATCCTCTAAAGATTTGTCGTATTCTTGCTTGAAGCTTCTGCTTTTTCAAGTTCTTTTGCCTGCATCAGCTTCTGGTTTTGGTAAACCTGCATAGGTTTCCTCTAGTTCTGGTAAACCAGCTTCGGTTTCCTCTGGTTCTAGTAAACCACCATCAGTTAACTCTGGTTCAGGTTAACCTGCATTAGCTTCATCTTGCTTTGACTTTTTAGGTCAAGCTATTTTTTATATAACATAATACAACTTAAATAATTTAAAAGTGAAGTTAATACAACCAGAACATTAGTTCTGCTTCTGGTGGTCTCTACTTGTTTTTGAAACCACTAGAATGCTGTTTCTGCTGAAGTGTTCATATTATATGGATCACTTGATTCCTCTGACAGTTTGAAAACCTGCATAATACTTATCCAGCTTTGATTTTTAAGATCAAGCTTCTTGTTATCACAGTAAACATAAATATCAAACAATAATAATATTTAAGGATATATATAACCTATATGTCACAGCTTCAGTTTTATTATGAAAATTCTCTTGTTTCAGATTTTATGATTCTGAATCTGTACGTTCTGTGATTAGGTGATTTGGATGAAGGGCTTTGAATTCCCTCCCTAGTTTGTGGTCTTGATGAATTTCACTGGAGTGTTTGAAGAACTCTCCTGATTCTGATTCTTCTCTTTCTGCTTCGACTGATACACCATGTTCCTCTGGTGATTCTGGAACTTATGATGATTCTAGTAATTCTGCTTCTTCTGGTAATACTGAAGCTGATGTGTGTGATTCTGCTGTTTGTGGCTAAACCTCTTATTTTGATACTGGTTCTGGTTCTGGGTCTGGTTTGGGTTCTGGTTCTGATTCTGGTGTGAATTGTACTGACCAGACCTTCTTTCATCAGACTCATTTTGCTTCTGTCTGGTGGAAACTTGAGCATACTACTTTTTCTATTAGTGCATTGCCAGCATCCATTGACCAGGCACCATGATTGGTGTTTCCTTCTGATTGCTCAGAATATCTGCAAAATAAACAATTTTGTTCTTTGGTACCCAAAACTGGTTGGGTCCAGGTTTGTTAGACTTAACAGGTCTCTTGTCTTTCCCAGATTTTATCATAGGAGAAGACAATTTAGAATGACCCTTTTTAGCACAAATAATACATAGAACATAAGAATGAGCAGATTTAATTTCAGCAACGGATTCAGTAAAACCTATTCCTCTCTTATCATTGTTACTGATTCCATAAATCATGGAAGCATACTTGCTTATTTCCATAACATTTGCAATAAAGTTTTGAAAAGCTTGTTCATGCATATCAGAATCACAAACAGAATTGGAAGTAGAGCAAATATTACTTTTGAGAGTTAGATTTTCAGAATTGAGTCTCGCAACTTCAGTTTTAAAATTAGTGTTTTCAGTTGCAAACTTAGCATTTTGATTCTTTAAAATTTGTACTTCTTCGGTTAGAATTTTGTTTTCCTCCCTAAGAGTTTTCAATTTTAAAGACATCTTGTTGTTGGCATTTAGACAGTCTTTAAAAGCAGTAATTAATTCAGATCTGGTAATATCAGATAATACCTCTTTGTTTTCATCTTCTGAATCAGTTCTAGAGTCTGTCCTGGATCCAGAACTTGAGTTGGTATGTGCCATCAGAGCCAATACTGCTTCCTCTGATGTGCTTCTAGACTTGCCGGAATGAATGATTTGTCCCTTCTTCTTACCTTGTGCTTTTCTTCCAGAGCTAGTACCTTTATGGAGTCTAGAGGCAAACTTGATGTGAGCCATCATAGTTGTTTCTGCCTCTTCATCATCAAATGATTCCTCTTCTGAGTTAGATGCATCCCATGCTGCCATCAGACCCTTCTTGAATCTGGAACCTTTCTTGTGATGCTCTCCTTTCTCCATGTTTGGACATTCTGACTTGATATGTCCAGGTTCATTGCATCCATAACAGATGATGTTTTTCATGTCATCTTCTTCTTTTCCTCTGTTGGAGTATTTGCCATTTTTCTTGGGAGCTTTCTTCTTTCTACTTTGCCCCATCTTTGCAATCTGCTTGGTTATGTAAGCAAGATCATCATCTTCACAATCACTATCCTCTGATTCTAATACAACCTTTGTAGCTTTCTTCTGTTTTGACTTAAGGGCTAAAGTCTTCTTCTTCTTTGGTTCATCTGCATCCAGCTCTATTTCATGAGACCTGAGGGAGCTGATCTGATCTTCAAGCCTCAAGGTATTCATATCTCTGGCTTCCTGTACTACAGTAACCTTTGGTCTCCATTTGGCTGGTAAGCTTCTAAGGATCTTCTTTACATGATTTGCAGTGGTGTAACTTTTCTTTAATACTTTTAAACCTCATACCAGAGTCTGGAATCTGTAGAACATTGCTTCAATGTCTTCATCCTCTTCCATCTTGAACATCTCACACTGTTTGACCAGTATGTTTGCCTTTGCCTCTTGAACCTGTTGACTTCCTTCATAGGTTAGAACCAAACTGTCATAGATGCTTTTTGCTGTTTCCTTGTTGGTGCATCTATCAAATTCTTTAAATGTGATAGGATTGATCATGACGGTTCTGGACTTGTGATGCACCTTGTATAACTTCTTTTGGTTGGGATTCATATCTTCTACATCCAGTTCTTGACCAGTTTGATCTCCTGGTGTAGTGGGTGCAGTATAGCCTTTGTCTACCAAGGTCCAGAGATCAGGATCTTGGAAGATGAAGAAGCTTCTTATTCAGTCCTTCCAGTATTCAAAGTGATCTCCATCAAACAGTGGTGGCCTGTTGATGTTGCCTCCAAATTCTTCTTTGGATTCTGATATGTTGAACCCCCTTGGACTTTTCCTCAAAAACTATTAAGTGGTCAGCCTTGAAACCGAGCTCTGATACCAATTGAAGGTGCAAACACGAGAAGGGGGTTGAATTGTGTTTGTACTACTTGAATTCTTTTTCTGTTTTTGATGATTATTTAAAATCTGATATATAAACAAGCAGAGTTAGCAGCGGATAAAGTAAAATAATCAACACATAGATTTATCCTGGTTCACCATTAACTAGGCTACATCCAGTCCCTTCACCTTGAAGGAGTTTTCCACTAATTCAAAACCTTTGAATTACAACAGCACTACTGACCCTTCAAGTCAGTCTTCCCAAACAGTCTAACAATTCTAGAATTTTGAGGAACACAGCACCTTGACTTCACAAGTCAAGTCTTCTCCTACCAATCTGACAACCCCAGATTGCAAAAAGGATTTCAACACCTTGAATATAATTGCTAAGTCACCTGCTACTTCTTCTGACTCTTCGGATTGTAGACTCTACTTCAACAATATAGATCTGACACAAGGGAACGAAAAACAAGAGTACTTGCTTCTGGAAAGCTGATACTCACAATTAACTTCACTGAAAACTCGAGTGTTTGCTTCTAGAAGTTTATAACTCTTTTACTGATTTTCGATGCTAAGTCTTCTGCCTTGAGCCTCCCTTTATAGATGAAAATTAGGGTTTCTTCCATGATCAAATTCGAGCTGTATCTGTCCAGATTCTCTTGCAAAAATAACTTGGCCAATCCTGTTTCACTTAAATAAAAATCGTATCTTTTTAGCTCTAGATTGCATTTGAAAATTCTGTTTACCAATCTTGTTTCTTTTAATTTCAAACCATATCTTTTTAAGCTTCAGATTGCATTGGAATTTCTTCATGTCTTTAGTAATTTTTGAATCAAATCCCCTTAATACTTTGATCAAATTTCTATCAAAATTTAATCAAGTCTTCTTCGAATTTTAAATCAAGTCATCACTGATTTTCATCATGATTAAAATCTAGACCGTATGATCTTCCGATCTTGATCAACTCTGGACTTATGTAATCTGATCTGCCTCAATTTTGTGATCCTATGATCTCGGCCAACACTGGACCATATGATCTGATCTTCTGATCTCGGCCAACACTGGGCCATATGATCTGATCTTCTAATCTCGGCCAAGACTAGGCCATGATACTTAAATCTGGACCATTGATCTGAACATTTTCCCTCTGATCTGGACCAAGTCTGGATTGAGTCTGGATTGAATCTGAATTAAATCTGGACTTATGATATTTTAATCTGGACCATTGATCTTTTAATCTAGACATATATCCTCTGATCTGGATCAAGTCTGGATTAAATGTGGACAATCATTTCTTCTGATCTGGACTATGTTTTATGTTCTGGATCATGCTATCTTCTAGTCTGAACCCAGTCATTTGTTCTTGACCAGTTATCTTCTGGTCTGGACCAAGTCTAGATTAAATCTGGATTAAGTCTGGACTGATTCTTATACTCACGACCAAGCTATCTTGTGGTCAGGATTAAGTCTAGACCAAGTCTGACTTATGATTCCTTCTTATCTGGACCAAGTCTCCCTCTAACAAGCTTCCTTCTGGTCTGGATCAAGTCTCCTTCTGGTCTGGATCAAGTCTCCTTCTGGACTCCACTTCCTTCTGATCTGGGCCAAGAAAGATATCCTCTGATGATGTTACTTGTCCTTTGATATTTTGCCTTTGATGACATCCTCTGATATCCTCTGATTTTACACAGCTTCTGATTTGTTCTTCTAAGTTAAAATACTATTTACATAAAATACTTTTGTTAACATCAAAATTTTAAGTATAGAAGCAACTTATACCTCAATTTAATAAAATACTATTTCTAGGTAAGCTATACTCAAATACCTTTTCTACCTCTAGCCTCAAATCTTTCAAACAATTTAAGCCAGTAGACATCATTAATCTAATGACTTAAACTCAACATAACAAGTAAGTCATAAAGACTACATTGATTTTACCAATGCCCTCTACTTGAATTATCTCTTTTGGCAAGATTTGACATAATTAAACTCGTAAGTGGTTGCCCGCTTACCCTCGCTAATCCCTCGCTCTCGCCGTATATATATAGAGAATTCATCTAGCTAGAATGAACCCTATATATACTAATATATAACTATAATAATAATATAGTATATATCTAATCGTAACATACGAGTAATCATTTACTCCATTCACACAATTGAAGATGCGCTTAACATAGAAATCTTATGAGTATATATACTTCCAAGAAAATAGTGTTATAATTAAGCTTCCAAACGCAATTGGTTTCTCTCAAAACATCTATATAACTCAAGCTATGGTATTCTACAGTCAACAATGTGACACGCTAATCCCAAATTGAAATAAAAAGTAAAATGCACTAGTTTTGAAAGAGATTCACAGCAATACCAAAATAGTGTAAAAAAAATTCATTTTAAAATATAAGGCTCAGGACGTCACACTCACACTTACACAAGACATTTGCATAAAAAAATTTAATGAAAAATCTTTTAACATCAAATATAGCTGAGGTTTATTAAACAAAATTTCTGACATAAAAACATGCTCAAAACATAGAGACAATTAGTTTTTATCTTCGAATAAAAGGTCGAATTCAACACAATTGATCGATGGAGTTTACAAAACAAAAACTAGTTCATAACTCAACAAAACACAACAAATTACTCCTACCCAGTATCACCTATCAGAGCATGGATCATAAACCAATAACTTGAAATAACTGCGTTGTCGGAATATATGAATTCATGATCAACAACAATCAAATTTAGAGTCCAGTCTTTTTAAAGTGGGTTAACAAGAATTTTATGTTAGAAAAATTACAAGAAAATGGCTATATATTATTTCACCACATCCTTAAATTTTCTTTTGTTATTATAGCTCATTTGCTGTTTATAGATAATGCCATATAGTAATTTTATCCCTATTTAAAGCATTAAACATTTTTAACCAAACACTACCTGGAGTTAAGCAAGTTAAATACTACTATCGATAAGACTAAAAACTCTTGAAATCAATTCATATATATAAACTCAAACAATTTCAATATGTATTCCATTGCCACATAAATCCTAGTCCTTGTCATATTCCCATTTTAGCAGCTACCTAGAAATCACAAATTCCATATAGAATACAGCATGTGGAATCATTGATATGCTGGCATTCAGATCTTTGTCATACTAGAGTGAATGTCCAGAAAAATGGCACAATAAAATTTTTGGTATGCCTATACTTGGTGCTCTGATTACCACTACAAGGTATGGTGATGCATATTTATTTGATATTATCCTCAATAAAATGATAATAGCACATCCACTCAATCCCTAATCTTTATTCTTTCTTTGTATACAGTCGTGCAATATATGATACCTTGTAAAGCTACAACACAACTGCCATTGGATAAAAGTGGTTCCTATTAGGCTATGATTATTTAACTACTTAAGAGTGGAATAACCAAGACATGTACCACATTTAATGCACACAATCTTTATACTATTTCAAAATTATGACTAACATCCTAAATTTATTTCAAAAGCGATATAAAAACAGTAATCATTTAGATGCAACCATCAACACTTTCAAGTGATTTAAAATTAAAATCCACGCTTTAAAATTGACTTTTTTTCACACAAGCCAACTTAAAATCAAAAATAAGAACTTTCTAGTCAAAATTAAAACATATAGCTAACTAATAAAAAAAATTATTTTTAACTTTTCATATTAAACAAGATAGCAGAAAATTATAGTTAGGCGTACAAGCCACAAGTCCACTAAATAAGTAATTCCATGATGTTGTAGTATTCCAGCTAATGTTTCATCCAAATGAGTTGAGAACTGCATCCGGCTGCTGAAATGTATTCAGCTTCTGCTGTTGACATGGCAATGGTGCTTTGTCTCTTGCTTGACCAGGTATTAAGTTATCTCCCAAGAATGTGCAATTTCCAATTGTGCTCTTTCTCTCAAGTTTTTCTCCAGCATAATCAAAGTCACAGTATCCACTCAGTTTGTTTGTAGGAGTTTTCTTGTAGAACAAGGTGAGGTTGGTAGTGCCTTTTGAAGGTGCAAACACGAGAAGGGGGGTTGAATTGTGTTTGACTAACTTGAATACTTTTCCTGTTTTTACACTTTTAAAACAAAACTTGATGTATGAATAAAAACAGAGTTAGCAACGGAAATAAAGTAAAAATAAAACACAGAATTTTTATACTGGTTCACCGTTAACGAGCCTACGTCCAGTCCCTTCACCTTGAAGGATTTCACTAATTCAAATCTTGAATTACAGCAGTTCTACTGACCCTCCAAGTCAGTCTTCTCAAACAGTCTAACAATCCTAGACTCTTGAGGAATACAGCTCCTTTCTTCTCCTGCCAATCTGACAACCCCAGATTGTAGAAGCAATTACAACACTTTGAATCTAATTGCCAAGTAATCTGCTACCCCTTCTAACTCCCTCAGATTGTAGACTCTACTTCAACAACTTAGATCACACGAGAAAGAAAATAACAAGAGTGCTTGCTTCTTGAAAGCTGGAACTCACAATTGACCTCACTGAAAACTTGAGTGTTTGCTTTGGAAGTGTATGACTCTTTTTAATTTTCGATGCTAAGTAATCTGCCTTGAGCCTCCTTTTATAGATGCAGATTAGGGCCTCTTCCAAGCTTAATTTTGAGCTGAATCTTGCTGGATTCTCTTGCAAAAATATCTTGACCAATTGGGCTTTATTTAAATAAAAAACATATCTTTTTGAAGCTTCAAATTTTCTTTCAAAAATAACTGGCCAATCATGTCTTTAGATTCTTCCCGCCAACAGCTTCTGAATTCCAAAATACCTCACTTTATTTTTGTTACAAATCTTTTCAATAATTTGATCAAAATAAATTAAAATCTCCACCGTTAATCCTCCTGATTAAATCTAGACCATTTGATCCTCTGCGCTAGTCCACATCTGGACCATACTAAGTGATATGTTGTGATCCTCTGATTTCGGCCATCCTTGGACCACACCTCCTAACCTTCTGATCTTCTTATCTCGGTCATCCTGGTCTAGCAAACTGATCTACTGTGATCCTCTAATCTCGGCCACTGCTGGACCACACATCTTGACCTTCTGATTTCGGCCAACACTGGGCCATGGTCTGATCTTCTGATCTCGGCCAACACTGGGCCAAATACTTCAATCTGAACCATTGATCTAAAAATCTTCCCTCTCATCTGGACCAATTCTAGACTTGGTCTGGATTAAACTGAAATTAAATCTGGACAAATAATATTTCAGCCTGGACATTTTACCTTCTGTTTTGGATCAGTTCTGGATCAATTCTGGAGATCATTTCTTCTGGTCTGGACTTAGTTTCATACCCTGAACCATGCTATCTTCTGGTCTGGGTCAAATCTGGATTAATTCCTTTGTTATGGACCCATTAATTTACCCTCTGATTAAGTCTGGATCAAGTCTAGGCTGCTAATAACTTCTGGAATAAATCTGACATTTGACATCTTCTGTTCTGGAACAACTCTTGCTTTGGCAGGCTTTCTTCTGGTCTAGTCCAGGTTCCCTTCTGACTTTGCTTCCTTCTAATCTGGGACAGCAAAGATATCTTCTGGTGATGTTTTGACATCCTGGTGTATCCTCTGGTAATTCCAGGATGCATTCTGGATGCATTTTCTGCCTCTGCAAACTTCATTTTCTGGTGGTATTTAATGTAATAATTCAAGGTACAAAATAAGATTACATGGAGTGCTTTTGTAAACATCAAAATCCTAAGTATTTAGAACCAACTTGGTTCCAACAATCTCCCCTTTTTTGATGATGACAAAACCTTAACTTATTTTGCTAGTTTATAACTCGAAGACTTGAATTACTCCCCCTCAGACCAATCTCTCCCCCTAAGTCTGATACTGACTTTTTCTTCTCCTTTTCAACTCCTTCTAGATCACTCTTTCTTTTCTTCTCTTTTCCTCTCCTTTTCAACTCCTTCTCTTTTCATCTCTTTATTTTTCTCTCTCCCTATTTCTTCTCCTTTTCAACTCCTTCTCTTTTCACTCTTTCTTTTTCTCTCTTTATTTTTCTCTCTCCCTGTTTCCTCTCCTTTTCAACTCCTTCTCTTTTCATCTCTTTCATTTTCACTCCTTCTTTCTTTTTATCTGTCCTTTTCTACTTATTTCTCCTTTTTTTCTCTCTCTCTCTCTCCCCCTTTTTGTCATCAGCCAAAAAGAGGTCCTACTATTTTTGTATTATTTTGTTTCTTTTGTTTTTCTCTTTACAAATTACAGAAAGTAAAACAGAAAATAAAATTACAAGAACTTAAAAACTCCTAAGATGACTACTTGAGCTAGTTAGATATGGAGGTAATGCTGAGATGCTTCTTAATGAACTCGAACCTATCTTCTGGTAATGCTTTGGTGAAGATGTCAGCCCATTGATGATCAGTGTCCACAAACTGGATGCTTAAAGTCCCTTTTTGAACATGGTCCCTAATGAAATGGTGTTTTATTTCAATGTGTTTGGCTCTAGAGTGTAAGATAGGGTTCTTCGTTAGGTTTATGGCTGAAGTGTTATCACAGAACAAAGGGATATTGGTTTCAAAGATGTTGTAATCTTGAAGTTGATGTTTCATCCAGAGTAACTATGAACTGCATCATGCTGCTGATATATACTCAGCTTCAGCTGTTGACATGGCAAATGTGCTTTGTCTTTTGCTTGACCAAGAGATCGAATTATCACCTAAGAAAGTGCAGTTGCCACTTGTACTTTTCCTTCCCAGCTTGTCTCTAGCATAGTCGGAATCACAAAAACCTCTGAGTTTATATGTGGGGGTTTTCTTGTATAACAAAGTAAGGTTGGTGGTTCCTTTAAGGTATCTCAAAATTCGTTTGACAACAGTTAAATGGGATTCCCTAGGGTCAGCTTGAAAACGGGCACAGATACAAACACTAAACAAAATGTCAGGTCTAGAAGCAGTTAAATAAAGAAGGGATCCAATCATACCTTTGTATGTTTTCTGGTCTACCTTTTGGCGGGTTTCAACTTTTTTCAAGTGAGCAGGTTGGGTGCATGGGGGTTGCCATAGGCTTACATTCACTCATTTTGAACTTTTTAAGAAGTTCTTTAGTGTATTTAGATTGGTGAATGAGTATACATGATTTACCTTGATGAATCTGAATTCCCAGGAAGAACTTAAGTTCTCCTATCATGCTCATTTGGAACTCTTTCTGCATTAGGTTAGAAAACTTTTTGCACAAAGTTCCATTAGTTGATCCAAATATGATATCATCAACATAAACTTGAATAATCAAAATATCATTTTTAATGGATTTCCTAAATAGAGTATTATCAATCTGGCCTCTATTAAATTCATTCTTAAGTAGAAAGTTACTAAGTCTGTCAAACCATGCCCTTGGTGCTTGTTTTAAACCATATAAAGATTTCTTAAGTTTAAAAACATGGTCTGGAAAATCAGAATTGTCAAATCCTGGGGGCTGTTTGACATAGACTTCCTCACTTATATAACCATTTAAGAATGCACTTTTAACATCCATTTGATACAGCATTATATCATGATTAGCAGCAAATGGTAAAAGAATTCTAATTGCTTCTAACCTGGCCACTAGAGCAAAAGTCTCAGTGTAATCGATACCTTCCTGTTGACTGTATCCTTGAGCTACTAATCTAGCTTTGTTCCTTACCACTTCACCTTTTTCATTAAGTTTATTCCTGAATACCCACTTGGTTCCAATAATGATTTTGTTTGGTCTGGGTACCAGATCCCAAACATCATTCCTTTGGAATTCATTCAGCTCTTCTTGCATTGCAAGTATCCAACCTTCCTCTGTCAAAGCTTCATCAATATTGCTTGGTTCAATTGTTGAGAGTAAACCAAACAGACTGGTTTCTCTACTTGATGATCTGGTCTTTAAAGGTTCTGCTGCACTGCCAATAATGAGAGATTCTGGATGTGAGGACTTGTACTTCCATCCATTCTTTCCCTCTGACTTGTTTTCAGAGTCAGCATGTTCTTCTTCATCTTGATCTTTCTCAGATTCTGCTTCGGGTTCAGCTTCTGGTTCCTGTGCCTCTGGTTCACCTGCAATTTCCTCATCTTGCTTTGACTTTTCAGAGTCAAGCTGTTTATCATCAAACTTAATGTGGATTGATTCTTCCACAATGTTAGTTTCTTTGTTAAACACCCTATAAGTTTTTGATCTCTTAGAGTAGCCAATAAAGATACACTTTTGAGATCTAGAATCAAACTTAGCTAGGTTATCTTTAGTGTTCAACATAAAACAGATGCAACCAAATTGCTTAAAGTAGGAAATATTGGGTTTCTTACCTTTCCACAGTTCATAGGGAGTTTTATTTAAGATGGACCTGATGTAGACTCTATTCTGAATGTAGCAGGCTGTGTTGACAGCTTCTGCCCAAAGGTAGGTGGCAACCTTCATATCATTCAACATGGTTTTGGCCATCTCCTATAGTGATCTGTTCTTCCTTTCTACCATTCCATTCTGTTGAGGTGTTCTGGGGATGAGAAGTTGTGAGAGATCCCATTCTCATCACAGAATTCTTCAAAATACTTGTTCTCAAATTCACCTCCATAATCACTTATGATGGTTATGATCTTAATACCCTGTTCATTCATAACTTGCTTACAGAAAGAAATAAATACTTTGTGAGATTCATCTTTGTTCTTTAAAAATTTTACCAAAGTCCACCTTGAGTAATCATCAACATCACAAATCCGTATTTCTTACCACTAAGGGAAGCTGTTTGAACAGGACCAAACAGATCTAAGTGAAGCAGTTCAAGTGGTTGAGAGGTAGAAACACATTTTTTAGTTTTAAAAGAGCTTTTAGTTTGTTTACCTCTTTGACATGCTTCACACAGAATCTCAGTTTTGGAACTTACCTTGGGAAGCCCTCTTACCAACTGGAGTTTGCTCAACTCGGATATAAGTCTAGGGTTTGCATGCCCTAGCCTCTTGTGCCAAATCAGATTCTGCTCACTTACAGATAATAGGCATTTAACCTGTTGCTTATCAAGACTAAAAAAATCAATTTTATAAACATTATCCTTCCTAGTGCCAGTAAATAAAACAGTCCCATCAAGTTGACTAACAGCTTTGCAAGTTTTTTTATTAAAGATAACATCATAATTGCAGTCACTTAATTGACTTATGCTCAGAAGATTATGTTTTAGCCCTTTAACTAACAGAACAATTTTAATAGACAAGGGAGAAGAAGTGTTACCAACAGTTCCTGTACCAATAATCTGACCTTTCTGGTTTCCTCCAAAGGAAACTTTGCCTCCATTCTTCATAGTTAGATCCAGAAACATAGATTTATCTCGTATCATGTGCTTGGAGCAGCCACTATCAAGATACCAAGTTTTGTGTTGTTGATCAGACCTTGCCTTTTCTCTGTCAGAATCAGAGTCAGAGTCAGACTCAGATTCAGACATAGCTTCTGTTCGAGCCATTAGAGCCAGTTCTTCTTCTGGCCTGTTTGAGCAGTTTCCTTGATTCTGCTTTGGTTGATAAACCATGTTCCTCTGATGATTCTGGAACATGTTTTGATTCTGATAATTTTGGTGAATCAAGTGATTTTGATAACCTTGATGATTCTGGTGATTTGGTTGAATCTGGTGGTTCTGATGAATTTGGTAATTCTGGTGATTCTGGTTCTGGTTCTAGTGATGATTCTGATTCTGGTTCCAGAGTTGATTCTGGTTCCAGCGTTGATTCTGGTTCCAGTTCCTGTGCTTCTGATACTGGTTCCAGTTCTGGTTCTGGTTCTAGTTTTGGTTCTGATTCCGATTCTGGTTCTGGTTGAGTTGACCAGACCTTCTTCCATCAGACTCAGATTGCCTTTGTCTTGTTGTAGCAGGAACATAAACCTTCTTCTGCTTGTGCATTGCCAACATCCATTGTCCAGGCACCATTGTTGGTATCTCCTTCTGGTTGCTCAGAACATCTGCAACATAGACAATTTGATCTTTTGGTACCCAGAACTGATTGGGTCCAGGTTTGTTAGTCTTAATTGCTCTCTGATCTTGTTCATATTTTACCATTGGACAAGATAGTTCAGAGTGGCGTTTCTTAGCACAAACAATGCATAAAACATTAGAATGAACAACTTTATTTTCAGTAATCGTTTTTGTAAAACAAAGACCTCTCTTTCCAGTGTTACTGTTTCCATAAATCATAGATGCATATTTACTTCTTTCCATTCCATTAGAAATAAAGTTTTGAAAAAATTGTTCATGCATATCAGATTCATAACCAGTTTTGGAAGTGGAACAAGCATTACTTTTGAGAGTTTGGTTTTCAGATTTGAATCTTGCAACTTCAGTTTTAATATTCTTGTTTTCAGTTGCATACTCAAAATTTTGATTCTTTAAAACTTGGACTTCTTTGGTCAGATTTTTCTTATCTTCCCTAAGAGTTTTCAGTTTTAAAGACATCTTATTGTTTGCATTTAACAAGTCTTTTACAACATCAATTAATTCAAATTTAGAGAGATCAGAAAATACCTCATTGTCTTCATCTTCTGATTCTGTTCCAGAGCCTGAGTTGTATCCAGAACTTGAGTTGGTATGAACCATCAAAGACAGAATTGCTTCCTCTGATGTGCTTCCAGGCTTGCTTGAATGACTACTTCGTTCATTCTTCCTTCTGCCTGCTTTCCTTCTTGAATTCGTGCCTTTATGAGGTCCAGAGGCAGACCTGATGTGTGCCATCTTTGTTGTTTCTGCCTCTTCTTCATCAGACGATTCTTCTTCTGATTCTGATACATCCCAGGCAGCCATCAGACCCTTCTTTCTGTATCTGGAACTCTTCTTGTGTTGTTTGCCTTTTTCCAGATTTGGACATTCTGACTTGATATGTCCAGGTTTATTGCACCCATAACAAACAATATTCTTCTTGTCAGATTCTTCCTTTCTTTTGTTGTTATGTTTCTTCTTGAAGCTTCTTCTGTTCCTGTTTTCCCTAATCTTAACCATCTTTTTGGTTAAGTAAGCCATATCATCACAGTCACTGTCACTATCCTCTGATTCTGATGCTGCCTTTGCAGCTTTCTTCTGTTTCGACTTCAGAGCCAGATTCATCTTCTTCTTTGGTTCGTCTGCTTCTAGTTCTATTTCATGAGACCTGAGTGCGCTGATCAGATCTTCAAGTTTTAAGTTGTTCAGATCATTGGCTTGCTGAACTACAGTAACCATTGGTCTCCACTTGGTTGGTAAACTTCTTAGAATCTTTTTAACATGATTTGCTGTTGTGTAGCCTTTCTTCAAGACTTTCAGTCTAGATATCAGAGTCTGGAATCTGCAGAACATTCCATCAATGTTTTCATCATCTTCCATCTTGAACATCTCATACTGTTTGACCAGTATGTTAGCCCTTGCTTCTTGAACCTGCTGGCTTCCTTCATAGGTCAGAACTAGACTGTCGAATATGCTCTTTGTTGTTTCTTTATCTATGCATCTGTCAAATTCCTTGAATGTGATGGCACTGATCATGATGTTTCTAGACTTGTGATGAAGTTTGTGTAATCTGCTCTGGTCTGGTTTCATATCATCCATGTCTAATTCTTTAGTTGGATCTTCTGGATCAGTAGGTGCAGTGTATCTTCTGTCCTTCCAATATTCAAACCTTTCTCCATCAAACAGTGGTGGTCTGTTGATGTTGCCTCCCAATTCTTCTCTGGATTCTGCCATGTTGAACCCCTTGGACCTTTCCTCAAACACTGTTAAGTGCTCAGCCTTGAGACCGAACTCTAATGCCAATTGAAGGTGCAAACACGAGAAGGGGGGGTTGAATTGTGTTTGACTAACTTGAATACTTTTCCTGTTTTTACACTTTTAAAACAAAACTTGATGTATGAATAAAAACAGAGTTAGCAGCGGATATAAAGTAAAAATAAAACACAGAATTTTTATACTGGTTCACCGTTAACGAGGCTACGTCCAGTCCCATAACCTTGAAGGATTTCACTAATTCAAACCTTGAATTACAGCAGTTCTACTAACCCTCCAAGTCAGTCTTCTCAAACAGTCTAACAATCCTAGACTCTGGAGGAATACAGCTCCTTTCTTCTCCTGCCAATCTGACAACCCCAGATTGTAGAAGGAATTACAACACTTTGAATCTAATTGCCAAGTAATTTGCTACCCCTTCTGACTCCCTCAGATTGTAGACTCTACTTCAACAACATAGATCACACGAGAAAGAAAATAACAAGAGTGCTTGCTTCTTGAAAGCTAGAACTCACAATTGACCTCACTGAAAACTTGAGTGTTTGCTTTGGAAGTGTATGACTCTTTTTAATTTTCGATGCTAAGTAATCTGCCTTGAGCCTCCTTTTATAGATGCAGATTAGGGCCTCTTCCAAGCTTAATTTCGAGCTGAATCTTGCTGGATTCTCCTGCAAAAATATCTTGACCAATTGGGCTTTATTTAAATAAAAATCATATCTTTTTTAAGCTTCAGATTTTCTTTCAAAAATAATTAGCCAATCATGTCTTTAGATTCTTCCTGCCAACAGCTTCTAAATTCCACAATACCTCACTTTATTTTTGTAACAAATCTTTTCAATACTTTGATCAAAATAAATTAAAATATCCACCGTTAATCCTCCTGATTAAATCTGGACCATTTGATTTTCTGCGCTAGTCCACATCTGGACCATACTAAGTGATATGTTGTGATCCTGTGATATCGGCCATCCCTGGACCACACTTCTTAACCTTCTGATCTTCTGATCTCGGCCATCCTGGTCTAGCAAACTGATCTGCTGTGATCCTCTGATCTCGGCCACTGCTGGACCACACATCCTGACCTTCTGATTTCGGCCAACACTGGGCCATGGTCTGATCTTCTGATCTCAGCCAACATTGGGCCAAATACTTAAATTTGAACCATTGATCTGAAAATCTTCCCTCTGATCTGGACCAATTCTAGACTTGGTCTGGATTAAACTGAAATTAAATCTGGACAAATAATATTTCAGTCTGGGCATTTTACCTTCTGTTTTGGATCAGTTCTGGATCAATTCTGGAGATCATTTCTTCTGGTCTAGACTTAGTTTCATACCCTGAACCATGCTATCTTCTGATCTGGGTCAAATCTGGATTAATTCCTTTGTTCTGGACCTATTAATTTACCCTCTGATTAAGTCTGGATCAAGTCTGTGCTGTTTATCATTTCACTGCCAGGCCATCTTCTGATCAGAATAACTTCTGGAATAAATCTGACAGTTGACATCTTCTGGTCTGGAACAACTCTCCCTTTGGCAGGCTTTCTTCTGGTCTAGTTCAGGTTCCCTTCTGACTTTGCTTCCTTTTGATCTGGGCCAGCAAAGATATCTTCTGGTGATGTTTTGACATCCTGGTGTATCCTCTGGTAATTCCAGGATGCATTCTGGATGCATTTTCTGCCTCTGCAAACTTCATTTTCTGGTGGTATTTAATGTAATAATTCAAGGTACAAAATAAGATTACATGGAGTGCTTTTGTAAACATCAAAATCCTAAGTATTTAGAACCAACTTGGTTCCAACACCTTTTAGGTATCTAAGGATACTCTTAACGGCAGTTAAATGGGATTCCCTAGTGTCAGACTGAAATCGTGCACATGCACATACACTAAACATAATGTCGGGTTTAGAAGCAGTGGGGTAAAGGAGAGATCCTATCACACCTTTGTAGGATTTTTGATCAAATTTTTAGCATGAGTCATCCTTTTCAAGTAAGTAGGTAGGGTGCATTGGGGTAGCCATAGTTTTGCAATCACTCATCTTAAACTTCTTCAGAAGCTCTTTTGAATATTTTGTTTGATGAATGTATTTACCTTTTTGACTTTTTTGAATTTGAATCCCTAGGAAGAACTTAAGTTCTCCCATCATACTCGTTTGAAATTCCTACTACATCAATTTAGAAAATTATTGGCAGAGAGTGCCATTAGTAGATCCAAAGATAATATCATCAACATACTTGAATGATAAGAATATCATCTTCTATTGATTTTCTAAAAATGTATTGTCTACTTGTCCTCTTTCAAAGTTATTTTCAAGCAAGAAGTTACTAAGTCTATCATACCATGCCCTAGGTGCTTATTTTAAACCATACAAAGATTTTTTAGGTTTTAAAAACATGGTTTGGAAATTCAAAACTTTCAAAACCTGGGAGTTGTTTAACATAGACTTCTTCACTTATATAACCATTTAAAAATGCACTTTTAACATCCATTTGAAATAATGAAATGTTATTATTAGCAGCAAAGGAAAGTAGGATATAAATAGCTTCTAACCTAGCCACTGGAGCAAAAGTCTCAGTGTAGTCAATACCTTCTTGCTGACTCTATCCTTGTGCAACAAGTCGTGCCTTGTTTATGACAACTTCTCCTTTTACAATCAGCTTGTTTCTGAAAACCCACTTGGTTCCAATAATGATCTTCTTGCATTGGTAGACTCCATCTATATCCTTCTTCTGACTCATCTTCAGATTTATCCTCTGAAGATTTGTCGTATTCTTGCTTGTAGCTTCTGCTTTTTCAAGTTCTTTTGCCTGCATCAGCTTCTGGTTCTGGTAAATCAGCTTCTGGTAGATCTGTATCAGCTTCTGGTTCTGGTAAATCTGCATCAGCTTCTGGTTCTAGTAAACCTGCATCAACTTCTGGTTCTGGTGAATCAGCTTCTGGTTCAGGTAAACCTGCATCAGCTTCCTCTAGTTCTGGTAAACTAGCTTCGATTTCCTCTGGTTCTGGTAAACCAGCATCAGTTTCCTCTGGTTCTGGTTAACGTGCATCAGCTTCATCTTGCTTTGACTTTTCAGGTCAAGCTATTTGTCATATAACATAATACAAATCAAATAATTTAAAAATGAACTCAATACAGCCAAACCATTAATTCTGCTTCTGGTGGTTTCTGCTTGTTTTTGAAACTATTGAAATACTGTTTCTGTTGAAGTGTTCAAATAACGTGGATCACTTGGTTCCTCTGACAATTTGAAAACCTCCAGAATACTTATCTAGCTTTGATTTTTAAGATCAAGCTTCTTGTTATCACAGTAAACATAAATATCAAACAATAATAGTATTTACAGCAAGATGTAACCTTTATGTCAACGATTTCAGTTTTGCTCTGAAAATCCTCTTGTTTTAGACTTTCAGATTATGAATCTATATGTTATGTGATTAGATGGTAGTCTTGATGAATTTTACTGTTTGTATACCCTTCAGTTATGTGATTAGATTATGAATTTTGCTTTGAATACCCTTCCTGTTTGTAGTCTTGATGAATTTTACTGGAGGGTTTGAAGAACTTTCCTAATTCTGATTCTTCTCTTTCTGCTAATATATCAGGTTCCTCTGATAATTCTAGAACTGATGATAATTCTGTTTCTTTTGGTAGTTCCAGTTTTGTTGATATGTGTGCTTCCTTTGTTTGTTTTGATATTTCCTATTCTTCATATAGTTTTGGTTCTGATAGGCATTGTATTTACCAGTTCTTCTTCCACCAGAGTCACTTTGCTTCTACTTGGTAAGTGCTGGAACATAGACCTTTTTCCCTTCATATGTTGCCAGCATCCATTGACTAGGCACCATGACTGGTGTTTCACTTTGGTTGCTCAGAACATCTGCAACATAAACAATTTTATCTTTTGGTACCCAAATCTGGTTGGGTCTAGGTTTGTTAATCTTGAAAGGTTTCTTGTCTTTCCTTGATTGTATCATGTGACAAGACAATTTTGAGTGAACTTTCTTAGCACAAACAGCACACAAAACATTAGAGGGAACAGGTTTAGCTGCAATTCCATATTCATCAAATCCTAAGCCTCTTTTACCATTGTTACTAACCCCATAGATCATAGAAGCATATTTGCTTCTTTCCATACCTTTAACAATAAAATCTTGTAACACTTGTTCATGCATATCAGAATTACATACAATATTAGATGTTGAACAAAGATTACTTTTTAGAGTTAGATTTTCATATTTAAGCCCAACAATTTTCTGTTTTAAGATCTGTATTTTCTGTTTAACTTCCAGAGTTGGATCCAGAGGCAAAATGAGTGCGAACTGTCTAAGCCAATTGTGCTTCTTCTGATTCAGTTCTAGAGTTGGATCCAGAGGCAGAATGAGAGTGAACTATCTGAGCCAATTCTGCTTCTTCTGATTTTCTTCCAGAGTTGGATCTAGCGGCAGAATGAGTGCAAACTGTCTGAGCCAATTCTGCTTCTTCTGATTCATTTCCAGAGTCAGATTTTATGTTGGATCTAGAGGCATAATGGATGTGAGCCATCATGGCTAATTCTGCTTCTTCATCTTCAGAAGATTCATCAGAATCATCCCATGTTGCCATCAGATTCTTCTTCTTGGGTCTGGAGTCTTTCTTCTGATTTTTCCCTTTCTCTAGATTTTCACATTCTGACTTGATGTGCCCAGGTTCATTGCATCCATTGCAGATGATACTCTTCTTGTCTTGTTCATCATTTCCTCTGTTGGAATGCTTGGAATACTCTTCTGTTTTTCCATATCTTCATAACCTTTTTGGTTATGAAGGCAATGTCTTCTTCTTCTGGTTTCTGATTCTGGTCCTCAGAATCACTATCTTCTTATTCTGCTTCTGCTTTTAGAACTTTCATCTGTTTGGATTTTAAGGCTAGGGTTTTGTTCTTATTCTTGGGCTTATCTTCTTCCAGCTCTATTTCATGTGACTTGAGGGAGCTGATTAATTATTCCAGCTTCAGAGTGTTCAAGTCCTTTGTTTCCTAAATGGAAGTAACCTTTGGTCTCCACTTGGTTGGAAGACTTCTAATAATTTTCTTCACGTGGTCAGCAGTGGTATACCTCTTTTTGAGTACTCTTAATCCCGAAACCAGAGTCTGAAATCTGGAAAACATTGCTTCAATGTCATCATCTTCTTCTATCATAGGAAATCAACGCTCGTACTTATTTACTAGAATATTGGCCTTTACATCTTGGACTTGCTTGCTGCCTTCGTAATTCAGAGTCACACTATCATAGATGCTCTTTGTTGTTTCTTTTTTAGTGCACTTGTCTAACTCCTTGAATGTGATTGCATTGATCAAGAACATTCTAAATTTGTGATGCATCTTGAACATCTTCTTCTGGTCAGCATCCATATCTTTTATGGGAATTTCAACACCATCGGCATCTTCTGGAGCAGTATAGCCATCTTCCACCAAGTCCCAAAGTTTAGGATATTGTGAAATAAAGAAACTCCTCAGCCTGTCCTTCCAGTACTCGAACCGTTCCCCATCAAACAGAGGTGTGTTGGAACCAAGTTGGTTCTAAGTACTTAGGATTTTGATGTTTACAAAAGCACTCCATGTAATCTTATTTTGTACCTTGAATTATTACATTAAATGCCACCAGAAGATGAAGTTTCCAGAGGCAGAAGATGAAGACACTTGATAATGCATCCAGAAGATACTAGACGATGCATCCTGAAATTACTAGAGGATATCTTTGCTAGCCCTGATCAGAAGGAAGCAAAGTCAGAAGAAGACCTGGACCAGACCAGAAGGAAGCTTTCCAGAGGGAGACTTGATCCAGACCAGAAGGAATCATAAGTCAGACTTAGTCCAGAAGTTATTCTGACCAGAAGATAGCCTGGCAGTGAAATAAAAAAACAGTGCAGACTTGATCCAGACTTAATCAAAGGATCAACTAATGGGTCCAGAACAAGAGATTCGATCCAGATTTGACCCAGACCAGAAGATAGGATGGTTCAGGGTATGAAACTAAGTCCAGACCAGAAGAAATGATGTCCAGATTCTATCCAGACCTAATCCAGATCAATAGGTAAATGTTCAGAATTAAATATCCTTTGTCCAGAGTTAATTTCAGGTTAATCCAGACCCAGTTCAGAATTGGTCCAGATCAGAGGGAAGATGTTCAGATTAATGGTCCAGATTTAAGTATATGGCCGAGTGTTGGCCGAGATCAGAAGATCAGACCATGGCCAAGTGTTGGCCGAAATTAGAAGGTCAGAACGTGTGGTCCAGCATTGGCCGAGATCAGAGGATCACAGCAGATTAGTTTACAAGTCCAGGTTGTCCAAGATCAGAAAGGGTGGTCCAGGGTTGGCCGAAATCAGAGGATCACAGCAGATCACTTAGTATGGTCAGATGTGGACGAGAGCAGAAGATCAAAGGGTTCAGATTTAATCATGATGATAATCGGTGGAGATTTGATCAAATGATTAAAAAGGATTTGATACAAAAATAAATTGAAGACTTGATTAAAAAGCTATTGGCGGGAAGAAAGATTTGTTCCAGAATTAATTAAAGTCAGAATTGGTCAAAGTTATTTTTTAAAGGCAATCTGGAGTAGAAAAAGATATGTTTTTTATTTAAAGTGAAACCCGATAAGACAAGTTATTTTTGCAAGAGAATCCAGCAAGATACAGCTCGAATTTAAGCTTGGAAGAGACCCTTATCTGAATCTATAAAAGGAGGCTCAAGGCAGAAGACTTAGTATCAAAAATCACAAAAGAGTTATACACTTCCAAAAGCAAACACTCAAGTTTTCAGTGAGGTTAATTGTGAGTTCCAGCTTTCCAAAAGCAAGCACTCGTGTTATTTTCTTTCCCTTGTGTTAGATCTAAGTTGTTGAAGTAGAGTCTACAATCGAAGGGAGTCAGAAGGGGTAGCAAATTACTTGGCAATTAGATTCAAGGCGTTGTAATTCCTTCTACAATCTAGGGTTGTCAGATTGGTAGGAGAAGACTTGACTTAAGAAGTCAAGGTGCTGCATTCCTCAAAAGTCTAGGATTGTTAGACTGTTTGAGAAGACTGACTTGGAGGGTCAGTGGTATTGTTGTAATTCAAGGTTTGAATTAGTGAAATCCTTCAAGGTGAAGGGACTGGACGTAGCCTCGTTAACGGTGAACCAGTATAAAATTCTGTGTTTTTATTTTTACTTTATATCCGCTGCTAACTCTGTTTTATTCATACATCAAGTTTTGTTTTAAAACTGCAAAAACAGAAAAAGTATTCAATTTAGTCAAACACAATTCAACCCCCTTTCTTGTGTTTGCACCTTCAAGGTGGTCTGTTTCCTCCATCAGCTTCTTCATTGAATCCAGACAAGTTGAACCCTTGGATCTTTCCTCAAACACTATAAAGTGCTCAGCCTTGAGACCGAGCTCTGATGCCAATTGAAAGTGCAAACACGAGAAGGGGGGTTCAATTGTGTTTATCAAACCTGAATTCTTTTTGTTGTTTTGATGAATGTTGATGTGAATTACTTGATGAATAAATAATCAGACTTAGCAGCGGATAATAACAGCATAAGAACACAAAGATTTTTCTTGGTTCATCATAAACTTGGCTACATCCAGTCCCTTCATTCCGAAGGCTTTAATCAACTAATTTAAAACACTTTGAATTACAACACCTGACCCTCCAAGCCAGTCTTCCCAAACAGTCTAACAACCCCAGACTTTTGAGGAACGATAACAACACCGTGACCCTACAAGTCAAGTCTTCTTCTACCAATCTGACAACCCCAAATTGAAGAAGGAACTTCCACACCTTGACCCTACAAGTCAAGTTTTCTCCTACCAATCTGACAACCCTAGATTGAAGAAGGAATCTGCACCACTATCGGATTAGATTACAAGGGTTTGGAACTCTGCAATGTTGCTTCTGGAAAGCTGATTGTTGCACTGTTTCTCTTGAGTAGTTGCTTCTGGAAAGCTAATTATAACATTGATTCTCACTCTCTGAAACACTTAGAGCATATTTATTTTTTGCACAAGTATTTCTCTCTTTTGAACTCTCGGATAGCTTTGAATTGTAAGCTTGAGTTCCTGTATTTTTCAGTGCCTAATGCTGCGGCCTGAAGCCTCCTTTTATAGCTAAAATTAGGGCTTTGTCCAAGCTTATTTTTGAGATAAATCTTGCTCAAATTTCTTTTGAAATTCTTTTGGTCAATCCTGTTTTACTTTAATTCGAATTTCCTTCAAGTCTTCAGTGATTTTTGAATCAAATCTCCTTAATACTTTGATCAGATTTCTATCAAAAATCAATCAAGTCTTCTTTGAATTTTAATTAAGTCTTCACTTATCTGCATCATGATTTAAATTCTGGACCGTATGATCTGCCAAGTCTGAACCATGTGATCTGATCTGTACCATTTTGTCTCATGATCTAGACTGTGTGATCTTCTGATCTGGACCATTGATCTTCTAATCTGGACCAAGTCTTCTGTTCTGGACTATGCTATCTTCTGGTCTGGACCAAGTCTCCTTCTGGACTCTGCTTCCTTCTGATCTGGGACAAGAATAATATCCTCTGATGATGTCATTGTTTCTTCCCTCTGATGATATCCTCTAATGTTTGCCTTTGATGACATCCTCTGATTCTTGCTTCTGATGGGATCCTCTGGTGATATCCTCTAGAGGTATCTTTTGGTATCCTCTAGAGGTATCTTCTGGTATCCTTTGGAGGTATCCTCTTGTATCCTCTGGAGGTATCTTCTGGTATCCTATAGAGGTATCCTTTGGTGACATCCTCTGGTATCCTCTGGATGTATCCTCTGGTGATATCTTCAAGTTGTATCTTCTAGTGGCATTTTTATCTTCTGGTGACGTCATTCTCTGATGACATCTTCTGCTTCTGATTTGTAACTTAACCCGAGACACATATACGCGACAGTCGAGGTAAACGTGTGTTGCGTGGTAGCTCCCAACATTTGGAGTGCTACCTCCAAGTCACCTAGGAATTCCCCACCCGAATACCTCAAAGGTCTAACAATCTTGCCTTAAGGCTCAACAGCAGACCGCCACGATCAGGCTCATTCAGTTGTACTTCCTCGAAATCACTAGGCTTGTCAGACCCTACCTATATGATGACAAGATAATCCTCACTTTAAACAAATAGCATCCAGATTCTCCCCTAGTTGGCCAAGGCTACTCACTCCATTAAGAGAACCATCATTGGCACAGGTCAAATTCATCACTATTCAATTAAACACATTATGCATTTCATGATATTCATCAAGGTGGTAGCATCATAAGTCAACAAGTACAAATCATCAATGCACATTTCCATAGTCATATATGACATTCAAAATTTATCATCATAATACACAAGCTCCAACAATATAGGATTTTCACTCACAGATAATAATACAAGGTCATTCACACACCACCACGTCAATTGCAATGCAAATAATTACAGTTCATCACATTTTATATCATATAACAATATAAGGGGTGGATATAAACAAAACACATAATACGTCAAATACACAATTCTACGATAATTCAACTACCACATGATCATCAAAATCAAATCAAACAATACCCTATAAAAGTTTCTAACTCGTATTTTAACCCCACCAGATTCAAGTTTTCCCATTAGTCAATTATTACTTAAAAGGCTTTGAATTAGAAAAATTGATTTACAAGGAATGGGGGTTTGAATTGTAAATATTCCTTTTTAAAATTTCCTGAAAAACTTAAGATTTTAACTTAAGAATGATATTTGTTAAGAAAACAAAAAACGAAGAACGTTCTTGGATAGTTAAAAATCAAAAGAAAAAAAATAGTTTATATTTTTAACTTGAAAATCAATCAGACTTAATAAGGAGATACCACACATGGATATATCCTGGTTCACCGAACCCGGGCTATGTCCAGTCCTCACAATTGTGAGATTTTCCACTAAGTGTTTAAAACAAGAACCTTCCTGATTTACAGCACCTAGTCTAGATCGCTCTTGATCTGTTTACAATCTGTAATCTTTCCACCCATAAAGATACACAATCAGTCTACCTATCAATCTTTAGATATGAGTTTACACTTCACCTTTTAACCACAAAAGGATTTCTTACAATCTACTCAAACCATACTCAACACTTATAGTCTTGAGTGTTTACACAATAAGAATGAGATTGTTTGTTTAAAATCTGAGATGTCTCAACTCGTGTTTGAGATGAGATTCTTTACAAGAGATTCAGAATAAGTATAACAATAGATTGAACTAAAACAGAATTGACTCTCTTGAGAATTGGGAGAATTTCAAGTATGTGAGTGAATAATTTGATCAATTGATTAACACTTGAACTTCTGCGTTTTCCTTTAGCATTGGCCTTCCTTTTATAGGCTTGAGAGAAGTTAATGAAGGTCAAGAGAGCCGTTGGAAGTGCTCTTGTAAGGCTTGACTAGAACCAATATTTTTGATTAAAAATATTCCAGCTTTTGAATACTATTAAGTTCTGTTTTGACTAGGCTGAAATCTTTGTTCTTGATCAGATTCTTTTGAGTCTAATGATCTTCTAATACTGCATATATGTGATGATTCCTTTAGCTTGATCTGGAGTCTTGATTGTTAAAACAGATTTGAAAACATCATGAAGAGTTGTTGTAGAAAGTTTACTGAAGCTGCTGGAGATTGATAATCTATTTGGACTTTTTAGACTTTGAGTTTCTTGGAGATTGATAATCAATCTGGACAATTTTTTGATCATTCTGGAAACTGTCCTGATGCCTTGCATATTGTCAAGATCGTTTATCATTCTTGACAGTCAAGTTGGACAATGTTCAGTCTTGTTTGGACCAGCTTGATTCATAGCCTTTTTCCCTTGTGATTCGAATGACTTCTTTGATTAGAATGGATACAATTTGTTCCTTGTCAAGTAGTGATAGTATTGATGTTAATTCCAGAGGCAATATCTTCATTCAATTAATGGAGATTGATTGATCTTGAAGCTGTCTCAACCATACTTGGACCTGGAGAACATTCTCCGTTTTCTAGCTTTTCTACAGAATGTTCTCTGTTCAGATTTATGCTTTACTAAGCTGATTTCTTTGTTTTGCTTGAATCCTATCTTTGAATTAATACACTCAAAAACACAAGTTAAATTAACATAACATTTAGAATCATAATAAATGTTCTTAATTAACCTTTGTTTAATTCTCCCCCTTTGTCATAGAAAAAAGGAAGGAGAAAAAGATCCTAAGTAGCAAGTGATGGTGAAGACCCTTCAGATGGTGAAGATTTTTCAGGGTCAGGGATTGGTTGAGTACAAGGAGAAGGATGAACAGAAGGAAGAGCCAGTCCAAGTTTTGGAGCAAGATTCTCAGTCATCCATATTTTTTGTAGTGTGGACTACAAATCCTGTTGAGTCTAACGTGCCATGATGGTTTGAAAGGCAGTCATGATCTCAATTTTCGTGGGTTCTTTTGGTGGAGGAGGAGGAGGAGCCATATGAAGAGCAGGAGTGGTGGAGTTTGTAAGTGTGGAGGCAATGATGACAGGGGGTAAGGGATTAGAGATGGAATTCTGGTTTATGGAAGGTCCAGGAGTATCAGAAAAAGTCATAAATTGACATATACCAAAGATTGAGGGGTTGGTTTTCTGAGGTGATATGAACACTGGTGACATGGTGGAGACATGTTGATTTGGAAGTAGAGTGCACATATCATCAACTGGTGATTGGAAATAGGAGAGAAATTCAGTTGAAGATAGAGTGAAAGGTTGGGGAAAAACAGAGAAAGTGTGGAGAAGGTTGGTTTGTTCAGAAGAACGTTCTCTGTTTTCTAGAGAACGTTCTTGACCACTTTCTACAACTGCTTCAGGGAGTACAGGGGAAGGATGTCGTGAGGCTGGGACTGGAGCAGCAGCTCTTTTCCTTACATATGGCTTTCTTTTCAAAGTTGATGGAAATGAGGCTGAAGGGGCGCTTGTTTCAGATGAAGTTTTCCTTATATGGGAGATGTTTTTAGAGGAAAACTTTGAAATTTTGATGAGACTTTTCTCATTACTAAGAGGTATTTGAAAATGCCTAAAGATTTGGGTTAAAGTTATCCCATAAGGGACAATAATCTTTCTGTAATCCTTATTGGCAGCGGCTATCATGTGGTGGATTATGATATGGGGAAGGTTGAGGCGTTTACAGTTAAGGAGATGGTAAATAATCAGAGCATCATTATCAGATACATACTCATGACTTCCACCGTAAGGAAGTATGGCATGTTGGCAAATGCTATTGAATACTTTTGGAAGGGGTTTGAGGTATGTGAAAAGGTAACGAGTGGACCCTTCTTGAAATAGATCAGAGAGTACCTCTGTCTTTTTCAGATTCAAAGCATTATACCATTTTTCTCCAAAAATGGCAGGCCCTTCTGTGGGGAGGTTGAGGATGGAAGCCAGAGAGTTTGGGGTTAATTTTATCTCAATCCCTTTAACCTTTGAGATGATTAGGGACTTATCACATAAGGTTTTTGCTTGATAGGAAAACGCCCTGACAACATCTGGATAGAAACATTCAGATGTTTGTAGAAACGAAGTTCATTCTGATGTTTTACAGCATTCCCATCTATGATCAGATTGTCAAAGACAACGATTCTTCCTACTCCGATAGGGCATTGAACCCATTTTTCTTTGTAAATTTTTGGATATATTGGAGGGAGTCAGAGGGATATTTTTGGATTTATGGAGAGGAGAATGTTGGGGTGGAAAATGGAGATAGTTCAGGAGATGGAGAACGTTCTGGTATTGGAGAACGTTCTAGAGTTGGTTTTTCAACACGAGGGGAAAATTTTTGTTTGGTTTGTTTTGGAGCCCTTGTTTTCATCTTCTGAGGATTTCTTAACTTGTTTTTAGCAAGGAATTGTGAAAGGGTGATAGTTATTTTTACTTTCATCGTTTTGGAAGGAGGTTGAGATGGTTTTGAAGAAGAGAATATTTCATCCATGGTTTTTCCCTTCTGGTTTGGAGGAGTCGTTAGTGATGGTTCAGAAGAGATGGTTTTCTTTTATGGTTGTATTGGGGGCGTTTGTGTGGTTTGATGAGAGGTTTCTAAAGGTGAAGGGATATGGGAAGGAGGAGCATCGTTCTCTGATTCATCACTATTAGAGATGATCAACATAGGAGAGTCAGATAGTCTGGGTTTAGATGTTCCTATTCTAGCAAGGATGCACATTGATCGTCTTTGGGTTTTGGTAGGTTTTGAATCTGGTTTCTTCAAATGTGGAGGAACTTGAGTGATATTTGGTATAGGGCTTTGAAAGAGTGGAGGGTGAACACAAGTGAGACGAGGAAGAGGGAGAGGGATATGACTTGATTCTCTGGAGGATAAGGACGAAGAGTTTGAAGATAAAAGGGCATTTTTGGAGGTGAAGGTCCGGGCGGTGGTGATGGTGAACGATTTTGAAATGGAGAAGAAGAAGATGGTGGTGGAGATTCAGGGTAAGCATTCTTGCGTGCAGTTGATTTTGTTCTGGCCATTTGTAATTTTGAATTTTCAGAGAGCAAGAGAGTTTTGGGAAGATGAAGAAGGAAGTTTGAAGGGGTTTGTGTGAAATGGTTTCAGCAACTGTTTCTTATTTAGGAAGAAAGGATGCAATGATGATGTGAACCTAGGGAAGGAGGGTGAAAAGATGCAAAGCATCACTTGAAAGCATGTCAATGCATCTTTTGGTGGCAGGGGACAAGAGCATTAAATGCCAAGATTTCCTTTTTCCTTGTTCTGCAAAAAGGGAAAATGAAGATGCAGAGGAGAAAGTTGTTTCTGAAACGAAGAAAGATGACTGAAAAACGGAGATTGATAAACGTTCTCCGTTTTCTACAGAAGCAGAATTTAATGAGAATTCTCTGGATTTCTCACAATTTTCAGTTCTTCCTTAATTGAATTGAAACTATCCTCAACTAGAGGCTTTGTAAAAATGTCAGCAAGCCTATTTTGAGACTCAACAAAGATTAATTCAATGTCTTTCTCGTTAACATGATCACGAATAAAATGGTGTTTTATTTCAATGTGTTTTGATCTTGAGTGTTGAATAGGATTTTTAGATAAATTGATTACACTCATATTATCATAATAAATTGGAATATTTGAGTAACTTACAGAGAAGTCTTCAAGTTGATTTTTAATCCAAAGGACTTGTGAGCGGCAATTTGATGCTGAAACATATTAAGCTTTGGTGGTTGATAAGGCTATTCTGTTTTGTTTCCTGCAAGACCAGCTTATCAATGCTTCACCCAGGAACTGACATGCTCCACTTGTGTTGTTGCATTCAATTTTATCTCCAGCTTAATCAGCATCGCAATAAGCTACAAGATCAAAATAGGAACCTTTTCTATACCAAAGGCCAAGATCAGTAGTACCAATAAGATATCTAAAAATATGTTTTACGGCTGTTAAATGTGATTCTTTAGGTGCAGATTGAAATCTAGCACATAATCCTACTGCAAATACGATATCAGGCCTACTAGCAGTTAGATATAATAAAGAACCAATCATGCCTCTATATTCCTTCTCAGAAACAGATTTTCCATTTTCATCTTTGTCCAATGAAGAAGATGGATGCATGGGAGTAGTCATGATTTTGGCTTCATTCATTTTATATTTTGTTAAAAGATCTTTTGTATATTTTTCTTTACAAATAAAAATGCCATCATCATGTTGTTTAATTTGTAAACCAAGAAAGTATCTTAACTCTCCTATCATGCTCATTTCAAATTCACTTTGCATGAGTTTTGAAAAAGCATAACACATTTTCTCATTTGTTGAACCAAAGATAATATCATCAACATACACTTGAACTATGAGTAAATCATTTTTATCATTTATCTTAAAAAGTGTAGAGTCAATTTTTCCTCTGGAAAATCCATTTTTGATTAAGAAAGAACACAATCTTTCATACCAAGCTCTTGATGCTTGTTTTAAACAATAGAGAGCTTTGGTAAGTTTAAAAATATGGTTTGGTTTTGATTGATCTTCAAAACCAGGAGGTTGTCACACATAAACTTGTTCATTTAAAAAACCATTTAAAAAAGCACTTTTAACATCCATTTGAAATAATTTAACAAGCTTATGAGATGCATATGCAACAAGTATACGAATAGTCTCTAACCTTGCAACATGGGTGATAACTCTTCATCATATGAATATTTGTCACTGTTTTTAGTCTTATTTATAGGAAATCACTAGTTAATTTAAGGAGTTACTTAATATATTTTGCTGATTTTAGTTTTTGGATTTAATAAAATGTTTATGTTCGTATTTCCTTTATTAAGTAGATATTTTTTGTGGTTTTATGTTATTTCTTTATTTTCAATGCAGTGCTGAATTTTGGTGAGAAATCAACAGGACCTACATGGAGTATTTCTACCATATCTAGGTTTGTAGATGTCCAATTGGAGTCAAACAGTGCAAATGAAAACTAAGATCCATAGCTACAACTTTCATGAAGACACCGGAACCAAATTCGGACTCGAAAGAGGAGCAAAATGCAATAAATGCCAGACATCAGATGTTATGCGCGTGAAGCGCAATTCGGTACTGTTGATTCTGTTTTAATGCGCCTGAAGCACAAGTCCTGCGCCTAGGGCGCGTGGCGCGCTGAAGAATGCATAAAACTGAGTTTTTCTGAATTTTTAGGGATCTTTTTGTCAATTGGGACGCTTAAAGACTTGTGCCCTAGTAGAGAAGCTCAGAGACGGCTGTTCCACACCATTGAATGAGTTTTATCAAGAATCACTCATGAATCTTTCTTGTAATTCTTCTTTAATCTCTATCTCTTTAATCTCTGTAATGAGTAACTAAACTCTAATTGTTAGGGATGAGTGAAACAAGATGAAACCCTTATTTGTCTGATTTGATTCCTGGTTATATGAATAAATTTATTGAATTATTTTTCTCATCTCTGTGCTTAATGTTTTTTATTGCCTAATCAACTTTAAAATGTTCTACGATTCGTATTTTGAAATGGAAGTGGACTTTACGAATGCTTGAGATGAGAAATTCATGAGATTGTAGTCTAGGGATAGATGCAGGTCATGAAACCAATTGAATTAGTTGCAGAGCCAGCAATTTAAAAAGAGAATTTTTGTACTGTAAAGCTTAACCCGAATTTTAAATCCACTAAGGAATTAGGGGTTATTTTGGAATTAAAGGTTCTGTCACTAAGACATTAGGGCAAGAATACTAAAGAAAATTCGGTAATAATTCGATAAAGGAATTCAGTAACTAGGATCAAATTAGAGACCAAGGTTGGACTCGTAGTGAAACTCATCCCTGACATTTTTATCATTATAAAAGTTTAATTTTATTACTGTTGTTATTTCAAATATTATTCTACTCAATCTAGAAACTTTTTGTTCAATTTCAGTAGTTAAATATAATCGATAGTAAAACACAATCCTTGAGTTCGACACTCGGTACTACCGTTTTAATTATTACTTGCAACGATTCAATACACTTGCTGAAACGCTATCAATGGGCAAACGTTTTGTCGTAATCTATACCTTCCTGTTGATTGTAACCTTGAGCAACCAGCCTTGCTTTGTTACGAACAACCTTACCTTTTTCATCAAGTTTGTTTCTGAATACACAAAACTTGTACCAATGATTGTTTGGTCTAGTGGATCAGGGACCAAAGTCCAGACCCCATTTTTCTCAAACTGAACCAATTCTTCCTTCATGGCTTGTATCCAAGATTAATCTATTATTGCTTCTTTGATTGATTTAGGTTCAATTTGAGATATCATTGCCATGTTGCTTTCATCATACTTGAATGATTTTCTTCTTCGAATTCCATCTGTTGTATCTCTAATGATTTGTGTTTGAAGATGACCTTCAATTGTTCTCCAGCTTTTTGGTGGAGAATGAAGAGGAGATTGTTTATCAATCTCTGTTTCCTGCACATCATTCTGTTGCTGCAGACCAGTTTGGATTTCCTCTTCCTCATCTTTTTTACTTAGATCCAAATCATCAAACTCATCAAACAATATGTGCATACTGATTTCTACAACCTCAGTTCTTAGATTAAACACTCGATATCCTTTAGAGTCGGTTGCATAACCAAAAATATTGCTTTGTCTGATTTAGTATCAAACTTTCCAAGAACATCTTTGTTGATTAAAATGTAACAATAACATCCAAAAATGTGAAAATAAGAGATGTTTGGTTTTCTATTTTTCCAGATTTCATAAGGAGTTTTGTTAATGATTTTTATAATGGATACACGATTTAAAATGTAGCAAGAAGTGTTAATGGCTTCTGCCCAAAAATATCTTTCAACATTTGATTCTTCCAAGATTGTTCTTGCCATTTCTTGAAGTGTCCTATTTTTTCGTTCAACAACTCCATTCTATTGTGGAGTTCTTGCACAAGATAGATTGTGAGAAATGCCAAGTTCATCAAAAAAGTTTTTAAAAGAGGCATTTATGAATTCTCCGCCATGATCACTTCTTACAGAAATCATGCTGGATTCCTATTCATTCTGTACCTTTTTGCAAAATGTTTTAAATTCATCAAATGCATCATCTTTTTGTTTTAAAAACAGTACTCAAGTGTATCTTGAGAAATCATCAATAATAACAAAACCATATTTCTTTCCTCCTAGACTTGTTGTTTTGATTGGCCCAAAAAGGTCTATGTGAAATAATTCAAGAGTTATGTTTGTAGTTATAAAATCTTTTGAATGAAAGCTACTCTTGACTTGCTTTCCTTTTGCACAAGTTTCACATATTTTATCTTTATCAAAATTCAGTTTGGGTAATCTTCTAACAAGATCTAGTTTAGAAATTTCTGAAATTGTTTTCATACTTATATGTCCAGCCCTTTTATGCCATATCCATTTATCTTTATCGATTGACATAAAACAGGATTCATCTGGTAATTCTTCTAGATATAGGACATATAAATTTTTCTTTCTATTTCAAGAAAATAGAACTTCTCTAGATTCTGTTTTTCTAACTTCACATACTCTTGGTTTGACGATAACTTCAAAACCATTATCACATAACTGACTTATGCTTAGAAGATTATGTTTCAAACCATCAACATATTGAACATCAGTTATTTGAGCAGAGTTTGCCTTACCAATAGTTCCTTTACCTTTAATTTGAGCTTGATTGTTGTTTCAAAAGTAATTGATCCTCCATCTTTCTTAATGAAGGACACGAAACAGTTTTTATCACCAGTCATGTGTCTTGAATAGCCACTGTCCAAGAACCAATGTTTTCTCTTGGCATTTTGAAATCCAACCTACATAAGATTGTACATCTATTTTAGGTACCCACTTTGTCTTGGGTCCTTGAGAGTTAGTCTTAAAAGTTTCTTTCTTTTTGAAATAACAGATTGATTCTTGATGACCAAATTTGAGACAGTAGGAGCATTTAATTGTTGGTCTTGGAATTGATTTAGAAATATGGGTTTTAAAAGGATTTAATCTTGATTTTGCAGAAGTTACATACCATTCTCCATTTTTTAGACTTTCTGGAGAAAGTTCAGTTTTTGTTCCAGAACGTTCTCTGTTTTGGGAACAACTTGGAGATCGTTCTCCTTTCTGCAGATTTTCAAAACTGGTTCTTTATTTGAAAAACATTATTTCCTTTTAAAAATCCTTTTGTTCTTAATCTTTTCATCCTTTTTCTTGAAGTAGCAAGCAAATTCCAAATGTCCAAGTTTCTTACAATATGAACATTTGTTTTTACATTTTTCTATCTTGATTTCCGGAATAAAAAAGTTTTCATACATTTTGGTTTTATGAGTTTGATTGAAACCAATACCAGCTTTATCAAATATTCCTACTTGAGATCCCACGAGTTTTTGAAATGTTTCAGTAGCTATAATAAAGTTTGACAAAATCAGTTTTAAGAATTTCATTTTCAGTTTTAAGGAAAATGTTCTTCGTTTTAACTGCAGAACATTCTTGACCTTTCTGATTTTCACAAATTTGCTATTTTGATTCTCTCATTTCTTGAATGGTATTTTTGAGAATGTCAATCATAGCATGAGCCTTTTCTTTTTCTTCTTTTTCTTTAAAAATTTGTTCTTTTAAAGTACTACACTTTTGAATAAGAAAGTTTGAATCATTTAGCAAGTTGTCAAATTCATTTCCCATTTGTTCACATAAAGAGCAAGGTTCATTATTTGTTACCTCATCTTCTTCTGTATCTGCCATCAAGCATATGTTGGCTTCTTCACCTTCTTCTGTGTCTGATTCTTCTGAATCATCCCATGTGGCCAACATTGATTTCTATGTGAAAGGAAATCGTTTTGGTGTTTTCTTATTCAAGGGACATTCAGCTTCGTAATGTCCTAACTTATTGCAACCAAAACATGTGATATGGCTTTTGTCTGTTTCTGTTTTGGGATTTTTGTTTGAAAATCCCTTCTTGATTTGATCTCTCCTTCTCATCATTATGTGTATTCTTCTGGTGAGAAGGGCAATTTCTTCATCAACATCTTCTTATCCAGTTTATTCTAGTTCTTCATCAGTTTGTATTGTGATGTTTTCTTGATATGCCTTCAGAGCTACTGCCTTGCCTTTCTTGACTGGTTTATCTTCTTGTAGCAATATTTCATGTGCTCTTAAGGTTCCAATTAGTTCTTCCAGGGGAAGTATTTCAAGATTCTTGGCTTGGCTTATAGCTATTACCATTGGTCTCCATACAATTGGAAGACATCTCATGATCTTTCTTACTATGTCTTGTATTGCGTAAGCTTTGCCAAGGGAACGCATCTCATTTACTATTGTTGTGAATCTTGCGTACATCTCATCAATAGTTTCTCCTTCTTGCATCTCAAACAATTCAAATTTTCTTATACCAATGTCTATTCTTGTTTCTTTGACATAGCTTGTTCCTTCATGGTGAGTTTGCAATGTGTCCCATACTTCTTTAGCAGTATCACATTCATCTACTCTTTCACTTTCTTCCCTGCTTAAAGCACACGGTAACAATAATTGAGTTTTAGAATTTAGGAGTACCTGAGCTTTATCAACAGCCGTCCAGTCTGCTTATTTCTTCTCTGCTGAAGTTGAACCTTCTTGATTTACTCTTCGAATGAAATTTCCATTCATTATGATGTTCCACATGCATGTGTCTTGTGATTTACGAAACAGGTGCATTTTGTTTTTCCAGAAATAATAGCTTGTGCCATCAAAGTATGGTGGTCTGTTTGAGGATCCTCCCTCAACAATGTATTTTGCTTTCGATATTTTTCTGGATCTTTTTCTCTAACACTTGTTAGGTGTTCTTTTTAGAGACCGGGCTTTGATGCCAATTGAAGTAGCAAAATTGATTTACAAGGAAGGGGGTTTGAATTGTAAATCTTCCTTTGTAAAATTTCCTGAAAAAACTTCAGATTTTAACTCAAGAATGATCTTGGTTAAGAAAACAGAAAATGGAGAACGTTCTTGGTTAGTTAAAAATCAGAAAAACAGTTTGTATTTTTAACATGAAAATCAATCAGACTTAATAAAGAGGTAAAGGATAAGAGATACCACACAAGGATATATCCTGGTTCACCCAACTTGGGCTACGTCCAGTCCTCACAATTGTGAGATTTTCCACTAAGTGTTAAAAACAAGAACCTTCCTGATTTACAGCACCTAGTCTTGATCGAGCTTGATCTGTTTACAATTTGTAATCTTTCCATCCAGAAAGATGCACAATCAGTCTACCTATCAATCTTAACTAATTTTTATTTATATATATTTTTTAGACACAACTTAATTTCTAAAATATTACTAATATTTCAAAACTAATATTATATAAAATTAAATAACTAAAGTAATTAATCTTTTAAAATTCATTAATAACCAAAATTCCCATATTTCAAATCATCACTGTAATAATACTTATTTTTTTAAATACTCAAATTAAAATATTACCATCATTAAAGAATAGTCGAAATTATAAAATAAATAAATATAACATCAAAACTTTATATTAATTAATAAATCATAATAAATATATATAAAATCACAATGTCATAACAACTATTATATATAAAAATAAAGGAAATTAAACACAATATCACTAGTGTTCCAAGATAATTATTTATAAAATAAATAACTAAAAATAGAAAATAGTTATAAATAATTAAAATATAACTACGTGCATACTTAGATCAATCTAACACACAGAAAAATATTACATTAATTGGTTACGTGTATATACATGTAAAATCGCATAAAATCTTGTTCTTTAAAATATTACACTAAAATAAAATTATTTTTAACTATTTAGAATCCTATTTAGTTAATACAATAATTTATTATAAAATTTAGGGTTTTACAAACAACATTACCTAATAATCTTATGACAGAGCAGTTGTGTTTACAATACTACTGAGTCATTTCTATGTTTAGTAAAATTATAAATTTTAATATGATAAAACTAATATATGTCTTCTTTAGACCCAATTGGTTTCACTAAAAAACAACTTTCCTAACTCAAGATATAGATATTTTAAGATGACCAATGTAGAACAACTTATAAAAAAAGATAGTCCACATCATAAAATCACGAAAATTTGTAATGTTTCAAGTCCAATTGATTTCACTCAAACCCAATCGCTATTGCTTCTGTTATACACATTTTAACTCAGCTACGTTATAATGTTTTTATGCAGAAAACACTATAACTTTGGTAATTTAATTAAAATATCAAACATTATCTGATTTGAATAAACGATAACGTTTTGGAAATCTTAAAAAGTCTTGTTTATAAATATAATTTGTATTCTATATAATAGGCATTCAACTAATAAATTTGAATAAAATAAGGTATACAGATAAAAAAAGGGAACAACATATTGTTTTTCAACTTGTATCTCAATTTTCTCTTTCAATTTTCAATGAAAACTAGTAAAACCAGAATTTGTATCGAAGGTAATTAAATCTAGTTTCTAATGAGATAGAAATCAACTCAAAACACTGTCTATGGAGAAAGTTATGAACAAAATACCGAAGGTATACCTAACGGGTTCAGAGACAACATTATGCTATTTTCATTTCAAACATTACATTCTCAAGTTCATTTGCTCAACTAAGTAAAATACATTCAAAATTCAACATAAAACCAATTAATTACCAACACTAAACAATTATCATCTCATCACCAACACAACCACAACACTCAACAATCATAATAAAACAATAATTCTTCATAGTAATTAATACAAACACCTAAATGCACTCTTAATAATCATTGATACTAAATCAAACAGGATTATCTCAATACTCAAACATGCAAATCATGAACAGTTATTAACACCATACAATCAAGATCCCTAAGCACACCTAAGAGAAGTTTTAAGAGGGTTTTCTATGTTTAGGGTTTAGGTTGAGCTTGGAGAGTTGTGTCTTTTCTTAAGGTTGAGCTTTAATCCCATTCATTGATAATAACCCTATCTAGGTCTCCATCTTCGATCTTCATTTTGTTTCTTCAAGAGTGTAACCTAATGCTCTTTCTTTCTATATTCCTCTCTTCATTTGTATTCAATATTGTTGTAAGAAGAATATATGGTAAAGGGTGAAGTAGCAAAATTAATTTACAAGGAAGGGGGTTTGATATGTAAATCTTTCTTTTTAAAATTTCCTGAAAAAACTTAAGATTTTAACTCAAGAATGATCTTGGTTAAGAAAACAGAAAATGGAGAACGTTCTTGGCTTTTTTCAGAAAAACGAAAAACGTTCTTAGTTAGTTAAAAATCAGAAAAACTGTTTGTATTTTTAACTTGAAAATCAATCAGACTTAATAAAGAGATAAAGGATAAGAGATACCACACAAGGATATATCCTGGTTCACCCAACTCGGGCTACGTCCAATCCTCACAATTGTGAGATTTTCCACTAAGTGTTTAAAACAAGAACCTTCTTGTTTTTACAGCACCTAGCTTAGATCAACCTTGATCTTGTTACAAACTTTAATCAAATTCCACCCAGAAAGAGATTAATCTGGTCACCTATCAACCTTGAGTCTTTTGCTCCAATTCTGTTTTGAGCATTTTTCTCTGACAGATTCCTCTAATGATATCCTCTGGTGATCATCCTCTGGTGACATCATCCTCTTATTTCTGCTTCTGGTGACGTCATCTTCTAATGACATCCTCTGGTGACGTCATCCTCTGATCTATTCTTCGGGTGACATTTTTCATTCTTCTTCTAAGTCACATATGTTATTTTCATAAAATACTTTTGTTAACATCAAAACTTTAAGTGAAAGAATCAACTTGGTTCCAACAATCTTCCCCTTTTTGATGATGACAAACAATGTATTTTTTATAATACTTTTTCTTTCATTTGACTTTGACTCCCCCTAAGACTAAGCTTCATTTTATATTTACTCCCCCTAAGTCTAATGCCCAGATCTCATATCAAATACATCATCTTCTCATCCTTTCAAATACATCATCTTTTCCCTCGGATATTTTATCAAATATTACATCTTCTCCCCCTTTGTCATCAGACAAAAATGACTGAATGAAGAAAAGAGATCATCTGTTTTTTTTATCTTCTGATTTTTTTTAATTATAAAAGAACACGAAAAATAAAATAACAAACAAAAAATTAAACTAAGCTATTAGGTTAGGGATGAAGATAAGATTAAGGTTTTTCTTGATGAATTCAAACCTATCTTCAGGCAGTGGTTTAGTGAATATGTCAGCCCATTGATGATCAGTGTCTACAAATTGAATGTTAAGTACCCTTTTTTGAACATAATCTCTGATGAAGTGGTGTTTGATCTCTATGTGTTTGGCTCTAGAATGTAGGATAGGGTTTTTGGTTAGGTTGATGGCTGAAGTGTTGTCACAATATAAAAGGATGTTTGTTTCCATGATTTTGTAGTCTTCCAGCTGATGATTCATCCAAATGAGTTGGGAGCTGCATCAGGCTGCTGAAATGTATTCAACTTCTATTCTTGACATGGCAATGGTGCTTTGTCTCTTGCTTGTCCAGGATATTAAATTTTCTCCTAAGAATGTGAAGTTTTCACTTGTACTCTTTCTTTCGACTTTATCTCTAGTATAATCAGAGTCACAGTATGCACTCAGTTTGTATGTAGGAGTTTTCTTGTAGAACAAGATGAGGTTGGTAGTGACTTTTAGGTATCTAAGGATTCTCTTAACGGCAGTTATATGGGATTTCCTAGAGTCAGACTGAAATCTAGCACATACGCATACACTAAATATGATATCAGGTCTCGAAGCAGTGAGATAGAGTAGAGATCCTATCATTCCTCTGTAGGATTTTTGATCAACTTTTTTTCCTGAGTCATCCTTTTCAAGTGAGCAAGTAGGGTGCATTGGAGTAGCCATAGATTTGCATTCACTCATCTTAAACTTCTTGAGAAGCTTTTTTGTATATTTTGATTGATGAATGTATATACCTTTTTGACTTTGTTGAATTTGTATTCCTAGGAAGAACTTAAGTTCTCCCATCATACTCATTTGAAATTTGTGCTGCATTAATTCAGATTATTCTGGCCATTGGAGCAAAAGTCTCAGTGTAGTCAATATTTCCTTGCTGACTGTAACCTTGTGCCACAAGTCTTGCCTTGTTTCTGGCAACTTCACCTTTTTCATTTAGCTTATTCCTAAAGACCCACTTGGTTCCAACAATGTTCTTTTCTGGTCTTGGAACTAGATCCCAAACATCATTCCTCTTAAATTCATTTAACTCTTCTTACATTGCAATAATCCATCCATCATCTGTCAATGCTTCACGAACAGAGGTAGGCTCAATCGATGAGAGTAAGCCAAACATACTGATGTCTTTTAGTGATGATCTAGTTTTTAAAGAATCACTTCCACTTCCAATTATCAGGTTTTCAGGATGAGATGATTGATATTTCCATCCAGATTTCTCTTCTGATTTCTCATGACTGGTTCTGATTTGATCAGATTCATCCTTTGAAAATGTGTCACATGCTTTCTTCTGGCCATGTCTTGGAGTATCTATTCTTTCTTCTAACTTATCTTCAAATTTATCCTTTGAAGACTTGTCGTATGATTGCTGGTCTCTTTTGCTTTTTCAAGTTCTTTTGTCTGCATCAGCTTCTGGTTCTGGTAGATCTGTATCAGCTTCATCTTGCTTTGACTTTTCAGGTCAAGCTATTTGTCATATAACATAATACAAATCAATTAATTTAAAAATAAACTCAATACAGCCAAACCATTAATTCTGCTTTTGGTGGTTTCTGCTTGTTTTTGAAACCACTGAAATACTGTTTCTATTGAAGTGTTCACATTACGTGGATCACTTGGTTCCTCTAACAGTTTGAAAACCTGCAGAATACTTATCTAGCTTTGATTTTTAAGATCAAGCTTCTTGTAATCACAGTAAACATAAATATCAAACAATAATAGTATTTACAGCAATATGTAACCTCTATGTCAACAGTTTCAGTTTTACTCTGAAAATCCTCTTGTTTCTGATTTTCATATTCTGAATCTGTATGTTCTGTGATTAGATGGTTTGAATGAAGGGATTTGAATTCCCTCTGGTATGTAGTATTAATGAATTTTACTGGAGTATTTGAAGAACTCTCCTGATTCTGATTCTTATCTTTCTGCTGATATATCAGGTTCGTCTGATAATTCTAGAACTGATGATAATTCTGTTTCTTCTGGTAGTTCTAGTTTTGTTGATATGTATGATTTCTTTGTCTATTCTGATTTGTGTGATATATGTGATTTCTTTGATATTTTCTATTCCTCCTATGATTCTGGTTCTGGTTCTGATGGGTATTGTATTTACCAGTTCTTCTTCCACCAAAGTTACTTTGCTTCTGCTTGATAGATGATGGAACATAAACCTTTTTCCCTTCATATATTGCCAGCATCCATTGACCAGGCACCATGACTGGTGTTTCACTTTGGTTGCTCAGAACATCTGCAACATAAACAATTTTATCTTTTGGTACCCAAATTTGGTTAAGTCCAGGTTTGTTAGTCTTGAAAAGTTTCTTGTTTTTCCTTGTATTTAGCATAGGACAAGACACTTTGGAATGACCTTTCTTGTAACAAACAACACACACAATATTAGAGGGAACAAATTTAAGCACAGGTTTTTGTTCAATTATAGTTTCTTCAAATCCTATACCTCTATTTCCATTCCTACTGACTCCATAAATCATAGAAGCATATTTGCTTCTTTCCATACCATTAGCAAGAAATTCTTGAAGAACTTGTTCATGTATATCAGAATTACTTGTGGTATTTTCAATTGATGTTGAATTATGGTCATTTTTCAGAGTTAGACTTTCAACTTGAAGTTCAGCAAAACTATTTTTCAAATATACATTCTCTGTTTTCAATTCTGCAATATCAGTTTCAAGAATGACATTTTCTGTTTTAAATTCTGCAATTTGATTTTTTAAAACATTAACTTCTTCTGTTAAATTTGTATTTTCTTTCTTAAGAGTTCTCAATTTTAAAGACAATTTTAATTGTTGTTTAAAAAGTCATTCAGAGTAGTAATCAAATCTGATCGACTAAATTCAAAATATACCTCAGTTTCATCATCTTCTGATTCTCTTCCACAATCAGATTCTGTGTTGGATCCAGAGACAGAGTTGGTGTGGAGCCATCATAGCCAAATTTGCTTGTTCATCTTCAGAAGATTCATCAGAATCATCCCATGTAGCCATCATGTTTTTCTTCTTGGTTCTGAAATCTTTCCTCTAGTATTTCCCTTTCTCTATATTTGGACATTCTGACTTGATATGTCCAGATTCATTGCATCCGTAGCAGATGATATCTTTCTTGTCATGTGTATAATCACTTTCTTTGTTGGACTGCTTGGAATATCTCTAGGAAAATTGATTCCATCTGTTATGCCACATCTTTCTGAACTTTCTGGATAAGAAAGCAATTTCTTCTTCCTCTGAGTTCAGACTTTGATCGTCTGAATTACTATTTTCTGATGTTGCTTCCAGAGCCTTCTTCTGCTTGGATTTCAGTGCTAGAGTTTTGTTCTTCTTCTTGGGTTCATCTTCTTCCAACTCAATTTCATGTGATCTGAGGGAGCTGATTAATTCTTCCAACTTCAGAGTGTTCAAATCCTATGCTTCCTGAATGGCAGTGACCTTTGGTCTCCACTTGGATAATAATAACATAATAACACAACAATTTATATTGGTTCACCGTTAACTAGGATACGTCTAGTCCCTTCCTCCAGAAGGCCATTTCACTAATTCAAACTCCTTTGAATTACAACACCATTGACCCTACAAGTCAGTCTTCCCAAACAGTTTGAAAACCTCAGACTTTTGAGGAACAACAACACCTTGACTATACCAGCCAAGTCTTCTCAAACAGCCTAACAACCCCAAACTTTTGAGGAACAACAACACCTTGAATAAACCAGCCAAGTCTTTTCAAACAGCCTGACAACCCTAGACTTTTGAGGAACGATAACAACACCTTGACTCTACAAGTCAAGTCTTATCCTACCAATCTGACAACCCCAGATTGAAGAAGGAATCTACACCACTATCGGGTTATATAATAAAGGTTTGGAACTTTGCAACATTGCTTCTGGAAAGCTATTTGCTGCACTGATTCTTGCACTCTTTTGTTGCTTCTGGAAAGCTGATTGATGCACTTATTCTTGCACTATTTTGTTGCTTCTGGAAAGCTGATTATTGCACTGAATTTCTCTCTCGAAAACACTTAGAAAATATTGCTCTTGCACATTTGTGTTTCTCTATTTTGAACTCTCAGATAATGTTGAATTTAAGCTTGAGTTCTCATGGTTTTCGATGCTCTAATCTTCAGCATTAAGTCTCTATTTATAGTTGAACTATAGGATTTCACTTATGTTTTACTTCTAGAGTGTATTTCGATTAATTTGTTTTGAGAATATTCTGGAGTAGTTTGCTCATATTCTGTTTTGAGTCTTTTGCTCATTGATGCTTTACTTCTGGAGTGTATTTCGATTAATCTGTTTTGAGCATTTTGCTCTGCTTCTGTTTTGAGCATACATTTAGCTAGATTCTGTTTCTTGAGTCTTTTGCTCCAATTCTGTTTTGAGCATTTTTCTCTTACAGATTCCTCTAATGATATTCTCTGGTGACGTCATCCTCTTATTTCTGCTTTTGGTGACGTCATCCTCTGGTTTCTGCTTCTGGTGACGTCATCTTCTGGTGACATCCTCTAGTGACGTCATCCTTTGATTTCTGCTTCTGGTAACGTCATCCTCTGATCTATTCTTCTGGTAATATTTTTCATTCTTCTTCTAAGTCACATATGTTATTTTCATAAAATACTTTTGTTAACATCAAAACTTTAAGTGAAAGAACCAACTTGGTTCCAACATATAGTAGTTATTACTGTTAGTTGTCAACATCTTAGTTAACCAATAATTTGGGATTTACATAGTATCAACTTTGATTAGTGTGACAATTGTGAGGTCAAACTCTTTTGAATTTTTATTTCAGCATGTTTAGAATGACTTATGCTTTTGATTAGTGTGACAATTTTATATGTAGTTTTAATTTATATGTAGCTTTAAAACATTTTTGTGATAGAGGGTGTCACACAAGATCCTATGTAGGATTTCAATTGGTCGTGTGATGGTGATCAAATAACAAGAATTTGATCTTGGATCTTTCAAGCAATGTATTCAAGATCGAAGGTAAGACTACTAAAGTACCGTTTTAGATCTCCAAAAAAATTAAAATATACTTAATAAAAAGACCTCTAAAAAAATTTGGACTTATTAAAAAGTCTCATTTTTTAATATTTTTAAATCTAAAACTAATAAAATCTTATCTAAAATTAATATTGTCTCAATAAATATTAAATTCATTAACTTAATTAACAATAAAAAAAAAAAGAAATATTATATCAAATTATTTATATTAATTTAATAAATAATTTTTATTCTAAAACATTTAAAAAATAATTTAAAATAAAAAATTTATTAATTTTATTAAAATACTAATATAAAATTTAAAATATTTCATAAATAAAATTTATTTTAAATCTCTTTATTTCTTGAATCAACCCTAAAAATGTATTAAGGTTCATTTGCCGCCTGAGTCTAATGCTTTGGGCCGAAGTCGCCTCCGAAACAGGTCATTACACTGTACACGAACCAAGAAAATTATAGTAACCAGTCATGTATTGCCAAACAAAAACTGCAACTGAGTCTGCCAAATAGCAAAAGTTTGAATTAGCATGGGGACCAAAACTGGTAGGCCCCAACTCTGGCATTATGAATTCGGTGCCGTGATTTAAGAACACCTTACCTATGCCGAAATTTTATAGCTTTCCTGACAAACAATATGGTCGGCAACCGTCCAAATCATGGTGCATGTTTAGATTCATCAGAGTTTTATTTTACCAAAGATTCATCATAGCTAAAATGCGATGGTAAAAACATTTTTTTTATTATTTGATTTGATTGAAGAAGAGTCTAAAAAACAATTAAAATATAAATAACACCTCTAAAGTTAACTATTAAACATAATTAAAATATAAATAACACCAAGTAAATAAATTAATCAACAGTTTAGCTTAAGTAACAAAACACTCACTCTATTAATTTTTATAATTATTATTGTGTCTATAATTGAATAATTGTTAACCAACTATATTAATTAAAAACCAAAAGCATAATTGTTAACCAACTATATTAATTAAAAACCAAAAATTGTTAACAGCAACAACAATAATAAAATTTATTCGCTTTTAGTTCCTCTAAAATTTTCTGTTAAAGAATAATTCTTCAAATATTTTCTTTTACCAAATTTGATCTCTGTTATTAAATTAACTCATACTTACCATTTAGTTTTTGAATTATATTTTGCAAATATGTTTAGAACATTATAAGAATTTTTTCATCAAAATTAAAATTTTTTTGACAAAAGATAAATTAAATATGAATTTTTAAGTGGTAAAAGCTTAAAAAATTTATATTTCATTAATATCTTGACAAAAAATTCTAAACTTTTGTAAGATAAATTTATAATG
>JBBPBO010000005.1:54223785-54453620 GCA_037974295.1 Cicer cuneatum | reverse complement strand
AATTATTTAAATTTTTACAGTCTAATTACATATATGTTACTAAAGGACGTATGTTTTAGCACATATTAAAAAAATACTACAAAAGGAAATGAAAAAAAAAAAAGAGAAAATAATGTTGTTGAAAACAACTCATCCATGTTACAATTCAATTCTATCACAATAGTTATTGAGACAAATTATGATGATGACAAAATACCACTTCATATTTTAGAATTTCTATGTTTTTGGCAAATAAATTTTGAAAGGTTAGTTGGTTATTTAATTATAGATACAATAAGATGATTATATGTGAAATTTTATCTTTAGAAATATCTAGGATTAATATGTTTTTTTTCATAAGTCAATTTAGTTTATAAAATTATTAACAAAAGAAGTACTAAAGATATATCTGTAATTTCGATATATTTAGAGATTATAGAGACAGTGTTTCACACATTCAGATATCAAAATGGTTGTTTGCTTTATACCTCGGGCAACTTACAAGCATATGATTGAGTGTGACTTCTACAACCTTTCACAGAAGATGGATATTAGTTGATTATTATGATGTTGGGTTTGGTCCAATATTTTTTTGGTAGACTAGTCGGAGCACCCCTTGTATAGTTGTACTCCTATTAATAAATTTCACTTATTTAAAAAAAAATCTAATAAAATAAATTCTAAGTTTAGAATACTACAATATCTAGGAGTAACATATTCTCTTGACAAAAATAATTGATGAAAAATATAATTACTAAAACTATTATAACATAAATGAGTATTATTAATAGTTCTAAAAACAATAAATATACAAAATATAAAAAAGTTACAATAACATGTGAAATATATTAAAAGATATACTATGATTGCAATATTACAATTAAAATGGTCCGTTATTCAAACTTGTTCAGCATTATAAAATTCACCAAAAACTATATTAATTGTCCTTAAAATATTTATCAAACTTACAGTATAAATTTATACAAATTCTCATGATTTCTAAACAATTCGTTTATTTTTAATATAAATTAATATTAAATATAATAATATCGTCATATTATATTACATATTCATTAATTCATTAAAAAAACATGTTCATTCATTAAATTATATGTAATTATATTTACCAAAATTATTTTTTCTCAATTATAAAATTATTAAATATGTATTATAATCAAACATATGCAACTCATAGATAATATACCTAGTTTATATATTTTACGTAGTTTTTTGCAACAATTTTTCATGCAAAAGAGATTCTTAGAATTGTGATTTCATATGTTTTACTTCTATGTTGTTAATTTTGTTTCCAAATTTTATATTAGTTTTAAAATTAAGGAATTTAATATGAAAATAAATTGCTTCAAAATCATTTTTTTTGTTTTAGTTATTACTCCATTCATTTTATATGTATGAAGGTTTTAGTTTTTTTTTTTTATCACGTTAGATGATCATTAGAGTCATTTCATGTTGTCATTAGATCCTTCTTCTATCCTTGATGCCATTTCATCTAGACTTTTCTTGTTTAAGGTTTTGACATTTAGGTTTGAGTGTCTTGGTTTCTTGCACTCACATCAAGTGATCCGATTCAAGAAAGAAATTTCGTGTTTGTTCCTCAAGATTTTATAGCATTTAAATTTTTTTCAAAGAAACTATTTTTGGTGTTTCCCTCTTCTTATCCTTAGCTCATAGCTTATGGATTTGTCTTAAAAGAAGAAAAAATTCATCTTTGTTTGATCCTTTGCTTTGTTCATCAAATGATCCATCATCAGCCGCATTTGTTTAGGTTGATCTTGATCTACATATATGAGGGATACAAATTCCCATATATCCGTAGGTATATTATTTTTTATACAATATTGAAAATCACTGTTTGTTATGAAAGAAATTAGATAATATTTTGTTGTTTAATCAAGATGTGATTTATCTTCTGAAACTCATTCATGTTCCTTTTTCAAACTTAATGTTCAATCTTCATTGGTGGGAACTATGTATCCTTCTTCGATAATTTCCCATATACCAAGATCTATAGTTTCGCTGAAGATTTTGAACTTATGTTTCCAAATATTTATATTGTTTTCATCAAATCTTGGAGGATGATTGAGGCTTTCCCTTAACAACCATATAAATACTACTTTCAAAATTTATGTTTTTCATACATCATGATATTTTCTCTTACAATATCAAGTGCTCAGCCAACAGATTGAGCTCTAATGCCAATTAAACGCAGTGAACAAAAAACAAGAAAAGGGGTTTGAATAGGTTTTATAAAAATATTTTTTGAAAAACAAAGTGTTAAGACTTTTAAAAATAACAATATAAGTTATAACCCATTTTTGAAAGTAGTGTGTTTATAAAGGATGCTTAAAAATAAAGAGTTATAAGAAGGAGAAACACACGGATATTTTCATCTTAGTTCACCATAAATCTTATAGCTACATCTAGCCCTCTAGTTATACAGATTTTGACTTCTTCACTCAAAGGACTCAATCCATTTACAAAGTAAATATCTGGTTACACAATAAGTTGGAGAATCTTTTGTCAAATAATGATTCCCTAACTTGTCACAATGACTAAGTACTGTCAAGCTTTTGAGAACAACAAACTTACACTCAAAATGACATAGTACAATCAAGCTTGTGAGATCTTAGTCACTACTAGGCCAGATTATAATGAGGTTTTAGATTATACAATTAGTTAATTCTCAATGAGAGGATAGGAAGTTTAAGCCCAACTATCATAGTGATCAACTTTCAAACAAACTCATTAATATTGTTGATTTTCATGAGTCAAAAGCCCTAGAGTTGTTTGGTCGTCGAATAGTCACATTACAACAATCTGAACACAGTACGATCTTGAGTGAATATGGAAGAATTAAGACAATCATAATCTTTTCGTAGTAATATCCCGTATTCTTAAATGAAGCATTAAATGTTTTTTGTCTCAGAGATATGCTTTGTAAAATCATATGATAATGTAAGACCAGACAAGTCATAGTACAATTACTCATAGATATATAAATCAGAACATATGTTACGATGAGATATAAGATCTGGTAATGAAATGCATATATTTAACTTTGACACAATGAAAATATCTTTATGAAACGTTCTTTTTTCTTTGTACATGTTATTTTAGATGATCTATTTTGTGTGTTGTCAAATGCATACCTTAAGAGTTTGTGTTTTAATCTAACATCCCATTTTTGGGTCATTATCTCAAAATACAAACATCAAAATTTGTTCCTTTTTTTAGATAAAGAATAATTTCAAAACCCTTTTTAAGATTCAAATAATAACTTTTTCTCTCTTGATTCCTTTTAAAAAATAAATCAAAGTAGACACCAATACGAAAAGTTAATATGAACATACATAAAAAATATTTTCCTAAAATCAAAGGCACTTGGCCTTTAACTACCTAATCACACATCCTGGTTGGTCATAACTCTAAACTCTTGTGGATGATTCTTACAATAAGTCTAACACTAGTAAAAAATATCTCAAAGCCTCCAACTGCATGTTGTCGTTCTTCCTTGCATCTTCTTCTACTAGATTATCTAGCAAACATTCTTGGGACAAAACTAAGGGTGGCTTTCTATTCATAAGTGTAAGATTATCTCCAAAAACATGGTACAAATAATAGACATGTTTATACATATGTATTGAATTTCCGTGAATAATAAAGAAAATTAGTAAACAATCAACAACACATAGCAACACATATTATAATTCATGATTAAAAAGAATGCACCAATACCAAGGACCAACTTTGTTAGTCTAAATGCTACTATAAATGTTTTTGGAATATCACCATCCTAGGGAAAAATGTCTCACCATTAGACAATACTCCGCAGTTTAGTACCCGACCACTGAGTATTTTTTTTTGAATAACATAGCATTTTCAATAAACAATTGTCATGTATTCACGATTAGGTCCATACCACCAATTCATGTGTGAATGCTTCACCTTTGTGAATAATCCAAGTAAGACTACCCACAAGGAGTGTGGAGAATTTTGACCTTGTCCTAGATCTACTCGGTTCAAAACAAGAGTTATCACTCTAACAATCACCATTATGATAATTCATGGTCATTTAATTTATAATGGTTAGATAAGAAATCATAAAGCTTTAATCAATCAGTAGATAAATACTAATTAGTTGATGATAATTTAATGAGATAAATAATTACGGTTAGTTAATTATTATACAAATAATTAAGTGATATTAATTTGATAACTAATTTGACTAAAAGTGTTACAATTATTAGATAATTAATAGAAATTAATTATTGAAAGTGAGTAGTGATTAATAGTAAATTAATAAAGTAATAAAATGATAATTATTAGAGGTTAATAATAATATCATTTAGTTAATAAGTTAAAGTATTAAGATAATAATGTGAATGTTAAATGTGTATCGATGATGATATAGCTATGTTGTTGATGGTACTAGTCGCAAATATGTGATAGTACCTTCTAATGATGATTGTTGATAAGTAAATATGCTATGACATGACGTCTAATAGTGATTGTTGAAGAAGAATATGTCATGTGTATATTATGTGTTGTATTCATATAGTAGGATATCTTGGGAGGTTGAACCGTGATAAAATTGGAGTTCGGAGAATGAGCATATCTTAAGGGTATCATCGGTAGGAAATCTTACGTAAATGCATGATATATGTATACTACTTGGATTATTCCTTGTAGAAGCTTCGCTATCCTGACTAGACATCTCTTGTTCGTGGGATAGGAGGTAGCTCCTCTACTTTCATAACCCTAGAGTTAGTTGGAACCATGTGTCGGAGTTAATTGATGATTAGGCCACATTACATCCGACATGTTGATAGCATTAGTTGGGTCCTTAGGCTATATGTGATATGTGTATTGATTTTGCTAATTGTGTTGTTGTGTTATATGCGTTATTGTTGATATTATATGTTATAGATCATAGGAGATATTTTTAATTAATTGAATTAACATACATGATTGGTAATTAATTAAATAATCATGTTTGTTGCATGATCATCTATTATGTTATTTCTGCTTCGGTTATATATTCGAATTGCGATTCTTACCGTGCAACTAACATTTCAAATATGCCAAGGTGAAGATGATTTGATTAAGTATCATTATCTAACAATGAGACTAAAGGCTATCAGTCCTTAGAATTGAGTTACATCAAACTTTGACCAAGTGATCTAGGGGTTAAAGGTAGTTTTATAATTCAGTGGCTTTTATGTTTAACATACTCCTTGCAATATGATAAATATTTGTATAATATAAGTTGCAAAATAAAGTATTTATATTTTTAAAATTTTGTTATTTATATGTTAATTGCCTAGTTATCTACAAAGGTGTCACAATGGATGTGCAAGGTCTTCTTACCATTCATCAATCCATTTAACAATCCAAAGTTATGCTTAGGAATGGGCAACCATTACAACATGTTCTATTGAGTTAGGAAGGTTTATCTGCCACATGAAAATGGTGGTTGTAACACGTCATTTTCTTGAGTTATTAATTTTGAAGATAATTGTGATTATGATGTTAATTGTTACCCTTAAGTATGTTTAAACTAAATTTTTGTCCCTTTGGAAAAGAGGATTGAGAGTTTAGGGCCTTAGAGAATTAGAGGTCTCGCTATGCGAAACAAAGATTTATCCAAAATCCAAATTATGTTTATCATTACAATGTGAGAGACATGTCTCACATTGCGATGGATGAAAAATTAGAACTTTGAACTCTCTGTTTTGTACAGTCGTGTGATAGCTGTGAATGGTTGTGTGATAGACATATGATGGCTGTGAGAGACATGTCCCACAGTGCGATGGATGAAAAATTAGAACTATGAACTCTCTGTTTTGTTTTGAACTCTCTATTTTGTATAGTCGTGTGATGGCTGTGAATGGTTGTGTGATACAGTACTTTACCAAACATTGTTGTGCAAAAAGTACGAGTCACCATGCAATGTTGTACAAAGATAGAGATGCGGACCGTCTTATCATCGTGTGATGCGTAAGCTCGTCTTACAACGTGATGATTTTAGGAACACTATTAAATGCTAGAACTAGACTTTGGAAGGGTTTCACCCAAAAATCCCTCTTGGGATCACCAAATATCTACTCATTTGACACTTAATGTTTCCCATCAATCTTTTATAACTTAAAAGCTTTCAACCTAATACATCTAAGAATTCATAGGGCCATTTTCTTATATGGATTTGAGAAGGAAAGCCATCCGTGCTAGTAGAACTATACTCAGTTGAGTTTTCAACTTTGTAAGCCCATATATTGATCTTTATTTTAATTTCTCTTACGATTAAAAATTATCCCATCATCAATGCCACTATTGGAGAAAAAGAGGAGCAAACTAAAACTAAAAACTTCTCTTTGAAACAAACTTACGTTGAAATCAAGATAAGGGGTGAGAGGGATCAATTGAATCATGTGTAATGTGTGTATGACAACGTGATTAATTTCTCATTGACTCAAATGAGGGCTACCTAATGATGCAACCTTCTTAGTAATAAATACAATAATTAAAAAAATGGTAATGAAAGAGTCAAATGCGTTTTGATGTAATAGTTCACATAGATGACAATTATTTAGATATTATTATGGATGAAAATTTTAATATGAATAACACAATAGTCAACTATAAATAATTAATTTATAATTTTTTAAATATTTTAATATTTATGTTAATATGAACCATACACATTACAAACCATCAAAGTTTGTGAGAGAGAAAACATGTGAGAATGTGAGAGAAGAATTAATGTTAATTTTTGGGAGAATTAGATGAGATTAAATTTCATGTCAGAAAATAAGATATAACGTATGATATTTCTAAGTAAATAAAATATGATAACTATCATTTTATAAAAAAAAATTAATATTCATTTATTCAAATTGGTATAAATTATATCGATCAAAAACAATACAATTCAAAATCGCTAAAATCGAAAATGATGAATCTGCGAACAAACTCACAACATTTAGATTAATATCATAAAACGGAAAAATGCCTACAATAGTGATAAAACCTACAAATTATGACATAATCGAAGTGTTCGGAATACACATGTCTCTGGAGTTGTGACGTTGGCGACGCTAAAGTTATTGATTTGATCTAAATATGCACTTATTTGAAGTTAATCTATCAATCTGAACCAAACAAACACTACACTAAGACGCGAAATCATACACCTGACTAAGACGAAGATATCTAAATATATGTGAAAAATACTTATTTAATTAAAATAAAAAAAAAAAAACGAGTATAAGGAGTGATTTAGGCTTAAAAATGACCTTAAACTACCTTTCTCTTATGGATAAATAAAGAAGAGATATGATAACTATCATTATTAAAACCAATGAAATGAAATCAAATAATACACAATTTTAGACTAATCATTTATAGTTATTAAGTATGTGTCATTTGATACGGTTAACTTATAAATAATTTGGTTACACTTTTGCAATAGAATATAATCATTAATTAATCAAACAATAGTAACATTAAAATTTTTTACAACATAGTATAAAATTAGGGATGGAAAAACGGATCGAACTTGTCGGGTCGACCCATTTTGTTCGCTATTTTAGACGGATTGAGCTGAAGATTTTTATTTGTCTACTTAAGATGGTCCGCCCTATTTAACTTGCTGAAAAATGGGGTGAGATGGGTTGGGCCGTCAAGTTAAATCGAAATAAATTGCTTTTTTTTTTACTAACTAAACCAAATTTAAAGACTAAAAGTGACTCATTGATTTACCCAATTCCATTAAAAACTCCAACCCAAATTAAAAGCTAGTAAGGATATGAGTTGTATGTACAAGGATAAAAAAACTGAACCATATAATTTTAATTAGTGTGTTAATACATTATGAAGGCAAGAACATATACTTTCATGTTCATAAAACATAGTTAAACTCTATAGTTAATTATAATACATTTCTTAAATTTTATATTTTTTATTCATTAGTATATAACTAGATTGTAGTAAATTTTTTTGTATTGTTTAACATTAATGAATTTACTGATACTTTTTTATATTAGTAGTGACTTTGTTTTGATATTTAGCTTTGTTGATTGATTAATTATGATTGCATTTATTATTTTTGTAAAATGTTCAAACAAAAACAAGTTTTTTTTAGCAGCTTGGTTCACTAAGTCACCTATTCGCCATGAGGCGGACGAAGTAATACTTTCGACTCGACCACCAATGTTGGCCCGCTTTGCCCCTCTTTTTAGAAGGCTAATCACGCGGCAGACTAACCCACTTTGTCATCTCTATCTAAAAGAAAAATGTTTGAAGTACACTCCATGGGATGTATACACATTAAAAGAGATAGAGATAAAAAAAAAAGTAATAAATGTGGGGAAATAGGCTAAAAAGACCTATATTTTTATGAATAAAAACAAACTTGTGATGTAACGGAAAATAGAAAATAAGCCAAAAGATTAGGGGTTGATCGATCAAATATACTATTAACTATAATCAACTTTAAATTGCCATCGATTTTACCACTTTGTTTAATAGTTGTATGCAAGAAAAATCAGAGAACGAGGATTACAGTCACATGTGTATTACAAAGGTTGTTGTTTTTCTTCTAAAGGACAAAAGGTGAAATTTGGAGAAGATGAATATGTGAAAGAGTTAAGGATAGAACATGAAGAATATCTAAATGAATTTTAAATCCCGACCATTTATTTTAATTACGTTTTATCCTTAAGTGGAGTATTATAGTTAGAAGAAGAGAGAAGTAGATTGTGAGAAGAAGAAGATGAACCCGTGATTAACTGTAGATTGATTTATTTTTTTATTTTTTTTTAATTTTGAAAGTTGTTTTTATGAGTTGGATTAATTAAATTCACCCGTTTAATGTCACTCCAACATGTAATGTCCCATTAATTTGATTTTTTATGAGTTGGTTAAATTGTTATCCTTAAGTGGGAGTATTTGTTAGAAGAAGAGAGAAGTGGATTGTGGGAAAAAGAGAGATCAACTCATGATTCACTATAGATTATTATTTTTAATTTTAAAATTTGTTTTTTATGAGTTGGATTAATTAAATTCACTTGTTTAATGTCACTCCAACATGTAATGCCCCATTAATTTGGTTTTTTATGAGTTGAATAAATTTTTATTCTTAAGTGGGAGTATTAGTTAGAAGAAGAGGTAAGTGGATTGTGGGAAGAAGAGACGATGAACTCATGATTCATATAGATTTTTTTTTTAATTTTAAAATTTGTTTTTTTAGTTGGATTAATTAAATTTACTTGTTTAACGTTACTTCAACATGTAGTGTTTTATTAGTTTGATTTTTTTATGAGTTGAATACAATTGTTATAGATTATTTAAACATTCTGTAAATAAAGATGAGTAGAAGAAGAAGAAAGATTGAATAAAAATAAGAATTGATACATTATAGAGAAACACATGTGTATCTAAAATGAAACTTTTAATCTAAATGGTATATTTTTATCCAACAATTGATAAATATTTCTCTCGGTCACATAAAAAATTGTTCTCATTATATATATACTTATTTTTTAATGAAAAATAAATGAAATTGAGAGACTTGATTTTCATGAAAATCAAGAAATGTAACTTAACAGAAAATGTTTTTTCTTTTTATTTTATGCAAATGACCGACGACAAAATTTACATTTAAGACATTTTAAAAAAAAACCATAAGAGTGTGAAAACGGAAACACAAGAAAATAAAGAGAAGAAGGTTTGACCGAAAAAAGAGAAGAGGGTTGTTAAACAAACAAAAAAGAGAAAAACGAAGATATAAGAGTAAAAATAAAAAAGAGAGATGAATAAAGGACACTGTATGGGTCCCACGCTCATTATCATGAAATCTAACAGCAAACCAAAATATTAAATTACATCGTATATTAGCGAGACAAGTGGCCAATAATTATAGACCATGTACCATACATAATTTAATACACTACAACCACCACCCAATTTTGACAGAGTTAATACCACTCTTCTCATGTTCCTACTTTCTCGAAATACACCCCCTTACCTTATCTTATCTTCTATATAAACCCCCATCCTCCCACACTTAAAACTCACCAAAACAAACCAAGAAAACTTCTAATTCTAAACAACAACAAAAACACATTTCAATTCAATTTAATTTAGTATCAATGGCAAGCATGAAGGTTGTATGTGTAGCTCTAATGATGTGCATTGTGATTGCACCAATGGCAGAAGCTGCAGTGACATGTGGGACTGTAACTGCTAGTCTTGCTCCATGTCTTACATATCTTCGAGGTGGTCCTGGTCCTTCACCACAATGCTGTGGTGGAGTTAGGAACCTTAATTCTGCAGCTGCTACCACACCTGATCGTCAGGCTGCTTGTAACTGTTTGAAAACTGCTGCTGGTTCTATTTCTGGTTTGAATACTAACAATGCTGCTGCTCTCCCTGGCAAATGTGGTGTTAACATTCCATACAAGATTAGTACCTCTACCAACTGTGCTACGTATGTCTAACTCTCACTCTCACTCTCACTCCTTGTTTTTTAAACTCATGATAATAATTAAACAATACTCTCTAATATCTTTTTTAAATAAGACAAATAAATTAGATATATCAATTTTTATTGATCAAATTTTATTGCACTAATTCGTATAAAAGAAACTCAAAGGAGTACCATGAATAAGTACAAAACTAACCTAATTTAATAACTAATATTTACTTATGAAAAAGATTTGAGCAACACTAATATTTATGGTCGAGTCTGAATATTGAGAAATAAAACTAGGTGTGTGTATGTTTGTGTGTATGATGCGGCATTTGCAACATTATTGAATTTAATAATTCGATTTGGATCTCTTACGACATTTGCATACTTATTAGATCTAACGGTTTTGATAATTGTTGTACCATATGGCTGTTTTGGACTTGGTTTGTGATGGTTGGATTGGCATTGTGACTCCAAATAGTAGTTGAGACTTTGTAGTTTGTACCTTACAAATTAAAAAAAGGAACTTGATCCTATATGCTACAAAATATAAACTAGATCTTAAAAAAAATTAAAATATTGATTGAATTAGTTCTAATCTTCATTAAAGACTGTTTGACAACTTTTGATTTTAGAATAGTTTTATAAATATGCTTTGTTTCATTTTCTAGGATAATTTTATAAATTCTTAGTTTGCTTTTTAGGATATTTTTAAAATATATTCTTTGTTTTGTAATCTACTGCTCAATTTTTAGTTTATTTGAAGTAGGGCGAAAATTGGAAATTAATTATGACTAATTTTTTTAATTTGTTATATTTACAGCATCAAGGTTTGAAGATGTTGCGGACGCAGGAATATGGAAACATCTCACTAGTACTATGAGAGTGCCATTGTTGTTCCTATTTAAGAATAAGGATTGAGAGTGATGGAGGCTCATCTTATATATGGCCCTATCCTCTTGTACTAGACTGTATTGGATATATGGTGTCTTAATGTGTCGTTGTATCAACTACATAGTAAAATATTTTAATTGGGTTTTTGCCTGATTATCTGATTTCTATTATTTTAATTTTAATTGTTTTTTAACTTCGATCGAACATGCATATTAAAAAATAATAAAATTTAATAAATTTAATTTTTATTATCTATTTATTAAATAAAATAAAATTTATTTAATATTTTTTTATATTTTAAAAATATAAAAAATATCATTAATTATATTTTTTAATTTTAAAAAAATCAAAATTGTGAGTCAAAAATAAAATATTAAAAATACGGGGACAACGTGGAACACATCCAGCTCAAACATACTATCCAAAAATGAATTATAAATAAAAACAATCCAATTAAGCATATTTTGACAAGAGAAAAAGGACTCTTCAAAAAAAAATTGTTAGTCTTAAAATTGTTTATACTGAAAGTGTATCTTTGTTAATTCATTTAAAAATACTGTTGATCATATTTAATTTGTCTAATTTAAAAATCTTCATTGATTAATAAATTTCGTCATTGAAATTATAAAACCCTTGTATTAAATAAGGGAAGCAAAACTTATTGATTTTTGCTTACGTTTTATTCAAAAAAATATGATCTAATTTTGAATCTAAAAAAAAAACATATTAACATAATAACAATAATTTGGTCAAAAATATAAAATAATAACAATATTAATATAATAATAAAATTTTGCTTAAAAACAAAGATACACTAAAACCGTGTTTTTGACAGTCTAATTGGAATACTTCTAAAAATTCAGAACAAGATAAAAGACGCTTTGAATGTTCATTTAAATCTTGCAAATGTTCTCATTATTCTAAAATGGATTTTAACGTTTTGAATTTTGATAATTAGTTGATTATTTTTTTTAAAAATTACGGAATTAATTGTTCTTTAAAAACAATTGGAACATGTGAGTTTCCTTTACGGCGGAAAATACTCTAACTTAATATTCTTCTTTTTTCTTGCAAAAAAACAACAGAAGTTACTGTATATTTGTTTTAAGAACTATGAACAAATGAGAAAATCGCTCTCCTTAATTTTCCATAAATTAGTCAATAAATATTGAACCTCTAATTTACAAAACAACAAGTTAATGTATCACAGACAATTGAAACTAGTGAAATCGTAATGGCCACAATCCACATTCAACCAAATATTGACCATTGATAGAATTATTGATTTTAAGAAATTTTCATTGAGAGATTTCATAGTTTTCAATTTATTGTCCACATCAGGGCAGCTCTCAATTGAAAATTTTGCCTTTGAGGCATCATATGTTACTACACCATCATTCCACAATTGTTGCAACTCATCTATAAGCGGCTGCAAATACACATCAATTTTACCTTTTGGACTGTGTGGACCTGGAATGATCAAGGACAAGAACATATAAGGCGTCATCATACATAGCTCGGGAGGTAGGTTATAAGGTGTGACAATTACCGGCCAACAAGAATATGGTGTGGCTGATTGGCTAAAAGGGGTGAAGCCATCAGCACACAGACCAAGTCTAACATTTCGAGGTTCTGAGGCAAATCCAGGATATACTTGGTCTAAGTGTTTCCATGCTTCTCCATCTGAAGGATGACATAACACACCTTCTCTACGATTTTCGAAGTGCCACCTCATGTGCTCTGCAGATCTCGGAGAAGCATATAATCTTTGCAAGCGAGGGGTGAGAGGCAAGTAATGCAATCTCTTGCGAGGAACGTCCTTAGAGTTTTTCCTATGTACATTACTTACTTTATATTGAGGCTCATCACAAAATTTGCACTCCTTCAAATTTATTTCATCTTTATAATAAAGCATACACCCATTAATGCAACAATCTATCTTGATCTTGGATAAACCGAGTCCGGCCACAAGTTTCTTTGTTTCCCTAAAGCTTGAGGGAATTACATTCTCAGGGTGGCTTGACTCCTTCATAAATTTCATCACGTCATTGAAACAAACCTGTGACATGTTGTGTTTAGATTTTAAACCCAACATCTTAATAGAAGCAGACAACTCTGTTGTATTTTTACATCCAGGCCATAATGGTTGTTGAGCAGAATTCAACATTTTATAAAACTGGTCAGCTTCCATATTTGGAGGTTCCTCTTGATTTTGAGGACAGTGTTGCTCACAATTAAGGCCAGCAGCATCATACACCATGTCTTGGTGTCTATCATCATGATCATAACATTGCTGGTGACTACTACCACTATCAGGCGCATCCATGTATGTTTCGTCGTTGTCGGCATCATGAACATGATGGACTTCCTCTCCATGGGATGTCCATTCCCAATAGTTGGGTGTAAAACCCTTTTGATGAATGTGAACATTAACTACATTTGGGGTCAAATGATTTTCATTTTTACACAACTTACATGGACATCTTATTACACCTTCATTCAAATACTTGTCTTGCAGACAAGCAAATTGAATAAACTCTTCGACACCCTTTAAAAACTCAAATGTATATGCTTTTCGACCGGGGAGAAGCCTATTGTACATCCATGTCCGGTGTGCAGGAACTTCCATTTCCTGTACACATGCAGTCTTGGATATTCAGTAACCGATTAATACCTGAACAGTAAGGTTGTGATTAACCGACGATGTAAAAAAAATTTATACTGTCAGTGCATATGAATTAAATCCCATAAAATATAGGAAATCAGGCTTTGATACCAGATTGTATAATTATAAATATTACAAAACACTGCAAAATACTGCCCCAAACACCACCTACATTCATCATTGAAAACACTGAACTATACCTGGCCATATGACAGAATTGAAGTGTTGTAACCAGCTAAAGCATTTCTAACCAAGGGAACACCCACCGACTGAAAAATGTCTTCCTGAAAAAAACAAACAGCAACTCAACATAAATCACACTTATCTTCCTTCTCTTATGACTTATGAGCATAGAGCATCAACATTGAATCAAATAAGGTAAACTAAAACTACTAGTTGTTTCTATTTAGCAAGCATGTACATCAATCCTATGAGAGAAAATTATGGAAATAAGAAAAAATAAAAATCATAAATAGTACAAAGTGAAGTAATTTACCTGACTTGTGTTGGAGTCAAATACTGAATCAAAATTAAATTGCCTATCCCCAACACTCAAGGTATCAGAAGAAACCTTCTTAACGGTTCGATCTCCTATTACTCCGTTGTCACTGGTGGGTCTAATTCGTACTACAACCTGTTCCAAATCTAAATTATGAGCAAAAATAGAAAGTAAAAAAACAAAAAGCATCAATTTTTACATAAACCCATGACTGGGATTACAGATTAAAGCTTCAATTGTCATAAATTAAGCCAAAAAACAAAAGAAGAAGAAAGTTGGTAGTTTACTTTCACTGATGGGTCCAATTCAAGAGTGGGTTTAAAGTATTGTAAAAAGTATTTAAAAATGAGTTATTTGATAGTACATCTTAACAGAGTGACCGGTTAGAAATTAGGAAAAGTTTTTTCATAGAGTATACTACTATTTTGTACTACCTCACTCACTTCTTTAGACTTGTTTGGTGGAACAACACTTATGAATTTATGCTGCATTAAAACAGAGATGAATGCTGAATTTATGAATGCTAAACTGAAAAATACTGCCCCAAACACCACCTACATTCATCATTGAAAACACTGCAGGAATATTGATGTAGTTGCGAATTTGCAAAACATCAACATCCAAAAACAGAGATGAGAACTATGGATTATCATCACAGGAAACTGGATGTCATGGACCATCAAATGTAAGCTAAATAGTTTAAAAAATCAAAGAAATTGAACAGAAAGGGAAAAAATCAGAGGTTATTGTGACCAAGAAGAAGGTGAACTTAAAGAAGGAATTGAAGAAATCAAAACTCACCTATTGGAACCAGATTATTTACAAACGAGATCGAGATTCTGAGTGCGAGTGAGTGAGATTCAGAGAGTGAGCGCAATGTTCTTGAATGAGCAAGTGTTTCTTTCTGAAAACAATTGTGTTTATAATTGTTAATTAGTTACAAAAATATACTATTGCTAGTTAAATGTCAAATTCCTAATATTAAAAAGAAGAAATTAGCTTTCGAGTTTCTTGACTTCGCCATTCAAATTCTAGAATCTCTGTACAACACCGTAATAATCATTTGAGGTTTCACCGTGACCAATTCCGCTAACACATACCCCACCTTGACTCGTAATCCTTTACCTCAATCAATCTAAAATAGACAGAACAAATTTCAGGCTAGTATAATTTTGTAAAGCTTTTAACTCATCATATCTCATTTCCTCTTAGATTTTTGTTGATGTGAAAATGCAAGAAAATCAGAGAAAGTGAGTGAAATTGCAAATTTGCAACTGATTATGATCAAACATTGAGGCTGCCATCGAAAACAAGCACAATGCTGACCCATTGCCTAATCAACCAAAGCAGAAATACAATAATAACCAAACAAAAATGCACACGGCTAATATTTACAAAGCCCATAACAAAACCAAAAGGCAGAGGCTTACTGATTTCTTGATCATGGCCATCTTAACAGGGTTGTTTTTAATCTTTGCAAGTGCTTCCTGTTCACGCTGGCGAATCATGAGCAGGGGATCAGAATGAAGCTTTCTCCAAGCATCATTAGCAGATTGAGGCTTATCTTCAAATAACGCTCCAGGAACACTTGTCTCTTGCTGCAGCACAAAAACCATAAATCAATTTCACAAGAAACAAACAAACATAACTTCAAATCAGCTTAAGCGAAGTTAAAATTCATAACCCTAAGCCAAGTTAAAATCAGCTTCAACTCAAATCTCCGGCTCTAAACAAACACAAAATCAAGTGAACCAGAAAATCGATTTGAAATGTACCAAGATTAATGTCGCAAACCAACGAGAAAGTAGCATTACTGATAGAATCAAATACCTTGATGATTGTTTACTGTAGTTGAAGGCTGAGGTATTGGTGGCTCGGTTTGCGCCGTCGTGGACGGTGAAGGTGAAGGCCTTGGTGATAACTATTTGCGATGAAATGAGAAAGGGAAATGACGAAATGGTGATCGCGATTTGCGCCGAGGGAGAAAGAAGAAGAGAGGTATTGAATATATAGGGTTTCATTTGTGAGGACTTAAGACCGTAGGATTTCTTGAGTTTTATTAGATGAGAAACAATAAGAAGAAATATGAACTTGTTTAATTTTAAAAAATATGAAGTTGTAGATGGCTAGTTTGTTTAATTTTAAAAAATAAATAATTTTTATACTATTTTATTATTTTATTATAACATTTTTAAAAAATAATATATATTTAATCACTACTACAATCTCAAATAAATTATTTTGAAAATCTCTTAAAAAACTTTTATTTTTGAAATATATATTTTTATACATTTTTATCATGTTAAAATATTTAATAATAAATATCTAAATTAATAAATATCAAAATTATTTTAATAAGTAATAAATGAGTTTAAAATAACTTTTATTATTTTTAATTAAATTATCGTAAAACCAGCCTATTCAGTTTTTATCTTTTTTATTTTTTATCGTTCGGTTCAAAAAATATAAAATATGAAAATAGTAAAGAAAAGATAAGAATAATAAAAATCAGTAAAAACAGAAGGTTGGAAGAAGAGGAGAAAGGAGAAAACACACACTACTCCCCAACTCCCTCTTTTATTCTCTTGCACGTGATTTTTTTTTTTTAACTTTCTAGCTACATTCTATATTTAAGACTTTTAGGGTTTTATCTTTTTAATTTTTTTTAATTTAATTTGATTTGCAAAACATGTTTTGGGTTAAATAAAGTATTTACATGCCGAATTAAAATTATTTTATTTAAATAAAAATAAAGTATTTACGTGCGGAATTTGTTGCGGCTATTTCCTGCGGAATTTTACCGCCTCAGGAAAATCCTTGGGTACTACCTGCGGATATATTTCCGCAGGAAAAACGCTAATTTCTAGTAGTGTACGTCATCTTTATTCTCTGCGTATTTGATATTTTTTTAGTGTAACTTGTTTTGCAATGATAAAAGTTAATAACAATTAATATTTGTCTCTTCCTCTTTCTTCTTCATCTTCATTTATGATTATCATCTTTTTTTTTTCTTTTTATCAAATCCAAGATTTCTCATTTTTTGTTTGTTTTAAGTTTTTGGTTTTTTTTGTTGGTTGAAAGTTTAATATAATACAAATATGAGATTTTTCTCTTGAGGCAAAATCCCAGATTAATATTTTGATGATAATCAAACCAAGTTAATTAATCTTCTAATTATGATTCTAAAAGTGTGTTATTATTTAACATGTGTTTTTGAGTGTATTAATCAAAGATAGGCATCAAACGTAACAACAAAGATCAATTTGGAAGAAGCAAGATCATTTTGAGAAAGCAAGATTGTTCTGGTTATTAAACAGAAAAACGAAGATCATTCTGGTTTTCACAACATTCAGTCCAAGAACATTCTAGTTTACAAAAGAACAAATATTTCATTAAATCCATATCGTTCTAGGCTGTGAAATAGTATCAATCTTCAGTTCAAATCACCAATCTTTATTATGAAAGAACATAATTATAAACACAAGACAACTCTGGATAGATTCGTTCAAAAAAATTTCAACAAAGGCAAAAGCAAAACATCAAGAACCAACAACAAAATCAATCTCTAGATTGATGGCTAAAACAAGCAAGTACAGTCTTGACAGAAATGATAAAGAGACTACAACTCTAACACGTATAATAGAACAAAAAGGCATGAGACACAACAACTTTTAAGAAGTTCTAAATCCAACATTCACTCAAAACAGAAACGAAGAACATTCTGGTGATAAAACAAGAACGTTCTTGTTATATTACAACACATGTCTATTAAAATGATAGACTGGACAAATTGTTTCCCAATGGCTATATAAGCTTTCATAAGCCTTCATCCAATCTATAAAAGGAAACTCAAGGCAAGGGAAATAGTAAGAGTTCAAAGTGCAAGCAATCATTCACTTAAACAATCATTCTTGAGAAATCTAAGCTCTTCAATTAAGCAAAGACTCCAGTTCTTCTTCACTAGATCTATTTTCTAAGTCTGTTTGCTGAAACTCAAATAAGTGTTGAGTATAGTCTGATCCATCAATCCCTTTTAAAATAGTTTATTTGAAACACAAGACTATAGAGTTAAAGATAGTTTGAGGGTATTGAAAAAATCCTTTATGATTAAAAGGTGACTTGTAAAATCCTTTATGAACTGAAAGGTAATCATTGAAAATCCATTCAAGGTTGAAAGGTGAAATATTGTAACTGATCAAGATTGATCTCGAAGGTTGGTGTGAAAAGTAAGAACAATCTTGTTTGAAAACTTTAGTGAAAAAGCTCACTAATGGTGAGAACTGGATGTAACCCACTTTGGGTGAACCAGGATATATTGATGTGTGAATTCTTTTTCCCTTGTCTCTATTTATTTCTCACTCACTTAGCACTAATCACACAATGAAGTTTTTATTGTTTATATCACTAACCAAGAACGTTATGCTTTTGTTGTCTATCAAACTAAGATCAATCTTGAGTAATTGAACTTAATACAGAAATTAATTTTAAAAGGAATCACAATTCAAATCCCCCCTTGTTCCTTGTGATTAACATTGTCAGTTCATTTTCTATTGAAGATATAGATCTAAGGTTGATGATGACACATATCTGATGTTCCTTCATGTTTTATCCTTTTGTTAATTTTTTCTGGGTTTTTTAAATCGACAAAGAAGTAGTTAATACAGATCCTGGCACAAAGCCATGAAAATGTATTAATATACCTACTAATTCTTCAAAATAAAGATAAAAATGGGGTATATAGCACATCCACGGTTTAAAAAAATTTCCTACAAATTTTAACCAAACTATAACATAAACTGTTATGCTTCATTTCTCTAGTTCTTGATCTAAGTCTTTTAACCTATTAAACATTTAAATGGTGTGGGATGAGATTGCATCTCAGTGTATCCCAAGGGACGGAACCTAATCAATTGACATTCTAATTCAAGGATATACTTATCATCTGAGTTTCTCTTCCTTTTTAAACTACTCATTAGTTACCTCTTTCTAAATATTTAAGCCATTAGATATGAGTAATCTAATGACTTAGACTCTACCTAACAAGCATGTCATAAAGACTACATTATGTTTACCAATGTCGTCTTTTTGTTAGTAACTTTATTTTGGTAAGATTGGATATGATTACGATTGTAAGCGGCGTCGCACTTACCCTGGCTTACCCCTGGCTTTCGTCGTATATAAATGGAGAATTTATCTAGTTAGAATGAATCATATACTTCTCACCTTGTTCAAACATCCAGTAAATATATAAGAATACACACACACATACATATTTATAACACCACCTATTAATTACAACATCGTTTATTAATGAATACATTAAAAACTGCAACACACTCAACCTTCTAAATTCTTATGATTTTAAGCAATATAACATAAATCATCACCCATCGATATGATAGCATATACTATTAACTCAATTATATCATACTAATCATATAATGTAAAATAAAAATCAAGGAAACATGATTAGGATAGATTTTTTCCAAAACAACCACAATTTATGTAAAAACAATGCAAAACTGAGTCTAACTACAACATCAATTGACAACAACTTATAAGTATCAGAATTGAGTTAACAAGCACTCTTTGGAAACAACATTCAAAAATACAAGACATCAACTTTGGTCTAACTTGAAGGAAATTGAGTCTAGTTTTCATAAAACGAACAATCATTCAAAAATACAGTCTAGAGCAAAAGTTATGACAAAACATCACACATATGTCTTGCAAATTTTAAGCTGGCAGCACTCATTCAATAACACTAATTTCCTAATGAATTTTTGCAAACACAAATGGTACACATCATGAATAAATCAAGCAATGAATACATCAAAACAACATCACAACGTCAATTCACGCAACATAATTTGTCAAAATAATGAAATTCAAGGTCTTTCATCTCAAACACATAAGAGAGCATATTTTCATGTCATCAAGGAAATTCAATTCTACTATAACCTATTCTCAATTTAAGACATAGAACTTCACATGCATGAACTATTTTAATAATCTATTGCAAAACCCCTAAATCTAACATAGAAAAAAAATCCATTTCTTCATTTGAAACCCTTAAATCCTTAATCTATGGTATGCATTACCTCATACATGCATGTAAAGAAAATAGGGGAAGGGAACCCACCTCGTGATTTTCAAAAGAATTGAGAAAATGATGATACTTCCAACTCTTTCTTCCTTGGCTTCTAACAAGACAAATATGCACTTTTCCTTTCTTTCTTCTTGATTTGCCAATGTTTTTTTTTCTTTCTCATTTCTACTTTCTCCTTCTCTTCTTCTTCTTCTTCTCTCTCTCTCACTCTTTCTTCTTCTCCCTCTAAGTTCCTTTTTTTCCTTCTTTTCTCTCTTAGTTTAGTAATATGTGTGTGTTATTTTGGTGTGTGTGTTTTTTGTGTTGGTGTGAGTCATGTAAATGGAATGAAGAAGGAATAAGTAGTGTTGACTTGGTCAATTGGACTTTAGCCTTATTGAGCTTTCATACTAAATAGACCTCATCTATATTGATTCTTTTAATTCCCTTATTTATAACCCTAAAACAAACTATAATATGTATCACTTTATATTATTTATTTGTTAAAATTATAATTGTATATTAATAAGTAAAACATAAAATAATTTTTACCAATTATTTAACGTTAAAGAGGGATTGTTACATCCTCCCCCTTAAATAATTTTGTCCTCAAAATTTAGCAACTTTCCTAATAAAAAAAAGTGAGGATACTTCTCCAAAACCTCGGACTCAAGTTCCCAAGTGGCCTCTACGGACGACATACCTTCCCAAACAACCTTCACCAACGAAATTTCCTTTTTTCTTAATGTTTTCAAGCTTCGGTCCACCATTTGACTTGGTACTAGTGTAAAAGTATGGTTTGACTTCAATTGGATTGAATCATGGCGTAAGGTTTGTGACAGGTCAAGAATGTACTTTTTTGAGTTGCGACAGATGAAAGACATCGTGTAATCCAGACAAATAAGGAGGTAAAGCTAATTGGTAGGCCACCAGACCTACACGAAGGATGATTTGATAAGGACCCATGAAACGAGGACTCAACTTCTTTACTCTCACAGATCTACCAATATATACAATGGGAATAACTTTAAGAAAAACGTGATCACCTTCTTCAAATTCTAGGGGATTTCTTTCGTTGTCAACATAAATCTTTTGTTGACTTTGGGCTGTTATCATTTTATATTTTATTAATCTAAGCTTTTATGTGGTTTCCTTGATAACATCTGGTTCTAAGATTCATTTATCTCTAACCTTTTACCAACACAAAGGAGTCCTACACTTACATCCATACAAGGCTTCGTAAGGTGCAATACATATTTTTGAATGGTAACTGTTATTGTAGGAAAAGTCCACTAAGTGTAAATGTGTATCCCAATTTTTCTCATCCTCTAAGATATAAGCTCTAAGCATATCTTCTAATGTTTGTGTCGTCCTCTTAGTTTGATCGTCGGTTTCAGAGTGGTAAGCGGTATTAAGATTCATATGAGTTCCAAGAGCTCTATGGAATGCTTTCCAAAATTGTGATGTAAACTTAGGATCCCTGTCTGACACAATATTGGTTGACACTCCATGCAAACTTACTATCTCCTTTATAAATGTCTTGGCCAACTTGAGGGTATTGAAGGTAGTTTTCACTAGAATAAAGTGGGATGACTTAGTTAATTGATCTACTATGACCCATATAGAATTGTACCCTAATTGGGTACGAGGCAACCCTACTTCAAAGTCTATGGATATCTTGTCCCATTTCCACTATGGAATCTAATGGTTGGAGTAAACTTGCGAGTCTCTGGTGTTCATTTTTAACCCTTTAACACACTAAGCATTAGGCAACATACATTTCTATCTCACTTTTCATCCATGCCACCAATAGTTCTTCTTAAGGTCTTGATACATCTTGGTGGCATCTGGGTGAACTGATAGCCCGCTTCTATGAGCTTCTTCTAGAATCAATCTCCTCAAGTTTTCACCATTAGGTACATAAATTATTCCTCTAAAGAGGATGATCCCATATAAAGCAATGGAAAAGTATGGTCGAGTTATCTTGGCCTGTAACTTTCCATCCTACTCTTGAGCTTGCCTCATCCTATCACAAAGATCACAAGTGATTCCTAAAGGACATAGTAGGACTCCTGCATCTAGTGGTACCATGTTTAGGTTATGGTATCTAACGTCTTCTAATAAGCTCGTCTCATTAATTGTTATGTGGGCTACATGGAGTGACTTTCGACTTAAGGCATCAGCGACAACATTTGCCTTACCTGGGTGGTACTTTAACTCAAAATCATAGTCTTTCAAAACTTCATCCACCTCATGTTCAATTCCCTTTGGCCAAACAAGTATTTCAGGCTTTTATAATCACTAAAAACTTCAAATTTAGCTCCATATAAATAATGTCTCCATATCTTTCCGGAAAAAATTATGGCTGCTAACTTAAGGTCACGGGTAGGGTAGTTTTCCTCATACGGTCTTAGTTGTCTAGAGGCATAAACTACAACTTTATGATTTTGCATTAACACACATCCTAATCCTTTCAAGGATGCATCACAACGATAGGTGTAGTGGTTAAACGAGTTTTCCACTCTTGGAAACTCTTCTCACAATCTTCATCCTATACAAATGGGTGGTCTTTTCGTGTGAGGCGGGCTAAAGGAAAAGCTATTTGAGAAAACTTCCAAATGAACCTATGATAATCATCGACCATCTCCAGGAAGCTTCTAATTTTCGTAACATTTTTTGGTTGATTTCAATTCAAAACCGTGTCTACCTTACAGGGGTCAACAGTTACTCCTGCTTAAGAAATCACATGATCAAAGAACTTTACTTTACTTAACCGAAACTCAAGCTTGCTTAGTTTTACGAACAATTTCTTATCCCTAAGAATCTAAAATACTATCTTGAGGTGTAACTCATGCTCTTCAAAATTTCGAGAATAGATGAGGATATCATCAATAAAGATTACTACAAAGTTATCAAAATCTGTTCTGAAGATGCGATTCCTATAATCCATGAATAAAATCAGAGCATTAGTTACACAAAATGACATAACTAGAAATTCATAGTGTCCATACCGTGTTCTAAAAGTTGTCTTTTAAACATCTTCAGACTTTATTCGAATTTGATGGTATCCTAATCTAAGGTCGATCTTTGAAAAGATGGTAGCTCCTCCAAGTTGGTCTAACAAGTCATCTATCCGAGGAAGAAGGTACTTGTTCTTAATGGTTACGTTGTTGAGTTGCCTATAATCTATGCAAAGTCTCATTCTTCCATCTTTCTTCCTGACTAATAAAACTGGAGCACCTCATGGAGTGACACTCAGCCTTACAAAACCCTTAGCTAAGAGATTCTTTAATTGAGTTTTTCGTTCTTTTAACTCTAGAGGTGACATCCTATAAGGAGTAATGGAAACTGGTTTAACACTAGGAACTAGGTCTAGGGAGAACTCTATCTCCCTCTCTGGGAGAAGGGAAATTACATTTTCTGAGAAGATGTCTACAAATTCATTCACAGCTGGAATTGTAGCGACATCAGGTTTAGGTCCCAAATCTAAAGACGACATTAGTAGAAAACCTTGACCCCACTACATAGGCATTGTATGAGGTGAGACACACTAAGGAATAGAATGAAATCACTTTCATTTCTACTTAGAATAGCATGACGAAAAATACAAATCTTTTCTTCACAATCTACAAGTACACGATTAGCTGAAAGCCAATCCGTTCCTAAGATAGTGTCCACTCCTTTCAAAGTAGATAAAACAAATCAATTGGATAGACTATCAGACACAACAAGATGACACCTTTTACAAACATAAGAGATTTCGACACTACTCTTATTTGTCGTGGAAACGACCATGAGAAATGTAAGCTCAACTAATTTGAGACCTCAGCGTAAAACACATTTAGTGGAAATAAAGGAATGATAAGCACCTGTGTCAAACAATACTTTTAAAGGTTAATGATTTAGAAAAAAATCTATGGTAATAAAGTGTTTTTTTCCCTTATCCTTCGTAGCATAAAAAATGTAGACCCTTTCAGTGGGTGGGCCGTTTGAGTTGGCTAGCCCTTTCATTTTACGTTGTGAAAATCTTGACTCATGTGCCCCTGTATCTTACATCAAAAGCAGATGTTCCTATCATACAAGCATTATCCTTGATGTGATCTTCCACACTTAGGACATTCCCTTGAACCCGTTGCTCGAGGTACAAACGAGTTTTAGGGTTGCTTCCCTTTATTGGGGGGCAACTTAACCTTCAATTGCTGATTACTCTTTGGAGCATCCCTCCTTTGTTGCCACTTAAGTTGTATGATCTCTTTCAAACCCCGTAAACTTTCTTCTACGATGAGCTTTTATGAACCATGGTGGCATAAGAAGTTATCTCTAGTTGGACCAAATTGCACTTAATCTTCGGATTCAAACCCTATTTGAACTGATTTATCTTCCATCGATCATTTAGGGCGTACTTTGCTTGGGCACAAAACCATGACAATTCCTCGAACTTTGCCACATAATTAGCAACCAAAATGTCTCCTTGTTGAAGGTGTGTAAACTGAAACTCCTTTTGTTTTTTATACTCATGGGAACATGTTTATCCAAAAAGATGGTACAAAATTCTTCCAATTCATCGGTGTACTCGAACTTATCATGTATGCCTTTGCACCCTTCCATTAGTTCTTAGCTTCTCCTTGTAGCATATGAATAGAAAAAGCTACTTTTTCTTCTTCAGTACATTGCACACCAAGAAAAAAATTCATTTCATCCAACCATGAATGTGCTTCCAATGGCACTGGATTCCCTAGAAAAGTTGGGGTTTCAACTTGTGAAAGTCCTAAAAATAATTTGTTTGCTAACTTTGATGGAGGTGGTGATGGTGGTTGAGCAGGCTCGACCGCTTGCGCAAGATGGTTCAATATGTTGGTAGTAAAAGTTTAATATTGTTGCATCATAAGTAGTTGTAGTTGCATCATTTGTTCCCAACATTCATCATTGGATTTGGTTCAATATAGTTCTGCATATCAAACAAAAATATTATGTTGATTAGACTTAAAACAAGAACAACGACTAATCCTAACTACCCCAAGTATGGTTATTCGACCAACTCAATACAAAAAAGCAACCCCATAAGTTAACTGTCTAAAATATTACTCGAGCGCTAAACATAATTCGACAAAAGAGGTAGTTAATACAGATCCTGGAACAAAGCCATGCAAATGTATTCATATACATACCAATCCTTCACAACAAAGAGCAAAATAGGGTACATAATACATCCATGATTCGAAAAAAAATTCTTAGAAATTTTACCCAAATTGTAACATAAAATGCTATGCTAAACTCTTGATCTATGCCTTTTACCTGTAAAACATTTAAATAATGTGGGATGATATTACATCTTAGTCGGTCCCAAGGGATATAACCAAATCAATTGACATTCTAATTCAAGGATATAGTTATTATCTATGTTTCTCTTCCTCTTCCTTTATAAGCTACTCTCGAGTTACCTCTTCTATCTCTAGCTTTAACTTTTTCTAAATATTTAAGTCATTAGACGTGAGTAATCTAATGACTTAAACTCTACCTAACAAGCATGTCATAAAGACTACATTATTTTTACCAATGTCTTCTTCTTGTTAGTAACTTTATTTTGGTAGCATTGGACATAATTATGTCCGTAAGTGGCGTCGCACTTACCTTCGCTCACCCCTTTCTTCTGTCGTATATAAACAAATAATCCATCTAGATATAATGAATCATATATGTTTCACCTTGTTCAAACATCTAGTAAATATTTTAGAATATAGACACATATATATATACATATATACAACACCACCTACTAATTACAACATCTTATATTAATGAATACATTAAAAACTACAACAAATTCGACCTTGCAGCACTCATTGAATCACACTAATTTCCTAATGAATTTTTGCAAACACAAAAGGTACACATTATAAATAATTCAAGAAATGAATACATCAAAACAACATCACAACGTCAATTCACTCAACATAATTTGTCATAATAATAAAATTCAAGGTCCTTAATCTCAAACACTCAAGAGAGCATATTTTCATGTCATCAAGAAAATTTAATTCTACTCTAATCTATTCTCAATTTAAGCCATAGAACTTCACATGTATGACCTATTTTAAACATCTATTCCAAAACCCCTAAATCTAACACATAAAATATCACTTTCTTCATTTCAAACCCATAAACCCCAAATCCCTAATATATGGTAAGTGTTACCTCATACATGCATGTTTGGAAAATAGGGGAATGAAACCCACCTCGTGATTTTCAAAATAATTGAGAAGATGATGATACTCCCAACTCTTTCTTCCTTGGCTTATAGCAAGAAAAATGTTTACTCTTCCTATCTCTTCTTCTTGATTTTCCAATGTTTTTTTTCTCCTTTCTCATTCTCTTCTTCTCCCTCTCACCATTCCTTCTTCTCCTTATAAGTTCATTTCATTTTTTTTCTTTTTCTCTCTTAGTTTAGTGATGTGTGTGCTTTATTTTGGTGTGTGTCGTGTAAATGGAATGAAGATGGAATATGTGGTATTGACTTATTGAATTGGGCTTTAGCCTTATTGAGCTTTCATACTAAATAGACCTTATTTATTTCACTCTTCTAATTTTTTATTTATAACCCCAAAACAAACTATAATATGTATCACTATATATTATTTATTTATTTTTTTTACAAATTATAGTTGTATATTAATAGGTAAAACATAAAATAATTACTACCAATTATTTAATTATGGCTCACAATTCATGTGCTATAAATATGGGAAACCAGATCATATGGTACGCAAGTGTAGGAACAAGCCAAGCTTTGCACAGCAGGCTAACCTGACTAAAAAGCAATTCATTGCTATGATAACTGAAATCAACAGTGTTGGTGGATCGAGTGGATGGTGGATAGACATTAGTTCCTTTCGCCATGTCTGCTACGATCGTGCTATGTTTAAAACATATACTGCTACTAAAGACCTTGCTGGTATTAGACATTAGTTCTTGCTGGTATTAGACCTTGCTGGTATAGACATTAGTTCCTTTCGCCATGTCCTCACACCACTAATGTTGTTTTTATTAGAGATGTGGAGTTCAAGTTTTCTAAAGGACGTGATGCTAAAGGACGTGATGCACACTCTAAATATAAGGAAAAAGTGGACTTCTAGTTTTCTTTTGAATAAGGCAGGGTTTACTCAACCTATAGGGGTAGATTTGTACACCATTTCTAAAAATGGTATTTTTTTTGGGAAATGGTACGCCAATGATGGTATGTTTAAATTAAATGTTGAAATTAATAAAATGTCTCCTTCTACTTACATGTTGTGTAATTTTAATATTTGGCATCCTAGACAATGTCATGTGAAAAACGTGTGACTTCAAACTTAAGTAACTTAGGTTTAATTCTAAAGTTATCTTTAAATGATTTCGAAAAATCTAATTTTTGTAGTCAAGCTAAAATCAGTAATTAGAGAATCCAAGCCTTTAGATTTAATACACTATGATAAATGTGAATTTAATGGGACTTTAACTAGAAATGGAAAACTTTATTTTATAACTTTTATTAACGATTGTTCTAGCTATACTTTTGTATATCTTATAAAAAATAAAAGTGAAGCGCTTGACATATTTTAGGATCTTTGTAACTAAAATTGAAAATCAATTTATTAGAAAGATTAAGAGGTTTTGTAGCGATAGAAGACCCGAGTATGATTTTAGTTTGTTTAATGAGTTTTATTAATTGCATGGAAATATACATGAAAAAATTGATCTATATTTGCCTGAAATAAATGGTAAGCTAAAAGAAAGAATAGAACTCTTGCTGAATTAGTTTTTGCTATTATGCTTAACACTGGTGCTGCATCCCATTGGTGGGGGGAAATTGTATTGATTGTTTGCTATGTTTTTAATAAGGTTCCTAAATCTAAAAAGAAAACAACTTCTTATTTTCTAACTTGGGGATGTTTTCCTTATGTAAGAATCTCTGATCCCAAGTGAGTTAAACTTGCCAATAGAGCCTATGAATGTGTATTCAATGGGTATGCAGTAAACAACAAAGTTGTAGGTTTTATGACCTGCACGCTAAAGTGATCACATAGTCAAATGATGTTGACTTTTATGAAAATAAATCCCTTTTAAATTGAGAAATAGTGGGGGAACCGAAACAAGTCACACTCCCGTAATCATAAACACTAAAAGCAATGAACAAGACGAAACATAACCTCGAAGAAGTAAGAGAGCAAGAGTTGCTAAAGATTATGGACCCAATTATACGGACTATACTTTAGAAGAGGATTATACAAATCTTTAAGAAGTTTGTCGTCTTTGGATGCAGATCTATGGCAATAAGCTAATTGATGAGATAGATTCTCTAGAGTTTAGCAAGACTTGGGCCTTTAGTAGACTTGCATCCTAGTTGCAAACCGATTAGTTGTAAATGGATTTTGATAAAGAAACTAAAACCCAATGAAATAGTTGATAAATGCAAGGCTCGACTTGTAGCCAAAGGTTTTAGTAAAAGAGAAAATATAGATTTCTTCGACACTTTTATTGTGAAATCATTGTTGTGTAACAACTTTGATATGAAAGAATTTGGAAAAGCGAGTGCAATCCTTGGAATCAAGATTACTAGGTCAAATAAAGGAATTTCTTTGGATCAGTCTCACTATGTTGAAAAGATTTTAAAGAAATGCAAATACTTTGAATGTAAACTTACTTGCACACCATATGATCCAAGTGTGAAACTTTTCAAAAACACCGGTGAAGGTGTTAGACAAACTGAATATGCGACTGACTATATTAGACCCGAAATTACCTACGTCGTTGGATTGGTGTGCAAGTTTACCAGTAGACCTATTTTGAAGCATTGTCACTCTATCGAGTAGGGGTGGGTAGATCCATTGACCCGCCTGAAAACCGAGTAACCTGCAAAAAACTAAGTGTAAATAGGCAGTTTGAGTCAGCTAGACGGGTAAGCGGGTTAAACAAAATGGTTGCAAATGGATTAAAACGGGCATATACAATTCACAATTCTAAAACCGATTAAACCCATACCCGCCCGATAATGAATACACTGATTCAGTGGGAATTGTGAAATAGTCAATGTTTTTTATTGGGATAATTAATAATTAATTAATGCATTTATAGACATGACTTTATTGTAGAATTTTTTTATTAATATAATGCCACAAAATACTAGAATTATAAAATGAATCGGTGTAAGGATTTTAAAATTAAAAACTCATGTTGCTTGTTATTATTACTTTACTTGATTTGAAACTCTAGTAGCTGCCAAAAAAACCTAGATGCACAACTTCACCTCATCTCCTTATTTCCCCGCTGCATTGAAGCTATCAGCGATTTTGCTTCTGCTCACGACCTTCCAGCAGCGAAAACTAGAGGATAACCACCCGTTCTTCTTCATCATCGTTTTCGTCTTCTTCTTTTTATTTCTTCTCGAAACTTCGTTTTCTCGCGTTCTTTTTTTCTTCAAGTTTTTACTATATTTTTGTGTTGGTTTGTTTGATTCAAATCTGATCTGAGGGTTGACTATGTTTATTTTTTTTATTTGGATCTTGTACGATTGTTTGAAACCTACCCGTATCTTACCTGTTAGAACCCTATCCGTAAACTCGTCACCTGCGAGACCCGTGACTCGTATTACCCAGATACAAAAATGGGCGGAAGTGGACCTACAAATTTCACCCGCAGTTTGGATTTGATTGGCATTTTGAACCCAAACTCGCCCGTTGTCCAGCCATACTATTGAGAGAGTCATGAGATACCTTAAAAGGACCATGAGTCTCATATTACATTATAAAATATTTCTTATCGTCCTTAAATGATACATATATAGTTGGTGGTGAATGATACAGATATAGTTGGTGGTGGAGTTGTATCTTGAAATCAAAGAAATAGGAGATATTGACTCAGTCCATTATGGAGTTTGGAATGAATGCACTAGCAACTGCTAGTGAAGAAGAAAGTTGGTTGTAATGCAACTGCAAGTGAAGAATAAAGCAGGTTGCGATGCTTGCTAGTCCCTTTATGGGAAAAATCAATGTCAGTTGTGTTGATTCACTACAATGGTACCGCGACCATTGCAAAAATTGAGAAATGTTATTACAATGGTATGAGACAACAAATACATCGTAAGCACAACACAATTAAAGGTTACTTTCAAAATGAGCTGTTAGAGTGGATCGTGTAAATGTCAGTTGTGTTGATTCACTACAATGGTACCGCAACTATTGCAAAAATTGAGAATTGTTATTACAATGGTATGAGACAACAGATATATCGTAAGCACAACACAATTAAATAGTTACTTTCAAAATGAGCCGTTAGAGTGGATCGTGTATGCACAATTGAAAATTTAGCAGATCCTTTGATGAAAGAATTAGCTAGAGAGAAAGACCTAAACATATTAAAAAGGATGGGAACTATTTCCTATAGATCAATGAGTCACTCATGATTGTAATTTGGCGTAAAAGACTGAAGATCCCAAGAATTAGGTTTAATGTGTAATAAAAAGTCGTGAAGTGATATGAGATGAACATGTTATTATAAATTAAAGAGACATGATTCCTGAAGCGATGATAGGATGATATAATAGAAACTCTTAATGATATATATACTTTATGTGGAGTGGAGTACTTAACGACTCACCTATGTGAATGTGGAAGTGAAGCTACTTCCTATGGAATTTTAATACAGAATTCCTAGAGCGTTCACAATATTCGGATTGACGTGCAAGACTATTAGGGCCTGTTTGATAGCCAGGATAAAGAGAAAATATTGTTGGAACCAAGTTGGTTCTTGCAATTAAAGTTTTGATGTTAACAAATGTATTTTATGAAAATAACATATTTTACTTAGAAGAAGAATGAAAAATGTCACCAGAAGAATAGATCAGAGGATGACGTTACCAGAAGCAGAAATCTGAGGATGACTTCACCAGAGGATGTCACTAGAAGATGACGTCACCAGAAGCAGAAATCAGGGGATGACGTCACCAGAAGATGACGTCACCAAAAACAGAATTGGAGCAAACGACTCGAGAAACAGAATCTAGCTAAAAATATGCTCAAAACAGAATCTGAGAAAAATGCTCAAAATAGAATTGGAGAAAAAGACTCGAGAAACAGAATCTAGCTGAAAGTATGCTCAAAACAGAAGCGGAGCAAAATGCTTAAAACAGAATCAGTGAGCAAAAGACTCAAAACAGAATATGAGCAAACTACTCCAGAATATTCTCAAAACAGATTAATTGAAATACACTCCAGAAATAAAGCATCAGTGAGCAAAAGACTTAAACAGAATCTGAGCAAATTACTCCAGAATATTCTCAAAACAGATTAATCGAAATACATTCCAGAAGTAAAGCATTAGTGAAGTCCTAAAGTTCAACTATAAATAGAGACTTAATGCTGAAGATTAGAGTATCGAAAACCACGAGAACTCAAACTTAAATTCAACATTATCTGAGAGTTCAAAATACAGAAACACAAATGTGCAAGAGCAATATTTTCTAAGTGTTTTCGAGAGAGAAATTCAGTGCAATAATCAGCTTTCCAGAAGCAACAAAAGAGTGCAAGAATAAGTGCATCAATCAGCTTTCCAGAAGCAACAAAAGAGTGCAAGAATCAGTGCAGCAAACAGCTTTCCAGAAGCAACGTTGCAAAGTTCCAAACCTTTATTATATAACCCGATAGTGGTGTAGATTCCTTCTTCAATCTGGGGTTGTCAGATTGGTAGGAGAAGACTTGACTTGTAGAGTCAAGGTGTTGTTATCGTTCCTCAAAAGTCTGGGGTTGTCAGGCTGTTTGAGAAGACTTGGCTGGTTTAGTCAAGGTGTTGCTGTTCCTCAAAAGTCTAAGGTTGTCAGGCTATTTGAGAAGACATGGCTGGTTTAGTCAAGGTGTTGTTGTTTCTCAAAAGTCAAGGGTTGTCAGACTGTTTGGGTAGACTGGCTTGTAGGGTCAGTGGTGTTGTAAAAGGAGTTTGAATTAGTGAAAAGGCCTTCTGGAGGAAGGGACTGGACGTAGCCTAGTTAACGGTGAACCAGTATAAATTGTTGTGTTATTATGTTATTATTATCCGCTGCTGAATTTGATTAGTTATCTATCGAATAATTCACATTAACATTCAACAAAACAGCAAAAGTGATCAAGTTTGACAAACACAATTCAACCCCCCCTTCTAGTGTTTGCACCTTCAAATACTAATCAAATTTTTTAAACATATCCTACTTCAACCTTAAAATAATCTGTTTCCCAACAACCTGATAAAAGTTAAGAAATCTTTTCTCATTTTTGCATTTCCTACTCACGTTTCTCTCTCCTTCTCCACTATCAACTTGTAGTGTTCCTCTCCCCCTCCCTCTCCAACGTGTTCTCCTCTCCATCCCCATCTCCACTGCCGCTCTTCTCCCTTTCTACACTGCCACTGTCGTCCTCTGCCAAGGTATCATGTTTCTTTGTTTTTCCCTTTTTTCATATTTGCCCTACTTTCCTTTGATTTTTTTTATTGTGTTTATAAATAAATTTTTGATTTTCTCTGATTTTTTGATTGTTGACGTTGGGTTGATTTCCTCTTTTCATATTTGCCTGGATATGATGTATTGATATTCTATTTTGTGTTGATGGATAATAATAATAATAATAATAAAAATGTTGATACTTTTATATGTAGGTAAATATGAATTCAAAAGAACAAAATGATCTGATGCTATACCAAAAAACTGTGTGTTATTAAGTTCTTATTTAAACGATTGGGACAAACAGTTAATAGGTATTTTAATTCAGTGTTGAATGAGGTTTTAAGGTAATTTTGTAGAATAAACTTATATCTTTGTATCTTTTCATGTCTTAATTTGGATGAAATATTCATGAGTTTATTTGGATATTACATATAGAATTGCCTTGGGGCACTAGATAGAACATACATTTGCCCTTATTTTTTCGAGTTGTTTTCTGATTTATTTTATTCTATAACTTGATAAATAATGAATGTTATTTTGAAATGTTGAAAAAATGGCTTTCTAATTTGTTTTATATTTTGAAACCTTTGCTCACAATATATGTTTCTTGCTCGTAAATAATATATGTTTTTTTCTCATTAATAATATATGTTTTTTGCACATTAATAATACATGTTTCTTTACTAGCATAAAAAAATATGAATGTTATTTTGAAAGAAAAAAATTAAATAGATTATAAGGACAAACTTGTCATTTTATCACAATATAAATCATATCATTTGGTTATGTTTGTGTATCAAACATTGAATATGATAAACTAATCTTATTAAGTTTGTCATCATGTGCACATCAAACACATTACACGATAACTCCTTAACATGTCCATATCATATCATATCTCTATCCTGCTTGTTATCCTATCATGTCTCTATCCTATCATGTCCATCAAATGGGCCCTTATTGCATTGGCTTTTGAGAATACACCCAATGAAAAAGTTGTGTGTGGGTTTGATGTCAGAGATAGAGTTCAAGACTACGAGTCACTCTTGTTGAATCTAAATCTTACTTACTATGCAAAGGTTGAAGTCAGAAGACACTTATGTTTATGCACAATCTTATAGAAGTGTTTGACGCTACTTCAAAAACATTTTTTTTTAATTCAAGTGGAGGATTTTTTGAAACGACGTTGTACCAATAAGATAGTGTAGTGTGAACTGAAAAAATGAAAAAATCTCACATATGAAGGATATCACACACTAGTATTGTTTATAAGGTGTAAGTCTTTTGGGGTGTGTCCTAAAGGATACCCAATTTTGTGAAGAGGAGAGAACGCATTGAAATCGGCTGGACTGGGTTGGGCTTAAGTGGTATATTATTTTTTATTATTAGGAAAAATAACAAAATTGATATTTAATTTAAATGTGTGTTTTTCTCTCTGAAATTATTTGACACATTTTACACATGTTTCTGCCTTCCACCGAGTCAACAACAACTGATTTGATTCGTTATGCATTCCTTCCATTTGTCGTGTGACAGTTTCGTTGCCCCTGTCAAATTGGATGCACATAAGTTTTCAAGGATTCGGTCAAATGGATCGCAATTTCTGTTCTCGTTAGTTGCAGAATTCTTCTATAAATAGAGGATTCCGCTCAGTTTAGAAGACATGCCAAAAACTCCAAAAAAATTACGAGTTTTCTCTCCTCTCCATTTTCTACTTCCTCCCAAATTTTCTTTCTATCCCTTTACTGAAGTCTTATGTTCCTTCAAATTTTTGAGTGGTCACAGTACCATATTACGAGTGGCTTTAACCGCCATATTTAGATTGTGTAATTCTAGAATAGTTTTCTACAGTAGCAAAACTAATACAGCACAACAAGGCTATTTTATCATGGGAACATCATAGTTGATAGTATGCCTTGCATAATTTTGGGCAGTATCGTGAAACGTCTTAAAGAGAGCAACCTAGTCCGCGACTCAATCTAGTAATATCTTCATTGACTTTATTCAAAACAGATTTTCGGAACTCAAAAAAACATTTATTTAGCAGAACAAATAAAGGTTTGAACTTTATATATTAGTAAAATTGAAGAACTTGATGGATAAAACTCTAACTTTGTTTTCTTTTACTCTAACAAAAACCAAAAGCAAGGAGTGAACTTTATTAACTAAAAAGAAAAAAAATGGACAAACTTTAAGAATGCTAACCAAATTTGTAATAGAAAAACTAATATTTATTTAGAGATACAAATAAAGATTAGTGTTAAATATAACAAGATCATAAGTTTGAAAAAGAATCTCATACTGAAAAGAAGTTAAAAATCTTGTTAGAGGAAATAATTCTTTAAAATTTATATTGATAAAAAAATAAAGAAATGAATACAATGATTCTTCTATTTATAGAGAAACTAACTAACTCAAAGCTAATTAACTCTAACAACCTAAGCTAACTAACTCTAAAAAACTATTTGAATCACTATTCGATTTAAATAAAAATAAATGAATCACTATTCTAAACATTCCCTTAAACTTTGAACAGATAATTTTATCAATCTTAGTTTGAATTACAATTATTCTAAATATTTAACATGTGAAAGATGCATTCTTAAAATGGAAAATCGTAGTGCAACCAATAACTATAATAAAGATTGTCGTCGATGATGTTATTTGAAACTCTACAATTACTCTCTTCGTACTTTTAGATGTTGAAGTTGCTCTCTTGTAAAATATTTAATATATGTATGTTTGAGTGAATATATATATATATATATATATAAATATTTATTTTGGAGGATAAATTAAAATTATTGGATGAAGATTAAATTAATTTAATTACGAGTAATTAAATTAATTGGGCAGTTAATTGAGGATTAGTGGCTAATTGCAAGACAATTAAGTGCTGGAAGACTCAGCATTATTTTAACATTATTTTTGGGTGAGGTGGCACCACAAAAGCCTATAAATAGGAGTAAGAAGGATGGTGAAATCAGAACACCATCCCTCCTTCCTCACTGCCCATACTGCATGTAACAGTACCGCATTTTTCCCTCCCATTCTGTCTCTGTTTTCTGTCCCAGCTCACGATTTCAAAGTGCAAAAGAGGGAGTTCCTCAAAAACACCATTACTTGAAAATCCAAGCATCAAACTAGAAAACCCTCAGTACTAAAGTTAATCCCCGCATCATTAAAAGCTCTGTGATGATGGCTGTTTGAGCTGAATGCACTAAAGTTGTGTTGTTTATGTGGGAAAGTGGAAAATGTCTTGAATGTTATTTCAAACATGATTTAAAAATGCATGTTCATAAAACTGTTTTGAAAATGGTTTTGAAATGCAAAAATGCATTCTGTTTGTGTTTTGCTGCTCTGTGATGCTGCATGTTATTCTGATGTGTTGTGAAAGCTGAAATGCTTGCATGTTATTCTGATGTGTTGTGAAAGCTGAAATGCTTGTATATTTTCTGATGTGTTGTGAAAGCTGAAATGCTTGTATATTATTCTGATGTGTTATGAAAGCTGAAATGCTTGCATGTTATTCTGATGTGTTGTGAAAGCTGAAATGCTTGCATGTTATTCTGATGTGTTGTGAAAGCTGAAATGCTTGCATGTTATTCTGATGTGTTGTGAAAGCTGAAATGCTTGCATGTTATTCTGATATTGAGAAAGCTGAAATGTTGTATGATGTTCTGATGGTTTGAAAGTCTGGATGATTTGTTGTTGACGATTCTGATTCTGTTTCTGTTTTTGAGTGATTATGATGATGATGATGATTTAAAAAGAAAAGGGATTTTTAAATGAGGGAAGTATTGTCTGGAAAAAGGTGTTGAATCTATTTTAATGGTGGTTGTTTGTTTTTAAAAGAAAACAGTTTGAAAAGGGTTGAAATCTCATGAAAATTTCACTAGTTTTCGAAGGTGTATTCGAATACAAAATGTGTGTATTCGACTACAACCTGTCAAGTTTCTGTTTTACTTAAGTTTTCAAACTTGTATTCGAATACAGAGGAAGGATTTTTGCTTCTGACTTAGCATCTGTATTCGACTACGACCATGTCGTATTCGAATACAAAAGTGGGATTTTAACACTGTATTCGCATCTGTATTCGACTACAGGCATGCTATATTCGAATACAGAATGTAGATTTTCACTAGTTTCAGCTTCTGTATTCGAATACAATGGGTCTGTATTCGAATACAGATTCGTGTTTTTCCAGAAGCACTGTTTTTAGCTTCTGTATTCGAATACAAGGAAGCTGTATTCGAATACAGATTCGTATTTTCCAGAAAATCAAGTTTTAAACTCTACCTTGTGAATTTTAAAGTGTTGGGAACTTTGAGAAGGGTTAAAGTGATTTTAAATAGAGTTCTTGAAATATCTTTGAAGAGGAGAGGATGATGTGTTGAAAACCTTTAATGATCTGGGAGAAAATGTTGAATTTTTCAAGGTTTTGTCTTATGTATTCGACTATAGGCATGCTGTATTCGAATACAGAATGTTAAAATTGCAGTTTCATGCTTCTGTATTCGAATACAAGGGGTCTGTATTCGAATACAGATTCGAGTTTTCAGAATTTCCAAGTTTTTATGAGTGTTTTGTAAACCTTGAGTGTTTGGGGAATGTTGGGATTGTCGTGGGGAATTCAAATGAAACTTTTGGTAATATTTTGAAGTTGTGGTGATGAAGTTTTTGAAACTTTACTGATGTAATGAAAGATGTTGTTTTGTGCACTGAGACTGCCTCTGTATTCGAATACCAGACGGCTGTATTCGAATACATAGTGTAATTCTGCACGGTTTTTTGCCTCTATATTCGAATACAGAGAAGCTGTATTCGAATACAGATTCATAAAATTCCACAAAATCCCAGTTTTAAACACTGTATTTGAATTTTAAGAGTTTGGGAAAACATTTCAAAATGTTAATGAATACTTGGCTGTTTAGTCATGTTTGTGATGATGATAATCTTGATTATGGTGAGATTTTTAAATATGGAAAGGCATGAATTTTCTGATTTGCATACTGTTTCTAGAGAAGTGAAACATTGCATATTCATGCATTGCATAGTCAAGTGGTACCCGCGATGGGCCACAGAGTAATGCGCAACCACGTGCTGATCTGTTGAGCGATTGCACGAGTGTTGGACTGTTGAGCGTCTGCACTAGGTACTGATCTGTTGAGCGATTGTACCTTGGTATATAGGTGCTGGTCTGTTGAGCGACTGCACTGGTACTGGACTGTTGAGCGTCTGTACCCTGAAATGCGCAACCACGTGCTGATCTGTTGAGCGATTTCACGAGTGCTGGTCTGTTGAGCGACTACACTAGGTACTGATCTGTTGAGCGATTGTACCTTGGTATATGTCAACGTGCTGGTCTGTTGAGCGACTACACGAGTGCTGGACTGTTGAGCGTATGCACTGGTGCTGATCTGTTGAGCGATTGCACCTTGGTCTTAAGGGCCGTTAAAGTCAAACATATTGTGCTGGTCTGTTGAGCGACTGCACCTTGGTGATTCCAAGAAAATTGTGTACATGAGCATATACATATTGCATTGAGGGATTGACCGAAGGGTCACGATTGGATTATAATGATGAGTGAAAATTGAATGTGTGTGAGTACTGTTCAGAATTCTGAATTTCTGATTTATTGATTGTGATTTGCTGAGGTGTTGTTTGTACTTACCACATACTTCATAATAATTAACTGTTGTTTTTGAAAAGGCATATATGTCATTAAATTTCAAATGAGCATTGTTATTTTCCTCATCATCATATGTTATATCATGGATATATTTGTTGCTGTGAAATATATGCTATGTGATTATTTTTTAATTTCAGTCGGTGACCCTTGCTATTATATTGTGGACTTTGGGCTTTGCCCTCAGATGTTACCCGAAACCGTCCTACCGACGGATACACTAACGACGGAAACGTCGTTAGTTTCTCTTGATCTTTACATACGGCGTAGCTGTGGACAACGCGGAGTGACGGACAGCTGGGTGAAGAAGAGACTTGTAGAGGATACGGTGGAAACCGTGCTACTGTAGCTTAGTGCATGATCAGTTAGACTTGTTGTATATGGTCTTGAACTCTGGGAATGTAATATTTTATTTTGGGGATTATGTATGACTTTTCCGCTGTTTTCTTCCTTACTCTGATAATTCCTTTTGAGATGACATGACACTGTTTCCTTTTGAAATGTATTAAGGTTCATTATTAATTTCTAAAGTTGAGTACTTAGTGATAATTTGGAAAAATATTTTTAATTATTTATTGGAAAAAAAATGCACCCGCGCTGTGTTTTAAACTCGGGTAGTTACAGAAGACGTTCAAAATATCTGACTGGATCAAAAACTGTGAAGCAAACCATGTGGTGGTTAGAGATGAAATCAATGTGTTGTACGCGGTTTCTATCAAAACCAACTTCTCAAGCTCGAAACATGAGAAACGAATCAAATCTGAACAGAATAGAATTTTTGTTTTAAACTAAAGGGTTAAATCTTGCATGCCGCATTTCCTTGTCTGTTAGATTGAGAACAATAATGATCTTGAAGAGAGTATCTTCAGTGGCTTCCGTTAACGTAGAAGACAAATTGGAAGTATTTGTGGTTGAAAGATCACGGGACGAATAAATGTGTTGTGAATGCTTATGGCATAGGCATGTTCTAAATGCAAGAAAATTTGAATCGTATTCATCCTCCTTTAAGTGCAAATAACAATAAATAAAAAAATATTGATCTTATATATTTTTTGCAACGCATTAGTTCATGGGGGAATGAGGCTTTAATCTAGAGTTCAATAGGGAGGTAAGTAAAACCTGATTAAGAATTCGAATTAGGGTTATGTTGAACAATTTGTTGCCTTTAACCGAGAGTTAAAACTTTCTTATCATAAATAGATTAATATTCTTTTTCCTCTAAAGCAGAATCATAACAATCTTTTATGATGTCATTTGTGAAAGCACAATATCACTAAATTAAAAATCTGGAAAACTCTAAGAATTGTTACCAAATTTGAAGTAGAAAAACAAACATTTATTTGGATGAACAAATAAAGGTCTGAACTTTATAAATTAACAAAATGGAAGAACTTAAAGTACAAATTTGATGTATACAACCCAACCATTTAAGAAATAAACTTTATGAAAACAACTCAAACATAAACAAAAAAGAAAGTAACAAAATGGAAGAACATGAAGTACAAACTTAATAGATACAAACTAACCACTAAAGAAACAAACATATAAAAATCTCGAACATAAACACAAAAGAAAGTAACAAAATCTCGAACATAAAAAATTTTTTTTAGGTAAAATTACTAAATTGCCCTTAATAAAATTAGAAATTTAGAGTTATACCAAAACCCTAATTTTCTCCTCTCTCTTCCTTCCTCTCTCTCTGACTTGCAGCGGCCATCTCTTCCTTCCTCTCTCTCTGACTCGCAACAGCCGACACAGGCACACAGCCTCCTTCCTCATCGTCGATTTGCGTCCCGCCGTCATGCCTGCCTCTGCCTCCCCTCGGTAGGTTCTCTTGTGATTCGTTTTCCTGTGTTTTCTGTTGGGTTTTTTGTTGGGTTCTCTTGTGATCATCTAAGTTACTGCCAGTGGTTTTCTGTTGGGTTATTGTTTCAATTTTATGCTGGTTCAGTGGTTTGCATTATTGTTACAATTTTATGCATTATTGTTACAATTTTCTTTACTAACTACCAGACTGTGTATGTCATGTTTGTATAGTTTTTCTGAGGTTGTTTTTTCACCAAAAGTAGTATTAGCTTTGTTGAAACTGATTTCACCTGCATGGTCATTGACATCAATAGAATTTTTATCATAACAAGAACATTTGCAACCAAGAGAAGCCAAAAGACTCTTTCTAGGATGAACTTGGTTTTTTTTAATGTTGTTTGAAGGATTTTTCAATGAAGTTTCTAAAAGTGCACTTAAGGCTGTTCAAACTTGATTCTGAGCCAACACTTGGAGTTCCATGTTGAACTTTGTAGTTTTTATTTTGTAGAGATTTTTGTTGGTCTTTCATGTAGTAGTATTTATTAGCAACTCTTGGAGTATCTATTTCTATTCCATTGAAGTATTTCTCAGCATTAAAAACTCCAATTTCTCCATCTTCTTCTTTCTTTACACCAACATGAAGAGGTTCATTTCTGTTGCTGTTAAAGGGTTGACTTGACTTAGCAAAAGTTTCTTCATCTTTTTTCAAGTATGTGTATGTGTATGGGAAAACATTTTGAGAATGAATTGGAGTGTTACATCCTGTTAGAATTGAACAAAGCTTTTACACAAACAATGCTCTTTGATATTTAAGCTTCATCCAAAAATTCTCATTTTGTCTAACTTTAGCCAAAATGTATCAACAATAAACACAAACATTTTTTTAAAAAATTGATGTCTTTGCAATTTTTGTTATCTTTGTTAAACAAAGTTTGATATCTGTTTTATTGAAGTTTTCCTTTAATTGATGTTTTTTATAAGTTTTACTTGCGGACACCATAAGGATCACCAACACAAGAAGCAAGTTAAGCTAAATCATCACATGCATAAACAACATAGGTTCAAAAATGCTTATAAATTGATATGTTGAATGAATTGAGTTTTTTTTTGTTGCATATAAAACGTTTGATTTTTGTTTCCATTTAATTTTCACTAAAAATATGTTATATGTTTTCTAAATTTGTTGATTTAGAGAAGTATGTGAGAATGAAGAAGAGTAAAAGAATTGATTCTTTTTTCAAGAGGAAAATTTGTGAGAGTGAAAGAGATGAAGAAATTATAACTTATGCAGTTGAAACTATCTCTGAGAATCCAAGGATTGAAGAAAATGAGAATCATCTTTCCAAGGTTCCTAGAATTTTCGAAGATGACTTTGAGAAATGTTTAGAACGTGACCCCGGAAAGCGCCCTCAAATTTGGGAATTTCCACCAAATCAATTGGATGCAATACGTAGAGCCTATCTAAAATTTGGTCCTTATCAAATAAATTTAAAAGAATATCCTTTATCTGGCAACGAGCTTCATCCAAGACGGTTTCAATATGCCTGGTTTAACATCTTTTCTTCATGGCTAGAATATTCACCTTCTAAAGATGCTGCATATTTCTTACCATGCTATCTATTTAGCAAAAGACCAAGTGGACGTTCCGGATCAGATGTCTTCATTGGTACGAGTTTTAGAAATTGGAAGAAAATTAAAGATGGAAAACATTGCGCCTTTCTCAAACACATAGGGATGGATCCTTGCTCACCACACAACAATGTAATGAAAACTTGTCGAGACTTGTTGAATCAGGATGTACATATTATGAATGCTTTTCAAGTGCAAAGCTCGGAACAAATTTTGAAGAATCGAACATGTCTCAAGACATCAATTGACACTGTTCATTGGTTAACACTTCAAGCTTGTGCTTTTAGGGGACATGATGAAACTAGCGGGTCAAAAATTCAAGGTAATTTTCTTCAATTGATAAAACTCTTGGCAACTTACAATGATGAAGTTGCAAAAGTTGTGTTGGAAAATTCTCCATATAATTCCAAGTATACTTCACATCAAATTCAAAAAGAGCTCTTGCATATTCTTTCTAGTAGGGTGAGAAAACATATCTGTGAAGAAATTGGTGATTCTAAATTTTGCATTGTTGTAGATGAAGCTCGTGATGAATCAAAAAAGGAACAAATGTCTCTTGTGTTAAGATTTGTTGACAAAGTTGGTTTAATACAAGAGCGATTTTTTTGTGGCACATGTTAAAAACACTACAACTTTAACTCTGAAAGAAGAAGTATGTGATATACTTTCTCGACACAATCTTGATGTTTCTAACATGCGTGGTCAAGGGTATGATGGTGCTAGTAATATGAGAGGAGAATGGAACGGTTTACAAGCATTATTTATGAAAGATTGTCCTTATGCATACTATGTCCATTGTTTTGCTTATCGATTGCAACTTGCTTTGCTTACTGCATCAAGAGAAGTTGTTCCAATTCATAAATTTTTTGAGAAGCTAATTTTTGTTATTAATGTTGTTTGTTCTTCTACTAAGCGTCATGATGAGTTACAAGCTGCTCAATTAGAGGAAATTGCACATTTATTAGAAATTGATGAGATTGTAACTGGTAAAGGTACAAATCAAATTGGCACTTTGAAACGAGCTGGGGATACTCGTTGGGGATCACATTTCTCTTCTATTTGTAGCTTGATAAATATGTATGAGGCAACTTGTACTGTTTTAAAAAAAATTACAAATGAAAGAGCAAGTTATTCTACACGTGCGGATGCTGATAATGCCTATAATTATTTGAAGGCGTTTGATTTTATATTTATCTTGCATTTGATGAAAGAGATTATGGGGATAACCGATATACTTTGTCAAGCCTTACAACAACAATCTCAAGATATAGTTAATGCCATGTGTTTGGTTGGAACGACAAAGTCTCTTATTTAAGCTTTGAGAGAAAATGGTTGGGATGCATTATTTACTGAAGTGAAGACTTTTTGTGAAAAACATGATATTGAGATTCGTGATCTCAACGATGTTCATTCAACAACAAGGTTTGGACGCTCTCATCTTCAACAAGGTCAGGTTACAATAGAGCATTATTTTAGAGTTGAAATATTTTTTATTACCATTGATCAACAATTACAAGAGTTGAATAACAGATTAAGTGAGCAAGCAATGGATTTGTTAACTCTAAGTTGTGCTTTGACTCCTAAGGATAATTATAAAGCTTTTAACATTGAAAAAATTTGCACTCTAGTTAAAAAATATTATCCCGTGGATTTCAATATGCAAGAGAAGATTATTTTGAAATTTCAACTCCAACATTTCTTGATTGATGCTCGCCAAGATTTAAATTTGAAGAATTTATCAACTATCCAAGAATTGTGTTCATGTATGGTTGCAACTGAAAAGGCGCAAAATTTCTACTTGATTGATAGACTACTTCGTCTTATCATAACTCTTCCGGTTTCTACTGCTACAACTGAAAGATCTTTTTCAGCAATGAAAATTATTAAGTCTAGATTAAGAAACAAGATGGAAGCTGACTTTTTGGCAGATAGCATGGTGGTTTATATTGAAAGAGAAATTGCTGCAACTATCAGTTCTGAGTCTATTATTGATGATTTCAAGTTAATTAAAGAGCATAGAGCATTACTTTAAGGTATTCTTTAGTCATGTAGTTAAATTATTTGATACTTCACTTTGTGTTTATTACAACTTAATTTTTTGATATATAATATTATTTACATATTTAATTAATACATTTTTTTTGTTGGCCACCCCAAATTTTTTAGTCAAGCTCCGCCACTGCTTTGAAGTGTCGTAATTCATAATATTATCACATGTAAATTGTCATAATATTCATTTGCAACTACTACAATGATATCATTTACAAAAAATATATTATTCGATTCAAAATGGCCACTAAAAGAAATTGAAAATATTTTCTATCACGAAAAAAATCAATAAAAAATTCAAAATACTTAAAAGTAAAAAAAAATGTTTAAGGATATTTAAAAAAAAAAAGTATGGCTTTTTAACAATATTGGACTAGTTTTTCTAATATATTTCGGTTTTGAAGGTATTTTTTTCCTTTGGATTTTTAACTTAGGCGATTTGAGGATCAATAAAACCGAACATCGCAATTCTCAGTTCAATTGGTTAAACAACTCGTTTGATTTTCAAAATATTTCTATTTATTTATATATTAAAAATAAATATAATAATAATAATTTAAAAAAATATATGTTTTTTTAACCATGTCGAAGTAGTTTTCCTAATGTATTTCGGTTTTGAAAGGTTTTTTTTTTCTTCTGATTTTTACCTTAAGCGATTTGAAGATCAATAAAACTGAATGTCGCAATTCTCAGTTCAATCGGTTGAACCACTCATTTGATTTTGAAAATATTTCTATTTACTCATATAATAATAATAATAATAATAATTTTGAAAAGCATCTCGGCAAAACAAATGTTTTAAAAGCATGGGGTGGGAATGGGATAAGGCTTATCTTTATTTATAACGGACTAATTTCATTGAACCCTGAAAATTGACCTTGTAACTAAGAATCTAGCGATAGCGATAATAACATCGTCATGGCGAAGAAGGGAAAGAAGCAGCTGATGTCATCGGCACCATGGAGAGGCGAAGAGGAGACCGAACAATTCCCAGACGCAAACCTCAAAGTTACCAGTCAACCTGATGGCACTTCAACTATGCATGTTCCTCGCTCCAAATCCAACAATCACAACCATGATGAAGATCTAATTGAGATTGATCCTGAACTTCGATACAGTTTCCAACGCAATTTTCAGGTTTTCTTTTCTAAAAACACATTCGAACAATTCGTTTTTGTTTTTTCGACTTGTTGTGGAAAGGAAATTAGGTTGTGAAATTACACGCCCTTTTTGCATGTTATGGAAATTAATGCTAAAGGTTCTTGCTTTCTGCTTTTCCTTAGGAGTAAATAGTCATTTTGTGTTTAAATGTGTGATAAACTATCAAGCACGAATAATGACATGAACACCAAACAGACACTGACATTCACACGTCGACACCGGTAATAATCTGATAAAATGAATTAATTGAATATAATCAAGGTGTCGGTGTTGTGTCGGGGTCTAACACGGAAACATGTGGGACACACCTTTGATCAAAAGTATCAGTGCTACAGAGGTTATGCTTGTCACAGTAGTCCTTGGATGTCATGAAATTACAAAAACATACATGAACCTGTCTTTTGTAGTTTTGTTAGTTAGTTTGGTCCTTGCACACACCCATGGAAGATTTTGTAATTTCAATACATTGAACAGTGGCACTGCCCTGCACATAGAGACTAAAATGACTATTTACATTTTTCTTAGTGTGAAAAGTTTATGTAACTGAAATCAACATAATAATTAACCAATTATGTGGCCCCGACACTTCATATTGAAGGTATGTTTGGTGTCTGATGTGTATCAGACACACGACAGTAACATATGTAATTATATTCAATCACTTTTATTTTCTTAGATTATTACCAATGGCCGCTCTAGCCGCTGCGACAGAAGTTATCCTAGCCTATGTGATAGAACTTGCAATTTTAAGGTATGAAAACAGAATTTATTTACTAAAGGTGAGCTTGGAGCTCTTACGGACAATGGATGAAAACAGAAACTGAAATGATAAACCGGAGTTCTATGAACTCCTAACTTGAGATAAGCTCCTAAGCCAGAGAGAAATCTCTCCTAACTTTCCCTCCCTCTCAGAATCCCATAAAATCAGGAAATATACTAACTAACCCATTCTCTAAACAAATCTATGGGGCTAAGGCCCAATATTCAATATTCAATATCCTATCACTATGGCTGCTACACTAAATTGATCCACTACTGCATGCGCTCTAGAGGCTGCTAGTACAGTATTGACAACCCTGGTTTTACAGTTTCTACTGTGTATCCAAACATGCAGTTAATATTTTACCTAGGCTTTTTTTTATTGTTTCCCTTCTGCTATTGTAGAATTAAAGTCTATCCTGTTGTTGTTCTTACTTACCCATATAAATGACCGCATGTTATTTTCTTCTTAGTTCTTGTTTGTACAATTGATGTAGCATTCAGTATTCTTCTCCAAGTTTTGAATGTAATATACTTTTGTTTTTGTATTTGCAGTTTCTTCAGCGAGTTTTTAGCATTGACACCGTGGTGAAACCTCTCCCACCCGTCATGGCTTACAATGTCTCTCGCAACTTGAACTTCTTCACACGCATTTTCACTCAATTCTTTGGTATGTTAGATTCAGTTCACCTTTTTACACAGCTGGGGATTGCATAGAATATAATATATAGAGCTATAATATTTCAAACTTCCCTCCATTATAAGGATTATTACTATTGAGTTTTTCTTTTGAAATCAAACAGATAGGCCAAAATACCTACAACTAGAAGCATAAACAGGTCTTATGTAGTTCCTATTCTCAATAGCGACCTTTACATTATAATGCGAAACAGCCCGCACATTGTCCTCCACCTTACCCGACAATTCAACTGAATGGAGATTATTGCGAACTCGAATAATTCAGTGTGACATCCCTCTCAGTTAACATGTATCTTCATTGTTCTTCAAGTCAAATAAATCCGACAAAGTACGTTTAGGAGTGAAATCCTTGCTGAACGTGCACCTGTAGTGCGAACTCATCTTCCCACATTCTCTCCTTCACCATTTAACTACATATTCCAGAGTCAAATCCATGACTCTATTAGATATATCATTGCTTGAAACCGTCATTTCACATAAAACATTACCTCTCTTTGGTCCAATGCAAGGTTCTCAACTAAAGACTTCCTTGAGAAATGGGTTGAATTATAACACCAGATGTCAAATGTGATAAACTAGATTTCTCGGTGGCACATTCTATTCTGTCATATTTTAAACAATGGAAATTGATGTCATTTTATTATGTTCCTCTTCATTTCATTTCTTTCCATTAATCCAAATATAGCTTAAGTTCATATGTTCTCTCCAGTGGGTTTTTAGCAGAACTGTCATGTTCTTCAATTCATCTGTCCTTTATATATGAATTGCAGTCTCAACCATTTGACACTTTCTCTTTCCTTATATTTTACAGCTTCCAAATTGACCAACTGTGCTTATCAATTCATTATTGGCAGTTTACCATATTAATGCTTATAATTCATTATTGGCAGTTTACCATATTAATGCTTATCAATTCATTATTGGCAGTTTACCATATACCACAAATATCTAACAAATTTTGATATTTGTCCTGTTTTTTAAATATGGTGTATGTTACCTGTTGCACTGCAGATCCTGAAGGCATTGCAGCTGCCCAGAAATCCATGGGCATAGGACAGGAAGACAGAGACCGCAGAGTTCGATGAAGATAATCGCGGAAGACATCATAAAATAATTAAAAATAATATGTAAGAACTATGAAGATATTTTCATTTATGAGAAATTTTTCATGATTTACTTGCCGAATTATTAAGCTTGTTTGTCATGATATTTACTTATGTATATTACAAATTGAGTTTCATTACAATTTGATGATGTGTCTGCAGTTTGTTAATCACGCTGCATTATTACAACTCTTAATTACTTTTTTCCTCGGGTACACACCTAGTTTTGTTACTTTCTACTTTTATTATATAAGTTTTGTTAGACAATTAGATAGTACTATTTAGTTCAGGTTTTTATCTATAAAGGAGAATTGTCTGGTATCATGACTCCGCACTGATGAAATGTACGTTTTATTTAGTTTAAAAAAATTACCAATACGTTTTTCTATACTTGGACTCAAACCTAAGTCATATCCATCCAACACATTTAGTTTGACAAAATTCTCTCCAAATCTAATCCTCCTAATCCCCTTCGTTTTTTTTTTCCTAGAAAACTGGAGATTTTGTTTAGTATTGAATTGGATAAGTACTATAATTACTTAAAGTTTAAACACATTAAGGGTAAAATGGAGATTTTACGTGTTGTGTAAAATAATAAAAAGTTTTTTTACCAACATAAATAAAGTTTTTAACGTTTGACTTTAGAATATGATCTAAAGTCTAACAAATGGCATGTGAAAAAGTAAACAATTTTGCTACTCAAACTCTCCATTTTGCTACTCATACTCATAAATTTTTTATAAAATTAAAATATCTAAAATGCTTCTTCCTTATTTGCTTCATTCTTTAAATTATAATTTTTATCTTTCTTTCTTCATCACCATCACTCACCTCATAACTCACATCATAACTCATTCATAGTTCTAGGATTCTTCCTATTCGTAGGTCATTTATGGCACGCGGGAAGGGCTCGAGCAGCTGCCGCAGGATTTGAAAAAGGAATTGATCGAGATTTTGAGCCTGTTCTTACATCATAATTCATACTCATTCATAACTCACATCACTCACTCATCACTTTTGAGTCTGCTCTTCATATTGTGATTAAAGTCACCAAACAAGGTGTGTACTGATCTGTGTTTGAGTTCGTACTTTTTTTTTTCAAAATCTGAGAATTTTACGTGATCTTAGTTCACGTATGGTGTAAATCATACATTGTACGCAAACTTAAATTGTGTATCCTTACGTGATCTGTTTTCATGTATGTGATGCAATTTAAGAAATTACAGGCGATACACAAATACAGCTCACGCACACCTACGTGAATTGAGTTTACATATGCAATGAAGTTTAAGTATTTACAAGCACTACAGAAATACAGTTCACATACACCTACGTGAATTGAATTTATGTAGTTTATGTGAATTCAGTTCATGTAAATGACAATTATCAGAGGCAATATCTACATGATTTGAGTTCACGTAGTTTGTGTGAATTCAGTTCACGTATGTTGCATTAATTTAGTTCACATATGGTACATTAATTGAAATCACGTAAAATATATTTCTGAATTTTTGATATGTTCTTATTAGATGTAGATAAATGGACCAAGGGGAAGACAATAGTGACAAAATGTGTGTGTAAGACCCTTAATTTTAAATTAATTTATGGATTAAATATCAAATATATTTTGAGATATTTGTAATATGTTGAAGTTGTTGTAATATGAAGTTGTTGTGGTTGATGATGATAATGCCAATGTTGTTATGTTGTTGTGGTTGATGTTGCTGATATGTTGTTGCGTTAAAGATGTATTGGTTGTTGTTGTGCTGTTGTGATGATGATGTTCTGATTTCTGTTGTTAAAGATCTTGTGGTTGTGTTGTGGTGTTTGTAGTGATTTTTCAAAGAAAAGAGTTTGAGCTCGAGTGAAATTTACTTGAAAAATTATATTGTCTTTGAAGATGTATTCGAATACGACACTAGTGTATTCGAATACACCTCTGAAAGATTCAGTTTTCATTCAAATTTTGAACCTCGTATTCGAATACGAAACCCTCGTATTTGAATACATAATTGCCGTTTTTGCTTCTGACTTCGCATTTGTATTCAGCTACGACCCCTTCGTATTCGAATACAGAATTGCAGATTTTGCTACTGACTTAGCATCTGTATTCGGCTCTTAGCTGTATACGTATACAGATTGGATTTTTGTCAAAAGTTCTATTTTTAAATATTGGTTTATGCACTTAATTATTTGGAAAACATTTTTAAGGCATATGATGAATTACATGAGGTTCTTTTGAGATTGGTTGGAAATGGTGATGAAGTGTTCGGGTTTCATATTTACATTTACGTACTGATTTCAGTGAAGAGAAACAGAGTACGCTCATGCATTGCATAGTTAAGTGGTGATCGCAATGGGCCACAGAGTTGAGCGGTGACCGTGATGGGCCGTGAAGTTAAGTAGTGACCGTGATGGGCTACAGGGTGGTTCCGCGTGTATTAGACGGTCCATTCTATCCGTACGAGGATTTAACTTATGTGTAGTGCCTGTGATAGGCTACACAAGTAAATCGTGCTAGTTTGTGATGTGACTGCACCTTGGTAATTAATACTTTGGCCTGTGATAGGCGGTACAATTATGATTTACGCCCCTTCGAGGAGGGTTTTGTTGTTATGTGGTGACCGTGATGTGCCATGAAGTTAAGTAGTGATCATGATGGGCTATAGGGTGGTTCCGCGTGTATTAGATGATCCATCTTATCCTTGCGGGGATTTAAGTTATGTGTAGTGCATGTGATAGGCTACACAAGTAAATCGTGCTAGTCTTTGATGCGACTGCACCTTGGTAATTAGTACTTTGGTATGTGATAGGCGATACAATTATGGTTTACGCCCCTTCGAGGAAGGTTTTTATCCTGGAAATTCCAGAGTCATGTGATTGGCATATACGCATTGCATTGGATTGGTTGACCTGCGAGTCATGATTGTTATGAGCTGATGTGTGGAAACGATATGTGCAAGTATCTTAAAATTCTAAGTTCTTAATGAGTTATTGTGATTGTGGATTGTATTTGGACTTGCAACATGATCTGTATTCTAAGTCTTTGATTTTTCGAAAATGTAGATGTTATACATTTTAATAAGTGAGTATGCTTATTTTATCATTGTGGTTATAGTGTTGGAACATGCCATGTATGTATTTGTTATCTTTGACATAACTGCTAATTGTTATTTGTTAATTTCGGTTGGTGACCCTTTATATTGTTGTGGAAAATTGAGCTTTACCCTCAGATGATACCCTAACCCGTACCACCGACGGTTACCCTGACGACGGAGACGTTGTTAGATTTCCTTGATCGTCATATGCCGACTGCTTGGGTGTACGACCCCGTCTCAAGCAGGGCTACTTATACGGGGAGATTGGTGAGAACCAGTAGGATTGCCGGGGCATTGTCTTATGTGGAGCACACTCACGCGCGGATCGCTTTTCTGGTACCTTTAGGACTAGTGCTTGAGGCGACCGGGGTATTTGCGGAAGCAGAGGGTCCGACAGTTAGAGTTGAGACGGAGGCCACTGTAGGTGTGGTGACTCCTACCGAAGTAGCAGGAGATGCGGTGCCTGAACCAGAGGCGGGTGACATTCTAGGTCCTTCTAGGCTAGTAGATGACTCCTTTGAGATTCCGGCGCCGCCGAAGCGACCTAGATCATGGATAGATCTGACTTCAGAGGAGACTGATCCTTCTCTGGCTGATGAGGAGGAGGATGTCACGTCGAGGCGAGCTACTGTGTCGGACGAGACTTGTGGAGAGTGTGGTGGTAACCTTTGCTATTGTAGTTTTAGTGCATGATCAAACTAGTTTTGTTGTATAGGGCCCTAATGTTTTGGTGGTTGTACTTATTTCTTTTTGGGATGACTGTATTTATGACGTAGTCTGATAGTGACTTTTTTCGGTGGGTCCATGATCCAAATTTTTGACGTGACCATGGGGGGAGAAAGCATTCTTGGAGCAGCACTTCTGCGCAGGGGTCTGCCGAGAATACCCCAGGGGTATGAGCGATTTCTGTTAGGTCTCATAGCCCCGATGTATTTTCTATTTGTATATTTTGAATATTAGTTTCCAAAACTATTTTAACTGGTTATATTATGATGTAATTAGTTAATTACTTTTGTCGTTTTATATTACGGCATATTACTTTATTGAGTGGATTTATTTAAATTCTTTTATTTGTTTTGACAAAAAAATACACTCGCACTGTTAAAAATCGAGGTGTTACAATTGTGGTATCAGAGCTTCGGTTATATTGTAGGTTGGGAGTCATTATTTGATCATGTGTTCAGGTAAGTAGTTAGAGTGTCAAGTCTTGTATAATTGTGATGATGCTATTAAGTTATATTTTGGAATTATTCTAAGTGGTGTGAGATTTCCACTTGATGATGGTTTTGTAGGGAACAATGCCTCCAAGAAGAGACGACACTGCAAGAACCAACGTCAGCCGGGATGATCGGATGGTCGAAGCAATGAATAACATGACTGCTTCTGTTGCTGCACAGACGGCTGCAAATACTCTACGAGATCTAGAGAAAAGAGAAATAGAGATTCGTGCTGCTGAATCAAGAGGACTAGAGGATTTCCGTTGTCATAATTCTCCAAAGTTCAAGGGTGATGAGGGTCCAGAAAGAGCTGACCAATGGATTCAGGAAATGGAGAAAATTTTTGAAATGATTAATTCCCAAACAATGGTAAAGGTCAACTATGCTACATATCTGCTATTAGGGGATGTAGCGTATTGGTGGAGAAGTACAAGGCTTCTTATGGGATCAACTCACGAGGAGGTGAACTGGGAGTTATTCATGTTGAAACTAAGTTGGTTCTTGCAATTAAAGTTTTGATGTTTACAAATGTATTTTATGAAAATCGTATTTTGACTTAGAAGGAAAAATCAGAGGATGACACCACCAGAGGATACACCAGAGGATGAGGTCACTAGAAGATAAAAAATGCCACCAGAAAGTTTGGCTAGAGGATGCCAGAGGATACATCCAAAGGAAACATCTAGATAATACTAGAGGATGTCATCAGAGGGTACCAGAAGATACCTCCAGAGGATGTCATCAGAGGGTACCAGAAGATACCTCCAGAGGATGTCATCAGAGGGTACCAGAAGATACCTCTAGAGGATGTCATCAGAGGATACCAGAAGATACCTCCAGAGGATGTCATCAAAGGCAAACATAAGATGATAGCATCAATCAGAGGATATCATCAAAAGGAAGGAAAAATAACATCATCAGAGGATATCTTTCTTGGCCCAGATCAGAAGGAACCAGAGTCCAAAAGAAGATTTTGTCTAGACCAAAAGGAAGCTTGTCAGAGGGAGACTTGGACCAGACCAAAAGGAAACGTAAGTCAGACTTGGTCCAGACATAATCCTGACCAGAAGATAGCATGGTCGTGAATATAAGACTTAGTTCAGACTTAGTCCAGACCAGAAGATAACTGGTCCAGAACAAAAGACTTGGTCTAGACCAGAAGATAGCATGGTCTAGAACATAAAACTTGATCCAGACTTGGTCTAGATCAGAAGATTAATTGTCCAGAACATAAGACTTAGTCCAGATTTAATTCAAACTTGGTCCAGATCAGATGATAAATGTCCAGATTAATCCAAATTAAAATATTAATGGTCCAGATTAAAATATCAATTGTCCAGATTAGAAGATCAATGGTCCAGATCAGAGGATCACATAATTGTACAGATCAGATCACATGGTCCAGAGTTGGCCGAGATCAGAGGATCACAAAATGGTACAGATCAGATCACATGGTCTAGAGTTGGTCGAGATCATTGGATCACAGAATTCGTACAAATTAGATTACATGGTCTAGATTTGGTCGAGATCAGAAGATCATACAGTCCAAAATTTAAATCATGATGCAAATCAGTGAAGACTTGATTAAAATTCGAAAGACTTGATTAAATTTTGATAGAAATTTGATCAAAGTATTAAGGGGATTTGATTCAAAAAATCACAGAAGACTTGAAGAAATTCAAATGCAATCTGAAGCTTAAAAAGATATGGTTCGAAATTCAAAGAAACAAGATTGGTCAACAGAATTTTCAAGTGCAATCTGAAGCTAAAAAGATACGGTTTTAATTTAAGTGAAACAGGATTGGCCAACAGAACTTTCGAAGGAAATCTGAGCAAGATTTATTTTGAATTTAAGCTTGGACAAAGCGCTATTTGCAGCTATAAAAAGAGGCTTCAGGCAGCAACATCAAGCATCGAAAAAGACAAGAACTCAAGCTTCATATTCAACACAATCCGAGAGTTCCAAAGAGAGAATCACTTGAGTGCAAAAGCAATGTTTTCTAAGTGTTTTCGAGAGAGAAATTCAGTGCAACAATCAGCTTTCTAGAAGCAACAAAAGTGTCTAAGAATCAGTGCAGCAATCAGCTTTCTAGAAGAAAATTTGCAGAGTTCAAAACCTTGTAATCTAACCCGATAGTGGTGCAGATTCCTTCTTTAATCTGGGGTTGTCAGATTGGTAGGAGAAGACTTGACATGTAGAGTCAAGGTGTTGTTTTCGTTCCTCAAAAGTCTGGGGTTGTCAGGCTATTTGAGAATACTAGCTTGGAGGGTCAGGTGCTGTAATTCAAAGGTTTTGAATTAGTGGATTAAAGCCTTCAGGATGAAGGGACTAGATGTAGTCAAGTTAATAGTGAACCAGGATAAATTACTGTGTCCTTATGCTGTTATTTTCTGCTGCTAAGTCTGATTATTTATTCATCAAGTAAATCACATCAACATTCAACAAAACAACAAAAAGATTCAAAGTTTGGCAAACACAATTCAACCCCCTCTTCTCGTGTTTGCACCTTCAGTTCAAAAGGAAGTTTTTGGAAAAATCCCGATGAGTACTAGAACTAAGCTGGGTGATGATTTTCTTAAATTACACTAGGGAAATATGACAGTCGGCGAATATGCTGCTAAGTTTGAGTTTTTGTCAAGACATTTTAGGTTTTTCCGTGAAGAAGTTGATGAACAATTTATGTGTCATCGTTTCCAAAATGGACTGAAGTATCAGATTCAAGACTCGGTCTTGCCATTGGGAATTCAATGTTTCCAAGCCTTAGTGGAGAAATGTAGAGAGGTTGAGGACATGAAGAATAAGAGGGCCAACCGAGGAGGAAACTTTAATTCATGAGGGCCTAGTCGGGTGAACCATCAGAACAATAAAGGAAAACAGGTTACTAAGCCATATAACCGACCACAAAACAACCACAGGGGTCATAATCGCCCGGGGAACCAGAATGTTGGAAGACTAAGTGGTTCGATGTTTCTGATTTGGGGAAGAGGGACATTATGCTAATGCTTGTACCACTAAAGATCCTCTATGCTACAATTTCCAAAAGCCGGGACACTTTGCAAGGGATTGCAAGGCTCCAAAGGTGGAACCAACAGTGAATGCGACTAGGGCTAATCGTCGTACTGCTAGGGGACGAGTTTATCACATGGGTGTTGAAGCTGGAAGTCAATCTTATAATTTGATCCAACGAGACTGCAAGATTGCAGGTAACACACTAACTGCACTTTTTGATTCGGGGGCAACCCATTCTTTCATTGCTATGGACTGTGTGAATCGTTTGAAGTTATCTATGTCTTCCTTGCCTTTTGATTTGGTTGTTTCCACACCTGCTAAGACTTTGACCATAAATACTACATGTTTATGCTTTCCTGTAACTATTCAGAATAGAGATTTCTTGATTAATTTGATTTGTTTACCCCTACAATCGCTCGATATCATTCTCAACATGGATTGGATGTCGTACATTATGTAATCTTGGATTGTGCTAGCAAATTAGTTCTTTTCCTCGAACTTGGAGTCGTTCGGTACTTGGCTGCTAACAAACTCATAGTGTCGCTGAGAGAAGGAACTCAAGAGTTTCTATCATTGGCTAACGGGGAGGCAAAGATAGATGTGAGCATAGAAGATGTGGTGCTTGTCAAGGAGTACCCAGACGTATTTCCAACAGAAATTCCAGGATTACCCAAGTAAGAGAGGTGGAGTTCTTCATTGATCTACACCCAGGAATCAGACCTATTTTGATTCCACTGTATCGGATGTCGCCATTGGAATTAAGCGAGCTCAAAGGGCAAATTGAAGATTTGTTGGAGAAAGGATTTATCAGACCAAGTGTGTCACCATTGGGAGCTCCTGTATTGTTTGTTAAGAAAAAGGACGGAAGTTCGCGCTTATTTGTGGATTATAGGCAACTATTAAGAATCATTATCCTTTACCACGTATCGATGATTTGATGGATCAATTAAGAGGAGCCGCAATGTTTTCAAAGATTGATTTGAAGTCAGGTTACCATCAGATTCGAGTAAGAGAAGGAGATACTCAAAAGACTGCTTTCAGAACCCGTTACGAATATTATGAATATCTTGTTATGCCATTTGGAGTTACAAATGCACCCGCAATTTTTATGGATTACATGAATAGAATCTTTAGCCCATTTCTGGATAAATTGTTGTAGTGTTCATCGATGATATATTGATTTATTCAAGGGATGAGGAAGAACATGGAGAGCATTTACGTCAAGTTCTTAAAGTTTTACGCGAGAAGCAATTGTATGCCAATCTATCAAAGTGCGAGTTTTGGCTAGAAAAAGTGAACTTCTTGGGACATGTGATAACAAAAGAAGGAATCGTTGTGGATCCGGCAAAGATTGAGACTATCCTTGCTTGGAAACAACCTCAGACTATCACAGACATACGAAGTTTTGTCGGACTGGCAGGATACTACGGGAGATTTATTGAAGGATTTGCTAAGATTGTTGCTCCATTGACACAACTCACTAGAAAGAATCAGTCATTTGCATGGACAGAGAAGTGTGAGGAAAATTTTCAGTTACTTAAGGAAAAGCTGACAACCTCACCAGTATTGATCTTGCCACAACCAGAAGAACCATACAAAGTTTACTGTGATGCATCTCACCAAAGTTTGGGATGTGTTTTGATGCAACACAAGAAAGCTATAGCCTACGCCTCAAGACAATTGAAAATTCATGAACGAAACTATCCTACTCATGATTTAGAGCTTGCTGCTATAGTTTTTGTATTAAAGATCTGGAGGCACTACTTATATGGATGCACGTTCACAGTGTTCAATGACCATAAGAGTTTGAAATATCTGTTTGACCAAAAAGAATTGAACATGCGCCAGCGGAGATGGATGGAGACTCTCAAGGATTTTGACTTCACATTGCAATACCACCCTAGGAAAGCCAATGTGGTGGCTGATGCATTGCGTAGAAGAAGTGTGTCAGTATCTTCAATGATAATGGCTAGACAACAAGAGTTGTGGGAAGCCTTTAGAGACCTACACTTGGACGTGGAGTTTGCACCGGGAATTTTAAAATGTTGAATGATAAAAATATTGAGTGGCCTACTTGAGGACATTGCGAATTTTCAAGATGATGCATTAATCTAAGAGAAGAGGAACCTAATAGTGCAAGGAAACACAGTTGAGTTCATGATTGGACCAGATAATATTTTGAGATGTAATGGGAGGATTTGTGTACCGGTAGTTGCAGATCTGAGGAGAATAATTTTGGAGGAGACTCATAAGAGCACATTGAGTATCCATCCCAGAGCAACAAAGATGTATCATGATTTGATGTAGAATTACTGGTGGCCAGGAATGAAGAGGCATGTAGCGGAGTATGTATCAACTTGTTTAACTTGCCAGAAAGCGAAAGTGGAACATCAGTGACCTGCTAGAATGTTGCAACCTTTGGATATACCTGAATGGAAGTGGGACAGTATTTCTATGGACTTTATAACTTGATTTCCAAAAACAAGAAGAAAGAATGATTCGATTTGGGTGATAGTGGATCGATTAACTAAATCTGCACATTTCTTACCAGTAAAGACCACTTATAAGGTAGATAAGCTGACAGAGATCTACATTGCGGAAATTGTCAGATTACACGGAGTGTCGTCGAGTATCGTATCAGACCGTGACCCAAAGTTCACGTGTCAGTTTTGGGGAGCGCTGCATGAAGGGTTGGGAACGAAACTGAAATTGAGTTCAGCATACCATCCGCAAACAGACGGACAGACCGAGAGAATGAATCAGTCATTGGAAGATTTATTAAGGGCATATGTATTAGATGATAGGGGAAGTTGGGATGATGTATTGCCATTGATTGAGTTTACCTACAACAATAGTTTTCACACAAGTATTGGAAATGCCAGACACCTTTGTATGGACGGAGAGAGGCTTTGGAAATGCCAGACACCTTTGTACCATAAGAGGCTTTGTATGGACGCAAATGCCAGACACCTTTATGCTGGTATAAGGACGGAGAGAGTATGATTGTAGGACCTGAGATGGTGCAACAGACTACAGAGAAGGTCAAGGGGATAAAAGAGAAAATGAATATCTCAAGAACCGTCAGAGTAGTTATGCGGACAAGCGTCACAGACATCTAGAATTCGAACAGGGTGATCATGTGTTTCTAAGGGTCACACCTACAACTGGAGTTGGCAGAGCCATAAAATCAAGAAAATTGACTCCGAAATTTTTTGGACCATACCAAATTACTGCACGAATTGGACCAGTGGCTTATCGGATTGCTTTACCTCCAACACTGTCCAATATTCACGACGTATTTCACGTGTTGCAGTTAAGGAAATACATCTCAGATCCGTCACACATGATTGAACCAGACACAATCCAACTAAAGGATAACCTGTCATTTGAAGTGCCACCTGTATGGATTGAGGACAGGAAGATTAAACAGTTAAGGAACAAGGAAGATTCGCTAGTCAAAGTGATTTGGAATCCAACTACTGGAGACGCAACTTGGGAACTAGAGAGTAAGATGAGGGAACAACATCCTAATTTGTTTATAGACGCGTAGTTTCGAGGATGAAACTAGTTTTAAGGGGGTTGTAATGTAAGACCCTTAATTTTAAATTAATTTATGGATTAAATATCAAATATATTTTAAGATATTTGTAATATGTTTAATATATGTATATTTTTATATATATATTTTGAGATTGACTAAAAATTATTTGTCGAATGATAATTTAATTTTATTACTAAACCCTAAATTATTTGTCGAAGGATAATTTAATTTTATTACGAAGAATTTAATACATGACATTTTATCTGCCAATAGAGTTGCGACGAGAGCATTTAGTTATTTGTGGGTTAATTTAAATATAATATATATATATACTGTAGGTGAAGTAAAATGTATATATATATATATGTATATGTGGGAGAGGAAAGGAAGGAAAAAAATTAGAAAACAGAGAGAGAGAGAAAACAGTTTCCCTCACTTGCCTGCGTACCCTTCTTCTTCTTCTTTTTCTGTTTGTGTTGGTAACAAATAAAAAAACCATACTCAGAACCTAGATTACTTCAAAATCTAAGCTTCCAATTGTGTTGGTTGCGACGACGCGAGCGGGAGTTTCGCCGGTTTTGGTCGCGGTAACGAAAACGGTCGAGAAAGCGTAACGAAGGTAAAGAGCTCCTTCCAACTTTTTAGTTTGCATGTAGGAACCCTAAATGTGTATTTGATGGTTGATAAATGTGTTATGTTGTTGAAAACATGAAGTTGTTGTGGTTGATGTTGCTGATATGTTGTTGCGTTAAAGATGTATTGGTTGTTGTTGTGCTGTTGTGATGATGATGTTCTGATTTCTGTTGTTAAAGATCTTGTGGTTGTGTTGTGGTGTTTGTAGTGATTTTTCAAAGAAAAGAGTTTGAGCTCGAAGATGTATTCGAATAACATACTGTCTTCGAAGATGTATTCGAATAACATACTAGTGTATTCGAATACACCTCTGAAAAATTTAATTTTCATTCAAATTTTGAATGTCGTATTCGAATACGAAACCCCATTTTTGAATACAATTACGTGATTTTTGCTACTGACTTAGCATCTGTATTCGGCTACGACACCCTCGTATTTTTGCTACGACGCAATGAATGTTGGTGTTGAACCCAAAATTGACGAAACTATGAATGACGGTGTTGAACTTGATATGGTGGATTTGACTGATGTGTTTATTATCGACATGATGTTTGATATGCGAGATGATTTGTTAAAATGAGTAAGAAATGTTGGAAGGAAAAATGAAATTGTTGTTGTTATTTTTAGATCTAAAACTACCACAACACAACCAATAACAAAGACAAAATTAATTCGTGGTTGTGAAAGAAGCGGCAATATAGACCTTGGAAGTGTTGGAACCAAGTTGGTTTTTCACTTAGAGTTTTGATGTTAACAAAAGTATTTTATGAGTACAATAAATTTGGATTAATGGCATCATTAAGTATGAAAAATTAGAAGAAAAAAATTAGAGGAAACGACCAGAGGGTACCACTAGAGGATATCACCAGAGGAAGTGACCGGAGGAAAGTCATTGTAATAAATCTGCTTAGTAGAAGCAAAACCAAATTCGTCTCAAACTCTTTGTAACCCATCCCAATAGTGGCTTTAGTGTGCCTCAAGCAATTTGTGGATCTCAGGTTGTGTTGAGAAGGCTTGACTTGTAGGGTCAAGTGAGTAGTTTGCCTTCAATAATCTGAGGTTGTCAAATTGTGTGGAGAGGACTTGGCTTTTAGATTCAAGGTGTTTGTGTTCCTAAAAAATTTTGGGGCTGTCAGGATGTTTTGAGAAGACTGACTTCTACGATCAAGTGTTGTGTAATTCAATAAGTTGAATTAGTGGGCTAAATCCTTCTTAGTGAGGGGACTGGACGTAGCTGCCAAGTTAATGGTGAAACAAGATATATTGTTCATGTCACTTTACTTCTACATTCCTGAGTTCTGTTATTGCTCCTGCTCTAAGTCATCAAATTTGAACCAATTTTAATCAAATAATAAAAAAGAATCCAACTTGGACAAACACAATTCAACCCTATCTTCTCGTGTTTGCACCATCAATTGGCATCAGATCTTGGTCTCAAGGCTGAGCACTTTACAATGTTTGAGGAAAAATCTAAGGATTCAACATGTTTGGATTCAATGAAGAAGCTTCTAGAGGAAACATCAACAAAACTACCTTTGTTTGTTGGTGAACATTTTGAGAACTAGAAGGATAGGGTGAGGAGTTTCTTTATTTCACAAGATTGGGGTTGTCAGGTTGTGTGGAAAACACTTGGCTTGTAGAGTCAAGGTGTTTATGTTCCTCAAAAAGTTTGGGGTTGTCAGGTTGTTTTAAGACTGACTTGTAGGGTCAGATGTTGTATAATTCAAGAAGTTGAATTAGTGGATGAAATTCTTCTTAAGAAGGGGAAATTGGACGTAACTACCAAGTTGGTGGTGAACTAGGATAAATTTCTTGTGTCACATTACTTATGCATTCCTGAGTTATGTTATTGTTCATGCTCTAAGTCATTAAATCCGAACCAATTTTTATCAAATAATAGAAAAGAATCCAATTTAGACAAATACAATTCAACCCCTTCTTCTCGTGTTTGCACCTTCAATAAGCATCAGAGCTTGGTCTCAAGGTTGAGCCCTTTATAGTGTTTGAGGAAAGATCCAAGGGTTCAACATGTTTGGATTTAGTGAAGCTCTTGGAGAACACATCAACATACCACCTCTGTTTGTTGGTGAATATTTTGAAAACCAGAAGGATAGGGTGATGAGTTTCTTTATTTCAAAAGATCTTGAACTTTGGGACTTGGTGGAAGATGGTTATACTGCTCCAACAAAAGAAGATGATACTGAAATTCCAAGAAAAGAGATGAATGTTGATCATAAGATGTACAAGATGCATCATAAGTCCAGAACATTCATGATAAATGCAATCACTTTCAAAGGGTTTGACAAGTGCACCATTTATGATAGTCTGATTTTGACTTATGAAGGAAGCAAGAAAGTTCAAGATGAAGGAGCAAACACGAGAAATGGGATTGAATTGTGTTTGACTTAGTTGATAACTTTTTCATTATTTGATTAAACTGGTTCAGACTTCATAAGGAGTGCATGAATAAAGTGACACAAGTAATTTATCATGTTTCACCACTAATTTGACTACATCCAGCCCCTTCACTCAAAAGGATTTAATCCACTAATTAAACAACTTGAATTACAAAGCACCTGACCCTCCAAGCCAGTCTTCTCAAACAGCCTGGCAACCCCAGACTTTTGAGGAACACACACACATTGACTCTACCAGCCAAGTCTTCTCCACACAATCTGACAACCCTAGATTGTTGAAGGCACGCTAACACCATAATTCAGTTTGAATACAAAGGTTTGGAAGTTGAGTAGTTGCTTCTGACAAGCTGATTATAACAATGGCTATCACACTCTAATAAGTGAATCTTGATTGAACAAATGTTTCTCTCTTTGAACTTTAAGATGAATTTGGCATTTTGAGCTTGAGTTCTTCTAATCTTTTCTGATTTTTCGATGATCTTCTTCTTCAGCCTTGAGTATCTATTTTATGGCTCCAATTTAGTCCTTGTTTAATTTTGAATTGTATCTTCATTCCTAGCTTGGTCAATAATTATCGTATTCAAAAATAATTCTGAACAAGATGCTTTTGATAATATTTTCTTTAGCCAATTCTTTATTTCTCGATCCAATCTGAGCAGTTCTTCTAGATTGATTATGTTCGTATTTTGTTCAGATTGAGTGTGAAAGTTCTTCAGATTGATTATGTTCGTATTTTGTTAAGATTGAGTATGTAAGTTCTTCAGATTGATATTGTTCATATTATTTTAAGATTGCTTTCGCAAATTCTTCAGATGAAACTTCCTTCCTATTGCTTGCTTTGATCTTGGCGGGAACATAGTGTTGGACCGATTCTTAAACTTTCACAATTAGGAATATGACCAAGTCCAATTTAGTATTTTGTCCCTTGTCAAAGTTTGAATCATATCTTTGCAAATAATAAATGTATCTTTTTGTGAGTGTTTCTTCTTGTAAATAATTCTTGATCATATCTTCTTGTAAATAATTCATATCTTTTTGTAGATAAATCTTGATCAAATCTTCTTGTAAATAATTTATATCTTCTTGTGATGAATCTTGTTTAAATTTTCTTGTAAATAATTCATATCTTCTTGTAGATATATCTTGATCAAATTTTCTTGTAAATAATTCATATCTTATTGTTCATAAGATGTTGATCATTACTTGTTTACAAAAGGTGATAAACACTTTGTGGAATTTATCCTTACTATTTAAGAATTTTACCCATGTCCACCTAGTGTAATCATCTACTAAAACAAAGCCATATTTCTTTCCACTTAGAGAGATTGTTTTCACTGGCCTAAAGAGATCTATATATAGGAGCTCAAGGGGCATTAAGGTAGAGACTAAGTTCTTAGGGGTAAAGGAGTTCTTTGTTTGTTTTCCCTTTTGGCAAGCTTCACACATAGTTTCAGTTTTGTAACTAAGCTTAGGTAGACTTTTGACTAGTTGAAATTTATTTAGTTTTGAAATTAATCTAAGGTTTGTATGACCTAATATTTTGTGCCAAATTAGTTTATCTTCATTTATTGACATAAGACACTTAACCTATCTGACCTATAAAGAGTACATGTTCATCCTTTTGACTAATTGTCTTGCATGTTTTTTTATTAAATACAATATCATAATTACTATCACTTAACTGACTAATACTTAATATATTATGTATAAGACCTTTAACAAACAAAACATCTTTAATAGAAGGAGATGTACAGTTACCAACTGTGCCTTGCCCTATGATTTGGACTTTCTGTTTGCCTCTACTTCTTTCCATTTGGTGAGGTTGTTCTCACTAGGCCAAAAAGATCTATATGTAAGAATGATAAGTGCCAAATTTATCTAATTTTCCATGATCTTTTGGGCACTTATACGTTTGAAATGTTAAAGATATATGTTAAATTATCCCTCAATAGGTTATTTTAGTAAGTAGTTAGTTTTTATATAAATATTATGGTAAATATGTTACTTATAAGTATTAATTATTGTGTTTAATTGTAGGAGAAATATCAAAGTGGTCCAAGCAAAGGAAAAGCAAAAAGCCAAAATTGAAGAACTTGGCTTAAGCCAAAACAGGCTGGCTTAAGCTAGAATGATGCTGTAACCAAAACCAGAAGGACCGCTTAAGCCAAAGCTTAGCTGGCTTAAGCAAAAATGAGGCAGAGACATGGATTTTGAAGAACCCAGTTGGCTTAAGCCATATATTTTCTGGCTAAAGCGGGAAACCTTTCCTAAGCATGAAGAAACCTGTTGGCTTAAGCCAAATTGGTCTGGCTTAAGCGAGACCATCAACTCATTTCCTTTAAAAACGCAGACAGATTTCCAAAAGGGTGGTTACTGAGTTCAAAAGAGGAATCGAGAGAGAAGACAGAGAAAGAAAATGGTTGCTTGATTGGGGATCAACCGAAGAGCTGGAATTGTTCCTTAGACATCACAAAGCCGTCCTTTCTTCTGAGATCTTCGCTTTGAGCTTGAAAGCATCCATGCCTATGGATTGCTAATTTTCTTTTGTTAGGATTGGATGTAACTCTTTAACTTAGATGTATCTAATTTGATTTCTATATACAGATATTTGTTTCTATGCGATGATTTCAATTATTTAATCTTATTCTTCATACATGTTTTAGCTTGATCATCTAAGGAATGAATTTAGATTTGATATGTGAGTGAGAACTACATGTTTAAGTCGGACTTAGATTATCTCATCTAACAAACTTGATTGCTAGAAATAGAATTAAGTATGTTTGTCAATTTACATCTGAACTCATTATGGTTATCCTTTTTAATTATGCGAGAGATCGGTAATTAGATTAGGGAATTGTTAATCTTCTCATGTAAGAGATTAATGAGATTGATAAGAACTGATGTAATGAAATTAAGCATAGAACATGATTTGTATGTTGAATCAATAGGATACTGAACAGTTAATAAATGAAATCCAATTCCAACAGTTTTCTCATAGTGTTTTAAATCTTTTTTTTTATTATTGCTTATTTTACATTTGAATCTAGTTACCAAAACAATCATCCAAATACTTGAAAACTTATTGCTCGAGTGATTCATTAAAGAACGACATTGTATTTCCAATTCCTGGTGGATACGATACAACCATTTTGCTATACTATAATTGAATCCTAAGGGATTTGAAAGTAGATTGGTAAAAACACTTTCATCAAAATGGGCTGTTGTCGGGGAATTGCGTCTAAATACAAAAGCATTTCTTTAGTTGTTATCTTGAGCAATCATAAATATAGTACGTAGTTTTATTTACATTTTGATTATCTTGTTAACTAATCCTCTTGGCTAGATTTGTGTTATCTTTCTGTTTATGCGAGGTAGGATTCCAGCTGATCAACTTTTGTTCGACCCAGAAATAGAGAAAGCAACTAGGAAAAATAACAGCAAAGCAAGGAAGAGAAAACAACTGGCTAAGCAAAGAAGGGAGCAAGAAGCAACTTTTATCTCAAGTTCTTCTACAAACCAAGACACAACAATGGCTGCAGAAGAACCAGGCAATGGAGCACCAACTAATGGTGGAAATGATGTAGGCTTTGTCAATTTCAAACCAAGGAATATAATCAGAATTGGCAGACCTACAGGAAATCAAAGGCCACCTGAAATGAAGATTGGATTAGTACAACTGATGTATGCCAATCCTTTCGCAGGTTTGGATCATGAGGATCCCTACACACATCTTACAAAGTTCTATGAACTTTGTGGTACTGCTGGTATAATAGAGACTGAGGAAGAAGCTGTATTTCTTAAGCTATTCCCTTTGACCCTCATTGGAAAAGCTAAAGAGTGGTTTCTCGACCAATTACAACAAATTCTATCTGATTGGAATCAATTGGAGGAGAAATTCATGGCTAGGTATTTTCCTCAATCAAAATTTATGGATTTTAAAACTGCTGTTTCTACTTTCTCTCAGATTGCAAGTGAAAGTTTATGTGAAACCTGGGAGAGGTACAAATCAATGTTGAGGAAGTGTCCAAACCATGGATTCGATGCAAAGACACAAATCCAAATTTTCAGAAATGGCTTACTCCAGCACCACAAATTGATCCTAGATGCCACAACTGGAGGATCTTTGATAGCTAAATCTTCAACAGAAGCCATTGATATAATTGAGTCTATGGCCATCAATTATCAACAAGGCCAACACCAAGAGGTCCAACAAAAAGAGGCATGATAGAGCTTGCATGGAACGAGGCAATCTTAGCACAAAACGAGCTTTTGCAACAGCATATGGAGGAAATGACAAAGCAATTGGCAAATCTTCCTAAACATTTGAAGGAGATGCAGGAATCATCATCCAGTAGGCAGGTAAACAAATGAGATGTGTGTATAGGTGATCATCCTACAAGTTATAGTGAACCCAAAGAGGAGGAAGTTCAGTATATGTCCAATCAGCCAAGGCAATGTCAATATCAGAACAACTACTCTAGGGGAACCAACCAAAACTTCAACCAACCTTGGAGGCAGGATGTTAGACCTTCTTCTAATAGGCCACCACAATATCAAAACCAACAGTATCAACAACCACCATAGGATCGAACTTCAAAATTGGAGGACACATTGTTTCAATTTATGTAGATGTCAATGGCTAACCAAAAGAATACTGATGCATCCATCAAGAATTTGGAGATCCAAATGGGCCAATTAGCAAAATAGTTAGCAGACACTCACAAAGGAGCATTTACGGGCAATACTAAGTCTAATCCTAAGGAGCACTGCAAAGCAATCACAACATAGAGTGGTAAGTTGATAGGTAAAGGTATTGGTGAGAACCAAAGTGAAAAGAATGTGATTGTTGTTGAGGAGGAAAGTGAGACTGAAAAAGAAGAAAATGAGAGAGAAGTGCTGAAAAATAAGAGTGAGGATGTACATAAGAGTGAAAATAAACAAGAACAAAGTGAGGAGGAGAAAAGAAAAGCAAGAGGAAAAGAACAAGTAGGTACTAGTGGAGAGAAAAAGAGAGTGAGGTGAAAAACCATGAGAAGAGCGCACAAAAAGCCCCACCTGTGAGAAACCTGCCTTATCCACATGTTTCTACAAGAAAAGACAAAGAAAGGCAATTTGCAAGATTCATGGATATATTCAAAAGGCTTCATATCAATATTCCATTTGCAGAAGCCTTAAAGCAGATGCCTACCTATGCAAAATTCATGAAAGAACTATTGACAAGGAAGAGAAGATTTATAGAGGAGAAGACTATTGAGCTGGATGCTAGCTGTAATGCTATTACTCAGAAATACATCCCTCTAAAGGCAAATTGTTGGAACCAAGTTGGTTCTTGCAATTAAAGTTTTGATGTTAACAAATGTATTTTATGAAAATAACATATTTGACTTAGAAGAAGAATGAAAAATGTCACCAGAAGAATAGATCAGAGGATGACGTTACCAGAAGCAGAAATCAGAGGATGACGTCACCAGAGGATGTCACTAGAAGATGACGTCACCAGAGGATGTCACTAGAAGATGACGTCAACAGAAGCAGAAATCAGAGGATGATGTCTCCAGAGGATATCATCAGAGGAATCTGTCAGAGAAAAATGCTCAAAACAGAATCTGAGAAAAATGCTCAAAATAGAATCTAAGAAAAATGCTCAAAATAGATTCTAAGAAAAATGCTCAAAACAGAATCTAAGAAATATGCTCAAAACAAAATATGAGAAAAATGCTCAAAATAGAATATGAGAAAAATGCTTAAAACAGAATTGGAGCAAAAGACTAGAGAAACATAATCTAGCTAAAAATATGCTCAAAACAGAATCTAAGAAAAATGCTCAAACCAGAATTGGAGCAAAAGACTCGAGAAACATAATCTAGCTAAAAGCATGCTCAAAACAGAAGCGGAGCAAAATGCTCAAAACAGATTAATTGAAATACACTTCAGAAGTAAAGCATCAGTGAGCAAAAGACTCAAAACAGAATCTGAGCAAACTACTCTAGAATATTCTCAAAACAGATTGATCGAAATACACTCCAGAAGTGAAGCATCAGTGAAGTCCTAATTTCAACTATAAATAGAGACTTAATGCTGAAGAATAAAGCATTGAAAAATAGAAGAACTCAAGCAAAAATTCATAAGTATTCAGAGAGTTCAAAGAAGAGAAACACTTTCTTAAAAGATAAATATTTTCTAAGTGTTCTTTTCTTAGAGTGTGAAGCTGAACGTTATCATAAATTATTAAGAAGCAAACACTCTAGTTCACTTTAAGATTATTGTGAGTATCAACTTTCCAGAAGTAGTTACTCAGTTCTAATTTTGATCCCTTATATAAAATCCTATAGTGTTGTAATTTCTTCTAAAATATGGGGTTGTCAGGTTGTTAGAAAAAGACTTAGCTTGTAGGTTTAAGGTTGTGAAGGTTCTCAAAAGTATGGGGTTGTCAGACTGTTTGAGAAGACATGGCTGGTATAGTCAAGGTGTTGTTGTTCCTCAAAAGTCTGGCGTTGTCAGGCTGTTTGAGAAGACTTGGCTGGTTTAGTCAAGGTGTTGTTGTTCCTCAAAAGTCTGGGGTTGTCAGGCTGTTTGAGAAGACTTGGCTGGTATAGTCAAGGTGTTGTTGTTCCTCAAAAGTCTGGGGTTGTCAGGCTGTTTGGGAAGGTTGGCTCGTAGGGTCAGTGGTGATGTAATTCAAAGGAGTTTGAATTAGTGAAAAGGCCTTCTGGAGGAAGGGACTGGACGTAGCCTAGTTTACGGTGAACCAGTATAAATTGTTGTGTTATTATGTTATTTTTATCCGCTGCTGAATCTGATTAGTTATCTATCGAATAATTCACATTAACATTCAACAAAATGGCAAAAGTAATTAAGTTTGACAAACACAATTCAACTCCCCCTTCTCGTGTTTGCACCTTCAATTGGCATCAGAGCTCATTCTCAAGGTTGAGCACTTTACATTGTTTGAGGAATGATCCAAGGGATCAACATGTCTGAATTCAATGAAGAAGCTACTGGAGGAAACATCAACAGACCACCTCTGTTTGATGGAGAATTATTTGAATATTGGAAGGACAGGTTGAGAAGTTTTTTTATTTCACAAGATCCTGAACTTTGGGACTTGGTGGAAGATGGATATACTGCTCCAGAAGATGTTGATGGTGTTAAAATTTCCAGGAGAGATATGGATGCTGACCAGAAGAAGTTGTTCAAGTCGCATCACAAATCCAGAACGTTCATGATCAATGCAATCACGTTCAAGGAGTTCGACAAATGCACTAACAGAGAAACAGCGAATAACATCTATGATAGTCTGATTTTGACTTACGAAGGCAGTAAGCAAGTCCAAGAAGCAAAGACTAACATTATAGGCAAGAAGTACGAGTTATTCAAGATGGAAGAAGATGAAGACATTGAAACTATGTTTTCCAGATTCCAGACTCTAGTATCAGAATTAAGGGTACTAGAAAAGAGCTACACTATTGCTGATCATGTAAGGAAAATACTTAGAAGTCTGACAATCAAGTGGAGACCAAAGATCACTGCTATTCAGGAAGCTAAAGATCTAAATACTCTAATGCTGGAAGAATTAATCAGCTCCCTTAGATCACATGAAATTGAATTGGAAGAAGATGAACGCAAGAAGAAGAACAAAACTCTAGCCCTGAAATCCAAGCAGAAGAAGGCTCTGAAAACAACATCAGAAAATAGTGATTCAGACGATCAAAGTCTGAACTCAGAGGAAGAAGAAATTGCTTTCTTATCCAGGAAGTTCAGAAAGATGTGGCATAACAGAAGGAATAAATTTCCCCAGAGATATTCCAATTAGTCCAACAAAGAAAGTGATGATGCACATGACAAGAAAGGCATTATCTGCTACGGATGCAATGAATCTGGACATATCAAGTCAGAATGTCCAAATATGTAGAAAAGGAAGTACCAGAGGAAAGATTTCAGAACTAAGAAGAAAAGCATGATGGCTACATGGGATGATTCTGATGAATCTTCTGAAGATGAACATGCTGATTTGGCTATGATGGCTCACACCAACTCTGGATCCAACATAGAATCTGATTCTGGAAGAGAATCAAAAGATGATGAAACTGAGGTATATTCTGAATTCACTCGATCTGATTTGATTACTGTTTTGAATAATTTTTTAAACAGTAATTACAAATTATCTTTAAAACTGAAAACTCTCAAGAAAGAAAATACAAATCTAACAGAAGAAGTTAATGTTTTAAAAAATCAGATTACAGAATTTAAAACAGAAAGTGTCATTCTTGAAACTGATATTGCAAAATTGAAAACAGAGAATGTATGTTTGAAAAACAGTTTTGCTGAACTTAAAGATAAAGTTTAAATCTGAAAAATAATCATAATTCAACAGCAATTGAAAATACCACAAGTAATTCTGATATGCATGAACAAGTTCTTCAAGAATTTCTTGATAGTGGTATGGAAAGAAGCAAATATGCTTCTATGATTTATGGAGTCAGTAGGAACGAAAATAGAGGTATAGGATTTGAAGAAACAATAATTAAACCTAAACCTATGTTTAAACATGTTCCCTCTGATATAGTGTGTAATGTTTGTTACAAGAAAGGTCATTCCAAAGTGTCTTGTCGTATGCTAAATACAAGGGAAAACAAGAAACTTTTCAAGACTAACAAACCTGGACCCAACCAGATTTGCGTACCAAAAGATAAAATTGTCTATGTTGCAGATGTTCTAAGCAACCAAATTGAAACACCAGTCATGGTGCCTAGTCAATGGATGCTTGCAATATATGAAGGGAAAAAGGTTTATGTTCCAACATCTACCAAGTAGAAGCAAAGTAACTCTGGTGGAAGAAAAACTGGTAAATACAATGCCTATCAGAACCAAAACCATAGGAGGAATAGGAAATACCAAAACAGGCAGAGAAATCACACATATCAACAAAACTTGAACTACCAGAGGAATCAGAATTATCATCAGTTCTAAAACTATCAGAGGAACCTGATATATCAGCAGAAAGAGAAGTGTCAGTATTTGGAGAGTTCTTCAAACACTCCAGTAAAATTCATCAAGACTACAAACCAGGAAGTGAATTCAAATTCCTTCATCCAAACCATCTAATCACAGAACATACAGATTCAGAATCTGAAAATCAGAAACAAGAGGATTTTCAGAGTAAAACTGAAACTATTGACATAGAGGTTACATCTTGTTGTAAATACTATTATTGTTTGAAATTTATGTTTAATGTGATAACAAGAAGCTTGATCTTAAAAATCAAAGCTAGATAAGTATTCTGCAGGTTTTCAAACTGTCAGAGGAACCAAGTGATTCACGTGATGTGAACACTTCAACAGAAACAGTATTTTAGTGGTTTCAAAAACAAGCAGAAACCACCAGAAGCAGAATTAATGGTTTGACTGTATTGAGTTCATTTTTAAATTATTTGATTTGTATTATGTTATATGACAAATAGCTTGACCTGAAAAGTCAAAGCAAGATGAAGCTGATGCAGGTTAACCAGAACTAGAGAAAACTTATGCTAGTTTACCAGAACCAGAGGAAACCGAAGCTAGTTTACCAGAACCAGAGGAAACCGAAGCTAGTTTACCAGAACTAGAGGAAACCGATGCAGGTTTACTAGTTCAGAAGCTGATACAGATTTACCAGAACCAAAAGCTGATGTAGACAAACCAAGAGAGCTTGAAAAGATAGAAGATGAAAGCAAAACAGAAGAACCTGACAAATCTTCAAAGGATGAATCTGAAGATAAGTCAGAAGAAAGATGGATGGAAGTACAAATCTTCACATCCCGAAATGCCAATCATTGGGAGTGGAAGTGATTTCTTAAGGATCAGATCATTACTTGAAGAAATCAGTTTGTTTGGCTTACTCTCATTTATTAAGCCTAGTTTTGTTGATGAAGCACCGAGGGAAGACGGATGGATTCTTGCCATGCAAGAGGAGTTAAATGAATTTGAAAGGAATGATGTTTGGGATCTAGTTCCAAGACCAGAAAAGAACATTATTGGAACCAAGTGATTTTCAGAAACAAGCTGAATGAAAAAGGAGAAGTTGTCAGTAACAAGGCACGACTTGTTGCACAAGGCTACAGTCAGCAAGAAGATATTGACTACACTGAGACTTTTGTTCCAGTGGCCAGAATTTTCTAAATTGATGCAGCAGGAATTTCAAATGAGCAAGATGGGAGAACTTAAGTTCTTCCTATGAATACAAATTCAGCAAAGTCAAAAAGGTATATACATTCATAAATCAAAATATACAAAAGAGATTCTCAAGAAGTTTAAGATGAGTGAATGCAAATCTATGGCTACTCCAAAGCACCCTACCTGCTCACTTGAAAAGGATGACTCAAGACAAAAAGTTGATCAAAAATCCTACAGAGGAATGATAGGATCTCTACTCTATCTCACTGCTTCGAGACCTGATATCATATTTAGTGTATGCGTATGTGCTAGATTTCAGTCTGACCCGAGGAAATCCCATTTAACTGCCGTTAAGAGAATCCTTAGATACCTAAAAGTCACTACCAACCTCATCTTGTTCTAAAAGAAAACTCCTACATAAAAACTGAGTGGATATTGTGACTTTGATTATGCTGGAAATAATCTCGAAAGAAAAAGTACAAGTGGAAACTGCACATTATTAGGAGAAAATTTAATATCCTGGACAAGCAAGAGACAAAGCACCATTGTCATGTCAACAGCAGAAGCTGAATACATTTCAGCAGCCTGATGCAGCTCCCAACTCATTTGGATGAAACATCAGCTGGAAGACTACAAAATCATGGAAACAAACATCCCTTTATACTGTGACAACACTTCAGCCATCAACCTAACCGAAAACCCTATCCTACATTCTAGAGCCAAACACATAGAGATCAAACACCACTTCATTAGAGATTATGTTCAAAAAGGGGTACTTAACATTCAATTTGTAGACACTAGCCATCAATGGGCTAACATATTCACCAAACCATTACCTGAAGATAGGTTTGACTTCATCAAGAAAAACCTCAACCTTACCTTCATCCCTGACTAGTTGCTTAGTAAGGTTGTAGTTTATTTTAATTTATTGCTACATGTATTTTCGTGTACTTTTATAAAATAAAATAAAATTCAGGAACATTCCTTTTGTCTGATGACAAATGGGGAGAAGATGTAGTATTTGATAAAAATATCTGAGAAAATATGATGCATTTGAAAGGGGAGAAGATGATGTATTTGATAAAAATATCTGGGAAAAGATTATGTATTTGAAAGGGGGAGAAGATAATGTTTTTTATATGGTATCTGGGTATTAGACATAAAGGGAGAAAATATAAAATGAAGCTTAAGTCAAAAGAAAGAAAAAGTATTATAAAAAATACATGGTGTTGTCATCATCAAAAAGGGGGAGATTGTTGGAACCAAGTTGGTTCTTGCATTATGAATCAACAAATGTATTTTATGAAAATCGTATTTTGACTTAGAAGAAGAATGAAAAATCAGAAGATGTCATTAGAAGCATAAACCAGAAGATGACGTCACCAGAAGCAGAAATCAAAGGATGTCATCAGAAGCATAAACCAGAAGATGACGTCACCAGAAGCAGAAATCAGAGGATGACGTCAGCAGAAGATATCACCATAAGTTAAAAATGCATCCAGAGGATACATCCAGAAGATACATCCAGAGGATACCAGAGGAAACATCCAGAGGATGTCACCAGAGGGTACCAGAAGATACCTCTAGAAAATACCAGAGGATATCATTAGAAGATATCATCAGAGGATGTCACCAGAGGATATTATTAGGGAATATCATCATAGGATATCACCAGAGGATATCATCATAGGATAAAATCAGAGGATCCCATCAGAGGATAATTTCAGAGGATCACATTAGAAGAAAAAATCAGAAGCTACATCATGAGAAGCTAAAAGTATACTCAAAATAGAATTTGAGAAAAACGCTCAAAACAGAATCAGAGAAAAAGACTCAAGAAACAGAATATAGCTAAAAGTATGCTCAAGCAAAATGCTCAAAACAGAATCGGAGCATAAGACACCAGAAACAGAATCTGAGCAAAATACTCCAGAATATTCTCAAAACAGAATTAATCGAAATACACTCCAAAAGTAAAGCATCAAATCAAAGTGAAGCTCTAATTTCAACTATAAATAGAGGTTTAATGCTGAATAATAAAGCCTCGAAAATAGAAGAACTCGAGCAAAAAATTCCTAAGTATTCAAAGAGTTCAAAGGAGAAAAACACTTGCTTAAAAGATAAATATTTTGTAATTGTTCTTTTCTTAGAGTGTGAAGCATATCATCATCATAAATTTTCATAAGCAAACACTCTAGTTCACTTTAAGCTTATTGTGAGTATCAACTTTCCATAAGTAATTACTCAGTTCTAATTTCGATCCCTTGTATAAAATCGTATAGTGTTGAAGTTTCTTTTTAAAATATGGGGTTGTCAGGTTGTTAGAAAAAGACTTAGCTTGTAGGTTTAAGGTTGTGAAGTTCCTCAAAAGTCAAGGGTTGTCAGACTGTTTGAGAAGACTTGGCTTGTATAGTCAAGGTGTTGTTGTTCCTCAAAAGTCTGGGGTTGTCAGGCTGTTTGGGAAGACTGGCTTGAAGGGTTTGTGGTCTTGTAATTCAAAGGAGTTTAAATTAGTGAAAACGGCCTTCTAAAGGAAGGGACTGGACGTAGCCTAGTTAAAGGTGAACCAGGATAAATTGTTGTGTTCTTATGTTGTGATTATCCGCTACTAAATCTGATTATTTATTCATCAAATAATTTGCATCAATTCAACAAAACAGCAAAAGAATTCAAGTTTTGAAAACACAATTCAACCCCCTTCTCGTGTTTGCAGCTTCAGACCTTTCATGAAGATAGCCAGAGTAATGATTGATGTTGATGCAGGAAAACTGAAGGTCAGCGTGCAGGATGATGAAGTAATTTTCAATGTTTTTGAGGTCTTGCAATATCCAAAGGACATAGGACAATGTTTCTCCATTGATGTTATTGATGAGGTGTGTTATGATGCACATAAGCAGTTACAATCATTTGATCCTCTAGGAAGAGTTGTGGTAAACATGCATACTAGCTTTAACGAGGAAGAAGAACAAGAGATTGAAAAATGTTTACAGGATCTTGATTCCCTCAAAGAGATTCATCCAAAACGGGTAGCACTGGAAAGCATTGAAAATGTAGCTAACAACAAGCAGACTGATCAAAAACTGGAATTGAAGTTGTTACCTTCCCATTTAAATATGTGTTTCTGCAGGGGGAAGTTGAAAAACTAGTGATTATTAGTAGTTCCTTATCACCACAAGAAGAGAAAAAGTTGATTGAAGTTCTCAAAACAAATCAAGGAGCAATAGGCTAGACACTAGCTGGTTTGAAAGGTATTAGTCCTTCATATTGTATGCATAAAATTCTAATGGAGGATGATTTTAAACCTGTAACCCAGCCTCAAAGAAGATTGAATCCAACCATGAAAGAAGTAGTTAGAAAAGAAGTGGTGAAGATGCTTGAAGCCAAAATGATCTACCCTATTTCAGATAGTTCCTGGGTGATTCCAATCCATGTGGTACCAAAGATAGGAGGAATGATTGTGGTAGCCAATGAAAAAAATGAATTAATTCCAACCAGAACTGTCACAGGTTGGAGAATGTGTATTGCTACCGGAAGCTAAATAAAGCCACTAGGAAGGACCACTTCCCACTGCCTTTTATGGATCAAATGCTGGAAAGATTATCTGGGCAAGCTTTCTATTGTTTTCTGGATGGTTACTCCAATTACAATCAAATCACTGTAAATCGAGAAGATCAGGAGAAAATAGCTTTCACATGCCATTTTGGTATTTTGCTTATAGGAACATGCCTTTTGGACTATGCAATGCTCCTACAACCTTCCAGAGATGTATGCTAGATATTTTCTCATATTTGGTGGAAAATGTATAGAAGTTTTCATGGATGACTTCTCTGTATTTGGAGCTTCTTTTGATTTATGCTTGATGAACTTGGACACTGTACTGAAACGGTGTGTTGAAACAAACCTTATCTTGAACTAGGATAAATGTCACTTCATGGTAACTGAAGGAATTGTCATGGGCCACAAAATCTCATCAAAGGGTATGGAGGTTGATAAAGCAAAGGTGGAAGTCATTCAAAGGCTGAAAAGTATTTTTGTTCTTTTGTTTAATTCCAAACCCTAAAGAAAAACAATTTTTATCCCTTACTTTCAAAGTAAAAAGAGCATTTATAATGGGATTGTATGCATTTATGCAAAATTGGGGGAAATGGAGGCTGTTTGTGTTCTTTTTACGAAGAAAGCAAAATTGTTCAGATTTTCTCAATCTTTAGTACATAATCTTGTTCATACAAAAAAAATAGAAAGATAAAGAGAAAGATTGAGAAAATTATGAAAATGATAAGAAAAAGGGTTATATAAATCCAAATGTGAAAAGAAGGGTGACAAAAAGGGATTGGTAAAAGGAAAAGTGAAGTGAGCATGAATGCATGGTTTTATTGTAAATCTCATTATAATTGCTCTCTTAGTTTGAAAGTACTTTGATATCCAGAAAAACCAATATTCTTTGAAACCTGACCACATTACAACCCTGAAAAGCCCTTAGTGATCCTTGATTAACTCTTGATAAATTTTGAGAAGGTAACAAGTTTGATTTGTTGTGATTCAATGGCTGAACATGAGTGAAACACTTACCTTGATTTGGTTCTAAAAGAACTTGTGTGAATCATTGAAATTTCCTTTGGTTGAAAACATGGATAGTGTGATTTGCCTAATGGATTCATGGAATTTGCATTCATATTCATGGATCCAGCTTGTTGAATGAACCTTGTATATATATATTTTTTGATCAGTACCTTTTGTTTGAGGGAAAACAAAGTCTTAAGTTTGGGGAAGTTGATAAGTGCCAAATTTATCTAATTTTCCATGATCTTTTGGGCACTTATACGTTTGAAATGTTTAAGATATATGTTAAATTATCCCTCAATAGGTTGTTTTAGTATGTAGTTAGTTTTTATATAAATATTATGGTAAATATGTTAATTATAAGTATTAATTACTTTGTGTTTAATTGTAGGAGAAATATCAAAAAGGTCCAAGCAAAGGAAAAGCAAAAAGCCAAAGTTGAAGAACTTGGCTTAAGCCAAAACAGGCTCGCTTAAGCCAGAATGATGCTGAAAGCAAAACCAGAAGAACCGCTTAAGCCAAAGCTTAGCTGGCTTAAGCGAAAATGAGGCAAAGACATGGATTTTGAATAACCTAGTTGGCTTAAGCCATATATTTTCTGGCTTAAGCGGGCAACTAAGAAACTTGTTGGCTTAAGCCAGATTGGTCTGGCTTAAGCAAGACCATCAACTCATTTACTTTAAAAACACACAGACAGATTTCCAAAAGGGAGGTTACTGAGTTGAAAAGAGGAATCAAGAGAGAAGACAGAAAAAAAATTGGTTGCTTGATTGGGGATCAACCGAAGAGTTGAAATTGTTCCCGAGACATCACAGAGTCGTCTTTAACTTGCATGTATCTAATTTGATTTCTATATACAGATATCTGTTTCTATGCGATGATTTCAATGATTTAATCTTATTCTTCATACATGTTTTAGCTTGATCACCTAAGGTATGAATTTAAATTTTATATGAGAGTGAGAACTACATGTTTAAGTCAGACTTAGATTATCTCATCTAACAAGCTTGATTACTAGAAATAGAATTAAGTCTGTTTGACAATTTACATTTGAACTCGTTACGGTTATCCTTTTTAATTATGTGAGAGATCAGTAATTAGATTAGGGAATTGTTAATCTTCTCATGTAAGAGATTAATGAGATAGATAAGAACTAATGTAATGAAATTAAGCATAGAACATGATTTGTATGTTGAATCAATAGGATACTGAAGAGTTAATAGTTGAAATCCAATTCCAACAGTTTTCTCATAGTGTTTTAAATCTTTTTTTTTTATTATTGCTTATTTTACATTTCAATCTGGTTACCAAAACAATCATCCAAATACTTGAAAACTTATTGCTCGAGTGATTCATTAAAGAACGGCATTGTATTTCCAATTCCCTGTGGATACGATACAACCCTTTTGCTATACTATAATTGAATCCTAAGGGATTTGAAAGTAGATTGGTAAAAACACTTTCATCCAAGAATTGCTCATATCAGATTCAGCTGAACATGATCAATTCGTCTAGAAAGATATTGTGCATATTTTCTCCAGTTTCATTTGGAAATTATTCAGCTAAGTTTTCCTTCATACGCTTGATTGGATTTGGGCCGAAACAAAATGTTGGAACCAAGTTGGTTTTATACTTAGAGTTTTGATGTTGACAAAAGTATTATATGAGAATAATATATTTGAATTCACAAAGTATGAAAGAAGATTCGTGTTTTTGAAGACTTTAAAATAAGATTTTATTCAGATTTATAATTGAAGAAAATCTTTGACCAAGTTGAAAAGGAGATATGGTGAAGATTTGAATAAGATATGATCAATATCTTATCAACAATAAGATATGAATCATTTACAAGAAGATTTGTCCAAGATTTATCACAAGAATATATGAATCATTTACAAGAAGAGTTGATCAAGATTTATCTACAAGAAGATTTGATGACGATTTATCACAAGAAGATATGAATTATTTACAAGAAGATTTTATCAAGATTTATCACAAGAAGATATGAATTGTTTACAAGAAGAAACACTCACAAAAAGATACATTTATTGTTTGCAAAGATATGATTCAGATTTTGACAAAGGACAAAATGCTAAATTGGACTTAGTCATATTCCTACTTGTGAAAGTTCAATAACCGGTCCAACACTACGTTCCCACCCAAATCAAAGCAAGCAATAGGAAGGAAGTTTAGCTGAAGAATTTGCGAAAGCAAACTTAACAAAATACGAACTGTATCAATCTAGAGAGTTTTCAAACTCAATCTTAACAAAATACAAACAATATCAATCTGGAAAAAAAAATACGAACAAAATCAATCTGAAGAATTTACAAACTCAATCTAAACAAAATACGAACATAATAAATCTAAAAGAACTGCTCATATTGGATTCAGAAATAAAGAATCGGCTAAAGAACATATTATCAAAAGCGTCTTGTTCAGACTTACTTTAGAATAAGATCATTGTTGATCAAGCTGGGAATGAAGATATAATTCAAAATTAAAAAAGGACTAAATAGAAGTCTTAATTTTATCTATAAATAGATACTTAAGGTTGAAGAAGAAGATCATTGAAATATCAGAAGAGAATATAAGAACTCAAGCTCAAAATTAAAAATTCATCTTAGAGTTCGAAGAGAGAAACACTTATTCGAATGAGAAATATTTTCTAAGTATTTTTCTTAGAGTGTGATAGTAATTGTTATAATCAACTTGTTAGAAGCAACTACTCAAGTTCCAAACTATTTTATTCAAATCCAATTGTGGTGTTAGTGTGCCTTCAACAATTTGGGGTTATCAGATTATGTGGAGAAGACTTGGCTGGTAGAGTCAATGTGTGTGTGTGTTCCTCAAAAGTTTGGGGTTGTCAGGCTGTTTGAGAAGGCTGGCTTGGATGGCCAGGTGCTTTGTAATTCAAGTTGTTGAATTAGTGGATTAAATCCTTCTGAGTGAAGGTACTAGATGTAGCCAAGTTAGTGGTGAACCAAGATAAATTACTTGTGTTACTTTATTCATGCACTCCTTAATTTTGTTATTACTTCTACTCGAAGTAAATCATCAAGTCTAAACCAGTTTAATCAAATAATGAAAAAGTTATCAACTTAGTCAAACATAATTCAACCCTCGCTTTTCGTGTTTGCGCCTTCACAAAATTGAGCTTGTTTTTTTACCTTCAGAATTAAGGATACGGATAAGTCCAATTCAGTATATTTCTCAATCTATTAGAGCCTTTGACCTTCCTTCAGAGTCGTTGACTTTTCTCCATCAGAATCATTGACTTTTATTGTTGGAGCGAAATGATGTGTTGCTTGAATAACCAGAGTTAGATGCAGATGCAAATTTGTGTGACTTAGAATTAGTGGCATGGGCAACTTCACCTCTATTTCATCTTCAGAGTCAGCGAAACATGAACTTCAAAGGCAGGCTTAAAGAGTGGCTTCAAACTTTAGAGGCATGCTGAAGTTATTGTTCATGAGAGGCATGCTGAAATATTGTTCATCATAGCATACATAAATATTGTTCATCAGAGCCTAAGAAATAATTGATTCATCAGAGGTTGTGCACAAATACTGATCATCAGAGGATGCATAAATAACTCTTCATCAGAGGCTACAGAAGTATTATTCATTAGAGAATGCACAAATAAATATTCATCACAGCTTGCACAAATAATGTTCATCAGAGACATAGAAACTACAGAAACACACTGAGCTTCTAGAAGTACGCTGAATTTTCAGAGGTAGATGAATTCTTCAAAGCTTTTGTTTGTCTGATTCTGAGGATTTCGTTGACTGTTTTTGATTTTGTTTCCTCTGACATTTTTACTTCCTCTGGTGACTTCCCTTGGTGGGATCCTCTGGTTGTATCCTCTTGTCGTTTCCTTCGATTTTCTTCTTCAAATTTTTATACTTAATGAAGCCATGAATCCAAATTTATGGTTCTCATAAAATACTTTTGTTAACATCAAAACTCTAAATGAAAATCCAACTTGGTTCCCAACATTGTGCAGTTGCAGGTTTACTTAGAATGAGTGAGAAATTTTGGGCATTCATTCTTCAATAGTATGTGGCAAAGCTTCAAGAATTCAGGTCTTAATAAGAGAAAATATTTGGTGGAGAAGTTTATGTTCAAAAACTTATAAATAGTGTATATGTTGAACAAGTTGCATCTATGGATAATTGGATGACACTTCCAAAAATGGGACATATGATTGCTTTGAAGTTTAACTTGGTTTTCCTCTCATTGTCACTTAACCAATCTCAAACATTTTTTTCACTTAGAAGTCCACCACCAACATCTATGTCAGATCATCGTATAATTGTTATTGCATTTGTTAAGAATTGTCATTTCGTGTAGGTACTAATTGTGATATTTAATTTGATTTTATCAACCTCTTTTTAATGTTTAATAAATTGTTGAATTTAATAAGTTTACTTGAAGCTAGATTCCCCTATACCACTTACAACTAATTTGTGGAAAAGATATTGCAGTGAAGAAGCACGACAATGGGAGTTTACTTACAATTGTCGCATGCAAGATTGGTTGCAGATATTTCCATGCACTAGAAATGAATCTATTGTAAATTGAATGATTTATATTTAATATTGTTATGAATTCAACCCAGAACAATAATTAACTTACTTTAATTATTTATTTCTTCCCTCTAATTGTAACTGTTAAACCAATATTAGAGGCAAATAGATCCAAAACATTCAGTATTCCTAAAATAATGATTAAACATATCCAAAATATTACTTAAACATCTCCAAAATATTTTACTAACAGATCCAAAATATTACTTATACAAATCTAAAATATTTTACCAACACATCAAAAAATATTCATAAAATAATGCTTAAGTCTTTCTATGTTTCCTACGATATGGTACTACATTTGTCTAATCTCTACCACCACTCTTCTAAGTACACAACATCATAATTAACTCATTGACAAGTTCCATACCATCAGGTAATACCAATTAACGACCAATAAGCTCTTCTGCAATTTTTATTATTCGACCCTACTTAAAAAATACATTAATTAATTTAGATAAGACAATAGATGACTAATTAAATATTTCATAAATTTTAATACATTTATCGTTATATCAACAATAAATGGACCATCGTTTGAAGGTTCTGCAATCGTAGGACCAACATGAACTGGTTTTTGACAAATGATGTAAGGATGAAAAATCATGTGAAACCATTCTATGTAATCATCCACGTAGTTTGCAGGTTCATGTACAACTGCGCCAAAATCAATTACACGCACAACTTACTGCATAACATTATCCACGATGTCCAGCATATCTGGTAGATGTGCATATTCGAACCCCACAGTATCCACCCTCGAAATAAACAAGCCTCTTGAAACAATCGCGTCACTCTATGCTCTTCATAAGATGTCCAGCATATCTGATCAATATCGATCTCACAAAGGACTTTCCTAAATGGAAAAACCAAGCCCTTATCCCTCTTCGGTTCCATCGAAGTGATCTAGGTTTGTCCTCAACATATCTCGGAGAAGGTCTACAGTAATCTACACATAAATTCGGGAAACGCTCATAGACCAAAGTATGAACATATATAATAACATATCATTAGTTTATAATTAATAATAGAATTTATCAACACAATAAACAACAATTGAGTTTACCTGTAAAAGTGTAAGATACCCAGAAACCGTTCTGGTGTGATGCATATTGGCTTCACGGAGATTGCCATATAAGTAAGCAAGAGCAGCAGCACCCCATGCATATCTCCATATGAGTTGAAGTCTCATAAGCACTCTAGGTAGGCAACACTAACTGCGAATGTACTCATGTCGGTAAAAAGGGTGAAACCAACCAAAAATAGTAGAAACACCCTTGCAGCCATCTCCAATAGCTAGTCACGACAACGTTGGTTGTATACTTTAGTAGCCAACTATTTTGAATTGTGGTTGTCTGCATGACAACCACAATTCAACTAATACCTTTACTCCGCCATTTTTGTTAAATACATTGACACTAAAGAATGCTTCGGTGATGGGTATATGCAGAAGAAAGGAAACATCATCATGTGTAATTGTTATCTCGCCAATCATAAAATGGAAATTGTTGGTATCTCGATGCCACCTTTCTACGAAAGCATATATGATCTCTTTGTCGATCATTTCGTGAATACATTTTAGAAAGGGATATAACCCTGAACTCTTAACCAATTGTTCCACCTCTTTATGTTCAATGACAGCTTCTTTCAAATTTTCTCCATTGCTAAATACCCTTAGCTCTTAATGATCCTGAAAGAAATTAAGAAAAAAAATGTAGGTTAAAACACATTATGACAACAACTATTAAAAATTTAATATGATTGAGAAAATTACCACTCCATCCCAAAGTCGAGGGGCTATGTGATCACAAAATGTCCTAAGCACAGATGTATCAACAAGACTGCCATGATATCCATCAGTCTGTGGAGGTTGATCCACCTGTTCTGGTTGGACCTGTTGTTGGGTCTGCTCCTCCTATACTTGTCGTGCCCGCCTATCCTGTTGTACTTTCTGCTGCTCCTTAAGACGTTGAGCCCATGCAGAAGCAGTTAATCTAACACAGAAACCCTCATTATTATCAGTATCGTTAATTATAAATTGACTTGCTCTATTAGTAAATATAGTGTGCACCATTTCTGCATAAACATAATAAGAATCATAATCAAACACAATCAAATATGTAGCATACGCAAACTCAGTTTGCGTGTTTTAATATCACATATGTTCAACTTTTATCATATATACGCAATTTCAATTCATGTAGCATATGCAATCTCGATTCATGAGGTATACGCAAACTCGATTTGCGTATGCTTACGTTATTTCAACTCACGTCACATAACTTTCATTTACGTGTACGTTAACTCAATTTACGTAAGCATACGCAAATTGAAATAACATATATCCCTAAACCAGATTTATTTTTAAGAACACTTAGAATCACCAATGTTGTTCCATCCCAATAACCATGTTGATAAAAATGGTTTCATTCTCACTAAAACCTATTCAAACAATAATTCATATGCACAAACTATAACCTATGATTTACTAAATTAACAATCAAAGAAACCTAACTAAATATTGTCAAGAAGAAGAAGAATAAGAAGAGATGGATGCAAACATGATGTAAGTGCGAGAAGATGAAGATGATTGAAGTTGTTGAAAATATTGATGTTTAACGAAGCTAAAGGAAGAAGATGAAAATGGATGAAGTAAGGTGTGGAGGTGTGAGAAAAAAGGTAGAAGATGAATATGAGGGATAAAGGATTTAAAAATTGGGAGGTCTATTTTTGTTTTAATGGTAACGACAATTTATTCTTTTTATTAAGCGTAGGTTGTGTAACTAACAATATGGAGGGTGTGGATTGAAAAATTGAAAAGTAAAATAATAAAAATGAACTATGATTGTTTTTTCTATAAGATGATTGGGGTTTTTCTATCTTATCTGTGCAAATTACTTTCACCTCTACAATCAAAAGGTAAATTTTGCAATGCATATCATAATGTGTGGTCTATCTCTAGGCGACGATGAGCATGAAATATTGTCCTTTCATATGAATGAGGATGATGAAGTTGAGGCACCAAATATTCGTTTGGTTGGACCTTTCCTATTACCGTTGCATCAGTCAAAATTCTTTTGAAATTGAAAATGTTATAACTTTATTTGCGATCTACAATATCACAAAATAGATTAAATAGCCTTGTCTTGATTTCAATTAAAAATGACTTTTTTAAAAGAATCTTAATTATTAACAAATTACTAATGATTTTGCAGCAAAAAATATAAGCAGGGTGATATTCAAAGATTAATAAGTGGATAGTGATACTAACGAAATGAATGCGTTGAACTCTCGAAGGGGGGCGGGGAGGTGAATAGAGTTCTAGTTTTAAAATAGTTTTCAAAACTTTTTGAGTCACACAATGAATTAAATCTAAGATGTTGAGAACAATGTGAAACAATTTTTCACTCAACAATAGAAATCAAGATATGATTTAAAAAAAAAAATTTCTAAGATCGCGGTTTTTCTATCAATCACAACACAAAACAGAAAATTCCTTAGCAAACACCAATATGAACAAAATCAATAAAAAAATGGAATTGCATAAATTAAAAAGTTTAGGGAGAGAGAAATCACACTGTGATTTATATTGGTTTCTCTACTTTATCCTAGCTAGTAAAGTACATTCAATCATCGATTTCGAACATTTACAAGATCCTTCAGCAGTTGTTAGAATCACATATACACCAATCCCTTATTCCTAAACTCTTACCAACCAGATTCTTGGAAAAATCATCCAAAGTAATATGAACCATATCTTCAAGAAGAAGATCCCACTTCTAATTTTGCAAGATAGTACTTAGAAACACCTCAATAGCCAAACGTGAAGAACACCCTATGCAGTTCTTCAATGCAACACCAATGATATCCTCTTGAAGGTTTACATCTGGAATAGCCACCCCAACGTAGAAAATCTCTCTACATTGTTTCTCACACAAACCTCGATTGCAAACCTAATTAGAATAAGAAAAAAATTTCAATCTGTATTATGATCTTAAATGCATGAAGTTTTAGAATGGGTGAAATAATTCTTACAATTTAAAACGTTTAGGATTATGTATAAATGATGCATGAAAAATATTGGCAAAAGAGATAAGCTTTCCAAGTGAAATAACAACTTTTTAACTGTCGTAACTATCACAAAACTGCCAAATAACATGTTTGCAAGTCTCGTGAATCGATTCACACCTATTTTGAAAACCAAATTTGAAGTCTGCAATAGTGTGAATCCATTCACACATGTGTAATTTGATTATAAAAAAATTCATGTTTTTTGGCAAGTAGATTCACAGGTCTAGAACATAACAAATTGAGTTCTTGACATAAGTCAATTCATAAGCTTATAAGTTGATTTACAATGTTTAAAATATCACTTCGGAAATTTTTTTAATGTATCTCAAAGTGTGTCAATACGATATGAACATAACAAAGTTTGTGCATATTAAAACATGATTGAGAAACATGTTTTGACATGCATAAACTTTCATGCAAAACAAAAAACGTGATTTTTCATGAACTCTTTCTAATTCAAATGACATTTGCAAGAAATTGAGAACGTTAATCAACAAAGGCATACACTCACCATCAAATCTAGACTAAACTAGTTTTGACATCACTCAAGACACTATGTCTAATTTAAGTCTAAGAGACCCTTACGGTTGCAGATAGATGTTGCAAGTGTTGGATGTTATTACTATATCCTCGAGCTGATAAATACATGTATAACCAATTTTGCTATAATTCTATTGCAGTTTTGGATTGCTATGAACTTTTCAATACTCATGTAATATTTAGCTTTATTTAACAATATTTTATTTCACATCAAGGTGTATTATTGCAATTTAAAACTAGTTTTTTTACATATCTTTTATGTTAAAGGTTGTCTGTATTTGATAATCAATACATACACACATATATATATATATATATGACTTATAAAAAATAGAACATAAATTTCATAATTCATATATAGCACCTAAAATCTTAATGAGAGCCCTATCACTATTACTCATTGTCTTTAAGGTACTTCACTCCACATTCTTTGATTATTTTGTAGTTGAGGAAAATTTTATTTCTCATCTTTAGTATTGAGATATCAGAATTCAAAAAATACTATAATCTTTGATAAAAGATCTTGAGATGGGCAATAATAAGATGGAAGACGCCACAAATATATAGATAAGCCAACTTTATTGTTGACGCCTCCAGTTTAGGTCTAGGAGTGAGAATATGTTGGAACGAATTAAGTTTTGTAAGGTCTCAGCATGAAAGTCTATTTAAAAGTTTATTTCATTATTATTATTATTTTGGAAATTGTCCATCCCCTCATTGTTGCTCAGAGGCCCCCCAAACTTCCCAAATTACCCCTTACCGGATCCTAAATTCCAGATTGCTAAATTCCCATGTTTCACGCATTAGCTACCTTAAGTTATCGAATTTATACATCTGGTAGTTAGTTTTTTAAAAATTGAACACTACTGGATTCATGCATCTGATAATGATTTATACAGACTGTATATAGGAAAATTAATACACATATAGGATCTTCTATGCATACAAAAAACCAAGAATTTACTATTCAATAATAATACATATTAATCAAACTAATATGGATATAAACATGCATATAAATATCTAAAATATAAATGTTTGATTTATATTGAGATATCTTCACATGTTTTCAAAACGACTTCACTCTAATATGATTGAAAAATGTTGCATCAACAAATTTTAAAAAAAAATTAGCATGTCCTTGGGCTTGAATTTGTTAACGGCGACAAACTCCTTTCATCCTGATCCAATTATGGTTGTATGCACCATGTCATCGTGAAACACCGAGGAACAATTTATTGTATCACGCAATGGTCTAGTCAACGTTATATTATCAAATCCAATTGATATATAAGAAAACAACTATAACAACTTACAAAACATAAACTCAATTCAAACAACAACAACCAATTGACATAATAACAACAACAACATCAAAATTCAATCCTAACTACTTATTAAAACTACAATAACTATAAACTAATTATATATCAATACAAACTCATTACAAATAAAAAACATAAACATAAACACTAAAATCAAAAATGGGAAAACAAAAACTTATCTTTTGATGATTAAGATTTGATGAATCAAAAAGTGATGTTTTAGTGTAGATTTGAGGGAAGAAAATGGGATTGAGTTGGATTTAAAAACGATGGAGGTTTCGAGAATTTTTTTATTTGAAAAATAGAGTAAACGGAGAAAAGGTGTTTTGTCCTTTATTAAGGTACTTACCAGATGTATGATTCGGGTAAATTAAGCTACCAAGTGCGAGAATCCGATAATTAACAAATCGGATTGTGAGATCCGATAAGGGATATTTTATGTTTTTTGTGGGGTTTGTGAGAACAGTAGGGGGAGGATGAGCATCCCTCATTTTTTACAAAAGTTTGGACCACCAAGTGGTGACATAGTCTTTCGTAAATAGATTAACAAGTTAATATATTAATAAATATAAATTCTATTTTATTTTATTTCATGAAAGTTTGAATTCGATTTTAATATTTAATATGATCTTTTAGAAAATTTAATATTATATTACATTTTATTTAAATTATATTTTATAATTATAATAATATCTTTAAATAGGCAAATGATGTCAGTGTGTTTAAATTAAAGAAAATATTAATAAAATATAATTTAAAACAGTTCAAAATTTAATATTATATGACAAGTCGGTCTAGTAGGCCTTAAAAGACTTTTGAACTTGGTTAAAAATGTAATATTAAATAGTGAATGCTGAATATATGTCAAATATGTCACTGGGTTTGATTTTATTAATAGTAATTGTCGTCTTTTTCTTCTTCGCTCAACTTTGAATTCATCAATTATTTATCAATGTGTAGAATTCATAAATAAAATTTGAATGAATCAATTAGAAGTCATTGGATTGGAGATGAATAGAAAACAAATTAACAGTCGACTCTGTAATGGGAGGTTGCAGAGTATGGGCTGGGAATGAAATTTGTATGCAAACGATTTTATTTAGTGATCCAAATCATTTAACCAAATTAAGGCAAACTCACATTATGATTATCATTATATTTAAGAGTTATACTGATTGCATAGACAGACGAATTTTTTTTGTTCATTTTAATAATTAATACCATATAAATAAGTGCTCGTACCCAAAGCAACACTAAACCAAACTGTAACATATAAATATTAAAACAGTTATGTTTGATTGGCTTTATGAAAACCCACATTAACATTTAGTTCAATCGGATGCTAACTTACATGCGGACAAGTTTTGATTTTATTGGCGCAATAATATACTTCAAAGAATTCTTCAATCAAGAATCTCAAATATATCCAGATATCAGATATAGAGCACAAGATATCACAAATTACAATTTATCAGTATCCTTTACCAACCAAGTGCAAACATGAAAAAGATCTAAGTTAACAAGAACAGCAAATGTTTGTTTCAACGCCCTCAACTCAGCATACAACTAATAGTAAAAAGAAAAGTATTTAAAAAATCTCACAACATACATAAAAACTTGAGATATAACCCAAGCACGGAAATTAGCCTTCATAATCTCCCTGAGCAAATTTGTTCTCTGGATAGAAAACAGCTACTACTTCATTTCCACCAAATTTTCTCCCATTCAATCCAGTACGAGCTTTTGTAGCACCCTCAATATCCACATATTCTAAAAACACCTGCAAATGCCAAAAATAGAAAAGTTGCCGCCCTTCGTTGACCCACAATATTATATTAGAACTGCTCTATAACCCTGACAACACACTCTCTAACACACTCACTCTTATTGGTTGAAATTCATAAGATCATCGCTAAATTTATGAGACCCACATAGTTTAGTGTGATCTATTTAAATTTTAACCAATAGAAGGGAATATGTTGAATAATGTGTTAAAGAGTTTTGTAGTTGGCACTCCTTTCACCCAGATGTTTTCAAGTTCCAAACGAAACCAAAGAGCATGTTTTTTTAAGTAAAAAATGCGTATATTTTCAAGTACCCAACATATATTTTAATGTACTTATTGAGTCCATTACTCTGCATTCTCCAGCTTACCCCAGGGAGGGAGCTTTGAAATTTCCAAAGAAAACTTAGAGCTAAAAAAAACATGCAGTTTAGGCTCTCTAATGGCACTCAAATATTTGCATTTTACATCAATAAGTTCTAAGATGCCTACCCCGATATACTTTTAAAATTGCAATCATTTCCATATAATTACATCTATTTATCACTAGCATAAAACGCCATGAACCCTTTGTTTCTATAATAATAATAATAATAACAATAGAAATCATCGTCGTCGTCGTCGGAAAAACAAAGACGTATCACGCCAACAAAATTTCAACAAGAATAGGTCCAAAGTACAGACCTTTCCAACTCCACCAGATAGATCCCCATCTGGTTGTGGGCGAGGAATCACAACATTTACCAAAGTACCTGCACATATTGTGAAAGTAAAATAATGTACCATGTAAATAAACTTTCAAAGCATGCAAAGAAACAGGTACAGGTGCATAAAGATGGAAAGTTTTGGAGGCTGTGGAATGTAAGTTAGTCCTGATTCTTTATAGCAGAATGTGGTCATACAAATGGCTGTGAAACAATTAAATAAATAAATACAGCAGTTAATACACATGTATTGCAGGTTTCGTAGAAGACCAGCTTTAAAAAATCAGTAATTACCAAATTTGGAGCATTCCTGTCTCATGTCATCAATAATCTCGTCAAAGTCCTCATCTTCTTTGAGCTCATCAGGAGAAACTGCATTAGTTAAACATACGACCTTTGTAGCCACCAATGCTGGTTGAAATATAAGTTTCTGTAAAATTGAAAGAATACAATAATTTTAATTTTAAATGGGTACCACAATATTGGTTATAGGAAACATTATCAGAGAGACAGAGACAATATCTCATACCTGCAGAGCAATTTGCTGTTGTGCATGCATTAAAATGCTCTCTTGTTCAGGTTTAGGCTGGGTTGTACCTTGATTAGCTCGTCTAACAGTAAGAGTCTTATCACCCATCTTAATTCCATTCAGAGCTGCACAGGCAATATCTGTAACTGCAAGATCTTGGTAAACACAGAATGCATAACCCTTTGAGTTTCCTGTTTCTCTATCTTTCACTAGATCAAAACCCCGAAGAGGACCAAAAGTCTCTAAAAGCTCCCTGATCTGAGTTTCTGTGAAGTAATAGGGAAGTCCGCCAACAAAAATACGATCAGGACCTTCCAGTCCACCAGCTGATCCAGGAGTTAATCCAACAGCACCAAGGTTCAGGTTTGGGTTAGGTTGGCTTGGGCCTAGAGTAGCGGCTAGAGAAGGGTTATAATCAGTAGGTCTCCTGACTTTGACAGGTGCCCCCTAAAGTAATAATTGAAATTAAATCAAATTCATTCAGATCAGCAACCATTCATTTACTTCAAAAAATGAGAACAACCCCACACCAACCTCAAAAATAATCCCATCCAAAGCCATTGCATTGCTAGCTTCCTCAACGGACCTCATCTCAACAAAGGCAAATTTTTTGTCATGGTTAATGTAAACATTGACCACGGCATCACCTTCATACACACAAAGCATTAAATTAATCCCTGGTTCCCAGCAATGAACTATCAATCAAAAATATCAACAAGCAGAAGTAAACCATATTTGAAGATTAGGTACCTGGACCAGCAGTGTTTCCTCCAATCTTAGCCATGACCTGACTGAAGAAAATAGCAACAGACTGCAGTATAACATGAAGAAAAAAAATCATTAGAAACGTTAAAATGGCAAAATAATCATGAACAAAACCAGCTTAAAAATTTACAGGCTTGTCTTCCACTTGTCTGTATGTCAATAATGACATGTTATAACTGGTCCCAGAGCTCATAAAAAAAATCAATAGCTTCACAATGAAATAATTGAATAAAGTAAAAGATAAGACTCTAAATGGCCATTTGATGATAAAACATGAAAAAATATTTTGGCAAGAAGGCAGTTTAGCAGACTGCCAAACTCACTCATTCTCATTCTGAGGTTATAGTAACATAGGAAGCACATGACAACAAATTCTAAATGGTTATATGATGTAACAAGAAACTATTTGACAAGGCAGCCTACATAACAGCCAATCAGAGGTTAAAAGGGATGTAAGCAATCCTATAAAATAATATTTGAGCATTGAAAACAATAAACAATTCTACAAAACCTATTTCACGCAGTAGTTACAATTAACAAAAACCAGCAGCAAGGAAATGAAGGTCAAACATAGTTCATGAGGCCAATAGTCAGAAAAACTGATAGTAGAGTAGGCCTGTTAAAGCTCACTACCTGCTCGTTTGCTGTAGGAGGGAGACCTCCAACATACACCCTCCTAGCATGTCTAGTAGCCTGTATAAATTTGATACATCGAGGAAGTGCCTAAATTAGAATCAAGACTGCTAAAAGAAAAAGGAAAAAATCAGAATATCACTGAAAAAACTTCCTCTACCTGTTGTGTCATAGCCTGAATTGGCATCATAGGGAGAGCACTGAACGGTTGCATCTTGAGAAGGACAGGAACAGGAAGACAGATTAATATAAGCCAAACCATACAAAACCAGTGTAGGAACAAAAAGAGAGAGATATACCTGACTAGTAGCCATTGGAAACATGTTTTGCAACACTCCAGGAATTGTAGGATTTGCCGCAGTAATTTGACCTGCAAATATAAGACATATCACACCTCAGAACAACTTCATTACTTGATCTTTTGAAAAACTATTGATTGATTAAGTATCAAATGACTCCTCTTACTCCATTTTCCATTGGTTTAAGCGGAATTTCACCTTGTTAATATATCAATAAGATTAAAGGAACATTTAAACAAGTTTTGGAGATAATATCTGTACGTCTACCAAAGTAGATATAGTGTCCAGTTGAAGACGAACAAGACCCACCAAAAACCGGTGCATTGATTCTTCCTTGGACATAAAAGCTACAGATGTCGGCTCACGCCCATTGTCAGCACAGTGGGGCAAGTAGCCCAACATTGCCTTCTTAGAGCATAAGACAAGACATAGAAACAAAACAAACAAACACCAAACAGAAGACAAAAAACCAAAGCATCTTTTAGTTCCAGGATTATATCAACAAGTAAAAGTAAACAAAAAGAAGACTAAATTGCACACCATTGGAGACCAGTCCTCAAAGAACAACATGATTGGATAATAACTTAATACAGCTTACCCAGATAACAGCATGCAATTTGATATGAACTTTTTCCCATACTACGACCAACAAAAAAGAAAGCAGTTAAGATTAACAAAGTTTGTAGAAAACCCAAGAGCAAATATACCTGTAACAGCAGCAGCACCAGCTAACATTGCAGAAGGAGGGGGAGCCAAATCAAAACCACTAACCCTTTTGCTGTAAGTAAATAATGTTAGCATTCAAAAATAAATGCTACCTCACACCAAGAAATATTTTACCATGTAGTTATACTGTTGGAATATTGAACTATAATAATTTATTAAAAATAACAACAAAAAATAATATTGAACCTTACACATCCAACAGATGTTTTTAAGAAACAGAATTTGGTAATTTTCTGAATAGCTGTCACAAGCATGCACACTTGCCTATGTGAGGGTATGTCCATAAACTTAAATGTTAAGTATGTTTACACAATTTACCTCTTCGATCGAGACCTTGACCTTGTTCCATGCTCAGATCTATCCTTAGACGGTGAAATAGATCGAGACCAGGACCTACGCTTATGCCTTTCCTCTCTATCATAATCTCTTCTTCTGTAATATAAACTAGTTTTTAAGCAAAACTGAAAATGAATAAAACAACAACAATTCCAAAAGAAACAGAATTGTTAAAAAACATGATTGAGCAAGATAAGTTAGGCATCAAAATTGCAAAATCATATATGGGCTTATAACCTGTCATGATCACGATCACGACTTCTGTGAGAATCACCATCCTCCCTATCCCTACCCCTTTCCCTATCCTTTCTGTCGCGATGTCGATGATCTCTGTGGTGGCTATCCCTTTCCTTATCTCCATCACCACGATCTCTCTCTCTGTCTCTATCTCTGTGCCTCTCCTTTTCTCTTTTCCTCTCTTTCTCCCGTTCCTTTTCTCTGCTTCTCGAAGATTCTCTATCATGATCACGAGTTTCGTGCTGCCAAAACACAAAAACAATAACATAAGTTATAACTTACGCATAACAGTTCAATTCCACTATCAATTACTCAAAGCAAAAAAGGGAAAAAAAATCCTCTCTCTATAAAGGTTCGAATTTCTAACATTTAATGCATTTAACCCTAATTGTTAATCAATAAGAAAACAAACCAATTGTTAACTAACCTTAATGACTAATTTCAAAGGTGAAATGCATTTAACCCTAATTGCTACTTAACCAGAAAACACAACAACTGTTAACTAACCCTCCCCTCCCCTCCCCTCCCCTCCTAAATTTTTTTAATGAATTTTTAGCTATATGGAGCCCCTCCCCTCCCTCTCGGAGGGATGTTGGCTCCCTCCCCTCCTAAAAATTGAACCAAACACAATTAAAAAAATATTGCCTCCCCTCACCTCCATCAACCTCCAACCAAACACAGCCTAACTGATTAATTTCAAACGCGAAATGGATTTAACCCTAATTGTTAACTTACAACAAAAGACAAACCAAGCATTAACTAAACCTAATGGTTAATTTCAAAATTAAACGAATTTAACCCTAATTGTTAATTTCATGCGGCCAAAACACAAACCAATAACATAAGCAACGTGCAAGAGAATAAAGTGAGTCAGCTCCAATCCAAGAATAAACTAATCAAAGCGAAACGTGAAATCAATTAACCCTAATTGTTAATTAACAACATAATGACTACAACGAAGCATAAAAATGAATGAATGAAATCAAATTACGTAGGATATATGAGAGAGAGTGTGTTATTAGAAATTGAAAAGAAAAAACGTACGCGAGATTTGGAAGCGGCGTGATCGAGAGGTTGAGGAGAAGAAGCAGAAGAAGGAAAGGGAAGAGTGTTGTCAAGATCCTCTCCTTCTCCTCCTCCTCCTACATCTCCACCTCCGTTCCCTTCGTATCTCTCCTCTGTTTCGTACTCAGCCATCAACTCCGCGCTCTTTCTGATCTAAACCCTAGACCACTTTGTTTCACTTCACTTCACGGTACTACTATCACACAAGCCACTGTTTGCTTCCCTAGCTGCAATTCTTTTTCTTTTAATTAATGTGCTGCTATTTATTTAATTATTTTTTATTTATTCAAATCAATAGTATATATACTTTTTTTTTTTTTTTGAAAAATAGTTATAAGAGTATGAAATGCTACTTAATTGTTTATATTGAAACTAAAAAAAAATATCATAAGAAATATTTTCAAAAAATGAAAGGTGCAAATTCCAAGTTCCAACCTATTTTAAAGAAGAAAATTCATGAAAGATATCGTAAATTACATTCTTATTTATGATTTTTATGAAGGTCATAAAATCCTAATGATGTATTTGATATGTTTATAATAAATTGATTATTCTCCTTAAAATCATGTGCAAACACATTGCATACGAAAACGGGTGATCGGGTAGTAAAAACACATCGATGAACTTCTATGTAAATCTCTTCCTCCAAATCACTACGAAGGAAAGTCGTTTTTACATTCATTTGTTCTACCTCTAAGTCAAGAGTAGTTGTCAAACTCAACACAGTTCTAATTGATTACATTTTTACCACAGATGAGAAAATTTCATTAAAATCAATACCCTTTCTTTGACGGAAACCTTTCACCACTAATTTGGCTTCACTCTATGATGCAGAGGAAAAACAAAGAAGATTTCAAGTCAAGACTTTATAATAGTTTTTAGTTTAATTTGAATTGTAATAATTTTAGTTAAGTGGTGTAAGCCCAATATGAGTCTAGAGAATTGGTTTTTGACCCATTTTAGGAATAGGGTAAATCCTTCTTTAAATACTTGTAAGAGTCTCATTTTGGAGAAGTTTGAAATGAATTCGAATTTCTCTAATGAAAATTGTGAGTGAGATATGTCTCCTATTTGAGTTCTTGGATTAGAACTTGCTTGAATCTTATCAATGGCTTCCCTACCATTGTGGCAATTTCACATTGGCTTATCAATCATCATTGATTGTGCTGCCTTCTCCATATTCTCCATCTAATCCATGTTTGTTTCTTTCTTTTCCTTTTAATCGTCATTTTATGTCAAGAAATCACTTGGTAGATCCTTCATGTCAAAGAAAGCACTGAAATCCACATCATTCTATAGATCCACCTGTTTTTCAAAGTCCTTTTTCCTTTTGGAAACTTCACCAAATCATAAATGTGATTATCATGCAAGGATTTCATCTCATCATGCATTGCATCCAACCACTTTTGATTTTCTTCACTCTCAATGGCCTTTCGAAAACACTTAGGTTCCCCTTCATCAGTCAAATTCACATACTCATCAGAAATATACCTTGTAGATGGTTGTCTCTACCTCTTAGACCTCCTGAGTAAGGTTTGGGATGATTCAGAAGCATTGTTGTGATTCTCATCATATGAAAACTCATGATCTTCACCTATTAGAATATTACCTCATCTCCAAGATGATGATCATCAACACAATCATAAGACTCGTCATTATGAACATCAACATCAACAGTATCCAAATCAAGAATAGGTGACCGAACTGGATCACCATTAGCCAATATGTTATCTCTCTCAGGTGTAGTCTTCTCCACCTTATCAATGTCTTCAATAGTTTGGTCTTCCATGAACACTACATCACGACTTCTGATAACCTTTTTCCCTATAGATTCATACAACTTGTAGATAAATTGATCCTCACCATAACCAATGAAGATACACTGCTTTGACTTGGCCTCCAACTTGGATCTTTCATCCTTTGGAACATGCACAAAAGCCTTACAACCAAAAACTTTCAAATGATCATACTTGACATTCTTGTCAAACCATACTTTGTCTGGTACCTCACTATTCAAAGTGACAGTAGGGGTAAGATTAATAACATGTACTGTCGTGTACAATGCCTCACCCCAATAACATTTAGGCAACTTAGCTTCAAAGAGCATACACCACACTCTGTCAACAAGTGTTCGATTCATCCTCTTTGTTGAACCATTCAACTAAGGAGTTTTAGGATGAGTCTTTTCATGTGCTATACGATGTTGTTTGCAATAGACATCAAAGGGTCCATAATACTGACCACCGTTGTTAGTACGAACACATTTTAGCTTTTTGCCTATCTGCCTCTCAACCAAAGCATGAAATCGTTTGAACTTCTCCAACACTTGGTCTTGTCTTCAAAGCATAAACCCATAGTTTCCTAGAGCAGTCATCAATAAAAGTAACAAAATAAAGTGCACCACTAAAAGATTTTACCTTTAAAGGGCCACAAACGTTAGAATGCACCAACTGAAGTAACTATGACTTTCTAGAAGGATGATGCCTTTTGAAGGATATTTATCAACCATGCAGTAAGAACATTTCTCCAAATCTACATTCTTCAATCTTTGAAGCACATCCTTTCTGACTAAACAATTTAACCTTTTTTCACTTATATGACTAAGTCTTTGGTGCCACAAAGATGCTTCCATATCCACATAATTCACCTTGTCTTTAGCAACCAAAGCTTTTTTCCAATACCGTTTACTCATTTTCTCCCCTCTAGTTACAACCAAGTTACTTTTGCTGAGTTTCCACTTTCTAGAAGCAAAATGATTATGAAAACCACTATCATCAAGCATATGCACAAAGATCAAATTGAAGTGAACATCTGGAGCATGTTTGACTCCTATAAGCAACAATTGCATTCCCATGTTGGTTTGCAAGTGTAACGCCCTAGATTTTTTATCCAAAACGTTACTTAAAAATACATTTAGAAAAATTTAATACAATTTTTTTTGTAAGAATATCTAACATTTATTCCTTCAAATAATTAGTAATAATCACGTTTATTTAATATTATTAAAAAAATGTTTATTCAAAGCTAAAACAAAGAAAAAGCAATTATTCCTAACGGAAGGGAACCCACTTTTATATTTCTAGAACTCTAGTGCATTTTAAAAGTCGGTGACAAAAGATTTAAAAATAAACTTAGAAATATCGCAACAATTCTATTATTAAAAAATTGTCTTGAAAAACTCATTTTTACCCCACGTCTGCCGCACCTCAATGCTCATTAACTACTCTTAAATCTCCTCGAACTCATTAGTACCTAAAATGTTGTTGTAAGGGTTAGTTTTTTTCCATCATCCACATCAAACCAAAGCTAAACATATAGAAGAATAACACAAAACATATAAAAGTAAAAACTTCCAATTTAAAAGAAAAAAATGCGCAAACCGGTAAATTATATATCAAAAACATATGTATGATGCATGCTCCTAAAACTATATGATCTAGATATAAACATGCTACTAAGGCAACTTCCACATAGAAGATCACTATACCAATGGGGAAAACAAACCTGCCACTAAGGCAACTCCCATAAAGATGCATATGTCATGACATGATGAGATATTATCAAAGAGATATATTCCCACACAACCCACTAAGAATCATGTCATATGCATTCAAAATCACTTTTTTAAAATCATTATCTTATTCACATATCACTAAGATCACATACCACACATCCATATCATGAGTATCACATTCATGGACAAATAATCATAAAAATTATAACTTTCACCACATACACACAAAAAATCGAAAACTTAATATCATACACACCATAAAAATTAGCACTTTAACATACATAACAAGAAAATTCAAACTCCAACTCATATACATCATCAGAGTTAAAACTTTATCACATATAACATACAAATTCAACCTTTATTTCATATTCATCATAAAAATTAAACTTTATTACCTATAACATAAAAATGCATACTTTACTTCATATTTTTCATAAAAATTAAAACTTTATCATATATAACATAAAAAATCCATACGTTACTTCTTAAAAAAAATCGTATATTATATATTGACTCAACGCATTGGGGTTTCATTATTTTAATTCATTAGTCTACATTTTATTCCTTTCAAAAAGCAAACGATCACAATTATTAATTTCATGTCATCTAACCAACGGTCTAACTATAATTTGTGTGGGAAAAGCCCTTACCTTAGGTGTTTTACTTCCTAGCAACACGTTCTTAACCCCACGAATCAAAGAACAAGACAAATATCCAAACTTTACTTGACATGGTATTAAAAAAAGAAAGAAAATTGGAATTCAACTTGGCGATGATAATGATGATGATGATGGTGTGAGAAAACAAGGAAGGAATGTTTCTTTTTGTTTTCTTTTGTTTGTGATGGAAAATTTGGAAACTTAGGAGAAAACAAAAATAGGTGTGGGAAAAAGAATAGGAAGGCATTGATGTGTAGGCTACCTTTTAATTTATTTTTTGTAATAGTTATGACACCAAAAATTGCCTAGAAATCTTTTTGTGGAGAATTAAAATAAAAACATAATATTGGTTTAAGAGAGAGAGGGAGACGTGATATATAACAAATTGAAGAGTCTTTTTTTTTTCCTCTCTTGATTGCACAAAAAGATAAAACTCATAATTAAATTTGTAACCTTCTTTTAAAAAATGAATTAAAGGTGGTAAAGAGGAGACAGATGTGGGTGCAACTCTCTCAATTGGTTAAGACAAGGAAATAAAGTCTACTTTATGCCAAGACAACACCATGAATTGTCATAAAAACTTGTCATGAAGGAGAGTAAAAATAATTAGGTAAGTCACAGTTTTTTTTTATACTAAAGATGGATGGACCAAAAATATTTTCAAGCAAGAACACTCATACATGAGTGTCGGGTCTCACCAACTCTACTATCTCCTAGGCCAAATACTTATTTGGTCCAAAATAAAACTAACAAACAATACAACTTCTATAAATTCTAATTTAATTAAATAATTCAACTAATATTTTTATCAACTAAAATAAATCAAGCAAGACAAAAATATCAGTGCAAGTCACACATAACAAAATAAAACAAACATATCTAACACGTCAATTTCATGATTATCGAAGCTAATAAATAAACAAAATACACAATAGTCCATTTAGGAAATAATCGTGCCTTAAATCATTCTCATTTAATTGTCACGCCAAAACAATTAAATAAAAACAACCGTTATAATTATTCAAGTAAAATAGAGGGTGATACAATTTAATTTAATTTTTTTGCACACAGAATAAACTAATAATTAAATAATAAATCACGACAATTACTAAAAGACACATATGTAATATATATAAAAATATTGGGGTGTTACAGCAAGCATACATCACCAACACCAATTACCTTAGATACACCATCATTACCCATCTTCAAAACTCCAAATTCACCTGAAGTATAAGATGTGATGAACTCCTTCCTTGGTGTAGCATGTAGTGTAGCATCACTATCAACTATCCACATGCTCTCATTAGATACAAGATTAATTGACTCATAGTCATGAAGAATAACAAGATCATCACTAGTAATTGTAGTAACATGATCATCATCACTATCATCATCACGATCCATTTATTTTTGCTTACCCTTCTTGCTTGTATTCTCTTTTTTCCACAAAAAAATAATTTTTCTATATGTGCTCTATTCTATGATAATAATGACACTCCATACTTTTGTATCTAGACTTGGACTTGCTTTTGCTATTTTCTCTACCACCATTCAATTCTTTTTTCTAACTTCTCTCCCTGTTTTCAGTGACAAGAACTTCAGATTGAGATGAAGAACCATGTGCCTTCCTTCTCATCTCCTCATTCAAAACACCACCATTATCCGTTTCCAAAGAAACAACACCTTTAGGAGTTGAACTCGTTATAGAAATCCAAAATATCTCCCAAGACTCTGGTAAAGATAACAATAGAAATAGTCCTAAGAGCTCATCATCAAACTTGATACCCATTCCTGAAATCTGGTCAAGGAGCCCCTGAAATTCACTCAAATGATTCAAAATAGAAGTCATCTCCTTATACTTCAAACTTATGAAACTATTCAACAAGAACAATTTATTATTCCCTGATTTAAAGGCAAACAAAGTTTGTATCTTATCCTACATAGTTTTTGCATTTGTTTCATTAGCAATATGATTATAAACATTATCTTCTACATATTTCCTAACAAAATCACATACCTGTTTATGTTCAAAATCTCATTCTTCCGTAGATTTATCATTCAACTTTTTAGAACCAAAAATAGGAAGATGCATATTCTTCACAAATAAAAAATCTTTCATCTTGCCCTTCCACAAATGGTAATTAGTACCATTCAAGAATTTCATCTTTATATTCATATTTGTCTTCATCCTTCAAGCAAGTTAAATAGCCCTTTAACCAAGAGCTCTAATGCCACTCTAATGAAAATAAACACACAAACACGATAACAAGCAATACACAATGGATATAAAATTCCCTAACTTGTAAGAACCCATGAGGAGAAACAACAAATATATGGCAGCAAATTGATAAAATAAAAGCGCATAAAGAACACCGATATTTTTAACGTGGAAAACCCCTCAATGCAAGAGCAAAAATCCTTGGGTCATCCAGACCAAAGTAATAGCTCGACTATAATCAAATGAGGATACAAAAGAGTCTCAAAATGATGCACAAATTGTGCCTATAACCAGCCAAAATAACAATGCTCTAAAGCTTACAAATGAAAATCAAGAAGATGAAAAACACCCCAAAAACCTGCTACTGTGCGAGCACTGTTTCTCCCTCTCTAGACGTCATTTCGTATATTAGACCGTTGAAAATGAAGACCTGTATGTTGCGAAACTGATGTCCAAAAATCAGCTCAATCCAACGGTTAACGAATGTGCAATCGATTTTTTTTAGACTGATTTGACATAATTGGGAATTGAGTTTACTCTTCTCTTTTCTCTTTTGTTGGCTGCCTTTTTTTCCCTTTCAAAATAGTCTCTCTATTTCTAACCCTAACAAGACACCTCTCCACCTGAATAAGTGAGACACATGAGCTATAATATTTAGGCTTTTCTCCACATAGAAAGGGAGCCCAATACCCAACAGAAAATTCATATATTCATTAAATTCATAACTCAAATCTTAAAATAAACTCATATCTTCATCTTCAACAACATCAAATCCATCAAATCCATCAAATAAAGAACTCAATCTTTAAGATTTGATCCCAAAACACCAAGACAATATCTTCTTCTTTGTATCCTTTTCCACATCAAATCCCTAACCTAAATCTTAAAATGTGAATTCTTTATTTTATGAATTTGATATTGTTGAAGATGAAAATATGAATTTATTTGAAGGTTTAAGTTATGAATTTGATGAAAATATGAATTTTGTTGAAGATGGTTATTCATTTTCTGTGTTTTGTTTGAAGATGATGATAAATTTTCTGGATTTTTGTAAAAAGAAATAATATCATTGACATTTTAAGATATAAAAGATCAAATCATTGGATGCAGATGTATGGCAAGAAGCTATAAAGGATGAAATGGGTTCTCTAGAGTCTAACAAGACCTGGCATTTGGTAGACTTGCCTCCTGGTCGTAAACCAATAGGTTGTAAATTGATTTTGAAAAGAAACTAAAACCCGATGGAACTTTTGATAAATACAAGGCACGCCTTGAAGCCAAAAGTTTTAGGCAAAGAGAAAATATAGATTTCTTTGGCACTTTTTCACCAGTCACTAAAATAACATCCATTAGGGTACTCGTGTCTCTAGCAGTCATTCATAACTTAGTGATAGACCAAATGGATGTTAAAACAACTTTTTTAAATGGTGATCTAGAAGAAGAAATCTATATGGAACAACTTGAAGATTTTGTAATTCACAGACAAGAAGATAAGGTTTGTAAGTTAGATAAATCTCTATATGGTCTTAAACAAGCTCCTAAGCAATGACATGAAAAATTTGATAACTTGATTATATCGAATGAATTTAAAGTGAATGAAAGTGACAAATGTATTTATTACAAATCTGAAAATGACATTTGCACTATCATATGTCTCTATGTAGACAACTTACTCATATTTAGACAACTTACTCATATTTGGTTCAAACATTCATGTTGTAAATACTGTGAAATCATTGTTGAGTAACAACTTTGATATGAAAGACCTCGGAGAAGCGAGTGTAATCCTAGGAATCAAGATTACTAGATTAGAAAAAGGGAATTTCTTTGGATCAGTCTCACTATGTTGAAAAGATCCTAAACAAATATAAATACTTTGACTGTAAACCTTCTTGCACACCATATGATCCAAGTGTGAAACTTTTGAATAACATTGGTGAAGGTGTTAGACAAATTGAATATGCGAGGATCATTGGCATTGGTAGAAATGTTGCTTTACAAGGAAGGGGGTTTGAATAGTAAAGCTGTCTTTTAAAAATTTCCCTGTTAAAACTTAAAAAATAACTCAAGATTGATCTTAAATAAGAAAACATAAAACAGAGAACGTTCTTGGTTCTGTAAACAGAAAACGGAGAACGTTCTTGGTTAGTTTTAAAAGGCAGAATGATCCTGATAGTAGAAGCAGAAAACAGATAACGTTCTGGCAAATGGAAAACGTTCTTGGTTTGGTTAAAAACAGAATTTTATTTTTAACTTAAGTAAATAACATAATGAAGGTAAATAGAGATAAGGAAGAGAAATCACACATTGATTTTATTCTGGTTCACCCAACTTGTGCTACGTCCAGTCCTCACAACCGTGAGATTTTCCACTAAGTGTTCAAAACAAAGAACCTTCTTGGTTTTACAGCACCTAGCTCAGATCATCATTGATCTATCACAGTTGTCAATCATTTCCACCAAGAAAGAGATTCAATCAGACCACCTATAAACCATTATAGGATTTTTACAACTTAACTTTTAACCTTAAAAGGATTTTTCTAAACAACTCACTCAAGCTATAACCAAGCCTTATAGTCTTGAGCTTTACATGATAATGATAAAGTGTTTAACAAAATCTTTTTTGAATCAACTCTTGTTTGAGATTAGATTCCTTACAAGATGTTTCAATAAACTAAAGATAATGAATTCGAAACTAAAGGTTACTAATTTCTTGTGAGACTTTGAAGTATGATTGTGAGTCATTGATGATCTTTCTTTTGCACTTGAAGGTCGTCATTTTTCATTTAAGCTGTGAGTTTCCTTTTATAGACATTTGAGGAGGTCCATGTCAGCTTAAAGTAACCGTTGGAAGGATTTCCTTGGTCAAGGGGTAGATTAAAATAATCATTCTTTAAAGAGACTTTTGACCAAAGCTTTTCTCCTTTTTTGACTTGAGGAATTTATGACATTTCTTTATTCTTTGTCATATGATATGTACATTGCTTGAGGATCACTTTGATCACGAGAATATGTGTCATAATGTGATGTTGTAGCCTTAAGAACGTTCTTGGTCTGTGCTTCAGAAGCTGGAGAACGTTCTGGTGCAGTATGACAGAAACTGGAGAATGTTATGGAGCTTGGAGAATGATCGTTTTTAACTGATTCTGTCACTTTGTCTTGATTCAAATCTTTACTCCTTAGATCTTTTAGAGTACTTCTTTTACTATTATTAAAGCTGCATATCCCTTGTATATGTACTAGTAATCCATTCGAAATAGGCATGATCTTGTTGGAACCAAGTTGGTTCTAAGTACTTAGGATTTTGATGTTTACAAAAGCACTCCATGTAATCTTATTTTGTACTTAGAATTATTATATTAAATGCCACCAGAAGATGAAGTTACTAGAGGCAGAAGATGAAGTCACCAGAGGCAGAAGATGAATTACTAGAGGATAAAATCAGACCAGAGGATACACCTCCAAAAGATACCAAATAATGCATCTAGAAGGTACCAGAGGATGCATCCTGAAGGCACTAGAGGATACACCAGGATGTCAAAACACCATCAGAAGATATCTTTCCTGGCCCAGATCAGAAGGAAGCAGAGTCCAGAAGGAGACCTGGACCAGACCAGAAGGAAGCCTGCCAGAGGGAGACTTGTTCCAGACCAGAAGGTATCATAAGTCAGACTTGGTCCAGAATTAATTCTGACTAGAAGATAGCTTGGTCGTGAAATGATAATCAGTCTAGACTTGATCCAGACTTAATCAGAGCATAAATTAATTGGTCCAGAACAAGAGATTTAATCCAGATTTGGCCCAGACCAGAAGATAGCATGGTTCAGAGTATGAAACTAAGTCCAGACCAGAAGAAATGATTGTCCAGATTTAATCCAGACCTGATCCAGATCAGAAGGTGATTGTCCAGACTAAAATATCATAAGTCCAGATTTAATTTCAGTTCAATCTAGACCCAGTCCAGAATTGGTCCAGATCAGAGGGAAGATATTCAGATCAATGGTCCAGATTTAAGCATCATGGTCCAGTGTTGGCCGAGATCAGAAGATCAGAACATGTGGTCCAGTGTTGGCCGAAATCAGAGGATCACAGCAGATCAGATTATATGTTCCAGTGATTGGCCAAGATCAGAACGTGTGGTCTAGTGTTGGCCAAGATTAGAGGATCACAGCAGATCAGTTTGTATGGTCCAGATGTGGACGAGAGCAGAAGATCAAACGGTCCAGATTTAATCATGATGATAATCAGTGGAGACTTGATTAAATTTGATCAAAGTATTAAAAGGATTTGATACAAAAATAAATGGAAGTCTTGTGGGAATTCAGAAGCTATTGGCGGGAAGAAAGATTTGGTCTAGAATTAACTAATAACAGGATTGGCCAAAGTTATTTTTGAAAGCAAATCTGGAGCTAAAAAGATATGTTTTTTATTTAAGTGAAACCCGATTGGCCAAGGTATTTTTGCAAGAGTATCTGGCAAAATACAGCTCGAATTTAAGCATGAAAGAAACCCTAATTCTTCATCTATAAAAGGAGGCTCAAGGCAGAAGACTTAGCATCGAAAATACTTGAGAGTCATACACTTCCAAAAGCAAAATACTTGAGTTTTCAGTGAGGTCAATTGTGAGTATCCATTTTCCAGAAGCAAGTACTCTAAGTTTTTCTTTCCATTGTGTTAGGTCTAAGTTGTTGAAGTAGAGTCTACAATCTGAGGGAGTCAGAAAGAGTAGCAAATTACTTAGCAATTAGATTCAAGGTTCTTTTCCTTAAAATTCTAGGGTTGTTAGACTTTTTGAGAAGACTGACTTGGAGGGTCAGTGGTACTTTGTAATTCAAGGTTTTTGAATTAGTGAAATCCTTCAAAGTGAAGGGACTGGACGTAGCCTAGTTAACGGTGAACCAGTATAAAATTATGAGTTTTTATTTACTTTATATCCGCTGCTAACTCTGTTTTAATTCATACATAACAGGTTTTGTTTTAAAACTAAAAAGTATTCAAGTTAGTCAAACACAATTCAACCCCCCATTCTCGTGTTTGCACCTTCAGATCTTTCCTTGCATAAAAATCACGTACGAACATTCTTGATGAAGTGAAAAATCCTGGAGAATGTTATTGGTTTTTCCAAAAAAAGTCCAAAACGTTCTTGGTTCTTGGCTGTTCATTTTTAGCTTATTATTTAAACTAATTTTGCTTAGTACCTATCTTGGAGTAATACACTCAAATACACATGTTAAATAACACATAACTTAGAATCATAATTAAAGTCTCTAATTAATCTTTGTTTGGTTTCATCAAAACACTTAATTGAGATTTTGTCTTAACATACCTAGCTACAAGAGTACTCTTGATAGACTCACCTATGTGAATGTGGAGGTGGGCCCACTTCTTATGGAATTTTGAGGCATAATTCCTAGAGCGTTCACTATACTGGGATAGACGTGTTGGGCCATTAACGCACGAGCTTTTGAGAATACACCCTATGAAAAGGTTGTGTGTGGGTGTGATGTTTGAGATAAAGTTCAAGGCTTCGAGTCACTCTTGTTGAATCTGAATCTCACTTACTATGCAAAGGTTCAAGTCAAGAGACACATTTGCTTATGCACAATCTTATAGAAGCGTTTGACGCTACTTTAGAAACTTTTTTTTTTAATTCAAGTGGGGGATTGTTGGAACATAGTGTGTGAATTTAAAAATTGTTGAAGTCCCACATTGGAAAAATCTTATATGTTGAGTAGTTTTCATCACTATATAAAGATTCTCAATCTTTTTTTGAAGTCCCACATTGGATATAAAACATATGTGGATTTGCTTCCATCACTATATAAAGAGTGTCAATCTATTGTGAAAAGCACACCAATGTTGGATGCATTTCCCAACTTTCTCTTTTCACCCATTTTTATTCTACTCGATATATTTCTGAGTCACTTCTCCCCTTTATTTTTGTCCCTTCGATTTTTAGTGGTTCTAATACCACTTTCTTTTAGAGCGGTTTTTATGTCGTAGTCCCTTCGATTTTTGAGTGGTCGTAATACCACAGTTCTTTTAGAGCGGTTTTTATGCCGTAGTCCCTTCGATTTTGAGTGGTCATAATACCACAGTTCATTTTTAGCGGTTTATATGCGGTAGTTCTTTTAATTTATGATTGGTCGTAATACCATATTGTGAGTGGCTTTAACCACCATATTTAGGTTGTAATTCTAGAACGGTTTTCTACAGTGCAGTGGAACTTCTGTTAAGACAAAATCTCAATTAATTGTTTTGATGTAAACAAACAAAGATTAATTAAAGACTCTAATATTGATTCTAAATATTGTGTTATTTAACATGTGCTTTTGAGTGTGATAATCCAAGATAGGTACTAAGCAAAAGCAAGCAAAATCAGTTTAAGGAAAAAGCAAAAAATGAACTACCAGAAACCAAGAACGTTCTTGACATTTTTCTATAAAACCAAGAACGTTCTCCACGTGTTTTATTTCATCAAGAAAGTTCAAGTCAGCTTTTAATACAAAAAAAAAAAGATCCTGAAATTTTTGAATAAACTTCCAGTACATCTACAAGGAATGTACAACTTTCATATGAACAAAAGAAGTACTCCAAAAGATCAAAGAAGAAAAGATATGAATCAAGACAAAAATGATAGAATCATTCAAGATCAATCATTCTTTAGCTCAAGAACATTCTCAAGCTTCTGTGATATAGACCAAGAACATTCTTGAAAACTAAAATTTCAACATGACTTTAAGACATAAACTTTCATGATAAAAAGACCTTCAAACACTGTCCAAATTAAATATCAGAGAATACATTAGACCAAAAGTCTTGTAGTCAAAAAGGAGAAAAGTTTCAGTCAAAAGTCTTGCGTAGAAATCTGATTATTTTAATCTGACCTTTGACCAAGGGAACTTCTCCAATGGTCATATTAAGCTATCATGGACCTCGTCAAAGTCTATAAAAGGAACTCCAGAGTTTAAGGAAAAATTAGGCATTCAAGTGTTAAGATAAATCATGAATCACTTACATTCTTACTTGAAAGCCTCACAAGTAATTAGTACCATTCATTCACGAATTTATTTGTGTTAACTTATTAAAATCTCTTGTAAAAGAATCTAAACCTCACACAAGTGTTGAAATTAATCAGATTTTGTCAAACACTCTACATCGTTATTGTGTAAACTCAAGACTATACGAGTTGTTTATAGCTTGAGTAATTTGTTAGAAAATCCTTTTACGGTTAAAAGGTGAAGTGTAAAATCCTCTCAAGATTGATAGGTGACCTGATTGAACTCTTTTATGGGTGGAAAAGATTGTAGTTTGTAACAACTCAAGGTTGATCTAAACTAGGTGGTGTAAAACCAAGAACGTTCTTCATTTGAACACTTACAGAAAAATCTCACGATTGTGACGACGAGATGTTATCCGGGTTGGGTGAACCAGGATATATCGCTGGAATTTTTAAATAGGCAACTTTACAATTCAAACCTCATTCCTTGTAAAGTGACATTGCTACTTCAACTCCGATACAGTGAATCTGGGTTTTTTTATCCTGGGGATGTCGTGGTTGATAGTCTGTCTAGCACAATTTGGACAGTGCCGCGAAACGTCTTAAAGAGAGGGACCTAGTCCGCGACTAAATCCAATAATATCTTGGGTGATATAAATTGATTTTCAAACAATTTTCGAAATTCAAAAAACAACAACTACAAATTCAGTCTTTAAATAACAAATCAAAGTATAATTACATCATAACTAATTATGAATTTATTAGAATAATAACTATTATTTTTTTCACTTTACATTTCATTCACTTTAGAACATCTTAACTCACTACATTTTCCACTATTTAGTATAAGGATTTTATTATTTATACGGTTCTTTTGTTTTCTTGCTTAATCCCTATTTATCAAAGTTGCTTCACAACTATTTAGTATTCTGCTTATTATTTTTTGAAATTTAAAGACTTACATTTTTGATGAAGACAAAAAGATCTTTGATCAAAAAGAAGAAGGATTATTAAGCAACTTATTTTTTCATTTATATTAAGGTAAAAGTATTTTGATATTAAATCAAAACACAGTTTAAAAGTACAATATTATGAGAACCTTCTCAGCATATGCATTAAAATGTTTTTATGAAAATAATTAATGACTTAAACATGTTGAAAATAAAGTTTTTACAAAACTGGAAATCTGTATTCGAATACGAGGTATCGTAGTCAAATACAGACTCCAAGTCAGAAGCTAAAACTAAATATCTGTATTCGAATACGAAGTGTCGTAGTCGAATACAGATTACAAGTCAGTACCTATTTTCAAACATGTGTATTCGACTACAACCTTCTGTATTCGAATACAACTCAAGTCAGTACCTATTTTTAAACATCTGTATTCGACTACAACCTTGTGTAATCGAATACAACTCAAGTCAGTGGCAAAAACCCGAATCTGTATTCGACTACACGATCTTGTAGTCGACTACATAGTTCAAATTTCAAATATAATCAGAACGTTTTAGAGGTGTATTCGAATACACTAAGACTGTATTCGAATACAACTTCAAAACAATGCAACTTTTCAGTTTTGAAACATTGCACATGTTCATCAAAAAAACGTTTGGGAACCTTTGCCATTGATCTGAAGTGTTACCTATGAAGTATAAATACTTCAAACGTTTCAGATTTCAAACAACAACTTTCAACTAACTTTTTAGAATCAATTTTCTGAAACATCAAACATTTCAAAACTTAACTTTCATATTTTCAAGTACATGCTTTTCATTTTCATATCATTAAGAAAGGTTCTCAGTTGTACTTGGAAGTGTGATTGATTAAGTATCAAATACTCAGTATTATAACCTTGTTCTTAGTCAAGAACATCATTACAAAATCATTGTATCTCTTGAAGAATTTAGTGTAGATTCTTCAAGTTGTGTTAACAGAAATAGTGGTGTACTATCTTCTGTTAAGTGTTTGTGAATCTGTAACTTAGTCTTAGGGTTAGACTTGTAACATATTCATACAAAGTGGAAAATCTCTTGTGGTGTGCAAGAGGACTGGACGTACCCTTGGTTGTAAGGGGAACCAGGATAAATCTTCTGTGTGTTTTTATCTTCTGCCATTTACTGCTTTCATTTACAAACACAGCAAATATTGAAACAAAGTTAAAACAGTCCTTTAACAATCTTCTGATCTCTAAAACAGAAAAATTGTCCAACACCTAATTCACCCCCCTCTTAGGTGCAACTCTGTTCTTACATTTTTCTTAGTCTCTCTTTTTCTCAATTATAGAAGACGAGTAATTTAGAGTCAATTTTTGGTTCGAAATCATCTATGTATCATTTTATTTTTTTTATCTAAATAAGTGATTTTTACATAAATATATTTTCTTGGAGTGTTTTTTTGTTATCTCGCCGGTTAAGTACGACGTTTGTTTTCCCATCTCATTATTATTTTTTTAGATTAATAGATTAACTTTAATATAGTACAGACAAATTCAATTAATAACTTTAGTGTATCAACTTGTAGATTCCGGAGGCATATGTATTTCAGTCAGTTTTGTCATATTTGTAAGTATTTTATTGTTTTATGTTATTAATCTTGATGCGCTTATTTGCATATCAATCCTTTTCAGTTTTTGGCAAATTTGTATTTGTGTTTGATTTATGTATTCTCTTAATTTAAATTTGAATGAATGAATATTATTTTAATAAAAAAAAGTATAAGGTTTTTATTCAAAAAAAAACTTATTCATGGAACCAACTTATCATTTTGTGTCAGACCTTTAAACTAACAATGATTTGTTTTGTGAGTTGTGAATGTTAGAGTTATACGCCCGTGTTTTTTACCTGGCAATAGCAACGACGTAATGTCATATTCCATGGAAGTTGTTGTCATCAATCAAATGATTTTTTTATATTTAATTTTGTATATTATATCTAAAAATTGTCACTTTTTTTCAAATTTTAAATGACTTGTGTCGTTTGATTTTTTACACTCAAAATGCTATGTTGTCTACATTAACAAGGCGATCGAATTAGTGCTATCATCTCAAAGTCCCTCATATATTGATTCAATGGTTATTTAAAGTAGGGTATTGTTTACTTCATTTCCAATTTCCATGTTGACATCAATTTTGACTCTTACGAACCATCGCGTTCTCCATTCATAATTACCTTCACATCGTACACCACACTTGAACTAGCTAACGAGTTGTGCTTTCCAACAAATTGGTCATTGGTCACCTGCTATTGTGTTTGCTGATAATTACGATACCAACTACCTAGCTGGTAATTTTCTAAAATAAAAATATAAAAAATTAATGTTTTGTTTGAATACATATTTTGAATACTTAACCTACAAATTATTAATACCATGACAAATGTGATCGGTGTTTTAACTGCAGTTGAAGTTTGCACATATAATAGTTATGTTGGTTGCAGATCAAGACCAGTTGTGATATGATTGAGTTGGACTCTAACGGGTTACGTCTCTTCTATTTTTAGCATATTTAAAGAATATTTTTTTTATTAAATAAATTTTTAATTTTTATAATATTGTTTATAACAGTTTTCATTTTTAATCCTCAGTGCAAGGTCATGGGAATACATATTCCAAAGACAATGAAGAAGAAATTTAGAGAGATAGTATGAATTCTCAATATATAATCAATCATAAAAATAATTAAATTGCAATTAAATAATATATCAAATTACCAGTATATATATAATATTATCAATTTTTTATTTATATTTTCAAATGGTTTATTCTCATACCAACAACTCCAAATAGTTTCCCAAAAGTAATAGAAGAAGAGACTCTTGGAACTTTTTAAGACAATTAATTCAAGAGTCAAACATTCCTTGGTGTATAATTGTAGATCTCTTTAAGTCATTATAGATATTTTCTTGATACTTGATGCAATTCTTCAATTCACCGAAAGTCTTCATCTCTATTCTTAGTGCATTTTGATGTTTTAAAAGTAGTTCTTCAGTTTCTTCCTTGCATTGCCTTACATTTTTTACTTGATTCTCATACTCAGCTACCATTTCTTTAAGTTGTTTCTTTAAATATTCAAACTCCTTTTTTTACATTCCTTTCAGAGCTTGCATATTTTGTCCACAATTGTTTCCACTTATAGGCCTCATCTATAGCTTCATTCCTTTCTCACTTCTGCACATCTAATTCCTCATTTGCACCTTTCAAACAGTCTTGTATATCAAGTTTATCCTCCTCTTCAATTTCAACCTCTTGTTACTTCTGTCGATAAATTTAGTCTTACAGATGTTTTCTGACTGTAAATCCTTGTTCTCCTGGGAGATTTTTTTTCTATTTTTGCTTGTAATTATTTTTTCTCCACTTCAGATTTCAACAATGATGCTTTAAGTTCTTCTATTTCCTCATTAGTAAAAGGGGTAGCTTCAAGTATTTCTTGATCACCCGAAGGTGTACTATGGAAAGACAACTTGATTTCTTAGACTATTTTCTTTACTCACTATTGATAGGGTTCCTTTGTGCTACAACTTATTCATTCGAGTACTCAAACTTTTCTAATGATCTTTTTCAAAGCTCGACTTATCCTTCGTAGTATATGTGAATCTTATATATTCACATTGTGCAAAACCAAAGCTTCTAGTGACTCATCATTTGGTTTCTTCTTGTGACTCTCCAGGTTGCTACCATTAGCACCCTTATCAACATTCTGGCAAGCTATCATTGAGGTTTATAACTACTTTACATCTCTTCAGGTATCTCTTATGGATGAAAGAGTTGTTGTCACTATTGAGCTAATTTACATTAGTTCCAATTTGTGTCTAAATTGACACAAAGTCTATTTCTAGGGTTCTAACTCTCATTGAAAGGATATTACATTAGTTCTAATAACTCCATACTGAGAGAATTTTTCATTCATTCTTTTCTTTTGATGTGTTATAGGCTTTTCCATAAATCTTCTTACAACATTGCCTTTTTTTATTTTCAGTCACCATTTTCTTATTGATCGGTTTCTAGTTAAATATTGAGAAATGTATCCGTTGAGGATATTATAGTTGGAGATCTTGAATAAGAAATTAAGGCAAATCATTATGTAAGGCATGTCCATATATATCTTCATAATTAATTCAACATATCTTGATTTAAGAAGGCATATCTCATAGGGTGACACTTTCAAAGGATGTAATGCACTTCTTCAGTTAGAGAATAAGTCCATCTTTGATGAGGAAAAAAGGTTGTCTTCTCCATGGTTCTCGGTTCAGATGATTATTTCAATAATTTGACCTTTTTATTAGAGCGTTTACTTTATCAATGTTGGCTTGAAGCGTTGACCATAGTTTAGCAGAATTATCAGACACATAATCATTAGAGTAAACTTGTCATTAGATTCAATAGAGGCGCATTAGGAGCATGTTTAATAGAGTCAGATACAACTTTAACATATTCTTCAAGGCATTGCCTTGATCTCATTGTTTATCTTTTATAGTCATTAGAGGATGCAAAGATGTTGACTTCTTCAAAGTTACGAGCTCAATTGGTTGACTTAACAAGGTTTACTTTAAACCATAGCGTTGACTCTAACATAGGCTTCATTCATAGCCCCCTTCTTTGGTTTTAAGTCAAAGGATTAATAAAGGTCTTGACTCTTAGTTACTTGAGCCATATACAAATGATAATTGTAGTGTTTATTGTTTCTTTTCCTTTTTGATTAGAGGATCAACTATTAATTTATATTTCCTTTGTCTTTAACGCTTTGACTCGGATTGTAAATTATCATACGCTTGTTGCAATACTTTATTTTTTCTATATCATGACTTACTTTATTAGTAAACATAATTACTTGTTTATTAGGTGCTAATATTCTATGTTAAAACCACTTAGATTATTAACTCATAATTTATGCTACCTAAAATCGATAGTCATTAATATAAAACTTTGTCTTCTAACTTGATCTACACACTTAACAAATATAGTTAGGGAATAATTGTTCTTATTTGTTTTCTTTTTATCATCAAAACATCTATCAGAGGATTGTAGATAAAAATCACTTTTGCACTAACAGTTTTTTTCACCCAATGTTGATAATTTCTCAATGATACAATTGCGATGAACCGTTTAAGTGGAACAATCCTCAATATCTCTAAAGATGTTTTGATTAGTCTCAATTGGGTTGTGCGGCTGTTGAAAGTCATGAAGGTGGATTTTCATCCTTTTGTTGTTGTTTGACCCGAATGATTGTTGAGGTTGCTAGTGATCCAGTCCGTACAATTTAAGGAGAAATAAATTAGAAGGCAAGTTAGATGAAACAATGTGCAACCATACCTAAGTTGCGCGCCCACAATCACACAAAACATGAAAGGTTGTCTCATCATATCTCCCACACAAGGAATAAACAGGGGAGATCCTCACACCTACTTGCTTTTGCGATAGTTCTCATGGACAACCAAACACATGAAAGTCTAAATACGACGAGGGCCACTCCAACTCCAAAGGTTCTTCCAGATTAGTCGTAACATGGTATTCCCCTGCTGTAACTAATAAACACTCTACACAGTGAACTAGTGCATGCTAATTCCGCCCACCCTAAGGTATCAGGATCATATTTATCGATAGGAGTTAGGAGAGCAACCAACTGGTTCACAGTGTCCTCAGAGAGTTTCTCAGTAAGAAAGTTTAGGTCCTAGTCACTATAAGTGGTCAAGACATCTCTCACAGTAATGGTAGTGTTAATAAAAAAATGAGATGCAATAGAGAACAATTCCACATTGCATGAAACCCATTTGTCAAGCTAGAAGTTAGTCTTCCTACCATTTCAAATTTTCCATGTCACATGCTGTTGAAAGTCATCCCACATCCCCACAAGAGCTTTCCATAAAGGAGAGTCATAAGATTTGGAGGTACAAGAAGCGACTAAATAATTGTTTCGACCGTATTTATGGAGGAGGACTTAACACCACAACTCATCTAAATTAGTAGTGAAATTCCATAACATATTTGTGAAGAAAGCTTTGTTCATACGATGAGGTCTCTTGAACCCCAAACCTTGTTCCAGCTTTGGTTGACTACACACATCCCAACCAATCAGATGAGTCTTATGCCTTGTTCAATCTCACCCCAAAGAAACTCTTACTTGATTTTTTTCCAAATCATTACACAAGGTCTTTAGGAGTTTTGCATATTGCATTAGGTAGCAGTGAATGGAACTTATGAAAGACTTTGAGAGTAATCATGCCCGCCAAACTTAGACATTGCTGCTTCTACCCACTCAATATGTTATGCACTTTTTGGATAATATGAATGAAGTGGCCTACACTATATCTACTAGGAGCAATATGGCCCCTAGATACTTCCTTCGGCTAGTTACGTGAGAGAAACATGTATGCTGAAGAATATCATCTTGTAGTTCACTATCAACATTTTTAGAGAAAAAAATATGGGTTTTCTAGTTATTAATCTTTTAGTCTAAAGCTTGACATAACATGTCAAGATAATGCATAAATACAATGAGCATCATCAATAGATGCCTCTGCAAACAAAAGAAGATTATCAACAAAAAGAAGGTGAGAGATTTGGGGACCATACCTGCCAACTCGCATTGGTTTCTAGTAGTGAGCTTCAAGATAGTCAACAATAATGTGCGAAAGTCTTTCAATACATATGGCAAATAGATAAGGAGATAAAGAGTCTTTTTGCATTATACCTTGGGATGGATTAAAGGTGTATGTTTTTTTGCCATTCCACATTATTTTGTGAAAGGGGAAAAATATAATGGTGAATGACCTAGATGAGCTTAGTATGGAACTTACTCTCCTCCATACAGTTCTTAATGAAATTCCAATTGAAGTGGTCATATGCTTTTTTAGGTCAATTTTAATGCACACAAACACTATTTGGCAATTCATTCTCGACATGGAACGGACCATCTCCCGAGCAACAATAATATTGTGAAGGATGCTATAACCTGAGATAAAGCTTCATAGGTATGGTAAAATTACATCATTCAAGATTGGCTTAATCCTTTTCACTATGACTTCAGAAATAATTTTATAAACAACATTGCAAAGAGATATGGGCAAAATTGAGAAATAAGTTCCAGTTGTCAATTTTAATAATTAACACAATAAGTGTATTATTAATAAAAAATAGAAGGGAAGAATTTACTCGGCGACTTATGAGGCCCCATTCCAAAAAGGGCTTTTTACATTCATTGATACTAATATTTCCCTCAAACAGACATGATGATCAACAACTACTATAGGATATGTATTCTGAGAAATCTAAGGTTCACAATAGATATATCTTTAATGAAGAGATCATTGTAAAATTGGAGAACCTACGTTTTCAAATGCTCTTTGTCTTTAATCCAAGCATATGTCATCTCTTAAGGTTGAAATCCTACTCTTCCTACTCCTTATGATGGTTTTAGATGGAAGTACTTGGTATTTCGATCACCATCAATAATCCACTAGCTACGAGAATTCTAGAACCACAAACACTCCTCCTAAAATAAAGTAGTATCTAGTTGGTCTTGTAACTCTTTTCCCAACACTAAAAACTGCCCTTAGCAAATACAATTCCCACACTATCTAGGGATTGTCCTAGTGATGTGTTGATTGTCATCGCATATGAAACTATTATGGGGAATTATATTTTAATTAAATTAAATGGATACAAAGATTGTGATGGTGACATAGACATCCTAAGTATGTAAATGATTTGTTCCATAAATTATTGAGGCACATAGTACATGGTTTGAAAGATTTGTCACAATTAATCTTGTTCCATTACACAACCCTTATGATTGATCAATGATTCCCATTAAATTAATGAGTGTGCCTCTTTTTTAACTTGATCTTGTGATTTGGGATAACAGATATCGGTAGAGAGCTTAAAAATTCAAAAGAGAGTGTAGAACAAAAAGAACACAAGGAATGAGGGTTTGAATTATGTTTTTTAAGACTTTATGTGTGCCTGTATTATAGTAAAGAAAGTAGTGAAGGTGAAAGAAAACAGAGTAGTGAGACACAACGATTTATCCTAGTTCACCACCAACACGGTAACTACGTCTAGTCCCTTCAACCTGATAGATTTAATCCACTAGTTCACCACATAATTAGACTTACACTTGAACACATACTAGTCACACTGATTGTGTTCAATCTTTTCAACCTTCTAGCTTAGTACAATCAAGTTGTTGAGGGAGGAAGCCACTACTGGACTAGGTTACAAACAAAAGGGTTTTTGAGTTTTTCTAAATTAGCTCCCGTAGAGAGTATTTACATATTTGCTACTTCATACTTTCTTAGCACTAGAGTTAAACAAAGTGATATTGAGAAATAGTGCATATGTGCTCTGTTGCTTGTATCTTGTGTATTTCTTCGTTGAGGGAGGCACGTATTTTGGGTGTTGTCCTAATTGCAAGAAATCTACATAACTCATGAAGTTTCGTATCATATCTTTGTGGAATTGATTGACTATAGAAACTTTCCAAAAACTGATCATGTAATGATTCGACGTATCTTGTGTAAAACAGTTGGGAAATAGAGGGTACAATGGTCAGAGCATGTCTTAAGATCTTCATACAAGTAGCTGATTCAAGATGTTTATCAGAGAATGTGCAGTTGCTTTGTCTTCTTTGGAGTGTTGACTTTTTCATGGCGTTGACTTTTTCATGGACATTGATTTTTTTCGTAGGATACATAATAATTCATAGTCAAATGATCAAACGCTTGATGTGTTTATTAAAGGTAGAGGCAATTTACTTGCTTATCACGCTTATCAGAACCAAAGGCATATTATTTCTTGTCACGCTTATCAGAGGCAATTTAACTACGACATTGTTTTGCGTTTCTGGAGGCAACTGGGACGCAACGTTGTTTCACATATTTGACTCAGAGGAGCGAAGTGATGAGAAGTCGTGTTATATCTTTGTCCTTATCAAGTTATTAGAAGATGTGCAAAGAGTCTATTAAAGAAATATTTGATCCCAAACCTGCACACTTAATCACAATGTTAGAGCATTAAATTGTTCCTACAAATGATTTTGTTATCATCAAAACAAATGAGGGACATATTTCTTCAAATCAACTTGGTTCTAACAATCTCCCCCTTTTTTATGATGACAAACATCTATTTTTGTGAAGAATTTTTTGAGATAAAGAAAACAAGGAGATAATATAGTAATACACGTTACAACAAAACTCCCCCTTAAAATATGCATTTTCAATTCATAAGATGAGATATATTCTAACAGAGTATCAATATGCATTAATAACAAAAGTTCACAAAAGGAATTTATTGCTTATGATTCCTCAAAAAAACAAAGTTTCCGCAGTCTCCCTTTATTGTCATTAGACATAAAGAGAGGAAAAAAAGATAGAATGAAAGACGGAATAAAACACTAAGGAGTGGGATTAGTGTGCCTAGCCAAAATTAAACTAAGGTATTTTGAATATCCTCCTAATTCTTGGCAGTATTTTTCATAAATGCCTCAGTCTTAGCATTTAGACGATCATAATCTTCCTTCTTAACAAACTAAGAGGAATCCAACCCGAGGACATAAGGAAATGCAAATAGGCTTGCAGAGGTATATTATGTAGATCCTATTGCAGCAACACAAAGGGCATCTAGAGTACAAAATCTCGATATGTGGGATGACCACTGGAAGCTGCAATGGTGCGACTAGAGCAACCACTGAAGGTTCCAGAAGGATATCACAAGAAAGAGAAAAGGTTTCCTTGGATGAGCCTGATGAAGCGGTTGTGAAGAGCTTTCTAGATCGGTTGCTGTTGGCTTCCTAGGTTGAGTTTTTTTTTAAATGTAAGTGTGAGACACCTGCAAAAGTATCACATCTTACAAAAATAAAACGTTACATATCCATGATTAATTGAATTTAAATAAACCAGGGGCACATGTAAATTCAATGTCATTAGAGGTAAAGCAATAATATTTTTAACCAATTAATCCGTTTTACCAGAGGCAAGACATGTAAAGGATTTAAAAATCATTCTTTGGTAGACAATATCTTTAGACGTTCCTTTATAAGATTGAATCTATCATCAGCAAGAGGTTTTGTGAAAATATCAGCCCACTGATGATCAATTTCGACAAATTTAATGTCTAAAATACTCTTCTTGACATAATTCCTAATAAATTGATGTTTAACCTCTATATGTTTTGCCCTGTAATGCATAATAGAGTTTTTTTGTTAAACATTGGCTGAAGGGTAATGCATAGATAGGAATTTAATGTTTGAAATACTCTTCTTAACATAATTCCTAATAAAGTGATATTTAACTTCTATATGTTTTGCTCTATGATGCATAATAGAGTTTTTGGTTAAACATTGGCTGAAGTGTTATATAGGAATGTTACTCTCATAAATTTTGAAATCTTCTAGTTGATACTTCATCCACAACAGTTGATTGTTGCAATTAGCTGTTGAAACATACTCTGCTTCTGTTGTAGATAGAGCAATAATGCTTTGTCTTTTGCTTGGCAAAGAGATTAGATTGTCACAAAGGAATGTACAGTTTCCATGGGTGCTCTTCCTATGTAGCCTATCTCCAGCATAATCAACGTCACAAAATCCTACTAACCTATACTCAAGATTGCTAAAAACATATACCAAGGTTAGTAGTGCCTTTTAGAGATCTAAAGATCCTCTTAACAACTATTAAGTGGGATTCCTTAGGGTCAGACTGAAATCTGGTGCACACACACTTAACAAAATATCAAGTCTAGAGGCAGTTAAATAAAGGAGGGAACCTATCATTCCTCTGTATACCTTTTGATCTATCTTTTTTCCTGACTAATCCTTGTCAAGAGAGCAAGTTAGATGCATATGTGTGGACATTGGTTTACCGTCATCCATTTTAAACATTTTAAGCAGTTTTCGGGTGTATTTGGTTGGGTGAATGAGTACATCCTCTATGTTTTGATGCATTTTAATTCCCAAAAATAATTTCAATTCTCCCATCATACTCATCTCAAATGCATTATGCATTAACTTAGAAAATTCTTGGCAGAGATTTTCGTTAGTAGTACCAAAAATAATATCATCTAACATATATCTAGACAATGAGAAAGGTCATTCTTACATGATTTTCTAAATAAAATATTGTCAACCTGGCCTCCTTCAAAATTATTTTCTAAATGGACGTTGCTTAGTCTGTCATACCAAGCTCTTGGATCCAATTTTAGAATGTATAAAGATTTCTTTAGTTTGAAGACATGGTCTTCAAATTCATTGTCTTCAAGTCCAGAAGGTTGTTTAACATATACTTCTTCATTTATGTAAAAATTTAAGAAAACCCTTTTCAAATCCATTTGATATAAAGAATTTTATTAAGTACTGCAAACGAAACTAAAAGTATGATAGCCTTTAACCTTGCTACCGTGGTGAAAGTTTTAGTGTAGTCAATACCTTCTTGTTGATAGTATCCTTGATCTACAAGTCTAGCTTTATTTCTAGCACCTTCGCCTTTGTCAATGAGTTTGTTTATGAAAACCCACTTGGTTCTGATTGGCTTTTTTCCGATGGGTTTGGGGAATAGATCCCAAATGTCATACTTTTGGAATTGGTTCAACTATTCTTGCATAGATATTATCCATCCATCATCTGATAGTGCTTCATTTACAGATGTAGGTTCAATTTTGTAACACCCCGACCCTTCAGCATTATTGGTGATGTTACTCGGTCTTCTCACTCCCCCTAACCACCCAGTGGAAATAGTGAGTTTTTGCCTTCCATGGGAATCGAGCCCGGTACCTGGGGGATAAGTAACCACCTCATCACATTCCCACTACCAATTGATCCGCGAGATCAATTGGTAGTGGGAATGTGATGAGGCGGTTACTTATCCCCCAGGTACCGGGCTCGATTCCCACGGAAGGAAAAAACTCACTATTTCCACTTGGTGGTTAGGGGGAGTGAGAAGACCGAGTACCAAACAAAGATGTCTCCTTACGAGCATATCTGGTTTTCAAGGGATCATTTTGTGTTTTCTATTATCAGAGTGTCTGGATGAGAGGACTTGTATTTCCATCCAATTTTGGATTCTTGATGCTTTTGATCTGAGTTGTTAGGTGGATCTTCTAATTCACTTTAGATTGAGTTTGACGCTTCTTTAGTTTTATCTGGTTCCTTTGAAACCTATAGGTCTGCAAAGTCTACGTCTAGCTTTGAATTTTTATAGTCAAGCTTTTTGTCATCAAACATGACGTGGATTGATTCCTCAACAATCAGTATTTCTTTATTGTATACTCTATATGCTTTAAACCTTTCATAGTATCCCAAAAACATGCACTTTTGAGATCGTGAGTTAAACTTGCCAAGATTGTCTTTGGTGTTCAAGATATAGCAAGTACATCCAAACTGATGAAAATATGAAATGTTGGGTTTTATTCCCTTCCACAATTCATAAGGAGTCTTAATGAGAATTGGTCTAATATAGATTCTATTATAAATGTAATCTGTAGTGTTCACTGCTTCTGCCCAGAAGTGTTTGGTCACATTCATTTTGTAAATCATGGTGCATGTCGTTTCTTAAAGAGATCTATTTTTCCTTTCTACAACACTGTTTTGTTGGGGTTTTCTAGGAGAAGAAAAATTATGTAAGATGTCATTCTTTTCAAAGAATTTTTCAAAAAGTTTGTTTTCAAATTCACCTCCATGATCACTACGAATCATTATTATACAAAAATCTTTTTCATTTTGCACTTGTTTGCAGAAGGTAATGAATACTTTATATGACTCATATTTGTGCTTTAGGAACTTTAACCATGTCCATCTGGAGTAGTCACCAACAATAAATGTTGGAACTAAGTTGGTTTTATACTTAGAGTTTTGATGATAGTAAAATTATTTTATGAGAACAATATATTTGACTTCAAAGAATATGAAAGAAGATTCATGTTTTTGAAGAAAGTCTAAAATAACATTTTATTTAGATTTATAAATTGAAGAAAATCTAAAATAAGATTTGGTTCATATTTTGTTGTAGATAAATCTTGATCAAATCTTCTACAAATCTTCTTTAAATCTTGATCGAATCTTCTTCAAATGTTGACCATAGCTTCTTTTCAACTTGGTGAAAGATTTTCTTCAACTATAAAATTGAATCAAATCTTATTTTATTTTATCTTCAATTATAAATCTGAATCAAATCTTATTTTAGATTCTTCAATTATAAATTTGAGTCAAATAATATTTTAGATTTTCTTGAATTATAAATTTGAATAGAATCATTCTGAAGAATTTACAAACTCAATCTGAAGAAGATACAATTCAGAATTAAACAAGGACTAAATTGAAGCCCAAATTTTAACTATAAATAGATACTCAAGCCTGAAGAAGAAGAACATCGAAAATTAGAAAAGAGTAGAAGAACTCATAAGCTCAAAATTTCAAATTCATGTTGGAGTTCAAAGAGAGAACACTTGTTCAAGTTAGAAATATTTACTGAGTGTTCTTTTCTTAGACTGTGAGAGTTATTATTATTATTATTATTATTATCAGCTTTGTTAGAAGCAAAGACTTAAAGTTCCAATCTTTTGTATCCAACCTGATAGTTGTTTAGTTCTTTTTTCAATATGGGATTTTCAGGTTGTTAGGAGAAGACTTGACTTGTAGGGTCAAGGTGGTTAGTTCCTTCTTCAATCAGGGATTGTCAGGTTGTTAGGAGAAAACTTGGCTTATAGGGTCAAGGTGGTTAATTCCTCAAAAGTCTAAGGTTGTTAAGCTGTTTGGGGAGACTGGCTTGGAGGATCAGGTGCTCTGTAATTCAAGATATTTGAGTTAGTGGATTAAAGCCTTCTGAATGAGGGGATTGAATTTAGCCAAGTTAGTGGTGAACCAAGATAAATATATGTGTCCAATTATTTATGCTGTCATTGTTAGCTGCCTCTGAAACCGATTGCTTATTATCTAAGTAATTATAAAAACCAACCAACCTTCATCAAATTAGAAAAAATTTATCCACTTTGTCGAACACAATTCAACCCCTTTCTCGTGTTTGCAACTTCAATAAAGAGTTCATACTTTTTACCACTAACAAAGGCATTCTTTACAGGGCTAAATAGACCAATATCTACAAATTCAAGTGGTCTAGATATGGAAACATTTTTAGAAGAAGAAGAAGAAAAAGAAGCTCGGTTGTCCTTGTTTCCTTTTTATTGTTTTATTATTATTATTATTATTATTATTATTATTATTATTATTATTTACTCTTGCATATGGCTTAACCCATAAAACACATTTTATTATTTTCTTTTATTTTATTTCTTATAAAACCAATAATTAGCAAAACTAATTTCTTTAGTACTTTATTTTTTTAATACAATTCCATTACTAAATTATTGCTAATATTTCAAAACTAATATTTTATAAAATAAATAAATTAAAATAATTAATCTTTTAAAATACATTAATAACCAAAACTCTTATATTCAAAATAACAACTACAATTATTACAGTATTATTTTACAAAATAATCACACAAAAATATTACTATCTTTATAGAATAGTCAAAATGATAAAATAAATAAATATAATATCAACAATTTATATTAATTACTAAATCAAAATAAATATGCATAAAACCACCATGTCATAGGAAATATATAAAAATAAAGGAAATCAATCACAATGTTACTAACATCTCAAGATGATTATTTATCAAATAAATAACTAAAAATATAAACTAGTTAGAAATAATTGAAATATAACTATGTGCACACTTAACATCATTCAAACGCACACAAAATATCACATTTACTACGTACACGCATATACACGTCAAATTGCTTAAAATCTTATTATTTAAAATATTACACTAAAATACTATTATTTTTAGAAAAATATGTGAAATAGTATAATATTTGTTATTTATATCACACGTTTAGTCTGATATGTACAAGATTAATACATCATAGAAAGCCCACATTAAAGGAAATTAATCCCAAAATTAATCAACATATATTCTAAAATAATTTTAACACCAAATTAATTATTTAAAATTCTATTTCATTAATTAAATAATTTATTATAAAATTTGGGGTGTTACAAGAGGAATCATATTAAGCGGTGATTCCATTTCAATGATATGGCCGTGAGTGTTATTTGATGAAGGATAGGATGGAGGAGAAGGTGTTCTAAAACTGGGTGAGAGAGGTGGTGAAGAAGACATAGATCTTTGATGTTGATGATCATGTGTTGCTTTTCTCACTAATTTCTTAGTATTTGCCATGATTGTTTTTGAGAGAGAGGGAGAATTAGAGTGGTGATGAAGACTTTTTTGTTTAAACAAAAATTAGAAGAAAGGTACAAATGAACAATAGAGTGGTTGGAAATTTAAAAGTGAAACTTGGGATTAATGATGTCCTATTACTTTTTTTATTTATTAAAAACTAAAAACTAGGCATCACTACCGTTGAAAAGCTTTATCCAATGGCTGACTAATGTTTTTGAATTTTCAAAAATGATTTTGTTGAGAAAAAAGTGGATGATCAAAACGACTCCAACGAAGAGAGCATTCTTTTCATATGTGTAAAACATTCTGAATGTTAAAAATCAAGGATTTTGCTCAATCAATTTTCAGATTGGATTTTTCAAAATATCAGTTTTGAGTACTAATAAAAACTAATCGAACAACCTTTTTGTTTACACGAATAAAAAGATGTTTAATTTCAATATGCTTGGTCTTAAATGTTGAATGAGTGTTTTTGATAAATTACTAGCAATTATATTATCACGAATGTTGGAATATTTCTCTACCTTAAAGAAAAATCTTCAAGCTTATTTCTTATTCGTAATACTTGTGAGCAACAATTTGCAGTCGAGACATATTTAGCTTTAAATGTTGATAGGGGCAATGGTGTTTTGCTTTCTACAACACCAACTCATAAGAGTTTCGCTAAGAAATAGACAAACACCACTTGTACTTTTTTTTATATTAATTTTGTCACCAGCATAATTAACATCATAGTAAGCTACAATATCATAATGAGAACCTTTACTATACCAATATCGATCAATTGTACATACTAAATATCTGAAAATTCTTTTAACAACTGTTAAATGAGATTCTTTAGGGGGTGTTTGGAATCTTGCACATTAACCAACTGCAAAGACTATTTCAAGTTTAGTGGCAGTTAAATAAAGCAAGGATTAAATCATTCGTCTATTTTCTTTTTCAAATATAGGCATTGCATTTTTATCTTTTTCTAAATTTGATGATGGATGCATGAAATTTGACATAATTTTGATTTCATTTATTTTATACTTCTTAAGATGGTCTTCAATTTATTTTTCTTGACATATAAAAATACCATCCTTTTGCAAGAAAGAATCTTGATGCTCCCTTCAAGGCTAGCAGTTTTAACGGGACCAAACAAATCAATGTAAAGTAGTTCAAAAGATCTTTTAGTTGAAATTGTGATTATGGAGTAAAATCAGTCTTTCACTTGCTTACCTTTTACACAAGCTTCACGTATTTTGTCATCGTCAAAATTAATATTTGGAAGATCTCTAAGTCAAGTTTTAACAACTTGAAATAGTTTTCATACTTATATGACCAACTCTTTTCTTCCAAACCTATTTATCTTTTTCAATAGTTATAAAACATGATTCAACTAGTAGTTCATCTAAGTATAAAATATACAAGTTCTTTTTCCAAATGATGACTGCTTTACTTTACATAAGTTTGATTTTTAAAATAGCTTCAAAATCACTATCACATAGTTGACTAATACTAAGTAAATTATGTTTTAAACGTTCCACATATTGAACATATTTAATTATTGCAGAGTTATTTTTACTTATGATACAATTACCTTTTATTGAGTTTTTTTCTCATTCTTTTCAATTGTTATTGATCCTCCTTTCTTTTTCTCAAATAAGAGAAATCAATGTTTATCTCCATTCATATGTCTTGAGCACCCATTATCCAACTACCAAGGCTCTTTTGTTTCTAAGTGGGTCATTAAGCACATGTTGGTTTCCTCTTCTAGTTCGGATTCAGCACAATCATCACAAGTTGCCATCATAGATTTATTTTTGAAAGGAAATCTTTTTTGGATTTCTTTTTATCATAATACAATCAATTTTTTAATGTCATAACTTATTGCAGCTATAACATGTGATCTGACTATCCCTTTATGTTTTGGGAGTATTTTTCTGTTTGGAAATGTTATTTTGATTTGATCTCTTCTCTTCATAAATCTCTGAATTTTTCTTGAGATGAGAACTAACTCATCTTCAACTTCTTCTAGACACAATTCATTATCTTCATTATCTTCTTTAAGAAAATATGGCCTTTCACTTTTATGGCCTCAATAATAGCAGTAACCATGAGTCTCCATGTTTTGGGGAGACTTCTTAGTATTTTTAGAAATCTATCATGAGTTGAGTATTTTTTCCAAGAGTACGAAGCTTATTAGTTATAGTTGTGAACTTTGAAAATATTTCATCTATATTTTCACCTTTATTCATTTCAAACATTTCAAATTTTCTTACATCAATAACTATTCTTGTTTCTTTCACATAGCTTGTTCCTTCATGGTTAATTTGCAAGTCATCCCATATTTCTTTTGTAGTATCACATTCTTCAATCCTATCGTATTCACTCTTGCTCAAAGAACATGTTAGGAATAATTGAGATTTAGAATTTAAAAGTACCTTTGCTTTTTCATAAGTTGTCCATAGACTTCCATCTTTTGTAGCTGATTGTGGATCATTCTGATCTACTCTTGATACAAAGTTCTCTTTTTCAACAATGAGTCAAATATCATTGTCTTGAAAGCTTAAGAACAACTTCATTATTCTTTTCCAAAAATAATAACCAGTGCCATCAAAGTAAGGATATCTATTTGATGATCTTCCCTCTAAAATAAGCATTGTTTTTGACATTACTTCTTCTTGAATCTTTTCCTCTAACACTTGTTAGGTTCTCAAACTCTTAAAGATAGAGATTTGATTCCAATTGAAGTATAATATTATGTCACCAGAAAGAGGAGTTTGAATGGTGACCTTATAAAATTTTGAAACAAAAGAAACTATCTCAAGTAAAAACTTCGAAGAAAAGTTAGTTTTAACAGAAAAAATGTTATATATATAAAATATGCGATGAAAATTTAATGGTGGCGATTAAGTGCAATTTGTGTATATGAGAGTAAAAGATTAAATTACAGAAAACATAAACAAAAATTATTCTAGTTCACTACTAACCTTGGGCTATGTCCAACCCTCACACCTTGTGAGATTTTTCACTATTTTGTTGATCAAAATGTTCCCAATACTTTACATTTTTTTTATGTCACAACTAGATCTAATAGAACCTATATTATCACAAGCTCAACATGCTTACAAACTAAGTCTATAAGATTTTACACAATATCTCTCTAAACAATCACAAAGGAAAGATTTTGAGAGCTTTTACAATATGTGAAGAATTGTTTGAGTTCTTTTCTTATGAAAACTCAAAGAAAAATTTGAGAAGCAAAGTTAAACAATATCAACACACTCAAAAAATATTAATCTTAATCTTGAAGGATAGAAACTAAAGTGTGTATGATGAAAGAAGAGCCTTATGAGAACTTGTAAGAATAAAACAAGTAGAGGATGATGTTGTAGCTTAAACTCAGAAAATATTAATCACAATCTGAAAGTGTAGAAACTAAAGTGTGTATGATGAAAGAAGAGCCTTATGAGAACTTGTAAGAATAAAACAAGTAAATGATGATGTTGTAGCTTAGACTCTTGCTTTCAAGTGTTGAGATAACTCCGTTTTATATATAAGAAGTGTTTTTGATTGTTGTAGAAAGTATAGAGTTGTTGGGCACATGAATCAATGGAAAAAAACAATCACTTTGATGAGTTGTCTTCATTTTATGTGTAAAATAAGCATAATGTTCTCTTTACATGCATAACTTTCCATTTCTTTTTGTTAGGAATGAGTTGGTATGAAACCTTCAGCATGTGCCACCTCTAAGTTGTTTACTGTAGCAGCATGGGAAAAGGAAAAAAGTGTTGAGTAACATTTGTACTTGCATGTACTTTGTTTTGTTATTTAGTGTTTTACAAATGGAAGAACATTCAGAATGTCACTACAACATTTTTGAGTTTAGGCCACGCCAAAGTTGTCAACCTAAAAATCGTAGCGCTAAAGTGAAAAAGAAAATACTTGAGTTTCCAAAGCCTTATTCTCTTTTCTAATAAAAAAACTGGTGCCTCTCATTTTAGGCCACAACTAGAAAACTGGGGGCATTTTAGATCACATTTTAGAATCGTTGCCTATGAAAATTTATAAGCAACACACCAAAACTATGGGGATTTGACATGGAAACGTTGCCTTTACATACTTCAAACATCACGGCATAACTATGGGATAAAGCTGAAACAAATGTGGCCTAGAGTGACCATATAATAACTAGTAGGAAATAGACTTCGTGTTCCTTCCAAATTACTCCCAAACTCAAAATAACTTTATTATTATTATTATTATTATTATAACTAATTAAACAAAAACAAAAGAGAATTCAATAAAAAAACGAAAGAGACAATAAAAAAACTAATAGGGAACAAAACTATCCCAATTCTAAAACTTAAATCTATTCTTCCTCCTGCATTTGGCCGTTCATCCTCTTTCTCTCTCATTCGGCCGTGCACCCATTCATCCTCTTGCTCTCTCATCAACATCGCGTTCGCTCATCTGTCGTTGTGTATCCTCATCAACATCGCTTCTTCTTCTACACGCTTTCTCTCATGTTCATATGGCATAATCTTTTCTTTCCTATTTTCTCTTCTTCTCGCGTTCTCATCAATTTTTTGTTTCTCTTCTTACTCTTCTAACGATTTATCGCAGAATAGAAATTCATGCAATCAAGGTATAGCACATAAAGCCATGTCTTTGCTCTTTGCCCTTACAAAGTTCGCGTACAACAGGACGATAAGAATATGTTTCCTCCCTATCTTTTTATTTATCTTCCCTAAATATCTTTGATTATGCAAAATCTATTTTAGTGGGTTTGAGTTTCATCTGCTGTTATTTTGATATTGTTAAAGTTCCTTTTGGTCTTGCACTGTTTTTATGACACTGTTAAAGTTGCTTTTGTTATTTTGACAATGTTAAGTTCAGTTTTTGCTGAATTTTATTTCTTGAACAGTTAAAATGTTAGCCATCCTAAAGTCTCAACTTATAAATTAACATAAACAAATTAACTCCCACCCCATTCTAATTTTTAGTCACATGTGCAGTAGTAACTTGTGTTTTTTGCTAAGCCAAGCCAAGCCTAACATAATTAGTTCATAGCTGTGTAACAAAATTGCTAAGTAACATGTGTTTTTTGACTTTTTTTTTACTAAAAAAGTTTAATATTGTGTTTTCAGATAATACTAATTATACTTCTATCTATTACTCAAATAATTTTTTCAAGTAGAGTTATTAACTACATATTAAAAATTAAAATTACTGTGACTTTTGTTTTTATGGAATTTTGGTAGAAAGGGAGAGGAGTATCAAATAATAGACATAAGGTGAAGATTATTAAATCTAAATCTAACTTTTGACATTGTCATTTGCCATTAACTTGGAATTTTTGAAGTACTTTAAAATTCATTTACTTCCTAAAATTTTTTTGTTGCTTGGCTTGAATATTCCAGTGATATATATAAGGTACTATGTGTAGAGATAAAAACTTTTTTGAGGTATGTTTTTAATGATAAAAACATTTTTTATGTATGTTTTAATGATAAAAAATCTTATGAAATAAGTGATTAAGTTTTATGAATGGTGATCTACTAATGATTGCACTTGAGTTTTATTTAAGTAATATGAATTGCATTAGTGGACAAGTAAGAAGCCATTCACATCAACAAGTGCATAAGTATCTACTCAATAATGAATATATCTCAAAAGGAATATACCATATATCAATCATTCAAGAGAATGATTATTGTATCTTCAAAATAACATCTTCATGAAGAAAGTATCCAATACATTCATACTTATAATAAAGTATCTCAGTGATACTTGATGACAAGACACAACATCAAGATAAATTGTAGGAAGTATTGCTTCAATAAAAGAATGATGGAAGAACATTCACCATAATTTATCAAGATCATTCTGGTTTCTCAAAAGATCATTCTGGTTTATTAAAATATCATTCTAGTTTATAACAAGATCATTCTGGTTTATCAAAGAATCATTCTGATTTATTACAAGATCATTCTGATTTATCAAAAGATTATTTTGGTTTATCAAATGATTATTCTAGTTTATAACAAGATCCTTTTGGTTTATAACAAGATCATTTTGGTTATCAAGATCATTCTGGTTAGTTCGTTTTAAGGACGTGAGTAAAATGAATCATTCCCTATAGTCCAAACCTTAAGATAAACGAATATCAAGACTACTCAAAATAATACTCAAGCCCAAAATTCTAGCTAAAGGCCCAAAAAAGCAAACAACATCAAGATTAATAACCAGATTGATGAGCTACGAGCAAGGACAACTAGGATAACAAGGACGACAAGGACATTGCTGCTACACCTTGTGAAAAAAGAAAAACATACTTATGAGACAGAGGACTGACATAAACAACTAGTCAATCACTCATTCACGTTTTCCATACAACACAGAACCAATAACATTTTGGTTATTCTCTTTGAAACACAGAAATAAAACATATCATTTTCCACATTCCAAACCACAAGCTAAAGAGTATCAAGACCGCTCAAATCAGTGGTCAAACCCAGAACTCGAACTGAATGCCCAAAGGAGGAAACCAACCTCTAGATTGATGATCAAATCAACTTCCATATTGATGAGTTGTGAGCAAAGATATTGATTTAAAATAGATCTGACACTTGGCTGATGTGTCCAACGACTATATTCAATTTAAATTGAATATTCAAAGCCTTTTATCATCTATAAATTGAAGATCATTTGGAAGATTAAAAAAAGAGTTCAATTTACAAATCTACCAACACTTGTTCAACTACAGCTCTCTTCACTATATTTATGGATCATCATTTACTAAGTTTGTTTTTATTTATCTCAAACAAGTGTTGAGAAGTTTTAAGATCCCAAACACTTTTATCATACACATCATTTGTAACTCAAGTCTATATTTTATGTTAGATTGAGTGTATTTGTAAAAATCCTTTCAAGGATGAAAGATGACTGTAAAAATCATTTCTAGGTTGAAAGATGAATATTGTAATTGATAAAGGTGTGATCAAGAGAAATGGTGTATAGGAAAACATTCTAGTTCTGAAGCACATTGTGAAAATCTCACAGTTGTGAGGACTAAACTAGCCCGAGTTCGGTGAATCAGTATATTTTGTGTGTGTGATCTTTCTATCCCTTACTTTAATTGTTTGCACACATAAATCACACTTCACTATAAACTAATATGTTTGATTTACTTTTAACATATCCAAAACATTTTGTTTCAACCAAGATTGATCTTGAATTAATTTAAATTAAGCACATGAATCAAAATTTTAAAAGGGTCACAATTCAAACCCCATTTTCTTGTGATTGACATTGCTACTTCACTATGTATGATATATAATGTCATCACTTCATTTACTTATAATATATTATAATACTTATGTATTAGATTAAAAGTCATGGATAAAGAGTGGGCTGAACTCCCAAGATATGGGAAGGAGTATAGGAAAGGTGTTAAGTCTTTTTTAGATTTTGCCTATACTAAAGGAAAACCTCAAGGCCGTGAGATTTCTTGTCCTTGTGGTAATTGCGTAAATAGTTATTGAGCAAGAAGGTGTGTGGTTTGCAATCATTTAATAGTATTGGGATTTGTTGAAGGGTATGGTATTTGGGTAAACCATGGAGAGGATATTCTACTTCCTATGGAAATTGACGTGCACACGAAAGATCAAGAAGACTCACATGACGACATTGATGGCTTATTGAATGGCATATTCAAAAATGCAGTTGAAGTAGAGGAGAGTAGAGAGGGTCCCAATGAAGATGCTAAAAAGTTCTACAATTTTATAAATGAGGCAAAACAACAACTAAACCCTAGATGTAAAGCCTTCTCTACTTTATCATTCATCATTTAAATTTACTTGTTAAAGAGTCTACATGGGAGGAGCAATGCATCATTCACTTTCCTTTTAAAATTATTGAAGGAAGCAGTGCCTGATTTAATCATTCCTAAATCTTTTAACAAAAACAATTGCCATGATTAGTGATTTGGGCCTTGATTACACACACAAAAAATCCATGCATGTCCGAATGATTGCATGTTATATTGGAAAAAGCATGTGATGTGGATTTGGAGTTTCTTCCACATGAGATGAATGATCTACTAAGTGATTTTCTTGAAACAAAGTGGTAAAAAAAAACATGAGTTAGATGGAAAAGATGGAAAAGGAGGCGCCACAACCTAGAAGATTGATAAGCCAATGAGGAATTGCCACAATGGTAAGGAATCCATTGATAAGATTCAAACAAGTTATAATCTAAGAACTCTTTGATGAGGCCCAGCTCACTCAACATTCTCATGAGAAAAATTCTAATTCATTTCAAACTTGTCTCAATGAGGTTACAAATGCATATTTACAGTAAGAGTATCTTTAAACCTAAACGGATCATAAATGACACTATTCTCTAGGCCCATATTGGGATTACATAATACTTTTCTAAAATAAAGTAAATGTAAGTAAACAAAGTATCTTCACTTACACATGACATCAACTAAATATAAATTAAAACTATTACAATTCCTAATTAAAGCAAACTAATATTATTACAAATCAAATCACAATTAATAAAGTTCATCCTAATTTATTAAAATATGGATCATCTTCATGCTCTTGAGATCCTTATCATTCTTTCATTCTTAAAGAAATTCGACCACGAATTTAAGCTCAATTATCTTGCACATGAAGAAAGAATCCAAATAAACCACAAGCTCATCATATCCACCAGGGTTAAATGGAAATTTGGAAAAATCACCAAATCTGATAAGTCGGTGAAATACATTTTCATCTTGAACAATTAACATCTTATCACATTTATGGTAAAGATAAAAATTCTAAAAATGGGGACAAAATTATACCTTTTGAAGTTGATATTCATCACCAAATTTACCTTCGTTGGATTGAAATTTGTGGCAAACAATATGTTACTTTGTATTTGCAAAGGCTTCAAAGCAAGTTAAGTCTCATGTACTTTCTCTTCATCACAAAAAACTGGCGACTCAATAATTTCCTTGCAAGCATCCCTTTGAGGAACATTTGATGAATCACCTTCAAACACTAACATTGTTTCATTCACATCACTCTCTTGTTTAAAGAGCCTTTTAATTTTACTATCATCTGTCTCTTTGCTTTCAAAATCAATGTATTGATGACATTCCTTCTTTAGAGACACTTCTTCAAGCACTTGAACAAAAAAATTATCAAAGTTAGACAAATAGTTGCAGTCAATTTCTTGCTCTTTGTCTCTCAAATGGTTCTCATCTTCTTCTTTCTTTTCTTTAAGTCTCTCTTTCACTCTCAAGGCTAATTTATCTTTTTCGTCTTCCTGTTTCTTTTATTTGATTTTCTCTTTCTCTCTCAAGGCTAACTTCTCTACTTTTCTTACCTCTTTTGCATATCCATTTTCATAAAGATATTCCACATACTCCGGATCTAATACAAAATCTCTAATTTATTCATGATATGATATACTTCTCTTTTTTTCTTGACCCTCATTTTTATGTTCTATATGTTTTTTCTCTTTTGCATACCTTATATCATCCCTTCAAAATCTCTAAGCCTCATTTTTCTCTCTATTTCTCCTTTCATAAATCATTTCCTCTTCACCATAATCTCTATCTTTTTTCTTTTTCTCTATTTCTTCTTTCATACCTCATTTCATCTTCATCATAATCTTCACATCGTCTTTCTTTTCATCCTCACCATAATCTTATGATATCTTCTTGTTTTCATCCGATTTCTTTGTTAGATATTTAAATTTTTGTTTCTTTTCTCCTAGATTTGATTTTGACAATTTTTGTCTTCTTTTTTTATAAATATTTTAGCTTATAAAAAAAAATCATTACATTTTTTAGTAAAAAACTTTAATTAATAATAGTGTAATATAATTGAATGTATTTGTAAAAAAATTTACGTATAGAAATTTCTCTTAGTCAATAATATAGATGTAAATAGGGCCGACCCAACATGTTATGAGGCCTAGGGGTGTACAGTACCTTTTTTTTACCAGTAAATCTCCCAAACTTGTATCTAAGGGTGTACATGAGTTGAAATCAAATACCCGAAACCGATCAATTTTATTTGGGTTGAGTTGACCTCTCAACCCATAATTTTTCCATCTAACCCGAACCAAACCAACCTGATTATGAGCGGATTGGGTTGGGGTTGGGTTCACAGATAATATATATATATATATTTAAAAAAAAATGTAATTAAATTTAAATACTTGAACATCTAAAAAATAATAAAATTATATCGCAACATATCATTTAATACTTAAAATATATCGACAAACACAACAAAACACTTAAATTAATTAAATTAGCAACAAATTCTCAATCATAGTCCAACAACTAAGTTTTAACTATACATCAATAATAAATCATATATATATATATATATATATATATATATATATGTCAATGAGTTGGGTTCGCGGGTTTAAAAAGTTAAATCTGATGCCCGAACCGAACATAATTGAGTTTTAATTGATTGGTTCGGGTTAGACCCGAACTTGTATGAGTTAAGTCAAAACGCGAGTTGAATTGGATTGGGTGACCGAGTTCGCGGGTTTATCCATACCCATGTACACCCCTACTTGTATCAATGGGTCATCATCAATATTTTTAATTTTACTTCTTTATTTATAGTCCTTTTGCGATTTAATAAAAGTTTCAGTTCAAACCTCGTTCATATTTTTGAGTTGACATTTATATCTTAGATTATTTATTAAATTAATAATGTATAATATTTCTTTTACAATTGATAATAAAATCAATTAATTTAATATTTAGTGAGACAATGTTAAATTTGTATAGTATTTTATGAGTTTTAGTTTTTAAATTAATAGAATATCAGACCTTTTTATTAATTAAAAAATTTGTTTTTTAAAGAGATCGATTGCTTGAATTGTCTTACCTATAGGCCGGTTCTAAATATAATTCTTTTATTATATATATATATATATATATATATATATATATATATATATAAGTTAATAGCATTTTAGAAAATAGTTTTTCGTCAAAAAGAAAAAGAGAATAAAGGAGTTACAAGATGTCTGCGTAAAATTATTGTAGTGTAAAATTATTACTGTATTTATTTTTGGTAAATAGTGAATTTCTTCTAATCTTAACAAAATTATTTTTTTGTCTCAAAAAATATAAATACTATCATAATAAATACCACTATAATTAACTCACATAACAAAATTTTTAATTATGAAAACTACAACAGTGAACATTGACAAGATACTTTTGCGTCTTGTTTTATTTGTATTTTTATGAATATATTGTATTTTTTTTTCATATAAGAAGTATCCACCGTTCAAGTACATTTCTTTCTTTATAAATATTATTACTGCGTGGCTCTCGTGGTACTTGAGCTAGCACTCGTGGGAAGCTCAAGTGATTTTTTATTATAAAAATAATAGTTTTTTATATATGGTGGCAGCCTTACATTATAACATCTATGAGTTTGCTATTGAGACTGAGTACACTGAAAACAAAACATGAAAGAGTTAGTAACATTATTTTCATCAATGAATTTGAAGCCTACAACAGTTGCAATTATAACTGTGATTGTAACGGTGTTTACATGGTGGATTTGGAGTGCACTGAATTGGATTTGGTTCACACCAAAAAGGATAGAGAAACGTCTCAGAGAACAAGGTCTTAAAGGAAATTCATATCGTCCTTTGGTTGGAGATATTAGAGATATGGTTAAAATGATTAAAGAAGCCAAATCAAAACATATGGATCCTTACTCTAATGATATTGCTACTCGTGTTTTGCCTTTTGTTGTTCACACTATTGCTAAATATGGTATGTCACTACTTGAGTAATGCTTTGTAATTTGCATTTTTATAGTTTTTTTTCCTTGATTTTCTGATTTGTAAATAAAGAATAAATGAATTTTTATTAAAACGAGTCCAAAAACAAAGTACAGCCAAAGATTATTCGAGTATAGTTTCCATTCCTACTTATACTAGCAAAATAGCAATGTTAGTTTACTGTTCTAGTCACTGAAATTTTTTTTTTTAAAGTTAGAAATTAATAAAGAAAATTATTGATAACATTATAACTATTTATGATGGATAATCTTTGTATATATAATATTAACTGTAAACATGACAATTAATTATTAATATTATTTATTTTATTTTTTAAAATAAATTATTCACTGAAGTTTAATTTTCTTCTTTTGTTAAAGAGAACTCGGCACTTTTCAATTAAAATTTAAGTTTATTAATTATTTGAGTTCAATCTGAACAATAAATTTTTTTTGACAAGAATCAAAAGAAATTATTAACACTTAATTTATTCAAATATTTACAAGTTATTTTAGTTACATAAGAAACAAAGCTGAACAAACAAATAAGTGACCAGATGCTTTGCGGTGGTCAAACCTGACATGTTTAGAAAAAGATTATACGACTGTGAGGAGAAATTAAGAGTGTTTGCAAAACAAAAGTTATGATAGAAACTTTTTTCTTAAAAAAGAATTATCCCTGTAATTAATTCACATAAGTACAAATTTTTTATTAGAATATTTTTGAATGTACTTAAAATTTAATTTGTATGTATAAATAGTTTCATTTTACAATTAATTATATCTCGCTGTATATTAGTAAAATTCTATGTTAAATTTAAACGGTAAATATATAACTATTTATAAACCCTTCCTAAAAAAACTATTAAACTTGTATGAAAAATTATATTAGCAATAAATAATAATTATTTATGTGTATAATTTTAGAAATTGTTATGATTAAATTTAATTTTTTTTAGAAAACTTAATTTTTTTAATAATTGATAATTTTGTCGATGAATTAAATCCTGAATATAATATGATATATATAAACATAGGGAAAGATTCATTTATGTGGCTTGGTCCAAGACCGAGGATATTCATCATGGATCCAGATAAAATCAAAGAAATGACTACTAAGGTCTATGATTTTCAAAAACCCGATACGAGTCCACTCTTCAAGCTTCTAGCATCAGGCTTTGCAAATTATGATGGAGACAAATGGGCCAAACACAGAAAAATTGTAAGCCCAGCATTCAATGTCGAGAAAATGAAGGTTAGTTTCTATTTTTCTTTATGATCTTTATTTTGGCTAGTTTGATATTTATTTGTATTTTGCCTATGTCATTATATCAACCACATTGATTTTTTTTTAATCAAAAATAGATATCCTAAGTACTTTCTCCATTTCAAAATAAATCTTGTTTTACTCTCAGTATGATATTAATTTCCTTTTCAAATTGTATCACTAAATTATTAGTGTATGCTTCACTTTTAAATTATTGTATTTTATTATACATACATTTATGATAACAATTAATAAAATATATTAACGTTTTAAATCAGTAAGATATAACTTAATTGACAAATATTGATATTATTAAGTTGGATATCATGTGTCAAGTTTGAGCTCAGACCTCCTAGTTTTGTGTGAGTTTTTTTGTCATTTTCTTTATCAATTGAGTCAACCAAAATTGATATATTTTATTCATATTATAACTTTGTTTTAATTGAAGTTTTAGACCTTCTATTTTTACCAATTTGCAAAATCAGTTCTCCTATTTTAAAATTTGACAATTTTGGTCTTTCATTCTGATTTTTTAACTAAAAAATGACAATGTGACATACTTTAAATAACATGACATATGATGCGATGATGTATAATGATTAACACTCATGAAATACAATAAAATCCTCTAAAAATTTGACTTTCAACTTCGAATTTTTTTTTGTAATTTAATTAATGACATATGAATAATTAATGCATCTAGATAGTTCTATATCATGAATCATATGTCACATCATTTAAAATATGTCAAATCATCATTTTTTTTAGTTCAAAAATCTAATGGAGAGACATGAAATGTCAGGATAAAGTTAAATCATTTTTTAAGTTTCATTTTTACATGTTTGATTTTCATTTTGGAGGGTTCAAAATAAATTTTGAATGTGTAATATTGATTATAGCATGTTTGGATATTGTCGAGTAAATTGATTCTCCTTCAAAAATGAATTTTAATTTGAAGTTATAACTTGTAGCTTTTAAGTCAAAATGTAATTTTTACATCGAAATTTATTGTTAAACTCACTTTTAATTGAACATATTCAAACATAAATAACTTTATATTCAATTTATTTTTAACTAAAATTAATTATACAAAATCAATTCACTTAAAATTAATTTTAATCACCGCATAATCTAACACACGTGGAACAAACATTCTTATTACCTTATAAAATTATTTTTAATATTATGCTAATTAGTTACGACGGGTGCTTATGATTCTTGAAAACTTTAACAGATGTTGATACCAATATTTTGCAAATCATGCGATGATATGATAAACAGATTGGACAAAGTAGTATCTTCATCCAATGGGTCATGTGAGTTAGATGTATGGCCTTTCGTTCAAAATGTTTCAAGTGATGTGTTGGCTCGTGCGGGCTTTGGAAGTAGTTTTGAAGAAGGAAGAAGAGTATTCGAACTTCAAAGAGAAATGCTTACACTTACGATGACACTTTTTAAGTTTGCTTTCATTCCAGGTTACAGGTAAGGCTTCACCAGTTTTGCAACTTAAGTTCATTTTATAATTTGGCTCTTAAATTTGTAGGATTTTATTTCAAAATCTGAATTAAAAAAAAAAAAGAAGTCAAAATCAAGGTTTGGTATTTCAAAATTGCAACGTACTTCCTATGTCCATATTAAGTGTCATTTTCCCAACATGTATTGCAGAAGCAGGTAGTTTTCAACATTTTAAAACAGTTGGTCAACATTTTAGAGGTGATGTGTTAATTTTATAAATTTAGTCTCTAATAAAAAGAAAATATAATTTTAATAATAAAAAAGGGTAAAATAAATTTTTGTCTCAATAAAATTTCAAAATTTTATTTTTAATCTCTATAAAAAAATTCTCAATTTTTTAGTCCCTAAAAAAGTTTTAGTCCATAAAAAAGTACTTATAAAATCAAAATAGAAATTAAAAGTGAATAAAAAAAAATTTAGAAACTAAACTTGAAATATCTTTAGAGACTAAAAATATATTTTAAAAATAATATTCACCCTTATTTTGTTAAATTATATATAAAAAATTAAAACACCTCATCAATTAAAAACCTTAAACTATTGTGCCGAATGCACAACCCATAGTCGACCATGTGCATACTTGTGTTCGTTAATCATTTGATGAGAGTTCAATCATTTGTCCGTGTATACTCGGTAAAAAATATGTGTTAAGAGAGTTTAACCTTTTAAATGAATATTAATTATTTTAAGCGATTAGACACATTCGTTGTGGGCGGTAATACCTTTGTTTAGCTTAATACAAAAAATGTTGTCGATTTATTTTTTTCAATCAAACTAAGAAAAACTATAAATAAATAAAAGATTGTCATAATTTTACAAATGATCTATTTTAATTATTGAGTGTTTTAATCATTTCCATAAATTTAAAATAGAGTATAATTGACATGGAAGTGATACAAAGAGTATTAAATAAGGGTAGAATTGAAATAATAGATTGAGTGTCGCATTAAAAACATAAAACCTCATTTATTGTGTGAAACTTTTATGTTTCATTTTTTAAAATGTGTTTTCATTTTACTTTGATGAGAAATTTTTGAAGAAAATAATTGTTATGGAGAGAAAATGAAATATTAGTTAATGTACATGTATTTATAGAAATAATGAAAATAAATTTTTAATATTTTTATTGATTTAAAAAACAATTATTTACTTTAAAAGTCTCTTATCTAATTAAAACAACTATAAATGACAACTTATTTTAGGACAATTTTTATATAGTACTGTAACAAAATTAAAACAGAGTAGTGTTTTTGGTTAATTTTTACATTTAATTTGTAGTTGCTAAATTCTACTATGAGTGACACTTCTAATGGTTCTTATTTATTGGTAGATTCCTGCCAACCTATACCAACAGGAGGATGAAAGCAATTGACAAAGAAATAAGAACATCACTCATGAAAATCATAAACCGAAGACTAAAAGCAATTAAAGCAGGGGAACCTACTAACAATGACTTATTAGGCATACTTTTGGAATCAAATTATAAGGAATCTGAAAAAGCTAATGGTGGTGGAGGAATGAGTTTAAGGGAAGTAGTTGAAGAAGTTAAGCTATTTTATTTGGCAGGGCAAGAGGCTAATGCAGAATTGCTTGTTTGGACTTTGTTATTACTAAGCAAGAATCCTGATTGGCAAGCTAAGGCAAGAGAGGAAGCTTTTCAAGTGTTTGGGAATGATAAACCTGATTATGAAAAGATAGGTCAACTTAAAATTGTAAGTTTTCACTTCGTATGATTTAATGGCTTTTATTTGAGTGCTCTATATTTAAAACTACTAATTTATGAAGGAAAATTAGACATGACAAAATAGCAAATTGTTTCTAATTTTTTCACTAAATTTAGTAAGAAAGGAAGCAGTGATGAGTTTCACTCTTTATATCTTTGGTTTTTATGATAAATTACACATATATTAAGGTAATTGATCAGATTTAATTTATGAAATCTCAATAAAAAATTAGTTTTATTGTCGAAATTATGCTTAATAACTAATAAATTGACTCATTGAAAATATAAAAAAATTAAATTAAAAAGATATATTTTAGAGAAACTATATCATTAAATAGAAGAAAAGTAGTTAATATTTGCTTATATTTCATTTGAAAAATAATGAAAGTAATTTTAATTACAATTCAATCACAAATATTTGTTTTATTGTGTTTTCGTCAGATTGTACAAGTCACTCTCTAGAACACTGCAATAAGGAGAATAGTAAATTTTTAAAGATTTTTAGATATATATATTTTTTATAAATAGTATATCTTTTGCACGTAATTATAGAGACTAATTCTTTGAATCTTGTGAGATTCATGTAACTGCAAATTTTCACCACAAGTTTAAATTATTTCTTTTAAGACTACTTTGAAAAAAACTTATGCATTCATTTATATAAATTAAATTTGAAAAAATTATGAATTTGAAAGAAATTAAAAAATTATAATTGGTTAAATAAGAATAATTGAAAAAACATCTAAAAAAATAGACCTAAGTTTTGTCATGTTTAATATTGAATAATACTTGATTTTGGATCCTAATTATCATTATATTATATATGAAACAGGTGTCAATGATTCTTCAAGAAAGTCTAAGGTTATATCCCCCAGTCATTATGCTATCAAGATATCTTCGAAAAGACACAAAACTTGGAGACCTAACACTTCCTGCAGGAGTAGAGCTTATAGTACCTGTATCAATGATGCACCAAGAAAAAGAATTTTGGGGTGATGATGCTGGAGATTTCAAACCAGAAAGATTCTCTGAAGGAGTTTCAAAGGCAACAAATGGCAAAGTTTCTTACTTGCCTTTTGGATGGGGTCCTAGACTTTGTATAGGACAAAACTTTGGTTTATTAGAAGCTAAAATAGCTGTGTCCATGATCCTAAGAAATTTTTCTTTAGAGTTTTCTCCATCTTATTCTCATGCTCCTTCCTTTATTATTACTCTTCAGCCAGAGCATGGTGCACATCTCATTTTGCATAAACTTTAGAGTGCATAGTTTTGTTGCTCCATTAGTTGTGTTGCCAAAATAAATTAGGTTTCTTAATTTGAAACTCTTGGTTTTTTATTATGTTGTTTTCATGTTAGTTTTGTTACTTCAGCTAGTATGTCATAGAGATAATAATAAATTTGTACCCCTACATTATTTTATATTTTATTAATTTCCTCTTTAGTTTAGGCGCGGCATTAATATGAATAAAATTGTAAATAAAATAATTATAAAAAAAAGATAAAATAGAAGGAAAAAAATCTAGTTATTTGCGATTAATATTTAGTTATTTGATTAATAAGTATATATATTTTAATTAAATCCAGAAAGATAAAATTGTAAAAAAAATTGTTCAAGTGACAGGTAAAACTGGAAGAAAACATTTACACCAAAGTTATCGTTTTTTTACTTAAATATATTTTTATTCTTTATAAAATTTGAACATCTCAATTTTAGTCCCTAAAAAACAAAAATTCAACTTTTAATATCTGCAAAATTATTATGTATGTAGTTTTAGTCTCTACTATTAAATCAACATAATTTTTAAATGAATTTTTTCAAGCATATTTACAAAAATATAAAAAATTCTCCCATAAAAAATAAGCTTATAAAACGATTTATAAATCCATATTTTCGTTACTTTTAATTTGAATTTTTTATATTTAAAAAACTCAATATGATTTCATTTCAAGTTAAAAAATTTTAAATTTTTGTGGAATAAATTTTTATAATGCTCTCAACATACTTGCAAAGAATCATTCAAATTTTTTAAAGTTTAAGGAAAATTAAACATATTTTGTTTTAACGGGAAATAAAACTGCTTGTAGGATAGTTTTGTAGGAACTAAAAGATGTATTTTTATTTTATAGATACTAAAATTAAAATATTGAAATTTTATAGGGACTTAAAACATATTTAACCCTTAATAATAATATATTGAATACAAGACGAGACATCAATAAAAATACGAGGACTAATCAAGGATGAAGTTACTCTTGGATTATCACAGTAAATTTAAAGTAAATCTAAATCACAGATATAATTATATGACATATATCAAACAACAATATATCATGCCATTCATGATAGTAGGATCCATTTTCTCGAAGAAATGATGAACATTAAGGATGTGAGAGTTCCTGCCTTCTTTCTAATGTATGTATACTGTTGTACGTTCAAACTTAATAAGATTACATAACATATATATACCACTAGAGGAAGGGACCTCTCGACGGGTTAGCTAAAAAGGAGTGGTCAAATCCATCAAGGGCATTGTCAAACACAACATAAATAGTTAATATTCACATAAGTGCATTAAAAAGAAATAGTACAATTGATTATTTATATTATAAATTAAAGAAATCTATTCAATTTCAACGATTCTCCCAATTAAAGAAGTCCATTTAATTTCAATGATGCTCCCACTTAGACGCCTTTAATTAATTACTAAAATATTAGAATGATAACATTTATCAAAATCAATCATTTATAAAAGCACTTGTCACCAACTAGTATAAGAAACACAAGCATTATGGTAACATATTCTCTGTAGCAAGATGTTCAATTCGAGTATGAAATTCAAGATTTTTTTCTCTGACAAATAGATATTTAATGTCAAAATACTTTGAGCGATATATCATAAGTGGCCTATATATGTTTTCAACAACTTTGAAGCGAGATATTAGGTTCTTCAGCCACATAGCTTGACAAGTTGTCTTGTAGCAAGCAACATATTATGCCTCCATGGTAGAGGTAGTTGTAAGAGTCTACTCAACACTCTTCCATCAGAGTCAGAATAACCAATGATCTGCAGTTGATCGGACTTCCAACATATAATCTTTGGTTCCTTGCAAATATCGCAAGGACCTTTTTAACAGCTTTCCAATGACCCAAACCAGAGTTGCTTAAGTATTTCTCTAAAGCATTAACTACAAAAACAATATCGAGACGAGTATAAACTTGAACATACATTAAACTACCAACAATGAAAGCATATGTGACTTTTTCGATTTTAACAATTTCTTTATCATTTTAAGGATTTTAAGATTTAGAGAGCATATTACTTTTTTGAACAGGCATGATGCATGGGGAGCATAAATGCATATTAAAACGCTTGAGGATCTTTTCAATGTATCCTCTATTAGACAATCCAAGAATATCACATGATCTATCACAAAAAATTTGAATGCCCAAAACAACTGAAGCATCACTAAGGTGCTTCATGTCAAAGTGACTACTCAACATTCGTCTTGTCTCAGTCAAAAGTTCAATGCAACTGCTAGCAAGAAGAACATCTTTAACGTATAACATGAGAATTATAAAATTACTACTACTAGTCTTTAAATAAATGCATTAACCTGAGGTGTTTTCATTGAAACTAAAAGAAGTGACGACCTGGTCAAATTTCAAATACCATTGCCAAGATGGCTATTTTAATCCATAGATAGATTTCTTCAGCTTGCATACTAAGTGTTCTTTTCCTTCTTCAGCAAAACCTTCAGGTTGAATAATGTAAACATTTTCAACAATCTCTCCATTCAAAAAGGTTGTCTTCACATCCATTTGGTGAAGTTATAAATTAAAATGTGCAACCAAAAACATACCAGCTTGAAAAATATCCTTGGTAAAGGCAGGTGAGAAAGTCTCTTTATAATTAATCCCTTTTCTTTGACTATAGCCTTTTGCTACTAGTCTAGCTTTGTACCTCTCAATTTTACCATCTAGATTACATTTGGTTTTAAAAATCCATTTGCACCCAACAACCTTGCAACCAATAGCCAACTCTATGAGATCCCACACATCATTATGAGACATATAAGATAATTCACCATGCATAGAATTTAGCTAATTAGAAGCACGAGAACAAATTGTCTCATTAAAGGTAATAGGATCATCATCACCATGGAGGTCAAACTCGTGTTATTAAAGATATACGATATAATCATCATATATTGAAGACTTGTGTGCTATTTGAGATCGTCTCAGCGGAAACTATTTCGACAACATCATTCGGTTCAACAACTATAATCGGTCGTGTGATATTATCAGACTCTTGTTCATTAATCAGTGGTGCTACTATATCATCTTCTTGAAGAATTTGAGTACCTGGAACGATAACATCTGTTGGAAGAGAAATAAAAGGCATAGGCAAAAATGTTCAATCTTCCTTCATAACAAATGATTGTGACAAAGAATGCCCATTATCCAAATCATCCTCAAACAAAACCGCTCGATCACATTCAATAAATTGTGTAGAATGAGAAGGACAATAAAGTTTGCAACCTCTAGAATTTGTGCAATAGCCAATAAAGAAACACTAATAGTCTTTAGATGAAGTTTCTTTTGTCGATGATTATAAGGTCTAACCTCTGCCTTGCAACCTCACACTCGAAAATGTTTCAAGCTTGACTTTTTTTCCCATCATAAGCTCATAGATAGTTTTCAACACAGACTTGCTAGGTACTTGATTAAGAATGTAGACGACAGTGTTCAAAGTATCTCCCTAAAGAAAATCAAGTAACGTAGAGTGACTTATCATGCATATCACCATATCCAGAAGTGTGTGATTACATCTTTCTACAACTCCATTTTGTTGAGGAGTGCCGACATAATGTACTGAGCCTCAATTATACATTCATCAGGAAATATGTCTAATGGTCCTTGGTTTATTCTAGTTTCATCATACCTACCACAATATTCTCCTTCTCTGTTAGACCTCACACACTTAATCTTCTTTTTTGCTTTCAATTCAATAACAGCTTTAAAAGATCTAAAGGCATCCAAAGAACTATACTTCTTTTGAAGAAGATCTATCTAACAAAATCTAGAGAAGTCATATAAGAAAGTAATGAAGTGCCTATGTCTACCCATTGCACCAAGTGTAATAAGTCTTATACATATTAGTGTGAATCGGTTGTAGTATATTATCGCATCTATTCGCTTTTGGATCCCTCGTTTTGCAATGAACTTCCCTTTAAGGCAATCAATGCAAGTGTCAATGTCAAAGAAGTCAAGATTAGGAAGAACATTTCCCTAATTAGTCTTTCCATGCGGGGCCTAGAAATATGCCACAAACGTCTATGCCATAACATAGAAGAATTTTCATATTTTCCTCTTGCGCTTAGTTACAACAACATAATTAACAGACATTTCAACTGTATCCATCATATATAATCCATCACTCAATACCCCAAAACCAACATTAGCATAATTAAAACGAACAACAAATTTTCCACTACCAAAATCAAAAGTGTAACCACATTTGTCTAATGCTAAAACAAAAATCAAATTTCTTCTCTTCGAAGGTACATAAACTTCATATTTCAAAATTAAAGTTTCCTGAAGATAAAATCAAAGAAACAACTCCTATCTCTACTACAGATACTCTAGCTCTATTTCCCACGATAACTTTCACCTCAATATCACCTTGTTTTCTCAAGCTTGTGAACCCTTGCAAAGAATTCACAACATGAATAGTTGCACCTGAGTCTAACCAACAAGTATTGGAAGGAACATCAACCACATTTGATCAAAATAAGCTAGAGCTAGAAATGTACCTTATTTTTCAAGTTTCTTTTTTAGAAAGTAGCAATCATCAACCTTATAGCCATCCTTCTTGCAATACTTGCAAGTCTCCTTAAAGAAGTTTCCCTTAAAGGATTTCCTTTTAGGTTCTAGATGTTGTACTGCTTTTCCATTTTTCTTATTATCAGAATTGTATTTTCCTTTTTGTGGAAGTTTCTCTTAACATGCTTTGTGCCATAAGTAGAAGCAACAAACTAAACACTCTAAGACTTACCCTATTTGATAGATTCCTCCTCTTGGGTTAAAATAGCAATCATCTCATCCACAACTTTCTAGGTATTGTAAGAGGTCCTCATAACATCAAACTGAGGAGGCAAATACTCAAGGTCTCTCAAGATCAAAGTGTTATCACCAATGTCAACTTGTTATTGTAATGATTCAACTTCATAATGTGCTATCGCATGCCGCTAACACCTTCATATTTAGTCTTGTCAAACAATGAGAGATACACACATTTCTTAGCTTTCTCAAAGCATGTGAAATTTTCGCCAATAGACTTGAGATAATCTTTGGCATTGTCGTTTTCAAGAAGGCTTCGCCTGATCGATTTTCCTTGGTAAGAGATATCACCTTAAGGAACACTATGTTGGAGTGTTCCTGTTTTGCATAATGAGTCTTTTGGGCTTCAGTAGATGCATCTGTAACAACGTCGAGTTTTTCAGTTCTCACAGCCAAATCAAGGTTCGCAATAGTCAAGTGGAGATCAAGAGACTCTTTTGAGTCCTCATAATTAGTCCCACTCAGAGTTTTAGCAGAGCTAAGAAATGAGGTTGTCATGATAGAACAATGAATCATTATATCAAAAAGTTTTGGAATATTAGAATGAAATGATTCCACATTTATTCAGCCCAACTTGTCCATAATAAAACTCTAACTTATTATGATATTATATCACAAATGCAAAAACAAAAACTTCCAACACCATAATTCTAATATTGATAGGATATTTGAAACGATAAACATAAGCATAAAGAATAAATAACATACTGCATCATAACAAAATTACACTAATAATAATATATGGATAGGGTATAATTATTACTAATATAAAATACATCATAGTTACTGATAGATTTTATTTTTTTAGAATTTACATTAATAATAATATATCAATAGGATATAATTACTATTAATGTAAATAAATTACATTGCTACTAAATCAAATGTGAAATTAACATACAAGATTTGAACAATTGTACCCACAATAGATGAGTTGATAGGTATACGAACTGTAAAACCCCGATTTTTAACAGTGACAGTGTAATTTTTTATATTTTTTAGAAACAACTAACCACTTCTTAAAAAAATATTCTTAATCGTCCTTTACTTTAAATCAGAGTAAAATATTTAATTGTAAAATTCTTTTTCAAAAATGACAATTAGAATTATTATTGCATTATATAAAATGATTTCAACACAACTGGCTTACTTACAATCGAATAATTCACATTGACTGAAAAAAAGTCACAACTGTTTCAGATACATAATTTCCATTGCAACAACAACATTGCAATAAGGAAGTGAAAATAAATAAAACTCTAAGCTGATCTTGAACTCTAATTGAGGATGACTGGGTAATGAGGACCCACGGGTGGCATCAAGCCTCACTGCTTCTGATCGCCAATCCAAATCATTGCTCTGTCACGTCTTCGATGTCGTTGCAATTCCCGCACGACCCAAAACTCTAAGAACCTAGGGTGTAAGCCCGATCCACAATAATAGCAGAGGGTCACGATCTAAAAACAATATACATACGAAAATACAAAGAACGAAAGCATAACATGACATGGTATCAAGTGATAAAAAAGGATAAATATAAATATAATATCATTTAACAAACATGACTTATGTGACAAAGCACCCTAATGTAATTCTTGCATGCTAGTGCACATGATTCCTGAATTTCAAAACCCTCCTCAAGGGGCGTGAATCATAAATGTATAGTTTCTGACAGACCAATACTATTTATCGAGGTGCAGTCTCTCACATACTAACACGATTTACTAAGGTGCAGTCTGTCACAGACTAGCACGACTCAATAATCTTCGCAAGGACAAGGTTGACCATAAACACTTGGAACAATTCTGTGGCCAATCATGGTCACCACTAACTATGACATGCATGAGCATACTCTAACTCTTTCACATCAACTATTATGTAAATGCAGCTATTAAAAGACTCTACTTTTAATACTCATTAAACACTAATAATTTTTCAACACTTTTTCCACAAAGCATAGTCATGAAAGTTTATCATCAACAAAATTCGTAACACACATGTTATCAATTATGAATATATAATCACATCAAATACATAAATAATTATGTGCACATTTATTCACCACTAGCACGAAGAACATGTATACAAACACACTCTGCATTCAAGCATATATAATATCATTAAATACCCTTACCTTGACGACACTTTATTACACAAGCAACTTATGCTACGCCAACATAACCTATTTGATGATTCCAATGAAACCTCTCAATTTCCTTGTACCTTAAACCAATCAATTAACTTAATCAATACAAGTTTTTGAAACAACCCCTAAATGAACCCTAGCTTCAACTACTACCCAAATCATTAGGGTTTGGCTTTCTCTTTGATTCCTTAACTTCAAAAAGACTTTGGTTTAGGTACTTTGACGAAAGTGAATTTCAAAAAAGTAATGCCAACCTTTTAAAATCTCAAAGTTATTTTTCAAACTTATTGAAGTTCAACTCAAATCTTTGTCTATAACAAGTTAGGACAAAATATTTTCTTAACAAAATCAAAGACAAACATACTTGCACGATTTGAAATTTCGATTAAATCATCAATCAACTTCACAAATAGTAGAAGGCTTGTATAAATTTTTTTAAAAAAAAAACTCAAATACTAAGAGTTCCAATATTCTAACTATTCAAAATCATGATTCTTCCGATTTGACATTTTTGAAACCTTAATCTTTATCAATTATGCTTTGTATATAAAGTTTCGCACAAAAATCACATTTTCTCATCAACACAAAATATTTCCTAAGTTCACAATTTTCTTTTAAGTCTCCAACTAAAATCTTCATTCCTAATAAAATCACATATCAAAACCCAAAATTATAATCAATCATTGTTTTTCAAAACACCTAAATACTTCTTCAACGTCAAATTTTAGCATAAAGTTGACATCTTTACTATAAAAATAAAAAATTTCAACTTCAAAACTTAAGATTAAAACTTTGTTCATAAAGTGAATATTTGTCCTTCAAACCTTTTTGATATACAAAGCTTGAACCTTCAATTTTTTTTTTTTAAATATGAACTATTCTTAAAGTCATAAAGTTTGAAACTTTGTTTCTAATTAATCAGAAGATCAATTTAAAACCAACATTTAAACAAAATTTTGAAATCTCTTTCTATATATATACAACTCGGCGAAACCCATTTTACTCATCAAAGTCTTTCAAAAAAATTCCAAATTTAAATCTAGTTTAAAACACCTTAAATAATCAAGGACAACAACTCATATGGTTTCAAAAGACTCCAAAATTTAATTTATACCTCGATTAAAAATCACAAGAGAACTTCTTCCTAACTTCTTTAAAATTCATAAAATTTCTACCATTCAAATACTTTTAAATTAAAACAAACCACAACAATTCATTTATCACTTTATTTCAAAACTTATTCCAAAATTTTTGCCTTGACCTTCTTGTTTCTATCTCTTTTCCTAAAAAATTTCAACACAACAAACATAAAATATTTAGAGTTTTCCCCACTGTTAACTCGATGTCAACAATCTCGATCCATTTTCGAAACTCAAGGAGCTAAATACATAAACATAGGGAATTATAAAATTTACTTCAAGGTTACATTATTAAAGAAAACTACTCAATTTTTTTTATCAATCACTCACTTATTTTTAAATCCTCATTTCACAACTTTGAGTTTTTTTTTATTAAAAAATACATCACTTACTTCTCCAAACACATTAACATCTAGTTGTTATTTTAATTATTAAAAAAATAACCAATCACATTTGCAAAAGTCTTCTTAACTTTACTAACTTAAACCACTCTAATAAAATTTCTATTGTTTGTTCAAACTCATTTATTTAAAAACTCATTACATTACTTAAACACATACAAAAATCAAATTTTCACATTATGACACATCACATTTGGTCTTACTAAATTTTTTGGGGGTTTGGTTTCATTTTTTATTTATTCAAGTTACTAACTCCTCTAATTTCAATATTAACAAAGCACCATAGCAAAAAAACACACTTTCGTTTTACTCCCTTACTTAGGGTTTTTTGATTTTTGAAAGAAAAATAGTTGAAAAGTATTTCCTTTAACTTCCTAAATATTAATAACAACCATAATACTGATTAACAAGCAAGATTGAAGCTCAAAGCATAAAAAAATCACTCTTTCCCCCTATATATGCATGCTTATTGGTTTGAGGGAAAATAGGAGAGAAATGGCTACCTCAACTAGTAATCCTTTGCTCTTTGCAATCCTCTCAAGTAGTGAAACAACTATGTAGTTGGAGGTTTTGTGATTGGAGGCTTCTAAGTTGCACAAAAATGAAGGAGAAAGTTTGAGTTTGGAGAGAAATGAGAGAATATTGAAGGTGCAAACACGAGAAGGGGGGGTTGAATTGTGTTTGTCAAACTTAATTACTTTTGCTGTTTTGTTAAATGTTGATTTGAATTATTCGATAAACAACTAATCAGATTCAGCAGCGGATAATAATAACATAATAACACATCAATTTATACTGGTTCACCGTTAACTAGGCTACGTCCAGTCCCTTCCTCCAGAAGGCCTTTTCACTAATTCAAACTCCTTTGAATTACAACACCACTGACCCTTCAAGTCAGTCTTCCCAAACAGCCTGACAAACCCAGACTTTTGAGGAACAACAACACCTTAACTAAACCAGATAAGTCTTCTCAAACAGCCTGACAACCCCAGACTTTTGAGGAATAACAACACCTTGACTAAACCAGCCAAGTCTTCTCCTACCAATCTGACAACCCCAGATTGAAGAAGGAATCTACACTATAATAAAGGTTTGGAACTTTGCAACGTTGCTTATGGAAAGCTGTTTGCTGTACTTATTTTTGCACTCTTTTATTGCTTCTGGAAAGCTGATTGTTGCACTGTATTTCTCTCTCGAAAACACTTACAAAATATTGCTCTTGCTCATTTGTTTTTCTCTATTTTGAACTCTCAGATAACTTTGAATTGAAGCTTGAGTTCTTGTGTTTTTCGATTATTTATTCTTCAGCATTAAGTCTCTATTTATAGTTGAACTTTAGAACTTCACTGATGCTTTACTTCTGCAGTATATTTCGATTAATCTGTTTTGAGAATATTCTGGAGTAGTTTGCTCAGATTCTGTTTTGAGTCTTTTGCTCACTGATCTGTTTTGAACATTTTGCTCCGCTTCTGTTTTGAGCATTTTTCTCAGATTCTGTTGTGAGCATTTTTCTCCAATTCTGTTTTGAGCATTTTTCTCAGATTCTGTTTTGAGCATTTTTCTCTGAAGATTCATCTGACGATATCCTCTGGGGACGTCATCCTCTGATTTCTGCTTCTGGTGACGTCATCTTCTGATGACATCATCTGGTGACGTCATCCACTGTTTCTGCTTCTGGTGACGTCATCCACTGTTTCTGCTTCTGGTGACGTCATCTTCTGATCTATTCTTCTGATGACATTTTTCATTCTTCTTCTAAGTCAAATATGTTATTTTCATAAAATACATTTGTTAACATCAAAACTTTAATTGCAAGAACCAACTTGATTCCAACAATCTCCCCCTTTTTGATGATGACAAACAATGTATTTTTGATAATACTTTTTCTTTCTTTTGACTTTGAGTCCCCCTAAGACTAAGCTTCATTTTATATTTTCTCCCCCTAAGTCTAATGCCCAGATATCAAATACATCATACATCATCTTCTCCTCCTTTCAAATACATCATCTTCTCCCTCGAATATTTTATCAAATATTACATCTTCTCCCCCTTTGTCATCATACAAAAAGGATTGAATGAAGAAAAGAGATCCTCTGTTTTTTTTTTGTTTTTTTTATAAAAGTACACGAAAAATAAAATACATAAAAATTAAACTAAGCTATTAGGTTAGGGATGAAGATAAGATTAAGGTTTTTCTTGATGAATTCAAACCTATCTTCAGGTAGTGATTTAGTGAATATGTCAGCCCATTGATGATCAGTGTCTACAAATTAAATGTAAAGTACCCCCTTTTGAACATAATCTCTGATGAAGTGATGTTTGATCTCTATGTGTTTGGCTCGAGAATGTAGAATAGGGTTTTTGGTTAGGCAAATTGCAGAGGTGTTATCACAATAGATGGGTATGTTGGATTCTAATATTTTGTAGTCTTCAAGTTGATGCTTCATCCAGAGTAGTTGAGAGCTGCAGCCAGCTGCTGAAATGTATTCAGCCTCTGCTGTTGACATGGCAATGGTGTGTTGTCTCTTACTGGACCACGAAATTAAATTGTCTCCTAAAAAGGTACAATAACCACTGGTGCTTTTTCTTTCAAGTTTTTCTCCAGCATAGTCAGAATCACAGTATCCACTTAGTTTGTATGTAGGAGTTTTCTTGTAAAACAAGGTGAGGTTGGTAGTGCCTTTTAGGTATCTAAGGATTCTCTTAACAGCAGTTAGACGAAATTCTCTAGGATCATATTGAAATCGAGGACATACACACACACTAAATATGATATCAGGTCTAGAAGTAGTAAGGTAGAGTAATGATCCTATCATTCCTCTATAGATTTTCTGGTCAACTTTTGTTCCTGATTCATCTTTATCAAGTGAACAAGTAGGATGCATTGGTGTAGCCATAGGTTTGCAATCACTCATCTTAAACTTCTTGAGAAGTTCCTTTGTATATTTAGTTTGGTGAATGTAAATACCTTCTGAACTTTGTTGAATTTGTATTCCTAGAAAGAACTTAAGTTCTCCCATCATACTCATTTGAAATTCATGCTGCATTAATTCAGAAAATTCTTGACAAAGAATGCCATTAGTTGATCCAAAAATAATATCATCAACATAAATTTGAATGATTAAAATATCATTTTCTATTGATCTGCTAAACAAAGTATTGTCTATTTGTCCTATTTCAAAGTTATTTTTAAGTAAGAAGTTACTGAGTCTATCATACCATGCTCTAGGTGCTTGTTTTAACCCATACAAGGATTTTCTAAGTTTAAAGACATGGTTTGGAAATTCAGAATTTTCAAAACCTGGAGGTTGTTTAACATATACCTCTTCACTCAAATAACCATTGAGAAAAACACTTTTAACATCCATTTGAAATAATTTGATATTATTATTTGCAGCAAAGGACAATAAGATACGAATAGCTTCTAACCTGGCCACTGGAGCAAATGTCTCAGTGTAATCAATACCCTCTTGTTGACTGTAACCTTGTGCCACAAGCCTTGCCTTGTTTCTGACTACTTCGCCCTTTTCATTTAGCTTATTTCTGAAGACCCACTTGGTTCCCACAATGTTCTTCTCTGGTCTTGGAACTAGATCCCAAACATCATTCCTCTTAAATTCATTTAACTCTTCCTGCATTGCAATAATCCATCCATCATCTGCCAATGCTTCACTAACAGATGTAGGCTCAATCGATGAGATTAAGCCAAACAGACTTATATCTTTTAATGATGATTTGGTTCTTAAAGAATCACTTCCACTTCCAATGATCAGATTTTCAGGATGAGATGACTGGTATTTCCATCCAGATTTCTCTTCTGACTTCTCATGACTGGTTCTGATTTGATCAGGTTCATCCTTTGAAGATGTGTCACATGCTTCTAATTTATTTGTATCTTTCACTTTTCCAAATTCTGCTGGTTTATCTGCTTCTGCTGGTTTGTCTGTTTCTGCTTTCTCTGGTGTTGTTAAATCTGTAATATCAACATCTTGCTGTGACTTTGCAGTGTCAAGCTTTCCATAATTCATATGGTGTTTTATTCAACATAGACCTAATAAATACTCTATTCTGAATATAACATGCAGTGTTTATTGCTTCAGCCCAAAAATGTTTTGCAACATTTAAATCATTTAACATAGTTCTAGCCATGTCTTAGAGTGATCTATTTTTTTTTCTAACTTATCTTCAGATTTATCCTCTAAAGACTTGTTAGGTTCTTCTTTCATCTTCCATCTTTTCAAGCTCTCTTGGTTTGTCTACATCAGCTTCTGGTTCTGGTAGATCTGTATCAGCTTCTGGTTCTAGTAAACCTGCATCGGTTTCCTCTGGTTCTGGTAAAATAGCTTTAGTTTCCTCTGGTTCTGGTAAACCAGCATCAGTTTCCTCTAGTTCTGGTTAACCTGCATCAGCTTCATCTTGCTTTGACTTTTCAGATCAAGCTATTTGTCATATAACATAATACAAATCAAATAATTTAAAAATGAACTAAATACAGCCAAACCATTAATTCTGCTTCTGGTGGTTTCTTCTTGTTTTTGAAACCACTGAAATACTGTTTTTGTTGAAGTGTTCACATCACGTGAATCACTTGGTTCCTCTGACAGTTTGACAACCTGCAGAATACTTATCTAGCTTTGATTTTTAAGATCAAGCTTCTTGTTATCACATTAAACATAAATATCAAACAATAATATTATTTACAGCAAAATGTAACCTCTATGTCAACAGTTTCAATTTTACTCTGAAAATCCTCTTGTTTCTGATTTTCAAATTCTGAATCTGTATGTTCTGTGATTAGATGGTTTGGATGAAGGACTTTGAATTCCCTTCCTGGTTTGTAGTCTTGATTAATTTTACGGGAGTGTTTGAAGAACTCTCCAGATGCTGACACTTCTCTTTCTGCTGATATATCAGGTTCCTCTGATAGTTCTAGAATTGATGATAATTCTGATTCCTCTGGTAGTTCCAGTTTTGTTGATATGTGTGATTTCTCTGTCTGTTTTGGTATTTCCTGTTCCTCCTATGGTTTTGGTTCTGATAGGCATTGTATTTACCAGTTCTTCTTCCACCAGAGTTACTTTGCTTCTGCTTGGTATATGTTGGAACATAAACCTTTTTCCCTTCATATATTGCAAGCATCCATTGACCAGGCACAATGACTGGTGTTTCAATTTGGTTGCTTAGAACATATGCAACATAGACAATTTTATCTTTTGGTACCCAAATCTGGTTGGGTCCAAGTTTGTTAGTCTTGAAAAGTTTCTTGTTTTCCCTTGTATTTAGCATACGACAAGACACTTTGGAATGACCTTTCTTGTAACAAATAGTACACACTATATTAGAGGGAACAGGTTTAAACATAGGTTTAGGTTTAATTATTGTTTCTTCAAATCCTATACCTCTATTTTCGTTCCTATTGACTCCATAAATCATAGAAGCATATTTGCTTCTTTCCGTACCATTAGCAAGAAATTCTTGAAGAACTTGTTCATGTATATCAGAATTACTTGTGGTATTTTCAATTGATGTTGAATTATGGTCATTTTTCAGATTTAGACTTTCAACTTGAAGTTCAGCAAAACTGTTTTTCAAATATACATTCTCTGTTTTCAATTCTGCAATGTCAGTTTCAAGAATGACACTTTCTGTTTTAAATTCTGCAATCTGATTCTTTAAAACATTAACTTCTTCTATTAGATTTGTATTTTCTTTCTTAAGAGTTTTCAGTTTTAAAGATAATTTATAATTACAGTTTAAAAAATCATTCAGAACAGTAATCAAATCAGATCGAGTGAATTCAGAATATACCTCAGTTTCATCATCTTCTGATTCTCTTCCAGAATCAGATTTTGTGTTGGATCCAGAGTTGGTGTGAGCCATCATAGCCAAATCTGCTTGTTCATCTTCAGAAGATTCATCAGAATCATCCCATGTAGCCATCATGCTTTTCTTCTTAGTTCTGAAATCTTTCCTCTGGTACTTCCCTTTCTCTATATTTGGACATTCTGACTTGATATATCCAGATTCATTGCATCCGTAGCAGATGATATCTTTCTTGTCATGTGTATCATCACTTTCTTTGTTGTACTACTTGGAATATCTTTGGGAAAATTTCTTTCTTCTGTTGTGCCACATCTTTCTGAAATTTCTGGATAAGAAAGCAATCTCTTCTTCCTCTGAATTCATACTTTGATCGTCTGAATCACTATCTTCTGATGTTGCTTTCAAAGCCTTCTTTTGCTTGGATTTCAGTGCTAGAGTTTTGTTCTTCTTCTTAGGTCATCTTCTTCCAACTCAATTTCATGTGATCTGAGAGAGCTGATTAATTCTTTAGAGTATTCAGATCTTTAGCTTCCTGAATAGCAGTAATATTTGGTCTCCACTTGATTGTCAGACTTCTAAGTATTTTCTTTACATGATCAGCAGTAGTGTAGCTCTTTTCTAGTACCCTTAATCCTGATACTAGAGTCTGGAATCTGGAAAACATAGTTTCAATGTCTTCATCTTCTTCCATCTTGAATAACTCGTACTTCTTGACTAGAATGTTAGCCTTTGCTTCTTGGACTTGCTTACTCCCTTCGTAAGTCAGAATCAGACTATCATAGATGCTCTTTGCTGTTTCTCTGTTAGTGCATTTGTCGAACTCTTTGAACGTGATTGCATTGATCATGAACTTTCTAGATTTGTGATGCAACTTGAACATCTTCTTCTGATCAGCATCCATATCTCTTCTGGAAATTTTAATACCATCAGCATCTTCTAGAGCTGTATAACCATCTTCCACCAAGTCCCAAAGTTCAGGATCTTGTGAAATAAAAAAACTTCTCAGCCTGTCCTTCCAGTATTCAAATCGTTCTCCATCAAACAGATGTGGTTTGTTGATGTTTCCTCCAGTAGCTTCTTCATTGAATCCGGACATGTTGATCCCTTGGATCTTTCCTCAAACACTGTAAAGTGCTCAGCCTTGAGACCGAGCTCTGATGCCAATTGAAAGTGCAAACACGAGAAGGGGGGTTGAATTGTGTTTGTCAAACTTAATTACTTTTGTTGTTTTGTTAAATGTTGATTTGAATTATTCGATAAATAACTAATCAGATTCAGCAGCGGATAATAATAACATAATATTTCGATTAATCTGTTTTGAGAATATTCTGGAGTAGTTTGCTCAGATTATGTTTTGAGTCTTTTGCTCACTGATCTGTTTTGAACATTTTGCTCCGCTTCTGTTTTGAGCATTTTTCTCAGATTCTGTTTTGAGCATTTTTCTCTGACAGATTCATCTGACGATATCCTCTGGTGACGTCATCCTCTGATTTCTGCTTCTGGTGACGTCATCCTCTGATGACATCATCTGGTGACGTCATCCTCTGTTTCTGCTTCTGGTGACGTCATCCTCTGTTTCTGCTTCTGGTGACGTCATCTTCTGATCTATTCTTCTGATGACATTTTTCATTCTTCTTCTAAGTCAAATATGTTATTTTCATAAAATACATTTATTAACATCAAAACTTTAATTGCAAGAACCAACTTGGTTCCAACAAATATGTGTTTGAAAAATTAAAGAAAGTGATAGTACGATAATGATTATTATAGCCATGAATTGCTTTTATAGGGAGGGATAAATTTTTTTCTCCTTCCCTTAATTAATCTACTATCTCAATTCCAAATTAATCTCCAAAAATTTCTAACCAAAAAAATTAATCACATAAATTTAATCATAAAATCTCACAATTATCCTTTATGACACTTAGTCATAATCACATCACATCACTCTATTCTAGATCTACTTTAGTAAAAATATCTACTCTCTTCGCAGTTCAATTGACAGATGAATTTAACAGTAGTGAACAACATCGTAAAATATTTATCGATAATAAGAGTAACAACCCATACTAGGTTTGCACTCAAACTCAACATTTATGATACAACTTGTTTCACCGGGCTTATGCTAAGAGAGTACCGGCTATCCCTTTTCATAGAGTGCTTAATAACTCTACACACTACCATAGCCGGTAAGACTCGCCCATTCCATTCAACATGATTTTGTCTACTATCAACAAGAGATTGAGGATGATCAGTTCCTCAATTTGTCAATAGGTAGCCGACAACATGATGGTGGCTTAGACCATCTTAATCTAACTTTTATGGCGCTCCCCGCGACTCGCACTTAAGGTTATTTTTAGGCACATGAGGTCTAACAATCTCCTCAAGGTCCACTGAGTTTCCCTCATTTTCCTATTACTTTGATCTTATCGACGAAGTACAATTGCCCAAAACATGTCACATAGCCTCATATACGCCCACTTGGTACAAAACATTCATTGGGTACCAAACTAAAACACTAAGTATGACGCCAACACACTGACCATGAAACAATCATTACTGCCGAGAACTCCCTAATTTCTCCATTGCCCACAATTCCTTGATTTTCTTTAGTTGCACAACATTGTTCTAATTATAACTTCAATAATTCCATCACAAATTAATTTGGTGATCCAAGCTTCCTTAAATATTTTTGAAAACATGCCAGAACTATACCACCTACGACACACAAACTTCCTTCCAATTTAGTGCTTCATTTCAAGAATCACGTCTCCAACAAAAATCCAACTTGAATTTTATTCACTGATTAAAACCTACATTTGTCTTATGCCTAACACCTCAAATTCACGTTTCACTAGTCAATTTCCTATATACTTCATAATTCTAAACAAACCCAAAAACAATTTTCCTACATCTACTGCCAACATTAATTCTAGCATTTTTCAATTTCGTTGCATCCTTTGTTAGTCACTTGATGATTATCTTTTTGTTATGACAAGTCAAACACATTGTATTTACTCCATCACTTATCTATTTATACCAACCTTAAATTCTTGACTCGAACCATGATACATCTTTGTTATTTCTAAATCCTTATTTAGCTTACTCTCATATGTCTTTTTTAAAAAATGGCTCTCTTGAACTGCCACAATTGGCACACACCATCGTGGGTCATATCCCAAAATCTAATCCGACCTAACTTGATTTTCTTTTGTCTTTCCTCTTACTATGAAATCCTTCTTCTTTCGAATATGCTTTACGTAACTGTCATTTATATAACTACCTATCCTTTAATTGGTTAAAAAAAAGTCTCCTCTAATTCAAAAAAAATATATTTTATTTCAAAAAGTATTCTATTTCATTTTAATTTAAAAAAAGTATTTTATTTCAAAAAGTATTTTAATTAAAAAAGTATTCTATTGTATTGAACCACTAAAAATATTAACAGTAGTTTTTTTGGTACAAGGCAAGTATTGTAGATGTAAAAATAAAAATTCCATTTATCTTCTTGAATAAGCATGAAATAGTACTACAACATTAAAAATATTAATTATATTTAATTTAATTAAAGATTACATAAGTTATTTATCCCTAAAAAAATTCAAAATTTTATGTTTAGTCCTTATAATTTATTTTTACATTTTTCATTTCTTATTTATCATTGATACAAAAAATATGGAACACATATTAAAGTAATGCGAGATAGATATTTATAATTGATGCTAAAAAAAATAAAACAAATGTTTATCAGTGATAAATATATAAATCACAAGACAAAGATTTGTCATTGATATATAAAAACCACATGACAAATATCTGCCATTGATTAATATTTATAAATCATGCATAAAAACACCAAACAAATATTTGTAAGGGTTAAATAACACCCGTAGTCCCTTAACTTAATTTCAGTTAACGTTTTAGTTTTTTATCTTTTTTTTCTTCTCGATTTGGTCCTTTATTTTAATTTTAAGTGACAATTTGATCTTTTATGTTATAAAATGTCAGCAATGTTATCCTTTTTTTTACAAAAATTCATCAAAATTTTCAACCAGAACCCATAAAATTAACTATATTCTTCAATATAATACAAATTTCATCAAATTCGACACTCAAATATTCAAATAAACTCATATTTCCACCTCTAATAACATCAAATAAAGATTGAAAATATGAGTTTATTTGAAGATTTGAGTTACGAATTTGATGAAATTTGTATTATATTAAAGAATATAATTAATTTTATGGGTTTTGGTCGAAAATTTTGATGATTTTTTTTGAACTTTTGTAAAAAAAAGGATAATGTTGTTGACATTTTAAAACATAAAATATCAAATTGTCACTTAAAATTAAAATTAAAGACCAAATCGGAAAAAAAAGAAGATAAATGACTAAAACGTTAACTGAAGTTAAGTTAAGGGACCACAAGTGCTATTTAGTCTATTTGTAAGTGATATACACACACACAAATCACATGATAAATATTTTTTTGATACATAAAAAAAACGTGAGACAAATATTTGTAATTAATAAAAATTAAAAAACAAAGATACAAATATTAAAATAATGGTAGATAGATATTTATAATTGATACTTAAAAAACATATCACAAATATTTATCAGTGATAAATATAAAAAAATCACGAGACAAAAATTTGTCATTCATACATAAAAAACCACGTGATAAATATCTATCATTATGAATATTTATAAATCATACATACAAAAAACTAAAAAAATATTTGTAAGTAATATATAAATATATATATCTAAAATCACAGGAGAAATATTTTTTTATTTATAAAGAAAAACACGAGATAAGTAAGAGAGAGAGAGAGAGAGAGAGAGAGAGAGAGAGAGAGAGAGAGAGAGAGAGAGAGAGAGAGAGAGAGAGGGAGAGGAACGTCACATTTACCAATTAAGAGATTTTGATACATTTTTTCTCTAAAACAATAAATTAACCATCATTTTTATGAATTAAAAATCTATTTGTTGACTTTTGTATTTTTTAAAAAATATTACACATTTAGATTGAACAAGGTCCACTTTGATGGTACGCAAGAGATGTGTGGTCCACCTGAAACATTATGTGGGCTTCAAATTCTTGAACAGGTTCAAAACATTGATGTCACATTTGGTAGAAAGCTAGAGAAAGAATGGTCGGGAAAAAGAACACGTGGTGGACGACCTACACAAGGTGTCAACCAACAATGGAAAAACAAAAGCATATTATTTGAACTTCCATACTGGAATGATAATCTTTTGTGCCATAATCCTGACATGATGCATATTGAGAAAAGTGTGTGATAATATCATATTTACTTTTCTAAACAATAGCGCAACAAGTAAAAGACCATGTTAATGCAAGAAAATACCTTAAAGCTGTTGGCATAAGACTTGACCTTTGGCCCAATGAAAATGGAAGAATTTCTCCAGCCGTCTTTACTTTAACTACTAAAGGTAAGAATGGGTTTTAACAACTTTAAAGAATATCATTGTGCCTGATGGTTATTCGAGCAACATTTCAAGACACATTGACTTGGAAAATCGTAAGTTGAATGGAATGTTGAAGAGTCATGATTGTCATATATTGATAGAACAACTTCTACCAGTAGCCATTCAAACAACATTACTTGATGATGTTTCAGCTATATTGATTGAGTTTTGCTCATTCTTTAGACAATTATGTGATAAAGTATCGAATGTTGATGATTTCGAAAAATCGCAAAACCAGATTTTTCCAACTTTATACCACATGGAAATAATATTTCCTCCCTCATTCTTCACTATTATGGTACACTTGGTTATTCACCTTGTTGAAGAAGTTAAACTTGGGGGTCCTGCATTATCAATGGATGTTTCCTGTTGAAAGGTAAAATATGCATGATTTCATTCCATCCATAATTTAGTAGTTGACAAAACTGTTCTAACTAATATTAATGTGGTTCCATAATAAGTACTTAGAAAAACTTAAATAATATGTACGTAATAAAGCACAACTAGAAGGGTCTATTGCAGAAGGATACCTTGTACAAGAGATTCTTACATTTTGTTCTAGGTATCTAGAAAACACTAAGACTAGATGGAATCAACTTGGTCATGTAGATGACGAGCCTATTAATGAAATGCAAACTGACTCATGTGTAGCATAATTATTTCTTAGAGTTGGAAAATTTGTTGGCGGATCTTCACATTACACCCTTACACCAATTGAAAAGTTACAGGCTCGTAGACAGGTTTTAACGAGCTGCATTATAGTTGACTACTATCTAAAGTAAGTAATTTTATTCTAATTGTATTATTTACTACAAAGTTTTCTTTTTGATACATCTAATTTTAAATAACCAAATAGGAAATATAGAAGGATTACTCGAAGCCAGATGAGGATTGGTGCAAGGAGTGCTTCTGAGGTAGACAAGAAGGTTCATAGAAAGTTTCCTTGTTGGTTCCCAATCGTGTTAGTGTTCATGAAAAAATTGGTGATTGATTTGCTTTGGTTTTTTAGTAAGAATATGACTAACTAGAATGTGACTAACGATATATTTTATGGTGTTTAGATTTGCAACAATCTCAACAACATTAGTGGATCAAATAAAAATGTTCTCATTAGTCTTGCTCAAGGTTCTTTTGATATAGTTAGAAAGTTCAGTCCATACAATGTCAATGGATTCAAATTTCGAACATTGCCATGAAACAAGTTATTAAAAACTCAAAATAGTAGAGTTTTTTTGCATGTTTGAAACACGAAGTTACTCAAGAAATAGTGATGCCCAAATGAGATTTGGTTGGGTGCCTTACTATGGAAAATTGATAAATATCATTGAGCTTTCCTATGAGGGCTTCAAAGGGCCCATGTTTAAAAGTAAATGGGAGAATATCACAAACCCAAGAGGCAATAAGACAGATAAGTTGGGTTTTATCTCTACAAATTTCAAACATTGGCACGAGAAAAGTTATTAAAAACTCAAAATAGTAGAGTTTGTTGCATGTTTGAAACACGAAGTTACTCAAGAAATAGTGACGCCCATATGAAATTTGGAGGGGTGCCTTATTATGGAATATTGATAGATATTATTAAGCTTTCCTATGATGGCTTCAAAGTGCCCATGTTTAAACGTAAATGGGTGAATATCACAAATCCAAGAGGCATTAAGACAAATAAGTTGAGTTTTATCTCTATAAATTTTGCAAGACTAATACATACTAGAGGACATGAATATGATGAGCCATACATTAAAGCATTAGAAGCTCAAATGGTTTATTATATGAAAAATGTAGTAGAACAAGAATGGAGCATACCTATACATTTGAAGCCAAGAGACTTGTATGACATGCGTGGATATGATGAAATTATGGCACCCATTAAACTATACCCATCTAAAATTTGGAACAAATTTTGTCTAATGAGACCACACATATACAATTGGCAAGAATGGCTAAAAATGATGATCCTGAAACATCAACTTTTAATGATGATTTTGATGACAATAATAAAAGATATGGATTTATGATTGATAAGAAGTCTAGTTTGTTGTTTGTAATCCCTAGAGTATTTATGATTTTGTTTTTTATCCTTACTCAATATATGGTTTTGTTATTTGTGATATGATACTTTTCATTTTATTTTATTTACTATTGTTTATTGTCGTGTTGTGTTTATTGTGCTCATTTTTGTTATTGTGTTCGTTTTTGTGTTAGGCATAATTATGCACTACTTCTCGTTTTTATTGATTAAATTGATACATATTAACATATTTGAAAATTCTATATGTTTAGCTATTTCCATCGGTTTAACTTGGTTGTCATCAATGTAAGTGTGTTTGGAGTCTCAATCTTGTGAACATAATGGCATCACCATATGAGGATATTTGGCGCAAAATAATGGAAGAAAATAAAAAAAAAGGATGGAGGCTCTCAATCAAACTCATCTCTCTCAATCCTTTCACAAATCTTCTCCTACCATTTCAAAACCATCAATGGTTAGTAATAATATCTCAATTTCACTTTATACTTTTATTTTTCATTCTCTACATCACATCATAACTCATATTTGTTCAAAATTATCTTTTTCTTTTTTAATAAATGATTAACAATGTAACATCTTTCTTATTCTCTGCTAATTTTTATTTATTTACATAGATAATAAATGATTGTAGCATTTCACAAAGGGTCGCTCAAGGCTTATACTATCTAGAGATCTTGAAGTAGCCAAAATGAGGCACCTGTGGAGACATGGTTTACCACCAACCTAGGTGACAACACCACCAGCAATACAAGTGATAGAACCACCACCTTTTCAGGTGACAACACCACCAACTGTAGTGCTAGTGACAAAACCACCACATTCTCATATGACAACACCACTGGCTGTGCTAGCAACATAACTAGCACCTTCCCATGAGACAACCTATCACTTTGCAGATGTGATAGAAGATGAGCTAGAAATTTCTCAAAAAAGGAATTCTAGGGATTTAGAAGTTGTTAGTATGTAATCTAATGTCTAATTATATTTATATAATTTAATTATTTTACATGGTTGAGTTATGACATGTTTCATTGAATTACGTGTTAGATGAGGCGGGACAAATTTCAAAGACACATATAAGGGAATCAGACGTGCTTGAAGCTCCTCTTAATGTTAGCATGATAATAACTAGATGGAATTCATATGGTCAACCGACAAGATCAGTTGTTGGTTTGTTAGTAGGTTTTTTTGGGTGAAATTGCATGGAATTTTAAGGATTTTCCTATAATGTACGACAATTGGAAGCTAGTTCCATCGAAAAGATAAAATGAAATTTTTAGGGATAAAATAAAGTTATCATTGATAAACAACTAAGTATTTTTTATTTTATTGTTTTAATTGGTAACTAACTTTTTTTTATGATTATGTTAGTCAAAATTTGTTGTTAAAGATGGAGACAACAAAAAACATATCCTTACTAGCCTTGGAAAGAAATGATGAGATGCACAATGTAGGTTGTTAAAGAAATTTTATAAGTGGGATATTTCTTGGGAGGAAAACCTACAAAATTATCCATGTTTTATTAACCAACACCGTTGGAATATTTTTGTTCCAAAATAGGTGTAAGGAAGACACAATGGTAATCATTCTTCTGTTGTGTTGTCATTTGTTTTCTACTATTTTATTTTCTGATGTCATTTGCTATCAATGCAGGAGAAGACTGATAAAAATGCTGCAAATTGAGAAAGCTAACAATCCATCATACATTAGGCTCTGAAATGCTTGCAAGGAAGATGGATGAGTTGGTACGATTCACTCAATCTACTATTGATTGTATACTTAATTTCACAAGTACTTATTATATGTGTTTATATGTAGGAACTGTGAGATTGTCGAAAATACAGTAAGGGTGAAATGTATTCCATTTGTCATAAAAAGTCTGATCGATCATTTGTCAATGAAGAGACCAAGGAAAAATTGTAAGTGTAAAAAATATAAGTGTTATGTGATTGGTATTTCTTGATGACCACTTTATAAATCAAAGATGCAACTGTTAGTTTTGGTAATAATGAGTTCCAAAGATATAAAACAATAAAATTACTTATTTGGTTGGTAATAGTGAGTGGCAAATGAGAAGATGGAGAAAATGAAAGCTGAAATCAATAGGCTTAAGAAAAGGGATTTAGAATTTGATATCTTGAAGGAGATAATTTTTTTCTTATTGCAAAAGCAAAATTCCAAAGAAAAATAGGTAAAATTGTTTTCTTAGCAAACATATTTTAAAAATCATGTGGGAACTATTTCTCCATGGTTAAAAATATCAATTGTGTAATGATTTCTTCTAGCTCTATGAGAAGTTTAGTTAATCGATATTTGGAAATATTTATCAAGATTAATTGAGGTTAATATATACTTTTTTTTCAGACAAAGACTTAAAATCACCAATAGATGGTAGACGATCCTCTCAGTTTAGCTACCAGAGGATAGAATCAGACCAAAGGATACACCTCCAGAAGATACCAGATAATGCATCCAAAAGGTACCAGAGGATGCATCCTGAAAGCACCAGAGGATACACCAGGATGTCAAAACACCATCAGGGGATATCTTTCCTGGCCCAAATCAGAAGGAAGCAGAGTGCAGAAGGAGACCTGGACCAGACCAGAAGGAAGCCTGCTAGAGGGAGACTTGTTCTAGACCAGAAGGATTCATAAGTCAGACTTGGTCCAAAATTTATTTTGACTAGAAGATAGCTTGGCAATGAAATAATAATCAGTCCAGACTTGATCCAGACTTAATCAGAGCTTCAGATAATTGGTCCAGAACAAGTGACTTGGTCCAGATTTGGCCCAGACCAGAATATAGCATGGGTCAAAGTATGAAACTAAGTCCAGACCAGAAGAAATGATGTCCAGATTTAATCCAGACCTGATCCAGATCAGAAGGTAAATGTCCAGATTAAAATATCCTTTGTAGAGATTTAACTTCAGTTCAATCCAGACCCAGTCCAGAATTGGTCCAGATAAGAGGGAATATGGTCAGATCAATGGTCTAGATTTAAGCATCATGGCTCAGTGTTGGCCGAGATCAGAAGATCAGAATGTGTGGTCCAGTGTTGGCTGAAATCAGAGGATCACAGCAGATCAGTTAGTATGGTTCAGATGTGGTCGAGGGTAGAAGATCAAACGGTCCAGATTGAATCATGATAAGTGGAGACGTGATTAAATTTAATCAAAGTATTAAAAGGATTTGATACAAAAATAAATTGAAGTCTTGTGGAATTTAGAAGCTATTGGCGGGAAGAAAGATTTGATCCAGAATTAATTAAGATCAGGATTGGCCAGAGTTATTTTCGAATGCATATAAAGAGTTAAAAAGATATGTTTTTTATTTAAGTGAAACCTGATTGGTCAAGGTATTTTTGCAAGAGAATCCAACAAGATACAGCTCGAATTTAAGCTTGGAAGAGACCCTAATTCTTCATCTATAAAAGGAGGCTCATGGAAGAAGACTTAGCTTGAGAATCAAAAATAGTTATACACTTCCAGAAGCAAACACTCATGTTTTCAGTGAGGTTAATTGTTAGTTCCAGCTTTCCAGAAGCAAGCACTCGTGTTTTTCTTTCCCTTGTGTTTTTCTTTCTCCTACCAATCTTACAACCCCAGATTGTAGAAGGAATTACAACGCCTTGAATCTAATTGCCAGGTAATCTGCTACCCCTTCTGACTCCCTCAGATTGTAGACTCTACTTCAACAACTTAGATCTAACACAAGGGAAAGAAAATAACACGAGTGCTTGCTTCTGGAAAGATGGAACTCACAATTAACCTCACTGAAAACTTGAGTGTTTGCTTTTGGAAGTGTATGACTCTTTTGTGATTTTCGATACTAAGTATTCTGCCTTGAGCCTCCTTTTATAGATGTGAATTAGGGTCTCTTCCTAGCTTAATTTCGAGCTATATATTGCTGGATTCTCTTGCAAAAATATCTTGACCAATCGGGCTTCACTTAAATAAAAAACATATCTTTTTAAGCTTCAGATTTGCTTTAAAAAATAACTGGCCAATCATGTCTTTAGTTTCTTCCCGCCAAAAACTTATGACCTCCCATACGACTTCACTTTATTTTTGTAACAAATTCTTTTAATACTATGATCAAATTAAATTAAATCTCCACCGTTAATCCTCATGATTAAATCTGGACCGTTTGATCTTCTACGCTAGTCCACATCTGGACCATACTAAGTGATCTGTTTTGATCCTCTGATTTCGGCCAACCCTGGACCACACATTCTGACCTTCTGATTTCGGCCAACACTAGGCCATGGTCTGATCTTCTGATCTCGGCCAACATTGGGCCATATACTTAAATCTAAACCTTTGATCTTGATATCTTCCCTCTGATCTGGACCAATTATGAGATGGGTCCGAATTGAACTGAAATTAAGTCTGGACAAATAATATTTCAGTCTGGACATTTTACCTTCTAATTTGGATCAGGTTTGGATCAAATCTGGACATCATTTCTTCTGGTCTGGACTTAGTTTCATACCCTGAACCATGCTATCTTCTGGTCTGGGTCAAATCTGGATTGAATCTCTTGTTCTGGACCCATTAATTTATCCTCTGATTAAGACTGGATCAAGTATGGGATGTTCATCATTTCACTGCCAGGCCATCTTCTGGTCAGAATAACTTCTAGACTAAGTCTGACTAATGCTTTCTTTTGGTCTAGATCAAGTCTTCCTCTGGTAGGCTTCCTTCTGGTATGGTCCAGGTCTCCTTCTGACTTTGCTTCCTTCTGATCTGGGCCAGCAAAGATATCCTCTTGTAATTTAAGGATGCATCCTCTGGTACCTTCTGGATGCATTATCTGATGTCTTCATCTTCTGCCTCTGGAAACATCATCTTCTGGTGGCATTTAATGTAATAATTCAAGGTACAAAATAAGATTACATGGAGTGCTTTTGTAATCATCAAAATCCTAAGTACTTAGAACCAACTTGGTTCCAACAAAGACAAGTCAGAGGGAAAGAATGGATGGAAGTACAAGTCTTCACATCCAGAAACTCTCATTATTGGCAGTGCAACAGAACCTTTAAAGACCAGATCATCAAGTAGAGAAACCAGTCTGTTTGGTTTACTCTCAACAATTGAACCAAGCAATGTTGATGAGGCTTTTGCAGAGGAAGGTTGGATACTTGCAATGCAAGAAGAGCTGAATGAATTCCAAAGGAATGATGTTTGGGATCTGGTATCCAGACCAAACAAAAATATTATTGGAACCAAGTGGGTGTTCAGGAATAAATGCAATGAAAAAGGTGAAGTGGTATGGAACAAAGCCAGACTTGTAGCTCAAGGATACAGTCAACAGAAAGGTATAGATTACACTGAGACTTTTGCTCCAGTGGCCAGGTTAGAAGCAATTAGAATTCTCTTATCATTTGCTGCAAATCATGATATAATTCTGTATCAAATGGATGATAAAAGTGCATTCTTAAATGGCTATATAAGTGAGGAAGTCTATGTCAAACAGCCCATTGGATTTGAAAATTCTGATTTTCCAAACCATGTTTTTAAACTTAAAAAATCTTTATATGGTTTAAAACAAGCACCAAGGGCATGGTATGACAGACTTAGTAACTTTCTGCTTAAGAATGAATTTGATAGAGGCCAGATTGATAATACTCTATTTAGGAAATCCATTAAAAATGATATTTTGATTATTCAAGTTTATGTTGATGATATCATATTTGGATCTACTAATGGCACTTTGTGCAAGGAGTTTTCTGACCTAATGCAGAAAGAGTTCCAAATGAGCATGATGGGAGAATTCAGATTCACCAAGGTAAATGAGGTATACTTATTCACCAATCTAAATACACTAAAGAACTTCTTAAAAAGTTCAAAATGAGTGAATGTAAGCCGATGGCCACCCCTATGCACCCAACCTGCTCTCTTGAGAAAGATGAAACCAGCCAAAAGGTAGACCAGAAAACATACAGAGGTATGATTGGATCCCTTCTTTATTTAACTGCTTCTAGACCTGACATTTTGTTTAGTGTTTGTGTCTGTGCCCGTTTTAAAGCTGACCCTAGGGAATCCCATTTAACTGCTGTCAAACGAATTTTGAGATACCTTAAAGGAACAACCAACCTTACCTTGTTATACAAAAAAAACCCCACCTATAAACTAAGAGGTTTTTGTGAGTCCGACTATGCTGAAGACAAGCTAGAAAGGAAAAGTACAAGTGGCAACTGCACTTTCTTTGGTGATAATTTGATCTTTTGGTCAAGCAAAAGACAAAGCACCATTGCCATGTCAACAGCCGAAGCTGAGTATATATCAGCAGCAGGATGCAGCTCACAGTTAATATGGATGAAACATCAACTTGAAGATTATAACATCTTTGAAACCAATATCCCTTTGTTTTGTGATAACACTTCAGCCATAAACCTAACCAAGAACCCGATCTTACACTCTAGAGCCAAACACATTGAAATAAAACACCATTTCATTAGGGACCATGTTCAAAAAGGGACTTTAAGCATCCAGTTTGTGGACACTGATCATCAATGGGCTGACATCTTCATCAAAGCTTTACCTGAAGATAGGTTCGAGTTCATCAAGAAGCATCTCAACATTATCTCCATATCTGACTAGCTCTAGCTCAAGTAGTCTTCTTAGGAGTTTTTAATTTTTCTGTAATTTTATTTTATGTTTTTTATGTTTTTTTTAATTTCTGTACTTTGTAAAGAGAAAAACAAAAATACAAAAATAGTAGGACCTCATTTTTGGCTGATGACAAAAAGGGGGAGAGAGAGAGAGAAAAAAAAAAGGTGACATAAGTAGAAAAGGCGAGATAAAAAAGAAAGGAGGAGCGAAAAAGAAAGAGATGAAAATAGAAGGAGTTGAAAAGGAGAAGAAACAGGGAGAGAGAAAAATAAAGAGAGAAAAAGAAAGAGTGAAAAGGAGAAGAAACAGGGAGAGAGAAAAATAAAGAGAGAAAAAGAAAGAGTAAAAAGATAAGGAGTATTTCTACAGTCAGTTTCATCACTCAACTCTTGTGGATGAAACATCAACTAGAAGACTTCAAAATTAATGAGTAACATTCTTATCTTCTTTGATAATACTTCTATTGTATGTTTAACCAAAAAAAATCTTATTTTACATTCAAGGGAAACGCATATAGAGATTATACATCACTTTATAAGAGATTATGTCCAGAAGATTATTTTAGACACTAAATTTGTTGACACAAATCATTAGCGGGTAGATGTTTTAAAAAAAAAAACCTTGCAGAAGACATTTAATTTTATAAATAAAAATTTAAACATTCAGTTTATAAAGGAGTGATGTTGGAATCCCTGTATGCCTCTGCCTCTGTAAAATAGACTAAATGGTTAAATATGTATGCTTTGCCTCTGATTGAATTGAATTTTCCTTTTTCTCCAGTCGTTTAAAATTTATTTATTTCAAATATCAATAGTTTAATTAAAAGATGTGAGTTTTATGATATTTGGACATATGTCACTTCTTGTGTGCTAATACGTGTATGCTAGTAACCTCTTTGATGGCTTATGGTTCTACCCTGGGTAACATTTCTTCTGCTTCAACTATGGCATGTAATATGGATCAACTTCATATTTTCAATGAACCTCAAATTGATTTTGCTAATCTCACCGAGAACGGATTTGACATCATTGAAGAATTTGTTGGTATTAGATAGTCTGAGTACTTTAACCTAGGCCAGTTTTCTTCTTTAGACGTTCTAGTTAAAGTGTTTTGGAGATATGCGGATGCAAACAATGATGGAGAAGTTTCCAATGTGGTTTTAGGGCTTCTCATCAAAGTCACTCAACAAACCATTGTTGTTATTACTCAATGTCTGGATGAAGGCATGGTAGTTGAAAATGGATATGAATCAAGGGTTGGCTCTTCTAACAACAACAAGGAATATTTTGAAGATCCCAAGGTCAACTCAAAGTCGGTACATTTAAAGCCCAGATATAGGGTGATCTTCAAGAATATGATTGGATGTGTGGTGCCTTAAGGTGGCTATATTGATCTTGTTAGCAAAGACCACAAGGGATATATGTGGAACATCTCCCAGAAGATCAAGACTAATTTTCCAAACTTGGTAGTTGATCACATGAGATCTTCTATCATCAACTCTAGACCAGGTAGTATAAAGACTATTGCTTTCTCAAGACTCATCATAATTGAGCTAATAAGGACTTATCTCATTAGGCTCTAGAGGAAGTACGAAGTGTGGTTCAAGATGAGAACATGGTATCCTCCTCTGCACCAGAGTTCAACATCCACAATGTCATTAAAATAAGGCTCATTGCTGCCAAGAATAGCATAAAGCCAAGCGATGAAGTCAAAAGACTCTCAAGACAGTCTAGTGAATCTCAAGACATTCCTTTCATGGATGAAGATTCGTTCACACCAATCATTGAGGAAGATAGTAAAAAGGTCATTTAGGAGTATCTAAGGATGTATCAATCTAGTCAAGAAAGTCCTTCAGTCTTCTTCCCTTTGCCAAGAGCATCTCAAGAGTTTTAGAAGAAAAGAAAAATTGTAGTTAGAGTATCTACTGTGATAGTGGACACATAAGAAGATGATGTAAACACCAACGAGGAAGAAGCAACATTGACCTTGAGGAAGAGATGGAAGGTAAATTTCATTTCTAAGTCTATTCATTCCTCTGTTAACATTATCAGGGATAGTGGTAATGACATGTTTGAACCTGAACCAAATCAATCTCCACCTTCTTTTGCAGTCTGAAACAAAGCAAAAAGCATTGCTAACCTTAGATATAAGAATAAATCAATATCCCCTTAACATTGAATTTCCTACCTCCAAACCATCCCCTTCCCACACTACCCTTCAACAAGAGCTACCCAAATAACCAGTCAAACCTCACCCATCTCTTCCACACTTACTTCTGACCTTCACTCACCTATGCTTGCGGATCCTATCCAGACAACAACTACGATATCATCTCATGTTGTGAATGATTTAGACTATAAAAAATCATCAGATGACTCATTTTCTTTTTGTTGGAACCAAGTTGGTTTTCCACTTAGAGTTTTGATGTTAACAAAAGTATATTGTGAGAACAATAAATTGGAATTAGTGTTTTCATTAAGTATGAAAAAATTGGAAGATGAAAATCAGAGGAAGCGACCAGAGGATACAACCAGAGGATATCACCAAAGGAAATGACTGGAGGAAGTTACCAAAAGAAGTAAAAAGGCCATAGGAAACGAAATCAAAATATTCAACGAAATCCTTAAAATCAGACAAATGCACGCTCTAGAAAAGAACGTGCATCCTCCTATGAAGTTTGAGCCTGAAGACTGCCTCTAAAGAATTCATTTTCCTCTGAAGATTCAGCGTAATTCTATAAGCTCAACGTGTTTTTTGTAGTTTCCATGCCTCTGTTGAATAGTATTTTGCAGTCTTTGAGGAACAGTTAATTAAGGATGCTCTAATGAATAGTTATTTCTACATGTTATGATGGATAGTATTTATGCATGTTCTAATGAACAATATTTTTGCATGCTCTGATGAACAATATTTATGCATGCTCTGATGAATAGTAACATATGAATGCCTTTGAAGCAACTCTTCAAGAGTGCATATGAAGCAAACATTCGCTAACTCTAAAGATTGCAACACGTTCTATAGTGCTGCCTCTATTACGCATCACACTCTGAAGTTGCACTGACATTGAAAATGAAAAAAATTTGAAGTTGCCCATCCCAATAATTCTAAGTCATGTAGCTTTACATCTTCCTTAGACTCTGGTTATTCAAGCAACACAATATCTGACTCCAACAATAAAAGTCAATGATTATGATGGAGAAAAGTCAACGACTTTGAAGGAAGCTCAAAGGATCTGATATATTGAGCAAAAATACTGAATTGGACTTAATCGTATCTTTACCTCTCATGGTCCAAAACAAGCCTAAAGGTCATATTTTCAAAACGCATCATTCAGAATTATTTTTGAAGAAAATTATTGTTGACCAAGCATGAATGGAGATATGATTTAGAATTCACGTTGGACTAAATTGAAACCCTAATTTCATCTATAAATAGTGGATCAAGGTTGAAGAAGAAAACATGCACAACAATATACATAAAATCTTACAAACTTAGATTTCTCTAAGTACTCAAAATTCAAGGTTTCAGTATCAAGAAAGCCACTTGTTCAATTTTATATTATTCAGTTCTTAGTGGTTCATTGTTATTGTGATAAAATCGTAATAAATCTGCTTAGTAAAAGCAAAACCAAATTAGTCTCAAACTCTATGTAACTCAGCCCGAAAGTGGCTTTAGCTGTGGATCTCCAATTATGTTGAGAAGACTTGACTTGTAGAGTCAAGTGGGTAGTATGCATTTCAACAATTTGGGGTTGTTAGATTGTGTGGAGAAGACTTGGCTTGTAGAGTCAAGGTGCTTGTGATCCTAAAAAAGTTTGGGGTTGTTAGGCTGTTTTGAGAAGACTGACTTTTTGGGTCAGGTACTATATAATTCAAGGAGTTAATTTAGTGGAATATTTAATCGATCTATGTGAGGGGACTAGACGCAGCTACCAAGTTGTTGGTGAACCAAGATAAATTTCTTGTGTCACTTTACTTCAGCATTCTTGAGTTATGTTATTGCTCCTATTGTAGTCATCAAATTCGAACCAATTTTAATCAAATAATCTAACTTAGACAAACACAATTCAACCCCCCTTTCTCGTTTTTGCACTTTCACTTTTAAGTCCACCCAACCTCAATTTGAACCTGATACTTCCATACCCCTAGACCTAACTCATTTTATGTTGGAACCAAGTTGGTTTCCTTCTTGTGATTTTGATATTAACAAATGTATTTTATGAGAACCATTTTTTTGGACTAATGACTTCATTAAGTGTTTAGGAAAAAGAACAAGAAATCAGAGGAAGATATGAGAAGCAAGAAATAACATGAAAAACATTAGAGGAAGATATCAGAGGTAGTGATAAGAGAAAACGACCAGAGGAAATGACCAGAGAAAGTGATAAGAGGAAACAACCAGAGTAAGTCACCAAAGCAAGTCACTAGAGGAAGTAAAAAGGTCAGAGGAAACAAAGGCAAATCAATCAAAGAAATCCTCAGAATCAGACAAATGCACGTTATGGAAAAATACATGCACCTGCCTCTAATAGCGTGTTTCTGGTAGATCATTGTGTTTCTTATAGTTCAACGTGTTTCTAGCATATCAGCGTGCTTCTAGTAAACTAGTGTACTTCTAGTAACTTTAGCTGCCTCTAATGAACAGTAACTTCTGCATGCATCTGATGAACATTATTTTTGCATGCTTGTGATGAACATTATTTCTTTATGCCTCTGATGAATAGTTTTTATGCATGCCTCTAACGAACAATATTTGAAGCACCAATTTTAACAATAAATAGATACTCAAGGTTGAAGAAGAATTCAACGAACCAACAAACTCAGAAATCCTAAAACTAAAGTTATTGAAAAAAACCTCAAGAGCATAGTTTTTCTAAGTAATCAAAGTTTAAGGTTTTAAGATCTAGAAAAGCACTCGTTTAAAGTAAAATATTCTAAGTGTTGTAGTGTGGGAAAATCATTGTATCAAATCTGCTTAAGTAGAAGCAAAACCAAACCAGTTTCTAACTCATTGTAACCCAACCCAATAACGGCTTTAGTGTGCTTGAAGCAATCTGTGGAACTTAGGTTGTGTTGAGCAGATTTGAATTGTAGGATCAAGTGGGTAGTTTGCCTCAAACAATTTGTAGGTTTCAAGTTGTGTAGAGAATGAAGGTGCAAACACGAGAAGGGGGGTTGAAATGTGTTTGCCAAAATTGAATTCTTTTTGCTGTTTTGATGAATGTTGATGTGAATTACTTGATGAATAAATAATCAGACTTAGCAGCGGATAATAACAGCATAAGAACACAAAGATTTAGCCTGGTTCACCATTAACTTGGCTACATTCAGCCCCTTCACTCTGAAGGCTTTAATCCACTAATTCAAAACACTTTGAATTACAGCACCTGACCCTCCAAGCCAGTCTTCCCAAACAGTCTGACAACCCCAGAATTTTGAGGAACGATAACAACACCTTGACCCTACAAGTCAAGTCTTCTCCTATCAATCTAACAACTCCAGATTGAAGAAGGAACATTCACATGTTGACCCTACAAGTCAAGTCTTCTCCTACCAATCTGACAACCCCAAATTGAAGAAGGAATCTACACCTCTAACAGGTTTGATTACAAGGGTTTGTAACTCCTTAATGTTGCTTCTGAAAAGCTAATTGCTGCACTGAATTTCTCTCTCTAAAACACTTAGAAAATATTGCTCTTGCACACTTGTGTTTCTCTCTTTTGAACTCTCGGATAACTTTGAATTGAAGCTTGAGTTCATGTGTTTTTCGATCTATTTGAACTCTAAGATGAATCTGGATTTTATGCTTGAGTTCTTCTACTTTCCGATGCCTATTGATGCAACCCGAAACCTTTTTTTATAGCTGTAATATGGGTTTTGTCCAAGCTTAATTTCGAGATGAATCTTGCTCAGATTTCCTATGAAAATTCTGTTGGCCAATCCTGTTTCTTTTTAATTTCGAACCATATCTTCTTTGCTCAGATTTCCTTCGTATTTTCTTTAGGTTTTGTTTAATTTTTGAATCAAACCTTCTTAAGCCTATGATCAGATCTCTTTCAAAATTCAGTCAAGTTCTCTTCTAATTTTAATCAAGTCTTCACTTGATCTGCATCATGATTTAAAATATGGACTGTATGATCTGCTGATATGTACAAGGTCTAGACCATGTGATCTGATATGTACCATTCTGTTTCCTGATCTGGACAGTGTGATCTTCTTATCTGGACTATGTGATCTTCTGATCTGGACTAAGTCTAGACCAATTCTTCTGTTCTGGACCATGCTATCTTCTGATCTGGAGCATGTCTTCTGTTATGGACCAAGTTATCTTCTGATCTGGACCATGTTATCTTCTGGATAATGTTTCCTTCTGGTCTGGACCATGTCTCCTTCTGGACCAAGTATTCTTCTGATCTGAAACAAGGCTCCTTTTGGACCATGTTTGCTTCTAATTTGGACCATGTTTTCTTCTAGACAAGGTTTCCTTTTGGTCTGGGCCACGTCTCCTTCTGGACAAGGTTTCATTCTGGTCTGGACCACGAATGATATCCTATGATAATGTCATTATCTCTTCCCTCTGATGATATCCTCTGATATTTGCCTTTGATGACATCCTCTGATTCTTGCTTCTGGGATCCTCTGGTATCCTCTAGTGATATCTTCTGGTATCCTTTGGAGGTATCCTCTAGATGTATCCTCTGGTGATATCTTCTGGTATCCTTTGGAGGTATCCTCTGGTGATATCTTCTGGCCGTATCTTCTGGTGACGTGATCTTCTGATTTTTCACTTCCTCTGATTTTTCATTGTTCTTCTAAGTCAAAATGTGATTTTCATAAAATGCTTTTGTTAACATCAAAACTTTAATTGAAAGAACCAACTTGGTTCCAACAGAGAAGACTTGACTTGTAGGGTCAAGGTGTGGTTTTCCTAAAAAAGTCTCTAGGTTCATACTGTTTTGAAAAGACTGACTTGTAGGGTCAGGTACTGTGTAATTCAAAGTTTTTGGAATTAGTGCATAAATCCTTTTGTGTGAGGGGACTGGACATAGCTACCAAGTTGGTGGTGAAACAGGATAAAATCCTGTGAGTTGTTTTTACATCTGCATTATATGTTTATATGCTGCCTCAAATTAGTAATATTGTTTAAGTCACCAAATCAGAATTAGAATTCATAAAAGAGTTTTAAATTGTATAAACATAATTCAACCCCCTGTCTCGTGTTTGCGCACCTTCAGTTGGAATCAAAGCTCGGTCTCAAGGCTGAACACTTTATAATGTTTCGAGAAAGATCCAAGGATTTAACATGTCTGGATTTAGTGAAGAAGCCTCAAGAGGAAACATCAACTAACCAGCTCTGTTTGATGGAGAATGATTTGAGTGCTTGAAGGATAGGCTAAGGAGTTTCTTTATTTCACAAGATCCTGAACTCTGAAACTTGGTGGAAGATGGCTACATTGCTCCCAAAAATACTGATGGTATTGAGATTCCAAGGAAAGAGATGGATGCTAAATAAAAGAAAAGGTACAAGATGCATCACAAGTCCAAAACATTCATGATAAACGCAATCACCTTCAAGGAGTTTGACAAATGCACTAACAATGAGACAACAAAGAGCATCTATGACAATCTGATTCTAACCTATGAAGGAAACAACCAAGTTCAAGAAGCTAAGGAAAATCTTCTGGTGAAAAGTATGAGCTTTTCAAAATGAAGGAAGATGAAGACATTGAAGGCATGTTTCCAGATTTCATACGTTGGTCTCAAGATTAAAAGTACTTGAAGATCCTAAGGAGTATGCCCACCAAGTGGAGACCCAAGATCACAACTAATCAAGAAGCAAAGGATCTGAACACTCTTAAATTGGAGGAATTAATTAGCTCCCATAGGTCAAATGAAATTGAGCTTGTAGAGGATGAGCTCAAGTAGAAGCAGAAGACTTTGGCTTTGAAAAACAAGCCAAAGAACACTCTGAATGTAACAGCAAAATTAGAGGATAATGATTCTGATGATCAGAATGCAGATTCAGAGGAAGAAGAGCTTACATTCATATCCATAAAGATTCAGAGGATGTGGCACAGAGAAAATTTGTCCATCCCATAAAAAAGTTCCAATAGTCCAGTAGAGGAAATGATGAAAATATGATAAGAAAAGCATCATCTTCTATGAATGCAATGAACTTGGACATCTCAAGTCAGAATGTCCAAGTTTGGAAAAATGAAAATTTTAGAGGAAATATTCCAAGTTCAAAAGAAGGTTTTGATGGCAACATGGGATGACTCTGATGAATCCTCTTATGTTGAAGAGGAAACTGATCTAGCTTTGATTACGCATATTGATTTAAACTTTGGCTCCAACACTGATTTTGAATCTGTCAGTGAACCAGCAGATGAAAAAACTGAGGTACTTTCTACCTTAACCCGATTTGAATTAATTAAAGTCATAAATGATTTCTTAAATAAAAACCATAATTTGTCTCTAAAATTGAAAGCACTAAGGAAAGTAAATGCAAACCTAACTGTAGAAATTAATGTTTTGAAAAATGAAAGTGTTGAGCCTAAAACAAAAAAGACAACTTTGAAAGATAACCTTGTCTTAAAAGCTTCAGAAAATGTCGTATTTAATTCTGATAAATATGAAGAAGCATTCCAAGACTTTCTAGATAATAATATAGAAATAAGCAAGTATGCTTCTATGATTTCTGGAGTTAGTAGAAATGGTAAAAGAGGTCAAGGACACAAAGAATTAGTAACTAAATCTGAACTTATCAAAACTAATGTTTTATGTACTGTTTTCTCCAAGAAAGGTCACTCCAAAATATCTTGTCCCATGTTAAACACAAGGAAAATAAGAAACCTTTCAAGACTAACAAAGTAGGACCCAACCAAATTTTGTTACCTAAGAACAAAATTATTTATGTTGCAGATGTTCTCAGTAGCCAAGTTGAAACACTAGTCATGGTACCGGAACAGTGGATGCTCGCGACATATGACTGGAGAAAAGTCTATGTTCCAAGACCTAACTTTGATCAAATGAGGCACAATGAATTTTGGAGGAAAGTAGAAAGACCATATCATTAGACACAGAACAGTTGGTAATGGCACATCTCCTTCCATTAAAGATGTTTTGTTTGTAATAGGTTTTAAACATAATTTATTAAGTATTAGTCAATTAAGTGATATAACTATGATATTATATTTAATAAAAAATCATGCAAAGCAATTTGTCAAAAAGATGGATTTATACTCTTTACAGGTCAAAGGGAAAATAGCCTATATAAGATAAATTTGTTTAGCTCAAAAGGTTAGGTCATGCAAACCTAAGATTAATTTCAAAATTCAATAAAAATCAAATTGTTAGAGTTCTACTTAAGCATAGATACAAATCTAAAATTATGTGTGAAGCTTATCAAAAGGAAAACAAACTAAGAACTCTTTTACCCCTAAGAACTTAGTGTCTACCTCCAAACCCCTTGAGCTCATGCATATAGATCTCTTTGGGTCAGTGAAAACAACCTCAGTAAATGGAAAAAAAATATGGCTTTGTAATAGTAGATGATTACACTAGGTAGACTTGGGTAAAATTCTTAAGAAATAAAGATGATTGCCACAAAGTGTTTATTGCATTTTGCAAACAAGTAATGAATGAAAAATGTCTTAGGACTATAAAAATTAGAAGTGATCATATAGGAGAATTTGAAAACAAGTTCTTTAGAGTTTTTGTGATGAGAGTGGAGTCTCCCACAACTTCTCATCTCCTAGAACATCACAGCAAAATGGAGTTGTAGAACGAAAGAATAGATCCCTTCAAGAAATAGCTTAAATGAGATGGATGTTGAAAACCATTTCTGGGCAGAGGCAATTAATATTGTATGCTATATTCAGAGTAGAATTTTAATTTGGCTAATATTGAATAAAACACTATCTGAATTATGGAAGGGTAAAAATCCTAATAAATCTTAATTCAAGAAATTTGGTTGTATTTGTTATTTATTAAACACTAAAGACAACCTTGGCAAGTTTTATCCCCACTCACAAAAGTGTACCTTCCTTGGATACATTGAAAGATCCAAAACTTATAGAGTGTTCAATATGGAAACTCAAATTGTGGAGGATTCAATACATGTTAAATTTGATAACAAACAACTTGACCTTAAAAAGTCAAAGCAAGTTGAGGATACTACTTGTTTACTGGGACCAGATGGAGCAGATGCAGACAAACCAGAAGAACCTAAACCATCAAAGGATGCAAGTAAATCAGAGGAAGATGACAAAACATCAGAAGATGAATCTAACCAAGTTAGAAGCAGTCAAAATAACTCAGAAATCAGAACTTGATGGAAATACAAGTTGTAACGCCCCAGATTTTGATCCAAAGTATTACCTAAAAATATTTGTTTTCTTTTGAAAACGACTATAATTTTCTTTTACTTAGCTTAGGGGTGTTTCATCAAGTTATAAATAAAAGAAGCGCTAGAAAATGACTTGATATACTTTTTTTGTAAAAGAACGTAATGCAATTTACTAAAATAATTTATTTATTTACAAATTTAATCTTTCAATTGTTAGGTCGATGTTCATTTACACTCTAAAATAAATTATATTCTCTTTAGATGAAATTCAAGAGAAACAAGGTTGACTGAAATTAACTACGATTCAATTATTTTCTAACGAAAGAAAACTCACTTCCGCATTTCTTTTTGATTAACGATGAAAGGTAATAAACTTTAAAATGTACCGCATCGGTTTTATTAATACAAAACATTATTTTTAAATAAAAATCCCCTTTTCCCACACAAGTGTACCAAGCAAACATCATTCTTGCAACTCTTTGAGATCAATAGTACCTAAATGTTGGTGTAAGGGTCAGTTCATCCCACGGCAAAAATTAAACCAAATAATAAGTTAATAGCCATAAAATATAAATTTTTTTGTAATAAAAGATTTAAAGAAATTGATTTCTTTAATAATTCACAAAGATGTATCAAAATTTATAAAATGTATCTAAATAAATCAAGTAGCATCTCACCTTAGATAAAATAAATAGATCAAAATAAAAATAATAATAAAATTTATGCAAGTTATGCATGTTCCTAAAAGTATATGATCCGGATATAACCAACCACTAAGGCGTCCACATAGAAGTCACCCATACCAATAGGGAAAATTAAACCAGGCACTAAGGTGGCCACAAAGATGCATATGATATGTATGAAATGATAATCATGCTCAAAAGTTACATGTCATCATCCACATAGGTAACTAAAAAGATAAAATGTTCAAAACACAAATCACTGATCACTTAGGCAACAACAAAGATAAAAGGTTCAGAACAAAAATCACCAACAACTTAGGCAACCACAAAGAAAACAATGTTCAACACACAAATCGTCAGCCACTTAGGCAACCACAAAGAGAACAATGTTTAAAACACAAATTATCAGCCACTTAGGCAATCACAAAGATAAAATATTCAAGATTAAATTTTAAGCACATATGACATCAAATTTATATTCTCATGGGTGCTTGAAACCAAGAATCAGTCATTTCGCTATCCCAAATATAGAACACATATACATGCGAATAAATGTCTCAAAATCAAAACTTTCATTTTATAAACTATAAAATTGATTAGCGACTTGTTATTGATAAACATTAAACTTAAATAACGAGGAACGCATACAAATAGAAACTTTATTCCTTCTACTATAAAATTTCTCCCATTATTATTCATTTAAGCATACAAATCAAATTTTACACTAAACACAACAGAATAATCAACTAAATCATACTATTATAATTAAAAATTAAAACTTTTAATCAATTAATTCAAGACTCATGTAGTGTTGATAAAAATCAAAACATTGAAATTAAATAGCACAAAAATCAAAACTTTAAATCAAACACATCCTAACAAACATATTACTCATGATATCATAATAAAAATCACAATTTTATAATTAAGTATACCAAAACAACACAAAAATCACAACTTTACATTAAACATTTTCACAACAAGCATATTTATCATGTTATAATAATAAAAATAAAACTTTATAATTAAGTTCAAACATAAAAAATCAAAACATTATAGTTAAATTATTTAAGACAAACATAAAATCAACCTTTTTCTTTTACAACATCAAGACATATTAATTCTTACAAACCACTAATTTAATATCTAGCCTAACTTTGCAAGGGGAAAAGCCCTTATCTTAGACACTTTACTTCATAGCAACACGTTCTAAGACCCACGAATCAAAGAACAAGACAAAGGTCCAAACTTTACTTGAGACGGTATTAAAAGAAGAAAGAAAATTGTAATTCGACTTGTCGATGATGATAATGATGGTGTGAGAAAAAGGAAGGAGACTATGTTTCTCTCTTTTTTTATTTCTTTTGTTTTTTATGGAAAATTTGGGAACTTTGGAGAAAACAAAAATAGGTATGGGAATAGAATAGGAAGGTAAGTAGACTACCTTTTAAATTTTTTTTACTAATATTTATGACACCAAATATTGTCTAAAATTCTTTTTGTAGAGAATTAAAATAAAATTGTAATCTTGGTTTACGAGAGAGATGCGTGAGATATAACAAAGGAGGGAAGTCTTTTTTTTTTGTCCTCTCTTAATTGCACAAAAAAGGTAACATCCATAATTAAATTTGTAACTTTCCTTTCAAAAATGAATTAAAGATGTTAAGAATGAGGAATGTACATTATCTCCTCTCTTAATTGGTTGAGAAAAGGACATAAAGTCTACGTTATGTCAAGACAACACCATGAATTGTCATAAAATCTTCTCATGAAGGAGAGTAAAAGGAATGAGATAGTCACATTTTTATTTATACTAAAGATGGATGGACCAAAAATATTTTCAAGCAAGAACACTCATACATGAGAGTTGGGTCTCAATAACTCTACTATTTCCTAGACCGAATACTTATTTGGTCCAAAATAAAACTAACAAACAATACAACTTCTATAAATTCTAATTTAATTAAATAATTCAACTAATATTTCATCAACTAAATAAATCAAGCAAGACAAAAAATATCACTACAGATCACACATAACAAAATAAAACCAAACATCTTATACATCGATTCCATGATTATCAAAACTAATCAAATAAAGAAAATACACATTAGTCCATTTAGAAAATAAGCATACTATAAATCGTCCTCATGTAATTGTTACACCAAAAAATTAAATTAAAACAAATGTTATAATTATTCAGGTAAAATATAGGGTGATAAAACTTAATTTAATTTATTTACACAAAGAATAAATTATTAATTAAATAATAAATCAAGACAATTACTAAAAAAAACATGTAATATATATGAAAATTTTGGGTGTTAAAATACTTACCCCTTAAAAATAGTTCCGTTCTTGAAACTAAGAAGAAAAACAAATGGACAAGTTGCATATATGTATTGGTAGATTACTTAAAAATCTAAGTAAAATTTTTTAGAGTCCCCGTTAGCTTCACAAAAATTCCTTGATTACCAACAATTCGACTAAAATATAAAAACTTGGGTTGTATAAACATTACTTGCTAAACACATGAACTAGTTAAAGCAAACCAAGAAGCATAGAGAGAAAATCAAAAGAGACAAAATTGAGAATGTCATTTATTAAAATTGAGCAAATTTAAAATTTTTTAATAAGGTAAAATTTCAAAAATAGAACAAAGGGGATAGCATAGATCCTCCTAATTATTTTCATAAAAAGTCATTTCTATAAAGAAATTGATTTAATTGTTTTTTTTATTATACAAAAGAATTTGACAATGCAATACTAATACGCAAATTCATTGGCAATAATAATAATAATAATAATAATAATAATAATAATAATAATAATAATAATAATAATAATAATAATAATAATAGTAATAGTAATAGTAATAGTAATAGTAATAATAATAATAATAATAATAATAATAATAATAATAATAATAATAATAATAATAATAATAATAATAATAATAATAATAATAATAATAATTTGTAAAGCCCGACGTCACACTTTTCTCTCATTTCAACTCTGTTAAATTTCTTTGATTCCAACTGATTTTTTAAAACTAATAACATAATAAACTTGAAAAAAAAACATTACCTTACGATTAAAATTTGCGGCATTTAGATTGTAGTAATAAATACGGAAAAAATATTTTAATATAGGTAAATAGACAAAACTAGTTTTCTAGAAATAAAAATATTCAATTATTGTTGACAAGGGAAAATCGTTCTCAATCCATCATAATTTTATTTTTTTGTAACTCTTAACATAAAAAAATGGAAAAGTTAACAAATAATAATAATAGTAATGGTAAAATAATTGCAACAACTTATTATCTTAACTCTTAGTTTTCCAGTGTCTAAAAAATATTCATAAAATAAGCAAAACATCGTATATGTATATGAATTCAAAAAGAAGATGTAGCTAGATTAAATTTGGCTTAAGAAAAATAATTTAAGAAATCAAATCAAGCTAAAATTAATTTATTAAATACTTTTGGGATATGAAAAAATATCTTAACTAAGTAAATTAGAAGAAAAATTCATTTTTAACACTAATAATTACTTTGAATTAAATATTAGTCTCTTTAAAAGATTCACGTCAATTGAAAATTTCTGGTTTCATAAAAAAACAAGACAATGATAACAACAACATCTATATTTTATAACATAATAACACTGATTTGTATCAAGTAGAGGATAAAATCATTTCGTAATATTCATGATTATTATTAATAAGACTAATTAATTCAAGTAATAGCTAGTGGGAATGGATGGATGGTTGTACTTATTCCCTAGGTACCGCGTTCGACTCCCACGGAAGGCAAAAACTTGCTATTGCCAATGGGGTGGAAAGGGGAGCGAGAAGGTTGTGAATAACAGTGCCAATACCAGTAAGGGTCGTGATGTTTCACAAGTCATCCCATCTTAAAACTCTGATTATTGGAAATTACTTTGTTGATGAAGGACTAGAACCTTTGTTAATGAAGGACTAGCAGATGATGGATGGATCCTTGCAACTGAAGAAGAAAACAAGTTAAAGGAAAAAGGAGAAGTTGTAAAAAACAAGGCCATATTTGTTGCACAAGGTTACAATCAACAAGAAGGTATTGATTACATTGAGATATTTGTTGCAGTGGCCATATTAGAGGCAATATGTATCCTACTCTCCTTTATTGCCTATAATAATGTTACTTTATTTAAAATCGATGTAAAAAATGCCTTTTTGAATGGTTACAAAAATGAGGAAGTGTATATAAAACAACCTCTTGGTTTTGAAAATGTTGAGTTTCAATTTCATGTCTTAAAGCTTAGAATGTCTTTATACAGACTGAAACAAGCCCTTAGAGCATGGTATGAACAACTTAGCACTTTTCTCCTGAAAAATGATTTTGAAAGAGGACAAGTTGACACTAACTTGTTTAGAAAAACTATTGAAAATGACAATCTTGTTATTCAGATTTATGTTGATGATTTTATTTTTGGATCTACTAATGACACTCTTTTTCAAGAATTTGCTAAGCTAAAGCAACATGAATTTCAAATGAGCATGATGGGAGAACATATGTTCTTCTTAGGAATACAAATTCAACAAAGTTAGAATAGTGTATACATTCATCAAACCAAGTATACAAAAGAGCTTCTAAAGAAGTTTAAGATGAATGATTGCAAAGTTATGGCCACACCGATGCACCCTACATGCTATATCTTACTGCTTCCAGACCTGATACTTTATTTAGTGTGTGTGTTCCAAGTTTCAAGTTGATCCAATAAAATCCCACGTAACTATTGTTAAGAGGATCCTTAGATATACGAAAGGTACTTCTACCATTGGTTTATTCTATAAGAGGTCTACTAAGTACAAATTAAGTGGCAATTTTGATGTTGACTATACTAGAGACAAACTTGAAAGAAAAAGCACCGACTAAAATTGCACATTTCTTGGTGGAAACTTAATCTCCTGTTCAAGCAAGAGACAAAGCACAATTGCAATGACAAGAGTAAAGGTTGAGTACATTTCAACAACTGGTTGCAGCTCTCAACTACTATGGATGAAACACCAACTCGAAGATTACTAAATCCTTGAGAGTAACATTCTCATATTATGTGATAATACTTCTGTTATTTGCCTAACAAAGAACCCAATCCTGCATTCTAGGGCTAAACACATAGAAATTAAACATCACTTTATTAGGGACTTTGTTAAAAAATGAGTATCAAATATCCAGTTTACAGACATTAAACACCAATGGGCTGACATATTCACGAAACCACTAGTTGAAGACATATTTGAATTCATTAATACAAATATGAACCTTATTTTTATATCTGATTAATGTTGTGTTATGCTTAGATTAGTTTAGATTCATATGAGTATTTATTTTATATTTTGTCTATTCTCTTTAGAAAAAAGGGTGCATAAAAAAAATTTCAATTCTTTTTGTCTAATGACAAAATGGAGAGAAAGATATTTGAGAACAATTTCTATTTTGATCTTTTTATGTGGGGAGAGAAAGTGTATGCATATGGGGAGAAAAGAAATGTACAACTACTTAGACAAAGGGGGAGCCTTAAGTTAGGGGAAGTCAAGTAATAAAAGTCAATAAACTGTTATAAAAAATTACAGTTTTGTTGTCATAAAAAAGGGGGATATTTTTGGAACCAAGTTGGTTTTCCTCTTTTGATTTTGATGTTAACAATGATATTTTATAAGAACAATTTTTTTGGACTAATGGTTTCATTAAGTGTGTAGGAATTAGAACAAGAAATCAGAAGAAGATATCATAAGCAAGAAATAAGAAGAAAAATATTAGAGGAAGATACCAAAGGAAGTGATCAAAGGAAACAATAGAGGAAATGACCAGAGGAAGTGACCAAAGGAAGTCGCCATAGGAAGTGACAAGAGGAAATAAAAATGATAGAGGAAACAAAGTCAAACCAGTCAACAAAATCCTCATAATTGGACAAATGCCCGTTCTGGAAAACTATGTTGATCTTCCTCTAATAGCGTGCTTATGGTAGTTCAGTGTGTTTCTGGTATTTTAACGTGTTTTTGGCAACTCAACGTGCTTCTACTAAATCAATGTGCTCCTAGTAACTTTAATATGTCTCTTATGAACAATAACTTCTACATGGCTATGATAAACGATATTTTTGCATGCCTTTGATGAACAACATTTCTGCATGGCTTTTTGCTAAAAAGTATTTCTGCATGCGTCTGATGAATAGTATTTTTGCATGCTTTTGATAAATAGTATTTTTGCATGTCTCTGAATGAACACTATTTCTACATGCCTCTAATGAATAGTATTTCTACATGCTTCCGTATGAAGGAAGACTCAAGTGAATCAATTTGCAAATGTACACTAAACAAATACGCATAATATCTTTCTAGAAGAATTGCTTAGATCAGATTGGGAAATAAAGAATTGGCTACCATCATATTATCAAAACATATCTTTTAGAATTATATTTGGAAGAAATATTTGTTGCCCAAGCTTGAATGAAGATACGATTTAGAATTCACAAGGGACTAAACTAAAGCTCTAATTTTAACTATAAATAGATACTCAAGACTGAAGTAAAATTCAACAAACCAACAAACTCATAAATCCTGAAAACCAAAATTATTCAGAAAAACCTCAAGAGCTCAACCATTCTAAGTATTAAGAGTTTAAGGTTTTAAGTTCTAGAAAATCACTCGTTAAAAGTAAAATATTTTAAGTGTTGTAGTGTGGGAAAATCATTGTATCAAATCTGCTTAAGTAGAAGCAAAATCAAACCAATTTCCAACTCATTGAAACCCAATCTGATAGTGACTTTAGTGTGCCTCAAAAAATCTATGGATCTCAGGTTTTATTGAGAAAACTTGACTTGTAAGGTCAAGTGGGTAGTTTTCCTCTAGCAATCTGTAGGTTTTAGATTGTGCAGAAAAGACTTAACTTGTAGGGTCAAGGTGTGGTTTGCCTCAAAAAATTTGTAGGTTCAGGCTGTTTTGAGAAGACTGACTTATAGGGTCAGGTGCTATGTAATTCAACATTTTTGGAATTAATGGAGAAATCCTTTTGCGTGAGGGGACTGGACATAGCTACCAAGTTGGTGGTGAACCAGGATAAAATCATGTGTGTTGTTTTTACATATGCATTATCTATTTTACTGTTGCCTCAAATTAGTAAAAAAATTTAGGTCACAAAATTAGAATTAGAATTAAGAAAATAATTTTAAATTAGACAAACACAATTCAACTCCCCCATTTTCGAATTTGTGGACCTTCATTTTACTCCTTCATTTCCTTTGGCTTCCCAAACCTTGACTCATTCATTACCTCTTTCGCTAATTAAGTCTCTAATTAGTGGGACAATAAGTCTCTAATCAGTGGGACAATGTACATTCTTTTGTCACAACTTGGATTAGGGTAAACATGGAGGTTGGAAAACATTTGGTCACTTAGAACTCTAGTGCTTTCAGACATACTGTTGAGATCCTCTACCTTTTGATTTTCGATTTTCAAAAAGCTCAGGGAGATCAAACTAGAAATTACCTTATTGCTACTTTAGAAGGTCCATCGAGTGAAGATAAATTTCCCTCTAGCTATGTTTATTTGAAAGTACCAGTGACTGCCCCTTGGCACCATTGAAGTTTCTTATAATCATTCCTCCATTTGAGTTATCTCCATTAGACATTCCTATTACTGTTGCTTCAGGATTTGCAAAGTTTACCTCTAAAGGCCCTTCTGCCATTTCTTTTACACATTCCCTTGGTACCATTGAAGTTTCTTGTGATCATTCCTCAGTTTGGGTTTACCTCCATCGACTTGAAGGAAAAACTAAAGTATTCATGGAACAGACAGCCATAATTAGGATTCCATTTAGAATACCATAGTAGTGATCTTAACAAGATTGACCAATCCTAACCTTTAGTTTACCTTTTTGTGTGTGTATCCCTCTATTGTATGTATTGTTCACTCTTTAATGCAAATCTTATCTTCATTTCATTATAACACTTATACCTTTTTACATGATACTTCTCTTGCTCAACTCTTTTTGTCTGATGACAAAATGGAGAATATATGTTTTTGACATGTTTTGAGAACAATTACTTATAATTTCAAAATAAAACCCTCCTTATTAGAATATCGTACTCCATTTTTTAAAAAAACACGCTCATATTAAGGGGGAACTTTATTGCTTTACTTTAAAAAGCTTTGCATATTTCATTAAAAAGAAAAATTGTTCTAAAAAATAGGTGTTTGTCATCATAAAAAAGGGAGAGATTGTTAAAACCAAGTTGGGTTGGAGTACAATGACCTCCGATGAATATGTTAATATAAGCTCACACTAATAATTCTGCTTTTAATGAATCTCACAAATAGTTGATTGTCTAGTGAAAGTGTCAAGTCAACACTCTAACAAAGTCAACACTTTGATATGTCAACTCTTGAGCCTAGAACTTTGAACAAGTTTGCATTCCAACATCCTTTACTCATCAAAGTTATATTTATCCTTTGACTAAAAAAGTGCATGACATCCTGTAGTCTTCCTACTACTTCTATCAAGATATGTTGAATCAATTACGAAGACGGATTTAGACAAGTTTTAATTTTGATTCAAGATATCTGAAGATTAGATACGAGTCATTATGCTACATGTTGATTTCATGCAATCACATCAACGGTCATAAAACCTAGTGGCCTTGCGTTTCTCTATGAAAGGACTTGTGATCGTCGCTATGTATTATTTTCTAAGTGTTGAAAAACCCTCAAATACATTATGAGAGCATATCATGTAAACATTCTCTTGTCAGAGTTATTCAGAAAACAATCTTAAACATTATTTGTAATTTAGTTTAGTAGTGGTTGCTACCTTCAACAACATGATTGTACTAAGCTATGAGGTTGAGAAGACTTGAACATAGTCAGATTGACAAGTAGGTGTCTAGTGGACGTGTGATATTGTTGGTGATTAGTGGATTAAATCCTTTAGTGTAAAGGGACTAGACGTAGTTACCGCGTTGGTGGTGAACCATAATAAATTGGCTTGTGTTCCTTTTCATAGCTCTTTATATGTTCTTGCTTTTAACATCTCTTTATAATTAGTTTTTGAAAACAAAACACAATTCAAACCCCCCCTTTGTTTTTGCTCTCTACAACAAGGACATGAGTGCTATAAAATTATGGCTCTCTTTGAAAAGCTAAGTTGAAAAGGTGTTAGAAAGATTTGATGTGAGCAATTCGAAGGTTGTGAGTACTCTATTGGTGAATCACTTTAAGCTATCGTTGGATCATTGTCCAAAGACAAATGCAATAGTTGAGTATATGTCAAAGGTTTCATGTGCTAGTGTTGTTGGCTATTTAATGTATGCTACGATTTGCACTAGACCAGATTTAGAACAAACTATAAGTCAAGTTAGTAAGTTTATGTCCAAACCATGTAAGCATCATTGGGAAGCAGTCAAGTGGATTTTCAAGTATTTGAAGGGTACAACAGATCCTGGTATCATGTTTAGCGGCGAACAGGGTGATCCATCAATTGTAGGATATGTTTGTTCTAATTATGCAGGTGATATGGATGATATAAGATCTACAACAATATATGTCTTACCCTCGTAGAAGGACTTATTTGATGGAAGTCATCAGTTATTTCCATAGTGACTATGTCTACAAATGAAGCAGAGTACATGGTAGTAGTTGAGGATGCAAAAAATGCATTATGGCTTATAGGGTTAGTAAAGGAACTGAATATTGAGCAAGGTGGAGTTCAGTTGCATTTTGATAGTCAAATTTTCATTTATTTGGCAAATAATTAGGTGTATCAAGCCAGGACCAAACATATTAATGTGAGGTTTCACACGATTAGAAAGTTATTTGCATCTGGACATATATAACTTGAAAAGGTTCATACATCAGAGAATGCAATTGATATGTTGACCAAACCAGTCACCAGTGACAAGTTCAAGCACTGCTTGGACGTGTTACATGTTTCTCAGTGTTAAGCAGGAGTTGTACCATCAGTTGTCAGGATGTGAGTGTCATGCAGTGAATCATCATAACGATTTCATATTTTTCAAGGTAGAGATTGTTGAGTATGGTTTATAGGTATATCAAGTGGGTTGTGCCCAAATGTTTGTTATGGAGGCGACTAGGGGTGCGGGGGAGACAGCCCTCGCGGTATGGTTAAGGGGTATTGTTATATATGAACCTTATTATTTCTATTTAAACACAACTTGTACTATGTAAACCCTAATTAATTCATTTATTAAGAAAGAATTACACTTGTTTTGTAGTCGAAGACGTATGCACATTTTGCCGAAGTTCGTGATCAAATGTCTTGTGTTTTTTGTTTGAGATTTTGTTTTCTCTATTCTTTTAAGATCGTGTTGCTGTTCTAACATTTTTAATCAACCACTACTCTTTTGTTCAATCACAAATATGATTAAACTTTCAGATATTTTTGAAATTATTTTCTCAATCTTGTTACTTCAAAAGCATATTCGAGTGGTGTAAAATTATACATATTTCTCTCATTTTCCTTTGTTTCAAATTATATTAAGATCAAATAGATTGTGTAGACTTTAATCATGGTCTAAAGGTCTAGTTCATTAAGAACTCAACCACAAATCGTCACTAGCAATGTTCAAGACAACTCTTCTTTGAGTGATCCTTCACCAATGCTTTAATATTAACTTTGTTTGAGTTATTCAAGATTTATATCACAAAGGATCTTCATAAACATTGATCAACAAAATTTATTGTTAGTGCAATCCATCAAGGATTCTTGATTATCAAATTATCAGTTCTTCACGAACCATATAACAAATCATCATATACGATGATCCAAGAAAATCACACTTTTGCAATCGTTTAGGGATGCTTAATTGTTAAATTCTTTCAAAATTAAACAAGAATAAACAAATAAAGATATGGTAATTACACATGCAAAAGAAATTGCTCAACAAAATTTATATATGGAAAATAAATAAAAAATTTCAAAAAAAAAAAACAAAGATAAAACATAGAATCAAAATCATGAATAAAATATAAAATATAGTACAAAAAAGAAGAAAAATTATTCATTCAATAGAAACTCAAGATAATTATGTTACCACTCATATGGAAAAGTCTTGTGCCGATAACATGTTATGAAATTAATTAAAATTATACAAAAATATAGAATAATAGAGAGAAGGGAGGAAGAGAGAAGGGAGGAAGAGAGAATGGGAGAAAATGAATATTACATTATACTATTCAAAATGTATCTTTATAATACAATATGAGTTCTATTTATATCTCAAATAGATAAATAAAAAAAATCATATTTAATGCCCGTTAATAGTAAGTAACTCTATTCACTTGCGGGAGTTAGACGTAGGAGTGTACAAAAGACAAATTATGTCGGGTTTGATGTGTCTCTTACTCGGTCTTAAAATTTTATTGGGCTAAACTTTAGACCATAACTCGTCTTTAACCCGATGAAACTCGATGAGTTGCAAGTTCATTAAGAATGAGACGAAATAAAGACGAGACCGAATTAAATCCAAGACGAGATGCCAAATAGTAATTCTTAAACTTATTTTAAAAAAATAATTAAATATAAAGAAACTCATAATAAGTCACATATGGTTAGTGCTTGCCAATTTATTCAAAAGTGGTAACTCATAATATTATTTTACAAACTATAAATTACAAAATTAGTGATCCAATTAATAATTTTTTTAGAGAGTGAATCAATAATAACTAAAAATAATTGTTTGTTCTTAATGTAATTTGATACGGAACGGATAACCCCTGAATTCATTATTTTTCTACCTTGTCTTTGTTGTCTTTATTTTTTTTGGGACCGGATGATATTCATCTCATTACTTACGTGTCAAGATAGTTTCGTGGGACAGCCCAAGTATTGTACAGCGCTAGTTAGAAGCATGTAATAGTCTAAAGAAATGGGAATCCGGGGTACTTTTGTTCATAACAAAGATAATCTACTTTTTTTATCAATTTTGTTTAAAAAATAGTCCACGCTGCTCACGAGCTAGGTTTTTTTTCATACTATTTTACTTCTATTATTTTAATATAATAAAGTGCTGGAGCGTGTTGCTCGTGTAAATCTATCGTAGTCCACTTAATTCATAAACGTATTTTATATTAAATTTTTAATAAATAATTAAATATTTTTAATAGATTAATAAATTAATAAAATTAAATATTTATATTTAAGATTTAATATGAAATTTTAAAAAATTTAAATTTAAATTTATATAATATAATATTATATTATATTTTAATTTTATTTTATTATACTATATTTAGATATGTTATAAAGTAATATAAAATAATATGATTAAATTAGTTAAATATTGGTAAATTTATAATTTTATTTAAATTCAAAATATAATGTATGTAATTTAAAATTTAATTTTATGTAAATTCAAAATTTAATGTATATAATTTAAAATTTATATTTACTTAATTAATTTGGTATGATATGTGTAAAAAAATTACTTATGACTTGTAATATAATTTTTTTTAATTAAATAGACTTTTTAAAATTTTTATTCTTGTCTATATAAAATAGAGACTTGAATTTATCGTAGGTCATTTGTGGTCATCCAAATAAGAGATAACTATAAACAATTTCTTTTATTGGAGATCAATAATAATGAATATTCTCTGTGATCTTTTTCTATAAAAAGCAATTCTAAAAATTTAATTGACAAAATTTGAGAGGAGCTACAATCTGTGAAAGAAAAATCAGTCGCAAAAGCAAGAAATGGAAACAAAATCAAAGCCAATAAAAATTTACATGCTCCCATTCTTCGCACAAGGACACTTAATCCCTCTCGTAAACTTAGCTCGTTTAGTAGCTTCCAAAAACCAAAAAGTAACCATCATAACAACACATTCCAACGCTCAACTCTTCGACAAAACAATCGAGCATGACAAAGCCACCGGAAGCTTCATCAACATCCACATTGTTAAATTCCCGGCAACCCAACTCGGTCTCCCTATCGGTGTCGAAAATCTCTTCGCCGCTTCCGATAACCAAACCGCCAGTAAAATCTACATGGCAGCCCACATCCTTAAATCAGAAATTGAAACCTTCATGAAACAAAACCCGCCTGATGTTTTCATTCCTGATATCATGTTCACATGGAGTGAATCAACTGCTAAAATTTTACAAATCCCAAGGCTTGTTTTTAACCCAATTTCAATCTTTGACGTTTGTATGATTGAAGCTATAAAATCTCATCCTGAAGCTTTTGTTTCAGATTCAGGTCCTTATCATATTCCTGAACTTCCTCATCCAATCACACTTCCAATTAAACCGTCACCCGGTTTCGCTAGGCTCACTGAGCCACTGATCGAAGCAGAAAAAGGCTCTCACGGCGTTATTGTTAACAGTTTCGCCGAACTAGACGAAGGTTACACGGAATATTACGAGAATCTCACTGGACGAAAGGTTTGGCATGTGGGACCCACTTCACTCATGATAGAAACTACCAAAGAGAAAACCGATAATGTTAGTAATGGATCTTCTTTCACGAAACACGAGTGTCTCACTTGGCTCGATACAAAGGAGCCAGGTTCGGTTGTTTACATTAGCTTCGGGAGTTTATGTCGTTTATCAAACGACCAACTTATGGAGCTAGCCAAAGGAATTGAAGCTTCAAAGCATCAATTCCTTTGGGTGGTTCATAGAAAAGGAGATGATGATGATGATAATGAAAATTGGTTACCAAAAGGTTTTGAAGAGAGGATGAAAGAAGAGAAGAGAGGAATGTTGATTAAAGGGTGGGTCCCACAACCATTGATATTGGATCATCCATCTATTGGCGGGTTTTTAACGCATTGTGGTTGGAATGCCACTGTGGAAGCTATAAGTTCTGGAGTACCGATGATTACGATGCCGGGATTTGGGGATCAATATTATAATGAGAAATTGGTGACGGAGGTGCATCGTATTGGGGTGGAGGTGGGTGCGGCGGAGTGGAGCATGTCCCCTTATGATGCTAAGAAGACAGTGGTGAGTTGGGAAAGGATAGAGAAAGGTGTGAAGAGTTTGATGGATGGTGATGGTGGTGGTAATGAAATAAGAAAAAGAGCAAAAGATATGAAAGAAAAAGCATGTAAAGCTGTTCAAGAAGGTGGATCATCACAAAATTGTCTCACAGCACTTGTTGATTACCTTCAAAGTGTGGTGGTGCCACATCAGTCGATCAAACAAATTAACTAGCCAGTTTTTAAGTTTCAATTTTCTTTTCCGCCTACTTTACAATAATTAATGGGTTTTCTTAGTTTGTTGCGATGCTTTGCAGTCAATCTTTGTTTAAAAAAGTATATTTTTTTAAGCAAAAAAATTTTATTGAAAAAAATACTATACTAATAAATTTTGCAGTTAATATTGTGTTATTGTCGGCGGAAACTTATTACCACATGATTGCAATGAGAGCAGACGATAGATATATTAGATATTTGCCGTAAACAAAGTCACTCCAATAGCTAATAAGAGTTAAATCAAACTTCGCAATAATGTGCATTCAATTTCCGCCCTCAGCATAAAGACATAATTGATGAGAGATTCTCTTATTTTTTGATATTTAATTTATTTAAACTTTTTACTGTAAATAAGAAGATTAGACATCTTTCAAAATAAATAGATAGATTAAATATATTTTTGTTGAAAGTTCGTATTTTTATGTGCTTCTAAATTTGTCAATTATTGTCTCTCTAATTATATATATATATATATATATATATATATATATATATATATATATATATATATATATATATATATATATATATATATATACTCACTCCCAAGTGTTTCTTGAATGGGCTGAATGTCAGTGATTTGATATTCCATGTTTTCTAATTAATAATTACATTCGAAAGTTTTAAAATTTTAAGTTTCGAAAGCTTCATTTTAAAATATTCAAATGGTAAAAAAAAAATCAGAATTTTGAAAATTTTAAATATTTGAAATGTTCGAAAGTTTTTCATATTTCAAAAGTTTCATATTGTTCGAAATTTCTAGATTTATCCTACTTCGAACATTTCAAATTGTTTGAAAGTTTCGAAATTCTTGGATTTATCCTATTTTGAAAATTTCAGATTGTTCAAAAGATTCGAAAATCTTAGAAATTTCTTATTTCTAAAGTTTCAGCTCCTTCGAAAGTTTCAAAAATATTTAAAAATTACATTTCGGAAGTTTGAAAGATTCGAAATTAATGGCATTTGACTAAATTTTCGATACTGTGGGGTGGAAAAGGGGGAGGTAAAAAAAGTTCAAGCTTTTATATGATTAAAAGGGTAAAATTGTCTTTTCATGTGTATTAGAGTGGCAAGTACAGCCGGATGGCCGCTAGAAAACTCTAGAAATATAATCTTCCCTGGGTTTAGAAATGGCTAAACGGGCCATTAAATGTGCAACGTTGTTCCATTTCTTACTCACATAAGCCACAAACACATTTTGGAACTTACGAATGGAAAGAGAGGCACTTTTGTTATCTAACCCTAATTAGAGGAAGAGATGTATTTCTAATAGAAAACTCACAATTTGCTTGATCCATAATGTCAAGTACAATGAGGTATTTATAGGTACAAATAGATAACTCTACACACATTTCAAGGATCTTCCTAATTAATACCCACTTGTAGATATTTCCCACAATTTTTCTATAATTAAAGCACTTCTAGATTCTTACATTGAAATTCTACACGGTTCTAGACTTATCTAATTTCAAATTATTAATAATATTGCTCCTTCTTGATTTGAAAATTTCTTCTTCATTCCAAGTCTTGCTCTTAGCCTTTGAAAGACTTCAAATTTTAATGGCTTTGTAAAAATATCTGCAACTTGATCTTGAGTCTTTACATATTTAAGCACAACTTCTTTCTTGGCAATGCATTCTCTAATGAAATGATACCTTGTGTTTGTGTGCTTGTTGCAATCATGAAACACTGGATTCTTTGCAAGTGTTTATGCAGACTTGTTGTCTATACAAATGTTAGTAGCTTCCTTTTGTGGCATATGAAGTTCCTTCAATAATCTCCTTAGCCAAATGGCATGACAAATGCAAGATGTTGCTACTACATACTCTGATTCACATGTTTGAAATTGTGACAATAAGTTGCTTTTTTCAATTCCACAAAAAAGCACAACCCCCCATAAAAAATATAAATCCACTAGTACTCTTTCTATCATCAATATCTCCCGCAATGTTGCTATCACAGAATCAAGAGAGATTTAAATCATTAGAAGAAGAGTAAAATAGTCCATAATCAAGCAAACCTTTAAGGTAGCAGAGTATCCTCTTAGTGACTTTCATGTGTGTAGTAGTTGGAGCTTCCATGAAACGACTCACTACTCCAACCGCATATAGAATATCAAACCTTGTACATGTTAAGTATCTGAGACTTCCAACGAGGCTTTTGAAAAAAGAATGGTCCTTATTTTGTTCATCTTCAAACTTTGACAACTTCAATCCGCTCCTCGTTGGTGTGTTCACCGGATTGCAATCGAACATTTACTTCTAAGCCTAAGTAGTATGACATGAGCCCAATCAGTCATCTCGAACTCAAGCGCCATGACCTTTTTGAACTCTTCGAATAAAGTTGGATTGTTCCCAATGAATATAAGATCATCCACGTAGAGATAAACAATCAAAATATCTCCATTATCACAAACTTTGACATAAAGAGCATATTCGTTAAGACAACGAGCAAACCCATTGTCTTGGAAGTATTTTTGGTGCTTGCTTTAATCCATACAACACTATCCTCAATCTCAAAACTTTATCTTCATGTCCTTTAATCGCATACCTCATTGGCTGCTCAACATAGACCTCTTCTTCAAGATAACCATTTAGAAATGCCGATTTTACATCAAGTTGATAAAGTTTCCACTTATTTTGAGATGCTACAAAGATAAGCAATCGAATAGTGTCCATGCGAGCAACTGGTGCAAAAAATTCTTCATAGTCAACTCCATGTTTTTGTTTGTAGCCTTTGGCAACAAGTCTTGCTTTGTATTTTTCAATCTCTCCATTAGCATTCTTTTTAGCCTTGTTTACCCATTTGACTCCAATTTCTTCATGGCCTTTTGGAAGAGTTGCTAATTCCCAAGTGTTGTTCTTCACAATTGCTAATTCTCCTCATCCATGGCTTGTCTCCCCCTTTTATTTTTCATTGCTTCACCATAATTTAATGGCTCACTATCCACCAAGAGACAATACAACTCTTCAAGGTCAAGAGTAACTTCAGTTGACCTTTCATAAATGTCTTCTATATCTTTCATCTTAATTGTTCTTTTGCTTGAACTTTCATCTTGAGAAGTAGGTGAAAGAGAAGGCGAAGAAGGTGGAGTTGCATATTGAACTGGTGTTGTGGTCTCTTGATCTTCTTCAAACTATGGAAGGAAATTATAGTTTGTTTCTTTTTTACCTTCCCAATTCCATGTAGCATCTTCATCAAATTTAACATCACGACTCACCGCTACCTTATTGTTGCATGGGTTATACAACTTGTAACCTTTTAAATGCGGATCATAGCCAACAAAGACATGTTTGATGCTTCGATCATCAAGTTTGGATTTTTCTTGTTGTGGCACATGTGCATATGTTATGCTCCTAATAACATGCAAGTGATTAACACTAGGCGTCCTTCCATTCCATGCTCCTAGAGGGATTTTGTCTTTGATATTTGAAGTCGAAGAGCGATTTGATAAATAGACCTCACAAGAAATTGTTTTAGCCCTAAACTCTTTTGGCATCCTTTTGGATTTTAGCATGCATCTTGCCATGTTCAAAATAGTTTTATTCTTTCTCTCAGCTACTCCATTCTTTTGCGGAGACATTGGAACTGTCAACGGACGACAAATTCCATGAGTTGCACATAATTCATTAAACTCATTCGAAGTGAATTCACCTCCTCGATCAGATCTCAACGCTTTGATTTCATGACCGCTCTCCTTCTCTACAAGAGCTTTGAAGTTCTTGAAAGCATCAAAAGCTTCTGATTTTGCTTTAAGAAATAAATCCAAGTTTTTCTACTAAAATCATCAATAAAGAGAATGGAATATTTACTCTTACCAAATGAAGATGGAATGATTGGCCCACACAAGTCAGTATGCACAAGTTGTAGTGGCTTAGTTGCTCTTGATATGGCTTTTTTAGGAAAACTTTTTCTAGCTTGCTTGCCAAGAAGACACCTTCACACAGTTGATTTGGATGATTGATTGAGGGCATTTCTTTCACCATATTATTTTCTCCCATAATTTTAAGTGCACCAAAGTTCAAGTGGCCATACCTCATATGTCAACGCCATGCTTCATCTTGGACACTCATCTTCAAACATTTTGCTTCAATAGTTCGTAGGTTCAAGATAAACATTCTATTTTTCGACATAAGAACCTTAGCGATTAATCTGTTATTTTGATCTCTAAGCCAAAGATGTTTATTTTTCATGATAATTTCATATCCTTTTTCAAGAAGTTTGTCGAAACTCAAAATATTACTCTTTAATTTAGGAACATAATATACATCACTAATCAACTTATGGCTCCCATATTTAGAAGCGATTAGAATCACATCTTTTCTTTCAATTTTCTCTTTTGATGAGTTTCCAAAGGAAACATTTCCATTCATCTTTTCATTAAGCTCCACAAATTTCTCTATGCATCCAGACATATTGTTACTTGCACCATTGTCCAAGTACTATGAACTATTAGCATTTCTCTCTTCTTCATTGAGTGTTAGCAACAAAGTTTACTCTTAATCTTCGTCAACAAGATTAGCCTCTTCTTCCTCTTTGTTAGGAGCGTTACGACATTCCAAAGAAAAATGGTCAAATTCATGACAGTTATAACATTCAACTTTAGATTTTTCATACCTCCTTTCACTTTGATAATAGTCATATCATCTTCCTCTTCCACAAATTCTTGGTGATGAGTGACTTCTTTCTTCGTAGTTTGATTCACCATTGAAACCTCTTGCTCCTTGGCCATGACCACGTCCTCATCGTCTTCCTTGTTCATGTCCACATACATTTTGACTATTGAATCATCTATCATCCTTCAACAAAGCTTTGATCATGAGAACTTGCTATAATGGCTTCTCTTGCATTTTCTTCATTCTTTCTTCTTGAGCTTGCAATGAACCTTCTAATTCCTCAATTGACATTGAGTCAAGATCTTTTGATTCCTCAATAACACATACCACATAATCGAACTTAGGAGTTAAGGAACGAAGAATTTTCTCTACTACACGAACATCTTCTATCTTGTCTCCATACCTCTTCATTTGATTAACTATTGTCTTAACCCTTGATCAATAATCTGAAATTGATTTGAAATCCTTCATCTTCAAAGCTTCGAAATCTCCCCTTAGGATTGAAGTCTTATCTTCTTCACTTTGTCAATGCTTTGGAGTGATTTCTCCAAAATCTTCCAAGCTTCATTTGAATTCGTAGCATCATCAGCCTTCTCAAACATAGAATCATCCAAAGATTGATGAATGAGAGTAAGAACTTGTTGATCCTTCTTCCTTGTCTTTGCCATAACCTCCTTCTCAACTTGAGACAATCCCTCTTCATGTTGTGGCTCATCATAGCTTTTTCAACAATCTCCCAAACACCTTGAGAGCCAAGCAATGCTTTCATGTGAATGCACCATTTTTCATAATTCTCATTTTTTAGAAGAGGATGTTGGAACCAAGTTGGTTCTTGCAATTAAAGTTTTGATGTTTACAAATGTATTTTATGAAAATCATATTTTGACTTAGAAGGAAAAATTAGAGGCTGTGCAAAATCAGAGGATACATCAGAGGATGACGTCACCAGAAGTTTCAGCTAGAGGAAACATCCAGAGGATACCAGAGGATGCATCCAGAGGATACCAGAAGATACGTCCAAAGGATACCAGACGATGTCATCAAAGGCAAACATCAGAGGATAGCATTGTAAGAACAGAGGCGCACATAAGAGGGGAGTGAATTAGGTGTTTAAAAACTTTTTTGGTCTTTTTAGAGTTTTGTGAGTTGTTTTACTGTTTATGTTAAGTGTATGAAAGCTTTATAAAAGACTGAAAGTAAAGCACACAGAAATTTATCCTGATTCCCCTTACAACCAAGGGTACATCCAGTCCTTTTGCACACCACAAGAGATTTTCCACTATTTGTTTGAATAAGTTACAAGTCTAACACTAAGACTTCAGTTACAAATTCTTAACACTTAGCCTAAGATAGCACACCACTATCTTAGTTAACAACACTTGAAGAATCTACACTAAGTTCTTCAAATGATACAATAACTTCAAATGATTTTGTAATTATGTTCTTAACTGAGAACAAGAATATAACACTAAGTATAATGATACTAATCAAGCACACTTCCAAGTACAACTGAGAACCTTTCTTAATGATATGAAATTGAAAAGCATGTACTTGAAAATATGAAAATGAAGCTTTAAAAGTGTTTTGATATTTCAGAAAATAGTTTTAAGATTTGTAGGTCGATGTTGTAAGTAAGAACTGAAGCTATGAGGTATTTATGAAGGTGCAAACACGAGAAAGGGGGGTTGAATTGTGTTTGACTTAACTTGAATACTTTTCCTATTTTTATACTTTTAAAAACAAAACTTGATGTATGATTAAAAACAGAGTTAGCAGCGGATAAAAGTAAAAATAAAACTCACAGTTTTTATACTGGTTCACCGTTAACGAGGCTACGTCCAGTCCCTTCACCTTGAAGGATTTCACTAATTCAAACCTTGAATTACAACCTTTATACTGACCCTCCAAGTCAGTCTTCTCAAACAGTCTAACAATCCTAGACTTCTTTGAGGAATGCAGCTCCTGTCTTCAGCCAATCTGACAATCCCAGATTGTAGAAGAAATGACAACACTATGAATCTAATTGCCAAGTAACCTGCTACCCCTTCTGACTCCCTCAGATTGTAGACTCTACTTCAACAACTTAGATCTGACACAGTGGAAAGAAAATAACAAGAGTACTTGCTTCTTGAAAGCTGGAACTCACAATTGACTTCTCTGAAAATTTGGGTGTTTGCTTTGGAAGTGTATGACTCTTTTGTGACTTCGATGCTTGAGTATTCTGCCTTGAGCCTTCTTTTATAGATGCAGATTTGGGCCTCTTCCAATGCTTAAATTCGAGCTGAATCTTGCTGGATTCTATGTAAAAATAACTTGACCAATTGGGCTTCATATAAATAAAAAACATATCTTCAGATTTCCTTTCAAAATAATTGGCCAATTAAATCTGTTGGTTCCTTCCCGCCACAGCTCCTGAATTCCTCAACACCTCACTTTATTTTTGTAATAAATCTTTTTAATCCTTTGATCAAAATAAATTAAATTCTCCACCGTATAAATTTCCTGATTAAATCTGGACCATTGGATCTTCATGCGCTAGTCCACATCTAGACCATACTGATTGTTTATGATGTGATCCTCTGATTTCGGCCTTCCCTGGACCACACATCCTGACCCTCTGATCTTCTGATTTCGGCCCTCTTGGATGCGCACCTGATATGCTATAATCCTATGAACTCGGCCTTTGCTGGACTGCACATCCTGTCCTTCTGATTTCGGCCAACACTGGGCCACGGTCTGATCTTCTCATCTGGACCATCACTGGACCAAATAATTAATTCTGAACCATTGAACTAAATATTTTTCTTCTGATCTGGACAAATTCTGGACTTGGTCTGGAATGAACTGAAATTAACTTGAACAAAAAATTATTTCAGTATGGACATTTTACCTTTGATTTTGCACCAGGTCTGGATTGATTCTAGAATTCATTTCGTTTAGTCTGGACTTAGTTTCATGTCCCAAATCATGCTATCTTATTGTCTAGGTCACATCTGGATTGATTCTCTTGTTCTAGACCCTTAAACATAGCTTCTGGTTAAGTCTAGAACAAGTCTGGGCTATTTAATTTTTCACTGCCAGGCCATCTTCTGGTCAAAATAACTTATGGAATAAATTTGATATTTGATTCCTGTTGGTCTGGAACAACTCTCCCTCTGGCAAGCTTTCCTCTGGTATGATCCATGTTTCCTTCTGATTTTTCTTCCTTCTGTTCTAGGCCAGCAAAGATATCTTCTGGTGATGTTTTGACATCCTGGAATATCTTCTGGAAATTCCAAAATTCATTTTCCTTTGATCTTCTACTTCTGATTTCTTCATATTCTGATTGTATTTAACTTAATAATTCAAGGTACAAAATAAGATTACATTGAGTGCTTTTGTAACCATCAAAATCCTAAGTACTTAGAACCAACTTGGTTCCAACAATTTATACTTCATAGATAACACTTCAGATCAGTGGCAATTGTTCCCATAAGTTTAGATGAACTTATGCAATGATCTAGAACTGAAAAATTGCATTGTTTCGAAGTGGTATTCGAATACAACCTTTGTGTATTCAAATACACTTCTGTAACGTTAAGTTTTTATTCAAAATTTGAACTTCGTATTAGAATATGAAATATCGTAGTCGAATACAAATATGTGATTTTTGCCACTGACTTGAGTTGTATTTGAAGGTGCAAACACGAGAAGGGGGGTTGAATTGTGTTTGACTAACTTGAATACTTTTTCTGTTTTTGCAGTTTTAAAACAAAACTTGATGTATGAATAAAATAGAGTTAGCAGCGGATATAAAGTAAAAATAAAAACACAGAATTTTATACTAGTTCACCGTTAACGAGGCTACGTCCAGTCCCTTCACCTTGAAGGATTTCACTAATTCAAAACCTTGAATTACAACAGTACCACTGACCCTCTAAGTCAGTCTTCTCAAACAATCTAACAATCCTAGACTTTAGAGGAATACAACACCTTGACTTCTTAAGTTAAGTCTGTTAGAACCAAGTTGGTTCTAAGTACTTAGGATTTTGATGCTTACAAATGTACTCTATGTAAACTTATTTTGTACTTTGAATTATTAAGTTAAATGCCCCAGAAACTGAAGGAATCAGAAGCAGTGATCAAAGGATTCTAGAAAAATGAATTCTGGAATGACCAGAAGATATATTTGAATGCCCAGATCAGAAGGAATAAATTTCAGAATGAAACATGGATCATATCATTGGAAAGCATGCCAGAAGGAGAGTTGATCAAGACAAACAGGAATCAAATATCAATTTTATTTCAGAAGTTATTCTGACCAGAAGATGGCCTGGCAGTGAAAAAATTACACAGCCCAAACTTGTTCCAGACTTGACCAGAAGGTATGTTTATGAGTCCAGAACTAGAGGATCAATCCAGATTTGGCCCAGACCATAAGATGGCATGATTCAGAGCATGGAACTAAGTCCAGAATAAAAGAAATGAGTTCTTGAATCAACCCAGACCTGGTCCAAAATCAAAGGTAAAATGTCCAGACTGAAATATTTTTTGATCAAGTTTATTTCAGTTTGTTCCAGACCAAATTCCAGAATCTGTCCAGATCAGAGTAAAAATATCCAGATCTATGGTTCAGAAATAATTTTTTGAGTCCAGTGATGGTCCAGATCAGAAAATCAGACCATGGTGCAGTGTTGGCCGAAATCAGAGGGACAAAATGTGCAAGTCCAGAAATGGCCGAGTCCAGAAGAATTCAGCATATCAGGCGCACATCCAGGTTTGCCGAAATCAGAAGATCAGAGGGTCAGGAAGTGTGGTCTAGGGATGGCCGAATTCAGAGGATCACAGCATATCATTTAGCTTGGACCAGATGTGGACTAGCGCTCAAAATTCTGATGGTCCAGAATTGATCAACGATGGAGATTACAAGTTATTTTAATTAAAGTGTTAAAAAGATTGGTTATAAAAATAAAGTGGAGTAGCATGGAATTCAGGAGCATTGGCGGGAACAACCAACAGATTTGATTGGCCAGTTATTTTGAAAGAAAATTTGAAGATATGTTTTTTATTTAAAGAAAGCCCAATTGGTCAAGTTATTTTTGGAAGAGAATCCAACAAGATTCAGCTCGAATTTGATCATGGAAGAAACCCTAATTTTCATATATAAAAGGAGACTCAAGGCAGAAGACTTAGCATTGAAAATCACAAAAGAGTGATACACTTCCAAAGCAACCACTCTCAAATTTTCATAGAAGTCAATTGTGAGTTTCAGCTTTCAAGAAGCAAGTACTCGGTTATTTTCTTTCCACTGTGGCAAATCTAAGTTGTTGAAAGAGTCTACAATATGAGGGAGTCAGTATTCGTAGCAGGTTACTTGGCAATTAGATAGGGTTGTATCTATGTTGTTGAAGTAGAGTCTACAAACTGAGGGATTCAGAAAGGGTAGCAAGGTACTTAGCAATTAGATCCATAGTGTTGTGAATTCTTCTATAATCTGAGGTGTCAGATTGGCTAAAGAACAGGAGTTGTTTTTCCTCAAAGAAGTCTAGGATTGTTAGACTATTTGAGAAGACTGACTTGGAGGGTCAATAGCAAGGTTGTCATTCAAGGTTGAATTAGTGAAATCCTTCAAGGCGAAGGGACTGGACGTAGCCTCGTTAACGGTGAACCAGTATAAAATCTATGAGTTTTTATATTTATTTTTATCCGCTGCTAACTCTGTTTTAATTATACATCAGGTTTTGTTTTGAAAGTATTAAAACAGGAAAAGTATTCAAGTTAAGTCAAACACAATTCAACCCCCCTTTCTCGTGTTTGCACCTTCAATTGGCATCAGAGCTCGGTCTCAAGGCTAAGCACTTAACAGTGTTTGAGGAAAGGTCAAGTTATTTTTGGAAGAGAATCCAGCAAGATTCAGCTTGAATTTGATCATGGAAGAAACCCTAATTTTCATCTATAAAAGGAGACTCAAGGCAGAAGACTTAGCATTGAAAATCACAAAAGAGTCATACACTTCCAAAGCAACCACTCTCAAATTTTCATAGAAGTCAATTGTGAGTTTCAGCTTTCAAGAAGCAAGTACTCGGTTATTTTCTTTCCAATGTGGCAAATCTAAGTTGTTGAAGTAGAGTCTACAATATGAGGGAGTCAGTAGAGGTAGCAGGTTACTTGGCAATTAGATAGGGTTGTATCTATGTTGTTGAAGTAGAGTCTACAAACTGAGGGATTCAGAAAGGGTAGCAAGGTACTTAGCAATTAGATCCATAGTGTTGTGAATTCTTCTACAATCTGAGGTGTCAGATTGGCTGAAGAACATGAGTTGTTATTCCTCAAAGAAGTCTAGGATTGTTAGACTATTTGAGAAGACTGACTTGGAGGGTCAGTAGCAAGGTTGTAATTCAAGGTTGAATTAGTGAAATCCTTCAAGGCGAAGGGACTGGACGTAGCCTCGTTAACGGTGAACCAGTATAAAATCTATGAGTTTTTATATTTATTTTTATCCGCTGCTAACTCTGTTTTAATTATACATCAGGTTTTGTTTTGAAAGTATTAAAACAGGAAAAGTATTCAAGTTAAGTCAAACACAATTCAACCCCCCTTTCTCGTGTTTGCACCTTCAATTGGCATCAGAGCTCGGTCTCAAGGCTAAGCACTTAACAGTGTTTGAGGAATGGTCCAAGGGGTTCAATATGTCAGAAGAATTGGGAGGCAACATCAACAGACCACCAATATTTGATGGAGAAAGGTTTGAGTATTGCAAGGATAGACTGAGAAGTTTTGTCATATCTCAAGATCCTAAACTATGGAAGAGGATAGTTAAAGGATACACTGCACTAACTGATCCAGAAGATCCTACTAAAGAATTAGACTTGGATGATATGACACGAGATCAGAGCAGATTACACAAACTTCATCACAAGTCCAGAACCATCATGGTCAGTGCAATCACATTCAAGGAATTTGATAGATGCACAAATAAATAAACAACAAAGAGTATATTCGATAGTATGGTTCTGACCTATGAAGGAACCAAGCAGGTTCAACAAACAAAGGCTAACATATTGGTCAGAAAGTATGAGCTGTTCAAGATGGAAGAGGATGAAGACATTGACACAATGTTCTGCAGATTCCAGACTTTGGTATCAGGACTGAAAGTATTAAACAAAAGCTATACCGTTGAAGATCATGTCTGGAAAATTATGAGAAGTCTACCAAAAAGGTGGAGACCAAAGGTTACTGCAATTCAGGAAGCTAAGGATCTGAGTACCTTGAGGCTGGAAGATCTGATCAGCTCACTCAGGTCTCATGAAATAGAACTGGAAGAAGATGAACCTAAGAAGAAGAAGAATTTGGCTCTGAAGTCGAAACAAAAGAAAGCTGCAAAGGTAGTATCAGAATCAGAGAATAGTGACAGTGACTATGATGATATGGCTTACTTAACCAAAAAGATGGTTAAGATATGGGAAAACAGGAAGAAAAGAAACTTCAGAAAGAAACATAACAACAAGGATAAGGAAGAATCTGACAAAAAGAATATTGTTTGTTATGGATGCAATAAACCTGGACATATCAAGTTAGAATGTCCTAATCTGGAAAAAGGCAAACAACATAAGAAAAGTTCCAGATATAGAAAGAAAGGTCTGATGGCTGCATGGGATGTATCAGAATCAGAGGAAGAATCTTCTGATGAAGAAGAGGCAGAAAAGGCAAAGATGGCTCACATCAAGTCTGCTTCTGGTCTTCATAAAAGCATGAATTCCAGAGGGAAAACAGGCAGAAGGAAGAGTGATAGAAGCAATCACTCAGGCAAGTTTGGAAGGACATAAGAGGAAACAATTTTGTCTCTGATAGCTCATACAAATTCAGGTTCTGAATACTGCTCTGAAACAGAATCAGAAGATGAAGACAATAAGGTATTTTCTGATCTTTCTAAACCTGAATTAATTGATACTTTAAAGGACTTGTTAAATGCAAATAATAAGATGTCTTTAAAACTGAAAACTCTTAAGGAAGATAAGAAAAATCTTACCAAAGATGTCCAAGTTTTAAAGAAACGAATTTCTGAGTATGCAACTGAAATCCAAGATTTGAAAACTGAAGTTGCAAAACTCAAGTCTGAAAACCAAACTCTGAAAAGTAATAATTGTTCCACTTCTGAGACTGTTTGTAAATCTGATATGCATGAGCAATTTTTTCAAAAATTTATTTCAAATGGAATGGAAAGAAGTAAGTATGCATCTATGATTTATGGAAATAGTAACTCTAGAAAAAGAGGTCTTGGTTTTACAGAAACAAGTACTGAAAATAAAGCTGTTTATTCTGATGTTTTATGTATTGTCTGTGCTAAGAAATGTCACTCTGAATTATCTTGTCCAATGGTAAAATCTGAACAAGATCAGAGAGCTGTTAAGACTAACAAACCTGGACCCAATCAGTTTTGGGTACCAAAAGATAAAATTGTCTATGTTGCAGATGTTCTGAGCAACTAGAAGGAGACACCAACAATGGTGCCTTGACAATGGATGTTAGCAATGCACAAGCAGAAGAAAATGTATGTTCCTGCTACAACAAGACAAAGGCAATCTGAGTCTGATGGAAGAAGGTCTGGTCATCCCAACCAGAACCAAAATCAGAATCAGAACCAAAATTGGAACCAGACTCAAAATTGGAACCAGAACCAAAACAGGAACTGGAATCAAAACAAGAGCTGGAATAAGTATTAGAAGCACAGATACTGGAACCAGAATCAGAATCAACTCTGGAACCAGAATCAGAATAAATACAGGTATCAAAATCAGAATCAACTTTGGAACCAGAACCAGAGTCAAATAAGAAGTTACCAGAATCATCAAAATTACCAAATTCATCAGAACTTCCATACTCACCCAAATCACTGGAATTACCAGAACCAAAACATGTTCCAGAATCATCATAGGAACATGATTTATCAACCAAAGCAGAATCAAGGAAACTGCTTAAACAGGCCAGAAGAAGAACTGGCTCTAATGGCTCGAACAGAAGCTAAGTCAGAATCTGAGTCTGACTCTAACTCTGATTCTGACAGAGAAAAGGCAAGGTATGATCAGCAACACAAAACATGGTATCTTGACAGTGGCTGCTCCAAACATATGACAGGAGATAAATCTATGTTTCTCGATCTGACTATGAAGAATGGAGGAAAAGTTTCCTTTGGAGGAAACCAGAAAGGTTAGATTATTGGTATAGGAACTGTTGGTAACCATTCTTCTCCCTTGTCTATTAAAAATGTTCTGTATGTTAAAGGTTTAAAACATAATCTTTTGAGCATAAGTCAATTAAGTGACTGCAAATATGATGTTATCTTTAATCAAAAAACTTGCAAAGCTGTTAGTCAAATTGATGGGACTGTTTTATTTACTGGAACTAGGGAGGATAATGTTTATAAAATTGATCTGTTTAGTCTTGCTAAGCAACAGGTTAAATGCTTATTATCTGTAAGTGAGCAGAATCTGATTTGGCACAAGAGGCTAGGGCATGCAAACCCCAGACTCATATCAGAGTTAAGCAAACTCCAGTTGGTAAGAGGGCTGCCCAAGGTAAGTTCCAAAACTGAGATTCTGTGTGAAGCATGTCAAAGAGGTAAACTAACTAAAAGCTCTTTTAAAACCAATAAATGTGTTTCTACCTCTCAACTACTTGAACTGCTTCAGTTAGATCTGTTTGGTCCTGTTCAAACAGCTTCTCTAAGTGGTAAGAAATATGGCTTTGTGATTGTTGATGATTACTCAAGGTGGACTTGGGTAAAATTTTTAAAGAACAAAGATGAATCTCACAAAGTATTTATCTCATTCTGTAAACAAGTTATGAATGAACAGGGCACTAAGATCATAACCATCAGAAGTGATCATGGAGGTGAATTCGAGAACAAGTACTTTGAAGAATTCTGTGATGAGAATGGCATCTCTCACAACTTCTCATCCCCCAGAACACCTCAACAGAATGGAGTGGTAGAAAGGAAGAACAGATCACTGCAGGAGATGGCCAGAACCATGCTGAATGACATGAAGGTTGCCACCTACCTCTGGGCAGAAGCTGTCAACACAGCCTGCTATATTCAGAATCGAGTCTACATCAGGTCCATCTGAAATAAAACTCCCTATGAACTTTGGAAAGGTAAGATACCCAATATTTCCTACTTTAAGCAATTTGGTTGCATCTGTTTTATGTTGAACACTAAAGACAACCTAGCTAAGTTTGATTCTAGATCTCAAAAGTGTGTCTTTATTGGCTACTCTGAGAGATCAAAAGCTTATAGAGTGTTTAACAAAGAAACTAACACTGTGGAAGAATCAATCCACATTAAGTTTGATGATAAACAGCTTGACTCTGAAAAGTCAAAGCAAGATGAGAAAATTGCAGGTGAACCAGAGGCACAGGAACCAGAAGCTGAACCAGAAGCAGAATCTAAGAACGACCAAGCTGAAGAAGAACATGCTGACTCTGAAAACAAGTCAGAGGGAAAGAATGGATGGAAGTACAAATCTTCACATCCAGAAATCTCTCATTATTGGCAGTGCAGCAGAACCTCTAAAGACCAGATCATCAAGTAGAGAAACCAGTCTGTTTGGTTTACTCTCAACAATTGAACCCATCAATGTTGATGAGGCTTTGACAGAGGAAGGCTGGATACTTGCAATGCAAGAAGAGCTGAATGAATTCCAAAGGAATGATGTTTGGTATCAGGTACCCAGACCAAACAAAAACATTATTGGAACCAAGTGGGTTTTCAGGAATAAACTCAATGAAAAGGGTGAAGTGGTAAGGAACAAAGCCAGACTTGTAGCTCAAGGATACAGTCAACAGGAAGGTATAGATTACACTGAGACTTTTGCTCCAGTGGCCAGGTTAGAAGCAATAAGAATTCTTTTATCATTTGCTGCTAATCATGATATAATGCTGTATCAAATGGATGTCAAAATTGCATTCTTAAATGGCTACATAAGTGAAGAAGTCTATGTCAAACAGCCCCCTGGTTTTGAAAATTCTGATTTTCCAAACCATGTTTTCAAACTTAAAAAATCTTTATTTGGTTTAAAACAAGCACCAAGGGCATGGTATGACAGACTTAGTAACTTTCTGCTTAAGAATGATTTTAATAGAGGCCAGATTGATAATATACTATTTAGGAAATCCATTAAACATGATATTCTGATTATTCAAGTCTATGTTGATGATATCATATTTGGATCCACTAATGGCACTTTGTGCAAAGAGTTTTCTGACCTAATGCAGAAGGAGTTTCAAATGAGCATGATGGGAGAACTTAAGTTCTTCCTGGGAATTCAGATTCACCAAGGTAAATCAGGTATACTCATTCAACAATCAAAATATACTAAAGAACTTCTCAAAAAGTTCAAGATGAGTGACTGTAAGCCTATGGCCACCCCCATGCACCCAACCTGCTCACTTGAGAAAGATGAAACCAGCCAAAAGGTAGACCAGAAAACATACAGAGGTATGATTGGATCCCTTCTCTATTTAACTGCTTCTAGACCTGACATTATGTTTAGTGTTTGTGTCTGCCCGATTTCAAGCTGACCCTAGGGAATCCCATTTAACTGCTGTCAAACGAATTCTAAGATACCTCAAAGGAACCACAAACCTTACCTTGTTATACAAGAAAACCCCCACCTACAAACTCAAAGGTTTTTGTGATTCTGATTATACTGGAGACAAGCTGGAAAGGAAAAGTACAAGTGGCAACTGCACTTTCTTAGGTGATAATCAGATCTCTTGGTCAAGTAAAAGACAAAGCACCATTGCCATGTCAACAGCAGAAGCTGAATATATATCAGCAGCAGGATGCAGTTCATAGTTATTCTGGATGAAACACCAACTTGAAGATTACAACATCGTTGAAAACAATATCCCTTTGTTCTGTGATAACACTTCAGCCATAAACCTAACCAAGAACCCTATCTTACACTTTAGAGCGAAACACATGTCCAGAAAGGACCATGTCCAGAAAGGAACTTTAAGCATCCAATTTGTGGACACTCATCATCAATGAGCTGACATCTTCACCAAGGCTTTACCAAAAGATAGGTTCGAGTTCATTAAAAAGCATCTCAGCATGACCTCCATATCTGACTAGCTCAAGTAGTCATCTTAGGAGTTTTTAAATATCTGCAATTTTATTTTATGTCTTTTATTTTCAGCTTTTACTTTCTGTAATTTGTAAAGAAAAAATCAAAAAAATACAAAAATAGCAGGACCACTTTTTGGCTGATGACAAAAAGGGGGAGAAAGAGAGAAAGAAAAAGAAGAAATACGTAGAAAAGGAGAGTTAAAAAGAAAGCAGGAGTGAAAAAGAGAAGGAGTTGAAAAGGAGAGGAAGCGTGAAGGGAGAAAAAGAAAGAGAGAATAAAGAAGGAGTTGCAAAGGAGAGGAAGCGTGAAGAGAGAAAAAGAAAGAGAGAATAAAGAAGGAGTTGAAAAGGAAAGAAGAAGAGAAGAAAAGAAAGAGAGAACAAAGAAGGAGTTGAAAAGGAGAGTATCAGACTTAGGGGGAGAGATTGGTCTGAGGGGCAGTAATTCAAAGTCGTCGAGTCATAAGTTAGCAAAATAAGTTAAGGTTTTGTCATCATCAAAAAGGGGGAGATTGTTGAAACCAAGTTGGTTCTAAGTACTTAGGATTTTGATGCTTACAAATGTACTCTATGTAAACTTATTTTGTACTTTGAATTATTAAGTTAAATGCCCCAGAAACTGAAGGAATCAGAAGCAGTGAACAAAGGATTCCAGAAAAATGAATTCTGGAATGAGCAGAAGATACTCCAGGAATGTCAAAACATGACCAGAAGATATATTTGATGGCCCAGATCAGAAGGAATAAATTTCAGAATGAAACATGGATCATATCATTGGAAAGCATGCCAGAAGGAGAGTTGATCAAGACAAACAGGAATCAAATATCAATTTTATTCCAAAAGTTATTCTGACCAGAAGATGGCCTGGCAGTTAAAAAATTACACAGCACAGACTTGTTCCAGACTTGACCAGAAGGTATGTTTATGAGTCCAGAACTAGAGGATCAATCCAGATTTGGCCCAGACCATAAGATGGCATGATTCAGAGCATGGAACTAAGTCCAGAACAAAAGAAATGAGTTCCAGAATCAACCCAGACCTGGTCCAAAATCAAAGGTAAAATGTCCAGACTGAAATATTTTTTGATCAAGTTTATTTCAGTTTGTTCCAGACCAAATTCTAGAATCCGTCCAGATCAGAGTAAAAATATCCAGATCAATGGTTCAAAAATAATTTTTTGAGTCTAGTGATGGTCCAGATCAGAAAATCAGACCATGGCCCAGTGTTGGCCGAAATCAGAGGGGCAAAATGTGCAAGTCCAGAAATGGCCGAGTCCAGAAGAATTCAGCATATCAGGCGCGCATCAAGGTTGGCCGAAATCAGAAGATTAGAGGGTCAGGATGTGTGGTCCAGGGATGGCCGAATTCAGAGGATCACAGCATATCATTTAGCTTGGACCAGATGTGGACTAGCGCTCAAAATTCTGATGGTCCAGAATTTATCAACGATGGAGATTGCAAGTTATTTTAATTAAAGTGTTAAAAAGATTGGTTATAAAAATAAAGTGGAGTAGCATGGAATTCAGGAGCATTGGCGGGAACAACCAACAGATTTGATTGGCAAGTTATTTTGAAAGAAAATCTGAAGATATGTTTTTTATTTAAATAAAGCCCAATTGGTCAAGTTATTTTTGGAAGAGAATCCAGCAAGATTCAGCTCGAATTTGATCATAGAAGAAACCCTAATTTTCATCTATAAAAGGAGACTCAAGGTAGAAGACTTAGCATTGAAAATCACAAAAGAGTCACACACTTCCAAAGCAACCACTCTCAAATTTTCATATAAGTCAATTGTGAGTTTCAGCTTTCAAGAAGCAAGTACTCGATTATTTTCTTTCCACTGTGGCAAATCTAAGTTATTGAAGTAGAGTCTACAATCTGAGGGAGTCAGTAGAGGTAGCAGGTTAATTGGCAATTAGATAGGGTTGTATCTAAGTTGTTGAAGTAGAGTCTACAAATTGAGGGATTCAGAAAGGGTAGCAAGGTACTTAGCAATTAGATCCATAGTGTTGTGAATTCTTCTACAATCTGGGGTGTCAAATTGGCTGAAGAACAGGAGTTGTTTTTCCTCAAAGAATTCTAGGATTGTTAGACTATTTGAGAAGACTGACTTGGAGGGTCAGTAGCAAGGTTGTAATTCAAGGTTGAATTAGTGAAATCCTTCAAGGCGAAGGGACTGGAGGTAGCCTCGTTAACGGTGAACCAGTATAAAATCCGTGAGTTTTTATTTTTATTTTTAGCCGCCGCTAACTCTGTTTTAATTATACATCAAGTTTTGTTTTGAAAGTATTAAAACAGGAAAAGTATTCAAGTTAAGTCAAACACAATTCAACCCCCCCTTCTCGTGTTTGCACCTTCAAAGTCTTCTCCTACCAATCTGACAACCCCAGATTGTAGATGGAATTACAACGCCTTGAATCTAATTGCCAAGTAATCTTCTACCCCTTCTGACTCCCTCAGACTGTAGACTTTACTTCAACAACTTAGATCTAACACAAGGGAAAGAAAATAACACGAGTGCTTGCTTTTGGAAAGTTGGAACTCACAATTAACCTCACTGAAAACTTGAGTGTTTGCTTTTGGAAGTGTATGACTCTTTTGTGATTTTCGATACTAAGTATTCTCACTTGAGCCTCCTTTTATAGATGCAGATTAGGGCCTCTTCCAAGCTTCATTTCGAGCTGTATCTTGCTGGATTCTCTTGCAAAAATATCTTGACCAATCGGGCTTCACTTAAATAAAAAAAACATATCTTTTTTAAGCTTCAGATTTGCTTTCAAAAATAACTGGCCAATCATGTCTTTAGTTTCTTCCCGCCAACAGCTTCTGAACTCCCATACGACTTCACTTTATTTTTGTAACAAATCCTTTTAATACTTTGATCAAAATAAATTAAAATCTCCACTGTTAGTTCACATCTGGACCATACTAAGTGATCTGCTGTGATCCTCTGATTTTGGCCAACCCTGGACCACACTTTCTGATCTTCTGATCTTCTAATCTCGGACAACTTGGACTTACAAACTGATATGATGTGATCCTCTGATCTCGGCCAATGCTGGACCACACATTCTAACCTTCTGATCTCGGCCAATGCTGGGCCATGGTCTGATCTTCTGATCTCGGCCAACACTGGGCCATATACTTAAATCTGGACCATTGATCTGAATATCTTCCCTCTGATCTGGACCAATTCTGGACTTGGTCTGGATTAAACTGAAATTAAATCTGGACAAATAATATTTCAGTCTGGACATTTTACCTTCTGATTTGGATTAGGTATGAATCATATCTGGACATCATTTCTTCTGGTCTGGACTTAGTTTCATACCCTGAACCATGCTATCTTCTGGTCTGGGTCAAATCTGGATTAATTCCTTTGTTATGGACCCATTAATTTACCATCTGAGTAAGTCTGAATCAAGTCTGGGCTGTTTATTATTTCACTGCCAGGCCATCTTCTGGTCAGAATAACTTCTGGATTAAGTATGACTTATGACTCCTACTGGTCTGGATCAAATCTCCCTCTAGCAGGCTTCCTTCTGGTCTGGTCCAGGTCTCCTTCTGACTTAGCTTCCTTCTGATATGGGCCCGCAAAGATATCTTCTGGTGATGTTTTTGACATCCTGGAGTATCTTCTGGTACCTTCAGGATTCAATCTCTGGAACCCTTTGATTTTCTGCTTCTGATTACTTCAGCTTCTGGTGGCATTTACTTTAATAATTCAAGATACAAAATAAGATTACATGGAGTGCTTTTGTAAACATCAAAATCCTAAGTACTTAGAACCAACTTGGTTCCAACAATCTCCCCCTTTTTGATGATGACAAAACCTTAACTTATTTTGCTAGCTTGTAACTCGAAGACTAAATTACTCCCCCTTAGACCAATCTCTCCCCCTAAGTCTGATACTGACTTTTTCTTCTCCTTTTCAACTCCTTCTCTTTTCACTCTTTCTTTTATTCTATTCTCCTCTCCTTTTCAACTCATTCTTTATTCGCTCTTTCTTTTCTCTCTTCACATTGCCTTTCCTTTTCAACTCCTTCTCTTTTCACTCTTTCTTTTTCTCTCGCCCTATTTCCTCTCCTTTTCAACTTCTTATCTTTATTTTTCTCTCTCCCTGTTTCTTCTCCTTTTCAACTCCTTCTCTATTCATCTCTTTCTTTTTCGCTCCTCCTTTCTTTTTATCTCTCCTTTTCTACTTATTTCTCCTTTTTTTCTCTCTCCCCTTTTTGTCATCAGCCAAAAAGAGGTCGTACTATTTTTGTAATTTTTTGTTTTTCTCTTTACAAATTACATAAAGTAAAAACAGAAAATTAAAAAGCTTAAAATAAAATTACAAGAAAATTAAAAAAAAAACTCCTAAGATAACAACTTGAGCTAGTCAGATATTGGGATAATGCTGAGATGCTTCTTGATGAACTCGAACATATCTTCAAGTAGTGCTTTGGTGAAGATATCAGCCCATTGATGATCAGTGTCCACAAACTGGATGCTTAAAGTCCCTTTTTGAACATGGTCCCTAATGAAATGGCGTTTTATTTCAATGTGTTTGGCTCTAGAGTGTAAGATAGGGTTCTTGGTTAGGTTTATGGTTGAAGTGTTATCACAGAACAAAGTGATATTGGTTTCAAAGATGTTGTAATCTTCAAGTTGATGTTTTATCTAGAGTAACTGTGAACTGCATCCTGCTGCTGATATATACTCAGCTTCAGCTGTTGACATGGCAATGGTGCTTTGTCTTTTGCTTGACCAAGAGATCAAATTATCACCTAAGAAGGTGCAGTTACCACTTGTACTTTTCCTTTCCAGCATGTCTCCAGCATAGTCGGAATCACAAAAATCTCTGAGTTTGTAGGTGGGGGTTTTCTTGTATAACAGGGTAAGGTTGGTGGTTCCTTTAAGGTATCTCAGAATTCGTTTGACATCAGTTAAATGGGATTCCCTAGGGTCAGCTTGAAAACGGGCACAGACACAAACACTAAACAAAATGTCAGGTCTAGAAGCAGTTAAATAATGAAGGGATCCAATCATACCTCTGTATGTTTTCTAGTCTACCTTTTCGCTGGTTTCGTCTTTCTCAAGTGAGCAGGTTGGGTGCATGGGGGTGGCCATAGGCTTACAGTCACTCATCTTGAACTTTTTAAGAAGTTCTTTAGTGTATTTAGATTGGTGAATGAGTATACCTGATTTACCTTGGTGAATCTGATTTCCCAAGAAAAACTTAAGTTCTCCCATCATGCTCATTTTGAACTCTTTCTGCATTAGGTCGGAAAACTCTTTGCACAAAGTGCCATTAGTCGATCCAGATATGATATCATCAACATAAACTTGAATAATCAAAATATCATTTTTAATGGATTTCCTAAATAGAGTATTATCAATCTGGCCTCTATTAAATTCATTCTTAAGCAGAAAGTTACTAAGTCTATCATACCAAGCCCTTGGTGCTTGTTTTAAACTATATAAAGATTTTTTAAGTTTGAAAACATGGTCTGGAAAATCAGAATTTTCAAATCTAGGGGGCTGTTTGACATAGACTTCCTCACTTATATAGCCATTTAAGAATGCACTTTTAACATCCATTTGATACATCATTATATCATGATTAGCAGCAAATGATAAAAGAATTCTATTTGCTTCTAACCTGGCCACTGGAGCAAAAGTCTCAGTGTAGTCTATACCTTCCTGTTGACTGTATCATTGAGCTACAGGTCTGGCTTTGTTCCTTACCACTTCACCTTTTTCATTTACTTTATTTCTGAACACCCTTTTGGTTCCAATAATGTTTTTGTTTGGTCTGGGTACCGGATCCCAAACATCAGTCCTTTGGAATTCATTCAGCTCTTCTTGCATTGCAAGTATCCAACCTTCCTCTGCAAAAGCCTCATCAACATTGCTTGGTTCAATTGTTGAGAGTAAACCAAACAGACTGGTTTCTCTACTTGATGATCTAGTCTTTAAAGGTTCTGTTGCACTGCCAATAAAGAGACATTCTAGATGTGAAGACTTGTACTTCCATCCATTCTTTCCCTCTGACTTGTCTTCAGAGTCAACATGTTCTTCTTCATCTTGATCTTTCTCATATTCTGCTGCTGGTTCAGCTTCTGGTTCCTGTGCCTCTAGTTCACCTGCAATTTCCTCATCTTGCTTTGACTTTTCAGAGTCAAGTTGTTTATCATCAAACTTAATGTGGATTGATTCTTCCACAGTGTTAGTTTCTTTGTTAAACACTCTATAAGCTTTTGATCGCTCAGAGTAGCCAATAAAGATACACTTTTGAGATCTAGAATCAAACTTAGCTAGGTTATCTTTAGTGTTCAACAAAAAACAGATGCCGCCAAATTGCTTAAAGTAGGAAATATTGAGTTTCTTACCTTTCCACAGTTCATAGGGAGTTTTATTTAAGATGGACCTGATGTAGACTCTATTCTGAATGTAGCAAGCTGTGTTGACAGCTTCTGCCCAAAGATAGGTAGCAACCTTCATATCATTCAGCATGGTTCTAGCCATCTCCTGCAGTGATCTGTTCTTCCTTTCTACCAGTCCATTCTGTTGAGGTGTTCTGGGGGATGAGTAGTTGTGAGAGATGCCATTCTCATCACATAATTCTTCAAAATACTTGTTCTCGAATTCACCTCCATGATCACTTCTGATGGTTATGATCTTAATACCCTGTTCATTCATAACTTGCTTACAAAAAGAAATAAATACTCTGTGAGATTCATCTTTGTTCTTTAAAATTTTTACCCAAGTCCACCTTGAGTAATCATCAACAATTACAAAACCATATTTCTTACCACCAAGAGAAGCTGTTTGAACAGGACCAAACAGATCTAAGTGAAGCAGTTCAAGTGGTTGAGAGGTAGAAACACATGTTTTAGTTTTAAATGAGCTTTTAGTTTGTTTACCTCTTTGACATGCTTCACACAGAATCTCAGTTTTGGAACTTACCTTGGGAAGCCCTTTTACTAATTGGAGTTTGCTCAATTCGGATATAAGCCTAGGGTTTGCATGCCCTAACCTTTTGTGCCAAATCAGATTCTGCTCACTCACAGACAATAAGCATTTAACCTGTTGCTTAGCAAGACTGAACAGATCAATTTTATAAACATTATCCTTCCTAGTGCCAATAAATAAAACCGACCCATCAAGTTGACTAACAGCTTTGCAAGTTTTTTGATTAAAGATAACATCATAATTGCAATCACTTAATTGACTTATGCTTAGAAGATTATGTTTTAGCCCTTTAACTAGCATAACATTTTTAATAGACAGGGAAGAAGAATTGTTACCAACAGTTCCTGTACCAATAATCTGACCTTTCAGGTTTCCTCCAATGGAAACTTTGCCTCCATTCTTCATTGTCAGATTTAGAAACATGGACTTGTCTCCTGTCATGTGTTTGGAGCATCCACTGTCAAGATACCAAGCTTTGTGTTGTTGATCAGACCTTGCCTTTTCTCTGTCAGAATCAGAGTCAGACTCAGATTCAGACTTAGCTTCTATTCGAGCCATTAGAGCCAATTCTTCTTTCTGGCCTGTTTGAGCAGTTTCCTTGATTATGCTTTGGTTGATAAACCATGTTCCTCTGATGATTCTGGAACATGTTTTGATTCTGGTAATTTTGGTGAATCCTGTGATTATGATAACCTTGATGATTTTGGTGATTCTGGTGATTTGGGTGAATTTGGTGGTTCTGGTGAATTTGGTAATTCTGGTAATTCCTATTCTGGTTCCAGTATTGGTTCTGGTTCCAGTGTTGGTTCTGCTTCCAGTTTCTGTGCTTCTGATAATGGTTCCAGTTCTGGTTCTGGTTCCAGTTTTGATTCTGGTTCCAGTTCTAGTTCTGATTCTAATTCCGGTTCTGGTTGAGTTGACCAGACCTTTTTCCATTAGACTCAGATTGCCTTTGTCTTGCTGTAGCAGGAACATAAACCTTCTTCTGCTTGTGCATTGCCAACATCCATGGTCCAGGCACCATTGTTGGTGTCTCCTTCTTGTTGCTCAGAATATCTGCAACATAGACAATTTGATCTTTTGGTACCCAGAACTGATTGGGTCCGGGTTTGTTAGTCTTAATAGCTCTCTGATCTTGTTCAGATTTTACCATTGGACAAGATAGTTCAGAGTGACCTTTCTTAGCACAAACACTGCATAAAATATCAGAATGAACAACTTTACTTTCAGCAATCGTTTATGTAAAACCAAGACCTCTCTTTCCAGTGTTACTATTTCCATAAATCATAGATGCATATTTACTTCTTTCCATTCCATTAGAAATAAAGTTTTGAAAAATTGCTCATGCATATCAGGTTCACAAACAGTTCTGAAAGTGGAACAAACATTACTTTTGAGAGTTTGGTTTTCAGATTTGAGTCTTGCAACTTCAGTTTTAAAATCCTTGTTTTCAGTTGCATACTCAGAATTTCGATTCTTTAAAACTTGGACTTCTTTGGTTAGATTTTTCTTATCTTCCCTAAGAGTTTTCAGTTTTAAAGACATCTTATTGTTTGCATTTAAAAAGTCTTTTAAAGTCTCAATTAATTCAGATCTAGTGAAATCAGAAAATACCTCGTCGTCTTCATCTTCTGAATCTGTTCCAGAGCCTGAGGTGTATTTAGAACTTGATATATTATGAGCCATCAGAGCCAGAATTGCTCCCTCTGATGTGCTTCCAGACTTGCTTGAATGACTGCTTCGATCATTCTTCCTTCTGCATGTGTTTCCCTCCTGAATTCTTGCTTTTATGAAGTCCAGAGGCAGGCCTGATGTGTGCCATCTTTGCTGTTTCTGCCTCTTCTTCATCAAACGATTCTTCCTCTGATTCTGATGCATCCCAGGCTGCCATCAGACCCTTCTTTCTGAATCTGGAATTCTTCTTATGTTGTTTGCCTTTTTCCAGATTTGGACATTCTGACTTGATATGTCCAATTTCATTGCATCCATAACAAACGATACTCTTCTTGTCAGATTCTTCCTTTCCTTTGTTGTTATGTTTCTTCTTGAAGCTTCTTCTCTTCCTGTTTTCCTAGATCTTAACCATCTTTTTGGTTAAGTAAGCCATGTCATCACAGTCACTATCACTATCCTCTGATTCTGATGATGCCCTTGCAGCTTTCTTCTGTTTCGACTTCAGGGCCAGATTCTTCTTCTTCTTTGGTTCATATGCTTCTAGTTCTATTTCATGAGACCTGGGTGTGCTGATCAGATCTTCAAGTTTTAAGTTGTTCAGATCTTTGGCTTGCTGAACAGCAGTAACCATTGGTCTCCACTTGGTTGGTAAGCTTCTTAGAATCTTCTTGACCTTCAGGACCTGCTGTTGTGTAGCTTTTCTTCAAGACCTTTAGTCCAGATATCAGAGTTTGGAATCTGCAGAACATTCCATCAATGTTTTCATCATCTTCCATCTTGAACATCACATACTGTTTGACCAGTATGTTAGCCCTTGCTTCTTGAACCTACTGGCTTCCTTCATAGGTCAGAACCAGACTGTCGAATATGCTTTTTGCTGTTTCTATATCTGTGCATCTGTCAAATTCCTTGAATGTGATGGCACTGATCATGATGTTTCTGGACTTGTGATGAAATTTGTATAATTTGCTCTGGTCTGGTTTCATATTATCTATGTCCAGTTCTTTAGTTGGATCTTCTGGAACAGTAGGTGCAATGTATCATTTGACTACCATCTTCCATAGTTCAGGATCTTGAGATATGAAGAAACTTCCCATTCTGTCCTTCCAATACTCAAACTTTTCTCCATCAAAAAGTGGTGGTCTGTTGATGTTGCCTCCCAGTTCATCTCTGGATTCCGCCATGTTGAACCCCTTGGACCTTTCCTCAAACACTATTAAGTGCTCAGCCTTGAGACTGAGCTCTGATGCCAATTGAAGGTGGAAACACGAGAAGAGGGGTTGAATTGTGTTTGACTAACTTGAATACTTTTTCTGTTTTTGCAGTTTTAAAACAAAACTTGATGTATGAATAAAACAGAGTTAGCAGCAGATATAAAGTAAAAATAAAAACACAGAATTTTATACTGGTTCACCGTTAACGAGGCTACGTCCAGTCCCTTCACCTTGAAGGATTTCACTAATTCAAAACCTTGAATTACAACAGTACCACTGACCCTCCAAGTCAGTCTTCTCAAACAGTCTAACAATCCTAGACTTTTGAGGAATACAGCACCTTGACTTCTTAAGTCAAGTCCTCTCCTACCAATCTAACAACCCTAGATTGTAGAAGGAATTACAACGCCTTGAATCTAATTGCCAAGTAATCTGCTACCCCTTCTAACTCCATAAGAATTTAGACTCTACTTCAACAACTTAGATCTAACACAACGGAAAGAAAATAACATGAGTGCTTGCTTCTGGAAAGCTGGAACTCACAATTAACCTCACTGAAAACTTGAGTGTTTGCTTTTGGAAGTGTATGACTCTTTTGTGATTTTTGATACTAAGTATTCTGCCTTGAGCATCTTTTCATAGATGCAGATTAGGGCATCTTCCAAGCTTAATTTCGAGCTGTATCTTGCTAGATTTTCTTGCAAAAATATCTTGACCAATCGGACTTCACTTAAATAAAAAAACATATCTTTTTTAAGCTTCAGATTTGCTTTCAAAAATAACTGGCCAATCATGTATTTAGTTTCTTCTCGCCAACAGCTTCTGAACTCCCATACGACTTCACTTTCTTTTTGTAACAAATCCTTTTAATAATTTGATCAAAATAAATTAAAATCTCCACCGTTAATCCTCATGATTAAATCTGGACCATTTGATCTTCTGCGCTAGTCCACATCTGGACCATACTAAGTGATCTGCTGTGATCCTCTTATTTCGGCCAACCCTGGACCACACTTTTTGATCTTCTGATCTCAGCCAACCTGGACTTGAAAACTGATCTGCTGTGATCCTCTGGTCTCGGGCAATGCTGGACCACACATTCCGATCTTCTAATTTCGGCCAACACTGGGTCATGGTCTGATCTTCTGATCTCGGCCAACACTGGGCCACATACTTAAATCTGGACCATTGATCTGAATATCTTCCCTCTGATCTGGACCAATTCTGGACATGGTCTAGGTTAAACTGAAATTAAATCTGGACAAATAATATTTCAGTCTGGACATTTTACCTTCTGATTTGAATCAGGTCTGGATCATATCTGGAAATCATTTCTTCTGGTCTGGACTTAGTTTCATACCCTAAACCATGCTATCTTCTGGTATGGGTCAAATATGGATTAATTCCTTTGTTCTGGACCCATTAATTTACCCTCTAATTAAGTCTGGATCAAGTCTGGGCTGTTTATTATTTCACTTCCCAGCCATCTTCTAGTCAGAATAACTTCTGGATTAAGTCTGACTTATGACTCTTACTGATCTGGATGAAATCTCCCTCTGGTAGGCTTCCTTCTGGTCTGGTTCATGTCTCCTTCTGACTTTGCTTCCTTCTGATTTGGGCCAGCAAAGATATCTTCTGGTGATGTTTTGACATCCTGGAGTATCATCTGGTACCTTCAGGATTCAATCTCTGGAACCATTTGATTTTCTGCTTTTGATTACTTCAGCTTTTGGTGGCATTTACTTTAATAATTTAAGGTACAAAATAAGATTACATGGAGTGCTTTTGTAAACATCAAAATCCTAAGTACTTAGAACCAACTTGGTTCCAACAGTATTCGAATACGTGAATTTGTAGTCGAATACAAATGTTTATTTCTAGCTACTGGCTTGACATCTGTATTCGGCTACGACACTTCGTATTCGAATACAAATCTTCGGTTTTAACTACTGACTTGCTATCTGTATTCGGCTACGACACTTCGTATTCGAATACATATCTTCAGTTTTTGCTACGGACTTACTGTTTGTATTCGGCTACGAGAAGCTGTAGTCGAATACATCTTTGATTTTTGTCAAAAACTTTATTTTAAATATTTGTTTGTGCACTTAAATACTTAGAAAGTACTTTTAATGCATATGCTAAATATATAAGGTTCTCATAATATTGTATTTGAAATGTAATTTGAATTATTATCAAGTACCTTAAGGCCTAAGTTACCTAATAAGACTTGAAGGATGATTTTCCTTTGAGTTTTCTTTTTGATCATTACACATTGTCTTTTTGTCTTTCATAAAAAATGTAGATCTTATTCTTTTTCATTCTCCCCCTTTTTGATGATGACAAAACCTTGTTGCTTGAATTTTCAAAGACTTGATTTCTCCCCCCTTGATATATGCTTACTCCCCCTTTGTTTTTGAATTTATGTGTTGGGAGATTTGTAAAAATTCAATACTAACAACCAACAACATACACTTTTTCTCCCCCTTTTGACATGATAAAAAAGGAAGAGGATATCATACAAAAACGAAGCATACACAATATATGGAAAATAAACATAAGCATGATAGGATATTTAGGAAGATGGCAATCAAGATGTAATTTAAATAACCAAGTCTAGTAATACATTTAGCAAAAAGGAAATAAGAGTTTTAAAAGGAAATGTTTAACAAAGCGGAAACAAATAACAAACACTTGCAATAGCCAATCTACTCATCAAAATTTGGTGGGAGATGAAGATGGTCAATTTTTTCGGATAAATTACTTAGTTCTTGATGAAAAGAGGCATGATGTTGAGTGATGGTTGTTTCAATGTGTTGAAATATGTTGTTGAAGGATGTGGTCATGGTTTGAAATTGGTTAGTGAAAGAAGTATTCATGTGTTGAAATTGATCCGTGACGAAGGATTGAATTGTGTTGAGTTTGTCCATGATCATTTGATTTGAAATGGTGTCATAATCAGCTGTTATGTTTTCTGCTTCTGGTTCTGCTGTAGCTTCAGCTTCTTCAGTAGCTTCATCTTGGGCATTTGTTGATGAAGTTTGTCCAAGATCACCCTTATGGACATAAGTTTGAAGTGGTTCCCTCCATACTATTTTCATGCTGGGCAGGACACTTAAATCTAACAGATTGTCTTTAGTTGTTTGGTACAAAACTTCTCCTGAGAAATCTACCTTAAAATCTTCCAAAATTCTTGTAACTTCTCTTGCGTAAGGCAACCCTATAGAATATTTGGAAGCAAACAGAATTGAGCGGACAAAGTAGGCCCAGTTGAGATCAGCCTCTTCTATGATAAAAATCATGATTTGAAGTTCAAACTCAGATATTTGTGAATAGTTCCCGACTTTCGGTACTAAAATATAGCTTAAGCAGTAATGTAGTAATCTGTTGTCAACTGTTAGATTACCAACACCGTATCTCTGCCGAGCAAACTCCGAGCCAGCCTGTGTTCTTTTTCTTTCCATAGTATCTTTATCAAATCGACACAGTGAGATATAAGCATCGTATTTGGTAGTGTTTACCCATTCACATAAATGTCCTGGACACATTTTCTGACCTTTATATGGTATGTGCAGAATTTCTCCAATGATTTTAGTGTCTAAATTAATAAGTTTTCCTTTAGCCTTAGACACTAGCCTAGAACCATCTTTTTCAAGATTGCAGAAAAATACCCTAACAAGGTCAGGATAGATAGGACCATTGTATCCAATGAACTCTTCGAATTTTTGAGCTTTAAGTAACTCAGGAAATTTAAATGCAGAAAAGGAATCAAGAGTACCAATTTTTGGAGTAATCAATTTTTTGTCGGAGAAGTGGGTTTTGAATCTGTCGATTTCTTCCGGTGAGTGAAGTAACCGGGATAGGTCAGCCATATTATCATTTCTTCTTTTCTTTGAAGGACCCACTGCAGAAACCTTTGTTCTTTGACCACTTTTTCGTGCATCCATGTTTGAAGAAATGGAGAAGATGGAGTTTCACGGTTTTGGGGAAATTTGGGGTTTGGGTTTGATTTTGAAACAATCTTAGATGTAATGGATGATGAGATGAAGGTTTGGTGATGATTGCATGTAAGTTTAGATTAAAATTTTGAAGAAATGAAACCTGAGGTCTTGATTGGATTCGGCTACTCAAGGTTTTGTATTCTTAAAAAAATAAAACTAAAATCTATTAAAAATATTTTTAAAACCTAAAAAATTCGAATTTGTATTCGAATACACGTGTTTCTGGGAACGTGTATTTGAATACGACAAAAAAAATTTGTTTTTAGATTAAAATTTTTAACTGAAAATATTTTTAAGACATGTATTAATATTTTTAAGAACACATATTCATCAAAATCATATATCAACAATTTAGAAAGTGAAGATGAAAAAAATTTGAAATTATAAGTGACATGACTTACAAAGCATTCAAACCTTTAGAGATCACTTTCATTTAGGATACCCAGTTCTCTTCAGATTTTGTAGAATGACTCTCTAGGCAGTGACTTTGTAAAAATATTTGCTAGTTGATTATGAGTGTCGACAAAAGTAACTTCAACATTGTCTTTGAGTACATGATCTCTTAGAAAATGATGACATATGTCGATATGTTTGGTCCGAGAGTGCATAACTGAATTCTTAGTGATGTTGATAGCACTAGTATTGTCACATTTCAGAGGGATACACCCGAGATCAAGTCCATAATCACATAGTTTTTGTTTAAGCCATAGGATCTGAGCACAGCAACTGCCTGCTGCTATGTATTCTGCCTCAGAAGTACTTAGAGCCATGCATGCTTGCTTTTTACAAAACCATGCCGCTTGTGCTTTTTCGGTCTGTCTTACATCCTGCATAGTCAGAGTCAAAATAACCAATAACATTGCATATGCTACCTTTCGGATACCATAGGCCAGCATTGGTCGTTCCTTTTAGATATTTCATTATTCTCTTTACGGCTACAAGATGTGATTTCTTCGGATTTGCTTGAAACCCTGCACACAAACAAACACTAAACATAATATCTGTCCGACTGGCCGTTAGATATAAGAGAGACCCAATCATACCTCTATACCTTGATATATCAATTGATTTACCAGTTTCGTCTTTATCAACATACATTCCGGATCCCATAGGAGTCGCACTTTCTTTCCTGTTGTCCATCTCAAATATTTTTAATAATTCTTTACAATACTTTGCTTGATGAATAAAAATGCCATTCTTAAGTTGTTTGATTTGAAGTCCTAGGAAATTGTTTAATTTTCCCATCATGGACATTTCAAATTCTCCTTGCATCATTAATGAGAATTCTTCACATATTTCATTTTTGGTTGATCCAAATATGATATCATCCACCTAGACTTGAACAAGTAAAGTATGATCATTTGTTCTTTTAATGAATAAGGTTTTATCAACTTTACCTTTTTCAAATCCATGTTCACATAGAAATTTACTCAACCTATCATACCAAGCTCTTGGAGCTTGTTTCAAACCATAAAGCGCCTTCTTTAATTTGAAGACATATGAAGGATTTTGAAGTCTTCAAAGCCAGGTGGCTGTTTGACACAGACTTCCTCATTGATATAGCCATTTAGAAACACACTCTTGACATTCATTTGAAACAGTTCAAAGTCCATAGAGCAAGCATAAGCAAGTAGTAATCGAATTGCTTCTAATCTTGCTACCGGAGCAAATGTTTCATCAAAATAAATTCCTTCTTCTTGGTTGTATCCTTGAGCAACCAACCTTGCCTTGTTTCGAATAACTATTCCATTTTCATCTAATTTGTTCTTAAATACCAATTTGGTACCAATGATGTGTTTATTTCCCGGATTTGGAACAAGTTCCCAAACTTTGTTTCTTTCAAACTGATTTAGTTTTTCGTGCATGGCAAGTATCCATTGATCATCTTTAAGGGCTTCACCTATTTTGGAAGGTTCTATTTGAGAGACAAATGCCATAATTAAGCAAGCATCTTTGAGATTTAACCTTGTAGTGACTCCTTTGTTGATATCACCTATAATGTTGTCAATCGGGTGATCACGATGGGTTCTCCATTCTTGAGGAAGATCAATGTGTTGATCTTGTTGTTCTATATTGATTTCATCCTTTTGAATTGTTTGAACAACTTGATTGTCTTTGCTTATCTCATTACTTATAAAGTCATCATCATCACAAATAATTTTATCCTCTTTCGAGGGGTTAGTTTCATCAAAAGATACATGTATAGATTCTTCAACTATTAAAGTTCTTTTATTAAAAATTCTAATTGCTTTACTAGTTAGGGAATAACCAATAAAAATACCTTCATCGGCCTTTTCATCGAATTTGCCGAGATTATCCTTACCATTATTAGGCACAAAACATTTGCATCCAAATATGTGAAAGTGAGAGATATTTGGCTTTCTTCCTTTATATAGTTCGTATGGAGTCTTCTTCAGCATTGGTCAGATTATTTCTTTGTTAGATACGTAACATGTTGTGCTTACAGCATCTGCCCAAAAGTATTTTGGTATGCTTGAATCGCTTAGCATAGTTCTTGCAAGTTCTACCAATGATCTATTCTTTCTCTCAACAACTCCATTTTGTTGAGTTCTTGGTGCAGAAAAATTATGGAAGATTCCATTTCTTCACAGTATTCTACAAATGAGGCATTTTGAAATTCTCCTCCATGATCACTTCTAATTGATACAATTTTGGTTGCTTGTTCATTTTGGACTAGTTTGGCATATTTCTTAAATGCTTTAAAAGCTTCACTTTTATTTTCCAAAAATAAGGTCCATGTGAACCTTGAAAAATCATCAACGATTACTAGTCCATATGAATTTCCACCAGGACTTTTAGTTCTTGATGGACCAAATAAATCCATGTGTATTAATTGAAGTGGTCTTGAAGGTGCAAACACGAGAAGGGGGGGTTGAATTGTGTTTGACTTAACTTGAATACTTTTCCTGTTTTTATACTTTTAAAACAAAACTTGATGTATAATTAAAAACAGAGTTAGCAGCGGATAAAAAGTAAAAATAAAACTCACTTTTTATACTAGTTCACCGTTAACGAGGCTACGTCCAGTCCCTTCACCTTGAAGGATTTCACTAATTCAAACCTTGAATTACAACCTTTATACTGACCCTCCAATTCAGTCTTCTCAAACAGTCTAACAATCCTAGACTTCTTTGAGGAATTCAGCTCCTGTCTTCAGCCAATCTGACAATCCCAAATTGTAGAAGAATCACAACACTATGAATCTAATTGCCAAGTAACCTGCTACCCCTTCTGACTCCCTCAGATTGTAGACTCTACTTCAACAACTTAGATTTAACACACAACACTATGAATCTAATTGCCAAGTAACCTGCTACCCCTTCTGACTCCCTCAGATTGTAGACTCTACTTCAACAACTTAGATTTGACACAGTGGAAGGAAAATAACACGAGTACTTGCTTCTTGAAAGCTGGAACTCACAATTGACCTCTCTGAAAATTTGAGTGTTTGCTTTGGAAGTGTATGACTCTTTTGTGATTTTCGATGCTGAGTATTCTGCCTTGAGCCTCCTTTTATAGATGCATATTAGGGCCTCTTTCAATGCTTAAATTCGAGCTGAATCTTGCTAGATTCTGTTGCAAAAATAACTTGACCAATTGGGCTTCATTTAAATAAAAAACATATCTTCAGATTTTCTTTCAAAATAACTGGCCAATCAAATCAGTTAGTTCCTTCCCGCCACAGCTCCTGAATTCCACAACACCTCACTTTATTTTTGTAACAAATCTTTTTAATCCTTTGATCAAAATAAATTAAATTCTCCACCGTATAATTTTCCTGATTAAATCTGGACCATTGGATCTTCATGCGCTAGTCCACATCTGGACCAACCTATTTGATATGCTGTGATCCTCTGATTTCGGCTATCCCTGGACTACACTTGCTGACCCTCTGATCTTCTGATTTCGGCCCTCCTAGATGCGCACCTGATATGCTATAATCCTCTGAACTCGGCCTTTGCTGGACTGCACATCCTGTCCCTTTGATTTCGGCCAACACTGGGCCATGGTCTGATCTTCTGATCTGGACCATCACTGGACCAAATAATTAATT